>CM062817.1:1872498835-1873241335 GCA_031772625.1 Pinus tabuliformis
TTATAAATGTTGCAAATGTCTATCTAACACATAGTTTGCTAATGAGTCAGTTAATGTGTTTAAGTTTATGGAAATATGTTGGTATTGAATTGAATCAAACTGTCTTTCCAAAATCTTAACCCTGAGGAACATGCGATAAATAGCTGGATTGCGAACAGAATATATACCATTGAGTTGTAGTATTACGAGCTGTGAGTCTAGCCTGACAATTAGTCGGCGTATGCCACGGGTGATGGCATCAGAGAGTAGTTCTATCAACGCGCTATACTCAGCTATGTTATTCGTTGATTTCCCAATACATACACCTCTGAAACTTACTAACTCGCCGCTTGGATAAAAAATGGCCCATGCTGCGGAGGATAGGTTCCGCGAACTATGACTCGCTCCGTCGGCATATCCAACACATGTCTCCAGAAGGTTTGACATCTGCAACAAATGAAAAAGGTGGATCACTTGACCAGAACAAATACTTTTAGCGAAAACAAAATACAACAAAAGCATGCAGGTTACTATTTAAGCATAGTAACGCTTGAGGTACAACCCGTTGCGGGGTTGCGCCAGTGGAATTCCGTCATAATCCATTAACTCGTAGGATCCTTTTGCTAACACCCTTTTAACAATATAGGGGCCCATCCATAAGGAGTTAAATTTACCTGCTCCCAATTTATCGGATTCTTGATCATAAAGCAAGACCAAGTCACCTTCTGAGAAGACACGGGGTTTGACATTTTTGTCGAACTGAGCCTTGACTTGTTTCTTATGGGCTTCGTTAGCCAAAGCGGCATCACGATGGGTTTCATCCAATTGGATTAATTCCAAGAAACGAGCCTCTTCTTCCGAAGTTCCGGGAAGGAGGTCAATTGCGAGTTTAAGCGACTAAATTTCGCACTGGATTGGCAAGACTGCTTCCAGGCCGTACACCAGTTGGAAAGGTGTGAACCCGGTCGCGTTCTTTACCGACGTTCGGTAGGCCCACAGGGCTGAATACAGGATTAGGTGCCACCTTATTTTATGAACTCCGATCATCCTTTGCAACATACGCTTCAGGACCTTGTTGATTGCTTCAACTTGTCCGTTGGCTTGCGGATAATACGGGGTAGAGCTGTCGTGAGATAGCCCTAGCTTGGCAGTTAATTCGACCATCATGTGATTGCGAAAATGCGACCCATGATCTGTAACTATAGCTTGTGGTACACCGAACCTGGCGACTACATGATTGAAAAAGAAAAGGGCAGCTGTTTCACCAGTGTTATCCAATGTAGGCATCGCCTCGGCCCATTTGGTAAAATAGTCAACATCGACTATAATATACCCATGCCCCTTGGTCGAGGTGGGGTTACATTGCATGAAATTGATGCCCCATTTGGCGAAAGGCCCAACAACAACTATTGGCTGTAAAGGTGTGGGCGGTCTCCTGGTTTCGCTATCAAAAATTTGACAAGTGTGGCAACTTCTGATTGCGATTATGCAATCTTTGAACATGGTTGTCCAGAAGTATCCTGCTCGTAAGATTTTTTGTGTTGTTGCATATCCAGATTGATGCCCCCCACACGCGCCTGAATGACACTCATTCAGGGCTTTTTCGGCCTCCTCATGGGTAAGGCACCTCCTCAGAACTGTATCGATACCACGACGGTAAAGTGTATCACCGACGATCATGTAGTCTTTTGCTTGGTATCATATACGTTTCTGTTCAGAGTGAGAGGTGTTAGGCCTGAATTTTTGAATTTGGAGATAAACCATGATATCTCCATACCACTCATCGCTTGTAGATATCAGAAACAAACTTTCGTCCACGATTGACTCTTCTGATGTTTCATCGTTGGACGACGATGGGAGATCGCACAATAATTCTGCGAAAACTAGAGCTTTCTTTGATTTGGATTTTACAAATTCCAGATCAAACTCTTGAAGGATCGCTATCCATTTTGAATATTTTCCCCCCAGCAACTTTCGCGACAGTATATAAGTCATGGGGTTGCAATCTGACAAAATAGTAGTTTTCCGAAAGAGGACATAATGTCGAAATCTTTGAATCGCTTGAACAGCTGCAAGCGCTAGTTTTTCAACATAAGAATATTTACTTTCTGTATCATTTAAGTTTTTACTTAAATAATATATAGGATGTTCAATTCCATTGACTTCTTGAACTAAAACCATCGCAATGGTCGTATCCGCTGCAGCCAGATACAGGTTAAAATCTCTTTGATAGTCTGGGGCGTACATTAATGATGCTTTTACTAGACAATCTTTCAGAGCATCAAAGGAAGCTTGCGCCACCTGGTCCCAGATGAAAGGTACATCCTTTTTCAAAAGACGAGTATAACCTTTAGCAAGTTCTGCGTAATTTGGAATGAACCTCCTCAGAAAGTTTGCTTTCCCTTGGAGTTTCTGAATCTGAAGCAAATTTGAAGGTGGAGGCAAATTGATGATTGCCTGAACCTTGCAAGGATCGAGACGAATCCCATCTTTAGAGACTACAAAGCCAAGTAAACGACCAGAACCGACGCAAAACACACATTTGTGCGGATTTAGTCTTATCTTGTAGTGTCGGCAACGTAGAAATATCGCTCTTAAATGCTGCGGATGATCGGTCCGCTTTCGCGAATGAGCCGGAAGATCGTCGAGATAAGGTTGAACGATGTTCTTGATGTCATGGAAGGCATAATTCATTTCCCTCTGAAACATTGCCCCTGCGTTCTTTAAACCAAAGGGTAATTTTCGATAAGCGAATGTGCCCCAGGGACAAATAAATGCAGTCTTTGACTGGTCCTGTGGGCGTATATTTATTTGATTATACCCGGAAAACCCATCCATAAATAAAAATATTTCACATCCGGCGCATTCATCAATTATCTGGTCGATGAAGGGTGTAGGGTAGTTGTCCTTTGGACAAACTTGGTTTACATCCCTATAATCGACACACACTCTGATTGTCCCTTGTTTCTTCATAACAGGGACAATATTCGATACCCAATCAGTTAGAGGAACCGGGTAGATGAATCCAGCATGGAGAAGTTTTTCAACTTCTGCCTTAATGGCAACGGCTTTCTTGGGGTGCACCTGCCGAAGCCGTTGTCTTACTGGTTTGACATCAGGATACATTTTAATTTCATGTTCAACGATGCTCGAGTCGATGCCTGGCATTTCATCATATCACCAAGCAAAGACATCTCTAAATTCGTGAAAAAGAGCGTTATATATTTCCAGTTCTGAAGGGGAACAACCTTTGCCGACATAAATATTCTCTACAACATTCGTTTTAGTCGAGATATTTATGGCTATAGTCTCTTAAATATTGGATAAGTTTCGCTCAGAATCCACCGTATTTATAGTATTTGCTAGGAATTCAAAAACTGAAGGGTGATAAAGGTCATGTTGAGTATCTTCTTCATATTCTGGAAGAAGGGAACGATGGTGGTGATCATTCCATGGTGCCCCCTCAATCAACATTGATTGTAAGATTCCTTCGTCAGTCCCATGTACTTTCGACCAAGGATCTAATGAGGTACCATATTCTCTAGACCTATCTACCCAAACGCTTGATGAGCGTTGATTTGGGTTCGCCTCCCATGCCTGAAACATTGATTGCTACAATATTTCTAAAGGGCTTGGGGGCAAAACAATTGCATGACCCATGTCGACATTGTCTTTTGCGACCTTCGTGGAAGATATCATGTTGCAGGTTGTTACAAACGGTATATTTCCTATGTAAATAGGAGGTGGTAGCGCGAAAGTTCCCATCATTGTGGGTTCTTTCAATAGTCCTACTCCGATATCTTGAAGCGAATGGTTTCTCTCATGGATCATGGGAATGCTTCCTGTAACTTGTGAACCATTAGGGAGGAAGTTCTGTTGGTCGACGACCGTAATCCCTCCTTCAAACGGGAATGCGATATTCCTAAAATAAGTCGATACCACAGCTGCCATGGCATAGATCCATGGTCTTCCCAGTAGGATGTTGTAGTCAAGATTCCCATCGATGACCTCAACATCAATTTCCACTGTTTTTCCTCCTAGTTCAACCTTCAAGTTATTAAGGATACCATACGGGGTATAAGTCCTTCCGTCGAAAGATTTTAATGTCGTCGATGATCGCGACAAGGTTGGAGATCCTAAAGTTTTCCAGCAACTCATCGACATAATTCATGTAGATGCTCCCTCATCAATAATTGTTCTGTGAACAGTTTTGTTGAGGGCTTTCACTTGAATAAGGAAAGCTAGTTGAGCTGGTAACTGAGGATCGTATCCTTTGTGATCAAAGGATACAAGATTGGAATCCTTAGGATCAACCCCACCAATAGTCGATAACAAAGCCTGCCTTTGGGATGGGCAATTTTGTAGTACTTCAAGAGTTGACATAGCGGATGGCGATTGGGCCAAATCTTCCACTGTGTTATAATGATGCGCCGCCCTGGCGCGAGGATTAAATGTCGACTTGTGTACTACTCCCTTTGGCAGTTTTATTGTTAATTCAGGAATTATGGGCGGTACAACTTCTGTCGAAGTTGTTGTCGAACTACTTGGTTGATCTTTACCTTTGTCATTCGACAGCTGAGGATTCCCGTAATCTTTGTTCCTTGTCGAAATCAAAGCATCATTCTGCTGTTTTGAAACCGACAACATAAGCACTTGCGACGGGGAAGCATTTCCACTATCAACCATATTTTTACCTGGGTTGGGAAATGGATCAGTTAACATAGCTGAGGTATGGGAACTTTTAAAGAACCTCTTTAACTCATCCTTGAATGGACAATTCTTTGTCCAGTGATCCTCCTCGTCACATATTTGACATGGAAAATTTTGTTTCCCTTTCCCAGGAGGGTTCGAAGAATTCTTTCCAGGAGATGACTCACGTTGTTTCTTCTTCTTCCCTTTGTTTTGCTTCTTCTTGCTTCCTGGTTGATTGGTTTCTTTGCCTTTATCTGCTGATATGGCATTTACTTTGGAAGCAAGAATTTCTTCTTTTTCATTTTGATCCGAATTCTTACGGGCTTTCTTAGACGAAGCCTTTATTGATTTCGCGTTTGCTGTGCCAATCACGCCATCACTGGCATGAGAGTTGCTATTGGATTTTGGAGGAGGAGGAATTGAAAATTCCGGTCTAGGGGCGTCAGGTATTTTGTCGTAGAGCGTGCCCGACTGAGTATAAACTAAGTCTAGATACTGCGCACGAGCGATAACTTGTTCCTTTGTTACGACTCCCCCTTTTGCCACATCTTCCGTTATAGCCGGAAGTAACGACTTTATAAACCATTCAGCTAACAGCTGGTCGGGAATGTACGTTTTCACCATCCTACGACGACGACGCCACTCATGTATATGATCAGATATATGAGTAGCAGTTGTCTGTTTAAAGTTGGTTAATATTTCTGTTCCCGTTTCATACCTTATCAGTAATTGAAAATGGGTTAAGAAATTCGTGGCTAGGGAGCTAAAATTGTCGAACGAGGCTCTAGGTAATTCAATATACCATTTAGCCGCTGGACCTGTCAATGTCCTCTGAAAAAGGCGAAGCCTTATCGAATCATCGTTCAGGGTGTTGGATGAACACCACAGATGAAAAGTCATCATGTGATTCGATGGATCTTCACCTAGATTTCCATTGAATTTAGGAATGTCAGATGGAAGTTTGTGAGGAATTGCTGGCCACCAAGGGGCATAAGCAATTGGATCGTTGGTTAACCGGTGTAAATCGGGTAACTCTAAAGTCGCCACGAATGGTAACTGTTGATTTAGGTTAGGCGAAGCATAACCAGGGTACGATGGAATCGCTTGAGCAGTGGGCCTTTGCATACCAGCATAATGTAATTGATGTTGGTATGACTGATACGGTTGGTGGACTTGACCACTGTAAAGCGGTTGGTTTTGACCGTTTTGAATATACGGTTGTCCACTGTTCACAAAGATCTGCTGCTCAGAACCTTGGTACACTTGCTGGAATTGTGGTTGTTGGTATTGCACTAGCCATGGTTGTGAAGCCATGTTCTATTGCGCTATGCTAACCGTCAGACCAAGGTGTGGGGTAATGGTACCCGTTTGGACCTGTGTCGCCCCACCAGTTGGCGATTGTGGTTGTGACCCATGGTCAAGGGGCTGTTGTATTACAACCTGAGACATCTGAGGTTGACATGCAACAGGCATCGCTTGAACTTGTGACACTGTTACAATAGCCGGTGTGGTTGGGATGTTCGTCATAGGTACACACTGTTGCATAGAATATACAACCCTTGGTTGTTGAGGTAGCATCGGTACCCAACCACTTGATGTAATTCCAGTATAACCTGAATACTGTTGAGAACTGTCGTATGGATATCCTCCCGGAGGAGGTAATGAAAGGGCATACTGCCCCCCATACGGTAGCAGTCCGGAACTCAAAGGGATTGTTTGCCCTTGGGGACTGGATGGCCCAAATTGACCTCCATGAGGATCAATCTGTCGAGTCTCAACGTAAGAGTTGCCGGATATTATTCTGGATGAACAAACTGGAACAGACCACACTGTCGAAATAGTCCCTTGGTGGACTCCTTCTAGCGGTTGTGAGCTAGTTGGGACAGATGGTATGCCGGCAAACATTGTTGGAGTGACGGCAGGGGCTTCTGTTGTCGCTGTGTCGTTTGACACAGTCCTAGATGTTGATGGTTGTTCAGACATTTTAAGTCTATCCAATAGATTGCCTAGCGATTCTACAGGAACTTCCACTTGTGGTGGATTAACTTCTGATGAGGGAAATAGAGTGACCCCGACCCCAAAATGAGTTGGAGTACTTGCTTGCGGATCCTCTGCAATTTCCTCTATCGCAATCAAACCCGGTGGAAGAGGAAGACCATCAGGTCCGTAAAATATTTCTGGTGCCGAAGAAGGGGTTGTTTCGACAGCGACAGTTGTTTGAGGAACAAAACTTTCTGGACCGGTTACAGATGGAACTGGTTCAGTTATACAAGTATTTGCCCCCAGACTAGGATCAGTATTACTGTCCTTCTGTGGCTGTTGAACTTCTTCTATAGAGGCAGGGTTTCCAGAAATGTTTGGAGTAACCAGAATCTCAGATGTAGTTGGAACACTTGTTCTAACTTTGATAGGAGATTTTGAACCGGTTATACGAGTTCGCTTTGTCCGTACTATTTTCAATTCCGGAGACAAAGACGGTTGACTCATAAGCCTCCGCGAATGACGGGGTTTCAATTGACTTTCTTCCACAATTGCGGATTACTCGATCAACCAAAATATAAAAGGGAAATTGGTGTTTCCGAATTGAATGAATTTTATTAGACGCTTTAGACACAACTTGCTTTTTCAGTTTTAAAGAGTCGAGAAAAAGCTAAAGATGACTCTAGTCTCCTTCGATGTTTTAATGAGCCCGAAGTGACAAATGCTCGGATGGACTTTTTCTGTTATAGAGTCTGAAAAAGGCCAAAAGGAACTGCTCTGGAGATCTAGGCAGAGGGTGTGCCAAACTTTTCGCAAAACCATAGAATACGTTTTATGGTACGGGTGGTCGATCTTCGTGAATGCTGTGTTCACTGCATTGCGATCAGTAGGGCGGTCGACACGGCTTCCTAAGGATAAAAGATATATGCCTATAGGGGTCTCCCAATATATACGCGACGGTACGTGGGAGCACAATCCGTATTAGTGCCACCGACTCTCAGGAGGAATCACCCACCTTCTTCGAGATCGACAGTCACTATGTTTAACGACGCCGGAACACGTCTCTAGCCTAGACCTCTATGTTGTGCGTTATGTTACAAAGCATTGTTAGGTTCATTCAGTTTATTTTAGGTTGATCTTTTTAAAGTTTTCCTTTCAAGGTTCACCATGAGATGTATGATACAAATTCCTAAATGCAGTCTAAGATGATAAGCAAGCTTTACAATCTTTCAACTTTGAAAATCCTAGCTACTAAGGGAAAAGAGAGCGACT
The DNA here is from genome assembly GCA_031772625.1 of Pinus tabuliformis. NCBI lineage: Eukaryota > Viridiplantae > Streptophyta > Pinopsida > Pinales > Pinaceae > Pinus > Pinus tabuliformis. The sequence goes on from CM062817.1 coordinate 1,872,506,759, forward strand.
ATCTTTTCTCAAAGAGAAATCAGCACACTATAATGCACTTTCCCTAAATCCAACATGCAAACTTATCAAATTCAAAATGCACAATGCAGGTGTTTGTTTTCACTTTCTCAGTATAAATGCCTACAAAGAAAGCTTTTTGCACAACTTTGAATTTGCTTTTACAATGATCAAAATAAGCAAGTTCACTTTCTTCGAAATCAACAAGGGTAGAAGAGATTACAATCACTTTGCGATTTTCAAAATAAGACTCGTTTTTGATACTTTGAAAAGAACAAATTCAAACCAATAAGCAAAAGTAAAACTATGATCAATCCGAACAAACAGCCAATGAACTCTCTTCTAAGATCAATCTCGATCAGATCTGAAACAAAGGCTACAGAAAGACCACTTTACTCATGCAAAGGAAGACTGTAAATGACGCCACAAACACATAAAAACATTCACAATCTTTTTGTACAAAAATGGGGCGGAATTTAGGCAAAGAAAAGGGTTATCAGACCAGCACCTATACTTGGTTAAAGGCTGCAAAAACAGAGATCAAAACAGGGCAAAAAAGGACAAAGAACCCCAACTGCACAAGGCCACACTGGTTCAGCGCAGGTACAACACTATCAGTTTGACATTCAGCGCAGGTAGCCCCTTCGGGACCTGCGTTGAAATGCAGACTGCCTTCACAGTGCCTGCAATGAAGAGAGAAACTCTCGTTTCTCTTGGTTTTCGGGTCACAAAATGCTCAAAAATACACTGTTTCAGGCCAAATAAAAAACACAAGCAAGGTATAAATAGAGGGATGCTTTGATAGGGTACTAAAGACTATCACAAGGATCAATCAAATCGTTTGTGGATCTAGTTTAGATCATAGACAAGTCCAACATAATGGATCAAAGCAGCAACTTTTACTTTGCATCCGAGAAAGATGCAGTTCAAGAATTGCTGTCAAGTCTATGAGGTAAACAAATGACGGAAACACAAATGAAATGAATAAACAAGTTCTTCCCCAGCGGAGTCGCCAATTTGTTGTGGGGAAAAATGCCTATTTAGGACGATCCTATCCACCTAAGGTGTGACAACGCCTTAGCAACAAACGAATACAGCTATTATGATTCTTTCCTTTATGAAATGTGAAAGAGGGAAGATTGGCAGACTTACCGTTGTCTTCCGGTTGTCCCTCAATCTAGATCCTCTTCTCTTTGTGTGTCCACAACTGCTTGCCTCCTCGCTTGATCAAGAGAACAACTACTTGAATCCCACGAGATCACAAGAGAACAACTACTTGTGACAAGAGAACAACTACTTGCAACAAGAGAGGAACACAATACAAAGGCAAATATACATATTCATAAATGATTCAGGATTAGAAGTAAATCAAATATACTAATGCAATCATACAAAATACACCAGCATATAGGGAAGAATCAAGATAGATTTATTGAAAGTAACATGATTCGGGAAGAGATACAACCCATAGGGCTCCAACCCAGCACCTCCTTCCCAACAGAATGGAATTCCTTCTTCAGCTCCTTTCAAAGCATAACACACCCAATGTTTCTAGCCACAAACCAACAACAATTCTTTGCAAATACTAAATTCCAGCCCCCTTAGACCTCATGAGAGAGATCTATATATAGGAGTTTTTGAGAAAGGATGAGTCAGCTTGAGGCTGGCATGAAGCTGACTAGTGTCCTCTCCCACTTCAGTTCTTGAGTCCACTTGGAGGTTCTTGCTTCCACTTGGAGATTTGGAACCTCTTACTCATCATCAGTCGAATTCCCTGATCCAAGTGTCATTTTGGAAGCTTCCTGAGCATTGACACCTTGAGGAATGACTCTGCCACTTGTCCAAACTCGCTCAGCGTAGGTAGCCTTCTTTGCAGTTGACATTCAACGCAGGTAGACAGTGGAGCAGTTGACATTCAGCGCAGATGCTCAGTGGAGCAGTTGACATGATCCAGAATTGCCTTGTTTTTGAGTGTTTTCAGGTGGAGAACTTTTGTTAGGTGCTGTGGTTTGTTGGCCTTGTTCCTCTAGGGGTAGGAACAACATGTTTAGGGACTTTGGATCCCTTGATTATTGAAATTTCATGCTCAGTGATGCAAGGTAAAAAAATGTCTATAACACCTTGGTCGAACTTAGTGAGGCAAGTGTCATTGGAGAAGATTATGGAAGCTTCCATTGTCTCTCCACCTCGTGGAATGACTCTGCCACTTGTCATTTCCCGCTCAACGCACCCTGGTAGTGCATTTAGGTGCATTGCAACGCACCTAACTAGTGTATTTGGGTGCTTTGCAACGCAGCTAGCTAGTGGAGCAGCTGAAATGATCCTGATTTGACTAGTTCTGAGCAGTTTCTGGTGGAGAACTTTTGGGAGAAGCTGTAATTTGTTGACCTTGTTCCTTTAGGAGTTAGAAAAACACTTTTAGGGACTTAGGAGCCCTTGGTTTATGGACATTTCATGCTTAGAGCTGTAAGGCACAAAAATGTCTATAACAGTTGCCCCCTAAAGTATGAGGCCGTTTATCGGGTGAAATGCTTTATTAGGAGGATCCGAAGTTCTTTCAATGCTGGGAGGAGACCTGTAATAAGATACAATAAAATACATTATCTTCATACTGTTTTCATGATCTAGCTGAGGTGGGCATTCCCATGCTCAACTTTTATAAATTCATTTTCATGTACATAGGACAGACAATCGTCTGATGGTAGACTGATGATTCTGATAGAGCCATCATCCTTTTGGTAGGATGATTATCTGTGCTGCAATGTCGTACATTTCAATGTCTTTATTTTCCTGAATATATATCGCAGCCCGGATGGATGAAACTAGATCCGGGGTCTTCAATCTCATCCGATCTTCACTCGAAGTACAAGTCGATCCATGTGAGAAATGTTTTGAAGTCGAACATGGAAAGACATCGCTTGATTACCAGTCAATGATGTAAACTGTTAACAAGCGCGAGAGGAATCACCGATAATGATAATGGCCCTCAAGGTATTGCAGTACAATTCACGTGGTGTGAGTAAAGGACTTGGCGTCGAACACCACGCAAAATATTTTGGTCGAAGGTCATTGATGTATACCTGTCGCCGGAAGTGAGAAACTTGCCATTGGGGCATGCAAGCTTCAAAGTACTGAATGGGGTGTTCCTAGATCAACTTCTTGGATAATGAGCTGATGTTGACAAGAAGCGATCCGTTAAAGGAGGGCCTTAATGAATCCCACATCAATGACATGGAACGGAGCAAATGATTTTGATGGAGGTGAAATCGATCTGATGATATATGGTTCAGGATGGCGGTCATGAAAGAATGAAGTATAATGTATGGTAGTGGATGGGACACAGGTGACTTCTCTGGATGACTTCTCTTGAACATGTCGGCGACACTTATGTGATGGATTGGTAGCATTTACCCCAAATGTGGATGGTATGGCGAGACCATGGCGATGTGACCAGTGAATGAAACAACCCAACCCGACTCAGGCACGGAGTGGAAGTGTCATGTTCAAGAGCGACTTGCTACCAACAAAGTTTCTTTGATTTTTCTTCCCAATTTTTGCCCAGTCATTGCTGACCAGTACGTCTTTATTTTTGTCAAGCTTGAGGAGGATAACATATGCTTGTTCTATAATTTTCCCTTCGGGCAAACCCATCACTATGTTTTAACGAGCCTAGCGATAATGAAACTCGTACTCGCCTAAAGACAAGTTTGTCGCTATTTAATCTTTTTAACGAGTCTAACGACAAAGATAACTCGGTCCTTTTCATTTTTCGAGAGTCTAGAAAGGTACGTAAAGGTAACTCCGGAATTCCTTTTTCGTCATCTAATCCCTTAAGTCCAAAAAAGTATAAAACAATACAGAAGGGATGAATTTTCGATAGTTTTAACGAGCCGAACAAAACAAGCGCTTGATCCTTTTGTGCAATAATCCCTCATGTCCAAAAAGATTAAAATCTAGGGGAGGATAGCACTTCCGGTCGCTTTAACGAGCTAGAAGGCCAAAACTTGGAAATCTTTTCATATTTTACGAGTCAGTTGAAAAGAGCTTAAAGAAGACTCATCCTTTGAGGAACGAGTGATAAAATGGGTAGCAGCTGATTCCAGGTAAGGTTTGGAATTTTCCAATCACGGCAGTGTCACAAGGATGGCTAGTGAAATCACTCTTCGCAGCTGTTCCTCAAAATGGGTAAAAAATCAAATGGAGGTGAATGATCGGCCAATGAAAAGTGGAGGTGACGGTGCAAACACGACCAAGGCTTTAATGGCTGAAAATGCTTCATTCACGGTGGTTATTTACTGGGGGATAGTTCATTTTTTAATGAGCTTAAACGCGGGTGGAAACATTTGCTCAGATCTTATGTTTATTTTTTAACGAGCTTGAACTATGTGCTGAAACTGCTCGATTAATCGAGTCATATGATAAGAATGTCTCATATAAAAACAACAACTTTTAGAATTTTGCCCCACATCGTTTCTTTATGCAAGTTAGGTGACGACTAATCCTACGAGTTTAAAGGGTTAGCCTACGGGTTTAAAGGGAGGACCTAAAATTTTAAAAAATAAATAGTCGCCCTTCGCTTGCACTCCAAAAGGTGTGAATGCCCCCAGGTATAAAACAGAGTTTCAAAGTTACCCCTCAATTTGCAGACAAAACATTTGTTCTATCGGGAGAGGCCTACCTCTTACAGGTTACCTAAAGATTTTTCTATTCACACAGTAAACAAAACACTTCTTCGGCGATTTCTACCGAGAAAAACAAAGGTGAGTGACGACGTCCGCCAACTCACATAACTTTGACAAGAGAATCTTATTCTATAATAACCCCTCTTCCACTGACGGACGGGGTATAGACTAGTCATATTCTCCAGCGGAAACCTACCCTATACCCGAAGTTTTCCTGCCGAAGCAGACCAGGACGCATGCCCCCTGGGTTTCAGTCATATCCCTCCGAATTACTCGCGCTTATCGGGAGGACGGACTGGGGATTGAGACATTTCTTGCGTGAAGAGACCATTTAGGGACAGTATATGACTATTTTCTATGCGTGATCCGGGAAATGAAAGCTGGTGCACGAGCTTGAACACTCTTCCTTCGTGCGGAAAACACATTACTCTAAAGAGTGAGGAGACGATGGCTCCCATGCAATAAATATAGTCTCGTCCAAGGAGTAGGTTATAATCCAAGGTTCGTTGAGCTACCATGACGTTCATGTGAACTGTCTTCCTTCTCAATGTTATGGGCACATCGGGAAGGATCCCTAAAGGTCGACTGTTCCTTTATCAAAGCCTGTCAGATTTCTCATCTCAGGCAACAACGATGGCGAACCAAGCACTTTCTAAGCAATGGAGGAAAGGATACTCACAGAAGCCCCCTCATCTATGATGGTACCATCCATGACCATTCTATATATTTGAACGATAATTTGGAATGGTACACTTGCTGGTAGGCGGGGTCTGCCTAGTTGATTCCAATCGAAGGAGACAACTAGGTTGCTTGGAGGTGGGACTAAGTAGACGGCTGGATATGGCTCTGATGAACTTCCTTCCTGCGGTAAAGGAATGGGTGGATTGCCCCCATGTTCGTCGGAGTCTGTGTTGATAAAGAGAATTTGGACGGTGTCATCCTTGTTCTCTTCAGTGATAGTATCATCCGAAGATAAAACCTATGAAGGCAAGACCGGGTCAACTGCCGCCTCTACCTTTTGAATTTCGTCTGGTATGGATTCAGTTGGTTTATCTTCAATGATAGATGCTTCAGCCGACCACCTGAGCGGGCCAGCTGGATTCTCAACTAGTGACGGACTCGACAAGATTTTTTTATATCCAGGAGGAAGTCATAACGGTGAAATCGAACGATCATCCAAAACTCTTTTAGCCTCGTCTAAGAAGGGACAATGGTGGAGGGCATGGTCGCCTTCGCACAGTTTACAAGGAAATCTAGCTTTCCCTTTTTGTCCTGGGGATTCACTTTCATTAGTTGACGGTGTACTTTCAACATGATCACCAGAGGTTGATGACACCGGATTGTGCAAACGAGGAGACCAGTCCCTTAGTATTCGAGGGATGCAAGGACAACCTCTCTGAAAGTGGTCTCCTTTGAAAATGACACATGGCGATTTAGGCCTGGTCAGTGCTGTGTGTGGATTTTCGTTAGACGACACTCGTTTTCCCCCGTTTGCCTTTGGCTCCTTCTTCTTTTTCTCTTTCTTCTTCTTTCCCTTCTTCTCCTTAGGAACTTGGCTTTTAGCTTTACCAGTTCCATCAAGCGAAGAGGAAGGACAAGAGGAAGAATTAGAGGAAGTAGAAGGCTGGTGGGTAACTTTGGACTCGTCTAATTGTTGATTCGATTGTTCAGGAATAATGGTGTTCTGAACTAAATTGGTTGAGAAGAGCCATACTGGCAAGCCAATTGTCAGTCTTGGAAGCGACAATGTGGCCATATGGAGCGCACCAACATCTCCCCAAGAGGAGAAGGGACTAGGATTTCCACCAAGGGGAATTCCTTGGTTGGTAGGCTCCATTTTCTCAACCCAAAGTTCAACGTAGGAAAAGGGGATGAATATTCCGTTTAAAATAAATTTTAACACGCTTTGACACAACTTTTTTTTTTAGTTTTAAAGAGTCGAGAAAAAACAAAAGATGACTCTAGTCTCCTTCGATTTTTAATGAGCCTGAAGTGACAAGTGCTCAGATGGACCTTTTCCCTTAAGGAGTCTGAAAAGGAACGAAAGGGACTGCTCTGGAGGTCTAGGTAGAGGGAGTACCAAACCAATCGCAAAACTGCAGAATAGTTTTTATGGTACGGCAGTCGATCTTCCCGAATGCTGTGTTCGGTGCATTGCGATCAGTAGGGCGGCCGACACGGCTTCCTATGGATAAAAGGTTTTAAGCCTATAGGGGTCTCCCAATATATACTCGACGGTACGTGGGAGCACAAGTCCGTACTGGCACTTATCGTCTCAAAGTGGAGGAATCACCCAACCATCAGTGAGGACAACAGTTACCAGGCTTTACGACGCCGGAATACGTCTCTAGCCTAGACCTCTAAATGTTGTGCGTTAAGTTACAAAGAGTTGTTAAGTTCATTGAATTTATTTTAGGTTGATATTTCTTATGAAGTTCGCCTTTTGGGATCACCACGAGATGTATATGTAATTCCTAAAATGCAATCTAAAGATGATAATCAAACTTTTATCTCTTTTCAGCAATGAAAATCCTAGCTACAAGGTAAAAGAAAGACACGATCTTTTCGCAAAGAGCAAAGAGCACACTGTAAATGCACTTTTCCTAAATCAAGCCAAACAGACTGTCAATATGCAAATGCACATGCATGTGTTTTTTTTTTTACTTTCTTAATATTGATGCCTAAAAAGAAAGCTGTTGTAAAAATCTGAATTCGCTTTCAAGTGAAAAACACAAACAAGCTTCTTTTCGAAATCAAAAGGTAGAGATGATTACGACACTTTATGATTTTGAAATAAACACTCGTTTCGACACTAGAAAGTCACAAATTCAAACCAAAGGCAAAATTAAAAGCATAATCGACTGTCAACAGCAAATAAACTTTCTCCTATGATCAAAATCGACACTTGCGACAGATCTAAATAAAAGGACGACAATTTGACTATTCTACTTTTGCAATGGAAAACTGTAAATGACGTAACAAACACACAAAAACATCTACAGTTTCTTTTATACAAATGAGGTTGAATATCAGCAAAGAAAAGGTGTTTTTAAACAGACACACACACTGATTACAGGCTGCAAAAATCAGAGACAAAACTGAAAAAATTGAGCAAAGAACCTCAGCTGCACAAGGCTAGGCTGATCAACGCATCTGCTACACATAGAAACTGGATTGCAACGCAGGTTTCCCTCTCGGGAACTGCGCTGAAATGCAGGAAATCTTCTCAGTACCTGCATTGGGGCAGAAACGAGAATTCTATCTGGGTTGTGGGTCACGGTTTGCAATTTAATCTATGGTTTTTGGCCGGGTAAGAGCAATCAGTAATGCACAATCAGAGGGTAGATTTAATGAAGGTTTAACAGCTATCACAGAGGGAAATCAGATCATTTGTGAATCAGTTGTTCAAATCATAAACAGATCCAGTGAATGGATTGAAGCAACAAATGTCTACTTTGCATTTGTTAATGGCAAATGCAGTTCGATTCGCTACTTCTAAGTTTATGAAACAAACAACGAGGGAAACTTAAACAAACCAACTAGACGATCGCTCCCTAGTGGAGTTGCCATTTTGTTAACGGGAAAAGTGTCTATTCAGAACGACCCTATCCCACTAAGGTGTGACAGTGACCTTAGAAACAAACAGAGAAAACTACTTTTGTATTCTTCTTTATGAACTATAAACAAAGAGAAATAGGATGAACCAACTTGTGTCTTGCGCTAGTCCTTTGATCCAATCTCTCTCCTCTTTGACAGCTTCCAGCTACCTACTCCCTTACTTGCCCAGCTTCACTAAGTACCTGCAAGATCACAGAAGAAGGAAAATATACAAAGCATTGGGTTCATACTCATAAAAAGCTTAGGATCAGATTTAAGCTAAACATACAAATGTAACAAACGTCAATGATACACAAGCATGTAGGAGAAACTCAAATAGTTTTATTGATATAAAAAGAAGGTCCAGGAGGAGTTACAACCGATGATTCCTGATCCAACATCAACCTCCCAGCATAGAAGCCCCTCTTCACCTCCAACAAAGCATAAATCACCCAATACTCTGATATCTATCTCAAAACCAACAACAATTCTCTGCAATGTACAATATTCCAGCCTCTGGATCTCTTGGATGAGGGATCCATATATAGATGTATGCAAAGAGGATGAGTCAGCTCATGAATTGATTAGTGGCTTCTCTCTGTCAATTCTTGCTTCCACTTGGATACTGAGAGCCTCTTACTCATCCTTGGTCGAACTCAGTGAGGCAAGTGTCATTGGAGAAGATTCTGGAAGCTTCCATTGTCTCTCCACCTCGTGGAATGACTATGCCACTTGTCATTTCCCGCTCAACGCACCCTGGTAGTGCATTTAGGTGTGTTGCAACGCACCTAGCTAGTGTATTTGGGTGCTTTGCAACGCAACTAGCTAGTGGAGCAGCTGAAATGATCCTGATTTGACTAGTTCTGAGCAGTTTCTAGTGGAGAACTTCTGGGAGAAGCTGTAATTTTTTGACCGTGTTCCTTTAGGAGTTAGAAAAACACTTTTAGGGACTTAGGAGCCCTTGGTTTATGGACATTTCATGCTTAGAGCTGTAAGGTACAAAAATGTCTATAACAGTTAGGACAAGAATTCTGGGAAGAGGCGGTGGATACTGCATGTTACCTGGTCAATAGGTCACCTTCATCAGCGTTGGAGGATAAGGCTCCACAAGAAGTATGGACTGGTAAGAAACCATCTCTTTCACATCTGAGGGTATTTGGATGTGATGCATATGTACATGTTCCAAAGGAGAAACGAACCAAGTTGGATAGTAAATCTGAAAGTGCATCTTTATTGGGTATAAGGATGCTTTAAAGGGTTATAAGCTTTGGAACCCAGTCACATGGAAGGTTGTGTACAGCCAAGATGTAGTGTTTATAGAGGTAAAAGATGTTATTCAACATGAATTCCAACCAAAGGAACCTAAGAAGATAGAGTTTGAGCCAAAGGAGGAAGAATCAGACTCTACAGCAAAGGAGGAATCAGAAGATGAAGAGCCACAAACTCCGGCTGTGAGAAGATTAGTTCGAGAAAGAAGGCAACCAGAAAGGTATAGTCCATCTGCTTTTGCTTTGTCTGTTACTGATGATGATCCCAGAACTATGAAGGAAGCAGTGGATTCAGAGGATGGAAAAGTCTGGAAAGAGGCCATGGTTGATGAAATGGCATCTTTGCACAAAAATGAGGCTTGGGATCTGGTGGAGTTGTCGGCTGGCAGGAAACCCATTGGCAGCAAATGGGTGTTCAAGAAGAAGACAAATGCAGAAGGAAAGGTGGAGAAATACAAAGCTCGGTTGGTAGCAAAAGGTTATTCCCAGGTGCTGGGAATTGATTTTGGTAATATTTTTTCTCCTATTTCCAAAGTAACTTCTATTAGATTAATTTTATCTTTTGCTGCTGCTTTTGATTTTGAGGTAGAATAGATGGATGTGAAGACAACATTTCTTCACGGGGATTTGGAAGAGGAAATCTACATGAAGCAACCTGAAGGCTTTGCGGTGAAGGGTAAGAAAGAACTGGTATGCAAGTTAAAGAAGTCTCTGTATGGGTTAAAACAGTCACCAAGGATGTGGTATCAGAAATTTGATACATTTATACGGGGACTTGGCTTCACCAGAAGCAAAGCAAATCATTGTGTGTATTTTAAATTAGTTGGTGACCGTGTTATTTATCTGGTCTTGTATGTGGATGATATGTTGCTGGTTGGAAATGACAAAGAAATTATCCAGGATTTGAAGACCCAATTGTCCTCCAAACTCGACATGAAAGATCTTGGTGCTGCAAACTATATTTTGGGCATGGAAATTAAAAGAGATCGGTCAAAGAGGAAGCTCTGGTTAAACCAGAGGAAGTATGTTGAGACAATACTGCAGAGGTTTCATATGCAGGATAGTAAAATGGTGAAGGTTCCTATTCCTGTAGGTGTGAGGTTATCTATTGAACAGTGTCCCAAGACACAAGAAGAGGAAGAGGACATGTCTCATGTTCCATATGCAAGTGAAGTGGGTAGCCTGATGTATGCAATGGTCTGTACTAGACCAGACATTGCACATGCAGTGGGAGTATTGAGCAGGTTTATGTCAAAACTTGGGAAGGAGCACTGGACAGCAGTGAAGCGGGTTTTCATGTATTTGCGTGGCACTAGTGATTATGGTTTGTGCTACCAAGGAAGACCATGATTGGACAGAGTGTTGGATATTCATGGCTTTGTTGATGCAGACTGGGCTGGAGATCTGGATCAGAGAAGATCTACAAGTGGGTATGTGTTTAACCTATTTGTAGGTGTAGTCAATTGGATGAGTAAGAAACAATCTGTAGTGGCACTATCAACTACAGAGGCAGAATACATGGCAGCCACTCATGCAAGTAAGGAAGCAGTTTGGTTGCAGAGATTGTGTTCAAGTATGGGGTTGGTACAGGGAGCTATAAGAATAGACTGTGACAGCCAAAGTGCAATTTTCTTGGCAAAGAACCCTGCTTATCATTCAAAGACAAAGCACATTGATGTTCAATATCACTTTGTGATGGATATGATAGAAGACAGAAAGGTGTTGCTGGTAGAGGTGGACACTTTGAAGAATACTACAGATGCATTGACAAAATCTGTGAGCTCTGAGAAGTTCTCTTGGTGTAGAGAAGCAATAAGAATCTCAGGGCTGAAAAATGACTAAGCTCTCCTGTGGAAAGAAAACAACAAGTGGTAGATTGTTGGGTTGTGTTATATTCTTTCCATTTAGTTAATAGGGGGTTTGAAGGGCACCTGTAACCCCACTTTATGGGGTCGGGGGCAGCGCCCCGGAAAATTTTGGTTTTGGACCATATGTTAGGTTGGGCGGACCCACCTATGGTTTTGTGCATGATTTTCGCACATGTTTTTTGGACATGAAAGATCTTGGTGCTGCAAACTATATTTTGGGCATGGAAATTAAAAGAGATCGGTCAAAGAGGAAGCTCTGGTTAAACCAGAGGAAGTATGTCGAGACAATACTGCAGAGGTTTAATATGCAGGATAGTAAACTGGTGAAGGTTCCTATTCCTGTAGGTGTGAGGTTATCTACTGAACAGTGTCCCAAGGCACAAGAAGAGGAAGAGGACATGTCCCGTGTTCCATATGCAAGTGCAGTGGGTAGCCTGATGTATGCAATGGTCTGTACTAGACCAGACATTGCACATGCAGTGGGAGTATTGAGCAGGTTTATGTCAAAACCTGGGAAGGAGCACTGGACAACAGTGAAGCGGGTTTTCAGGTATTTACATGGCACTAGTGATTATGGTTTGTGCTACCAAGGAAGACCAGGATTGGACAGAGTGTTGGATATTCATGGCTTTGTTGATGCAGACTGGGCTGGAGATCTGGATCAGAGAAGATCTACAAGTGGGTATGTGTTTAAACTATTTGGAGGTGCAGTCAGTTGGATGAGTAAGAAACAATCTGTAGTGGCACTATCAACTACAGAGGCAGAATACATGGCATCCACTCATGCAAGCAAGGAAGTAGTTTGGTTGCAGAGATTGTGTTCAAGTATGGGGTTAGTAGAGGGAGCTATAAGAATAGACTGTGACAACCTAAGTGCAATTTTCTTGGCAACAAACCCTACTTATCATTCAAAGAAAAAGCACATTGATGTTCAGTATCACTTTGTGAGGGATATGATAGAAGACAGAAAGGTGTTGCTGGTAAAGGTGGACACTTTAAAGAATACTGCAGATGCATTGACAAAATCTGTGAGCTCTGAGAAGTTCTCTTGGTGTAGAGAAGCAATGGGAATCTCAGGGCTGAAAAAATGACTAAGCTCTCCTATGGAAAGAAAACAACAAGTGCGAGATTGTTGGGTTGTGTTATATTCTTTCCACGTAGTTAATAGGGGTTTGAAGGGCACTCGTAACCCCACTTTATGGTTTTGGACCATATGTTAGGTTGGGCGGACCCACCTATGGTTTTGTGCATGATTTTCGCACATGTTTTTTGGACGCGATGGTTTTCGGTCCATGGTATGGGATGCTTCGGCATGTATAAATATGTATTGTAACATTGAAAGGAACATAATGAAAAATCAAGCTGGTAATCCCGGTTTTGGGATCCAGGGAAAAATCTCTGTTCATATGTGTTTTATGGGTTATGCTCTCGCATTGTTTATTTTCTTTGTTTAAGAATTCGTATGCAGGTAATTTCTGTACAGGGTTAAAACCTATAGACTGCACCTGAAGAAATCAATTGTCGACCCCTTTTCTGAAAATTTTGTCACCAATAGCACTGTTGGACTTTTCTTCAAAATAGAGTTTAGAAGAACCGTCGATTTTTGTCAATACGATGATGGAGAGTTGTGGATCATTACTTTGCAAGAGCATCACTCTGGCCTACATGGATTTACTAGGCATATTTCAAGACCAAACTGATCAATTCCAAGACCTAATGACCAAAAATGACTTTTGTCCATTAAAGGACCAGACCTTGACTGTTATGGACTTTTTTTATTATTTGACACAAAGACTTAAGCCATCAGGAACCAGACAAGAGGGAAATAACTAGCATGACCTTCTCCGTCAGATTATGGCATGCCCCTAGCGGAATGTAGCTGAGTGAATCGAGCGGGACACCTAAAAATGAAATGCATAAAGAGTTTTGATCTCTGACGGAGGGCTGACCAAACCCTAACAGTACATACTATGACGCTGACTTTAGGTCAGTTGAGACTGGTATGGGACCATTGGTACACTCTCTAAGACTGCGATACTGGTCTGGGACTAGTGGTAGGATTGGTACTTACTATGAAGTTGACTTCGGGTCGGTTGAGATTGGTCTGGGACTAGTGGTACGCACTTTGAGACTGACTTTGAGTCAGTGGAGGATGATACTGGTCTAGGACTAGTGGAGTTGTACTCACTATGACACTAAATTCGGGTTGGTTGAGACTGGTCTGGGACTAGTGGTACATACTCTGAGACTGACTTTTGAGTCAATATGATACATCCTCGATCAATTCTTCTTCTTCATAATTCAGACAAAAGTAGAGCAGAATAGAACAATACAAGAGCATAGCAGAACAAAACAATACAAGATCAGTATAGGGCAGAACAAGAAAAAGCAAAACAGGAAAAATAGAGCAGAGCAGGGCAAGGGTCAGGCTATACAAGGGCAGTGCATTTGATGGATGAATAGTAACGACCGATAGACAAATTGCAGATGAAATTCTCCCAAGTTGAGAGGGAGTGTTAAAATTGGCAACCAGGGAAAAACTTAATGTGGGTCATCTTATTCATGGCTGATAATATTTTTATTAGATTCCTCTCATCGAGAGGTGTAGGATTAATATAAATATCATCCGATTCCGATAAGTATTCATGGAGATATGAATTTATTTTGATTATGGAATTATTATCAAGCTGACCTACTCATGTAGGCTCAGAAGCCCAACAGTCGCATCTATTCAAACACCAACGTTGTGTATAAATATAGGACTTTTCCTCATTTGAACTCACTCACCTCATCACATATTTCTCTCTCTCTACTGTGCAGAAAAGATTCTCTTCTCTACTGCACAGAAAAGGGTCTCTCCCTCACACGTTTGAAGTCAGAAGCTGCCGAAACTGAAGCTGAAATTGTAGAAGTAAAGTTTGACCTACGTGGACTAGAAGATCTCCTCATCTTAACTACTTTGTAGGTTCATCTGAACCTCCTCTGAAATCCACAACTTTTGGTGGTGGAATCAAGTCAATCCGATGGACGGTTTGTAAGATATCGACTGCCCTAGTTTGAAGTCGGAAGCTGCCGAAACTGAAGCTACAACTGTAGAAGTAAAGTTTTACCTTCGTGGACTAGAAGATCCCCTCATCTAAACTATGTTTTAGGTTCATCTGAACCTCCTCTAAAAGACGCATTAGTGGTGGAATCAAGTCGATTTGATGGTCGGTTTGTGAGATATCATCATCCCTAGTTTGATGATGAAGCCGCTAATGCTGATGCTGCTGATCTAGGGTTTTCTACTGGTGATATAAATCAGATTTATTGTACTATTTCTCTCTATTGAATTATTGAAGATAAAAGAATATTTGATCAAAGGGTTTCCCCACACATTGTGGGGTTTTTCCCTGGCTAGCTGCCACATCTTGTGTCTCTTGTCTTGGCTTGTTTTCTGTCAATCGTTTAATGTTCTATCTGCACTTTACTTTATGTACATGTGATTGCTAAATAAGAAAAAGAAGTAAACAACTATAAGCATAGAACATACCATAATTTAACAGTTTTTTAATTTTTTTGTGGTCTTTCCTTAGCCATAGGTCCCTATGACATTGCAGATCTAAACATAGGCTTGTTGTGAGGGCTGAAAGGCATAGAAATCAAGGGACAACCTTCTGTTTAGGAGCTACAACCATTCCTAAGATGGAAGAAGATGTTTGTGAGGTCTAGAAGGCCTTACAAAGGGATGGAATCAGCCCTAGTAACTAGCGAAGGAGAGAAAGACAATGGGAGGTTTTTCTCACAACTATAGCATGAGTTTTGGAGGAAAGTTTGAGTGATGAAGTAACTTATATTCAACCCTACCCAGGAAAAAACTTGCAGTAGTGTGGAAAGTCCTAGAATAAGGTATATGTTGATGATTTCAATTTGATTTTTGTTGCTAAATCGATGGGAGTCCAATTGGATGGTGGTATTGGGAATATTTAGGTTGGTGGAGAGCAACAAGTAGGTGCTCAAGATTAGCCCTAGCTTAGCTTGCCAAGAAGGAATTTAACAGTGAAAAGAAGGGTGAATTTTGAAAGCCTAAGTGGCACCTTTATGGACTAAGGTGACTACAAGAGGAGGTATATTAGAGCTCAAGGTTTAGCCATATAGAGAAGCATTTTGTTGTAGACCAAGTTCATTGTTGGAGAAGGAATTTTATTAGTGATAGGTGGCATCCCTCTCCGCCCTAAGTGTGTCTTCATCGAGCAGCACAAGAAGGAATTAGTCGGAAGAAAATCCCTAAGAAGTTGTGTCATTGAAGGGATAAGGAGTAACTAGTTCGGCAAGACGTCCCAAAGGAGCTCAAGAACAATAGTGGTTAGATTGGAGACTCAAAGCATTAATGCGTTGAATGACTAACGATCACCTAAAGAGCAGATTGGAGTTGAGGTTTAATGGCCTAATGGAGTTAGTTAATTGATATAGGAAGGTTGGAGTTGCTACAAATCGGGAGTCGAAGGACTAGGTAGATGTGCTCAAGACACATGGACTGGAAGGGCTGAGTGGCACCACATCAACAAGTAGGTCAAGCTTATCTTGTTCAAGGTAGATTAGTGGTCATAAAGATAGACACCAGGCCCTAGTTGTTGTTGTCTTGTATCAATGGATGTATGATAGCCATTATCCCTAGTAAATGATCCATAAACTGTTGTATTATCAGGTTGTTAATATAACAAAGTTGGGTTATTGAAAATTATAAAAAGTTGTTTATATTGTGCACATGATTGATTTAATGTTGTTTATATTCCATTGTGAAAAGTAGTTTTTTGTGATACTTGGATTAGTAACATCAATGATTTGCAAGATTCTATCCCAGACTCCAGTATCATGGAAAAAACATGGTACTAGAGCTACTTTGAAGGGCCAGTGAACCAGAGTGTGCACACTAAAGTAGCTCAGAGGAAGCTGTGGTTTTCTAGATTATGGAGTAGAGGGTTCAATTGCAGATATGGAGATGTGGTATCAATAGGACACATAGTGAGATAAGCTTAAAATTTTGGTGGATCGGTGGTGAACTTGGTGCACTGCAGTATGTTGTGTGGTAGTTTGCAGATCATGGACTTCCGATGTCTTTTGATGGATGGTTGGGACAACTCAAGGATTGCTTTGGCTTGGAAGAGATTGGTTTGAACGAGACTGCTTCATGTGATGGACTAGATATTGCTAGGCTAGTTTCCTCATTGGACCGTGATGTTGCATATCCAATATTGGAGGGATTTGCATGAGTTGTGTTTGATTTAGGAGGATGAGTGCTTGCAGGACTAGGTTGCAGTGATGATGGTCTGTGTTCGACCGCAACTCATATTAACCTTGTAGGACACAAGATTAGTGATAGGTTGAGCTAGTGGAGATCATGTAGACTCAGAAGGAGTTTAGCTTCAGAGGGAGCAACCCTATGAAAGTGTTGAGGTATTTGGGTTCAAGTGAGGTTAGGCAGTGTCATTACCGAGATTGTAGGGTTCATTCTATAGAGTATGTTGTAGTGATGGACACCAAATGGGCTAGTGTTGTCAGTGATGATGTCAGTGGAGAATTCGTAGTATTGGAAGTACCTCCCCCACTAAGAGGGAGTTTTTATATTTGGTAGCTTGGGAGGTACTCCAAACCCTGGGGTTAGGGTTTGGAGATTGGAGAGACACAAAAGCACTTTGTGGGCTTGGAACCCAACATGTGGGCTTTGCACCCAAGTTGGTGGGTGTGGAACCTCAAGGAATTTTGATGATTTGACACGTGGAGGTGTTATCAGACCCTTAGAGGAGAAAGGGTCAGT
The DNA here is from genome assembly GCA_031772625.1 of Pinus tabuliformis. Taxonomy (NCBI): domain Eukaryota; kingdom Viridiplantae; phylum Streptophyta; class Pinopsida; order Pinales; family Pinaceae; genus Pinus; species Pinus tabuliformis. Next base: position 1,872,523,968 of record CM062817.1, read on the forward strand.
GGAAATCATTGAAATCTGAGTTGTCTAACATGATATATTAATTTTCTTTGTCTTTGTTGGGTTTATACAAGAAGAGTTTACATTGGTTAGTTGTTAAAGAGGCATTATGATAATTGTCAATCCCACAAGGGTAATTTGATGGATCTCTTATGTTTGGAATAAATAGAAGGTGATTGTGTGAGGTCATTTCACTTCCCAAGTGTAACAAATAATAGGAAATCATCTTTTGTGGTAGCCGCGACTCAATAAGGAGAGGGTTGAGGTGGAAAGGGATTGTTTTGGTCATATTTTGTTGGGTTTGATAGGTTTGTGGAGCAGTAGAGGCAGACCTCATGACTTAGGATCATTTATGGGATGGTTTGTTTGATGTTTGGGTAGACTTTCCTTAGCCGCAGGTCCCTGTTATATTCCAAAGATCTGAAAAAGGCTTGTAGTGAGGGACAAAAGGCCTAGAAGTAAAAGAATAACCTTCTATTTAGGAGTCATGGCCATTACTGAGCTATACATAGGTGTTTGTGAGGGATGGAAGGCCTTCTAAAGGGATAGAATTAGCTCTAGCATCCAAAAAATGAGAGAAAAACTAGGGGAGAAGAAGGTCGCAACTGTAGCATGAGTTTTAGAGGAAATATTGAGCGTTGAAGAAACTTGTATTCAACCCTAACCATGACAAAACTTACATCAGTGTGGATAATCCAAGAATAAGGTATGTGTTGATGATTTTAAATTGATTTTTATTGCTAGGTGAATGGGGGTCTAGTTGGACAGTGGTATTGTGCATCTTAAGGTTGGTGGAGGGAAATTAGTAGGTGCTCAAGAGTATACCTAGATCATATTTCCTAAAAGGAATTTGATAGCTAAAGAAGGGTGAAGTTTGAAAGCTTAAGTGGCAGCTTTATGGACTAAGGTGACTACTAGAGGAGGCAGATTGGAGCTCAAGGTTTGGCCAGCGAGAGGAGCAGTTTGTTGCAGCCTGTTATAGGCTATTTTGTCTCATTTGATAAATCTACCTCCTAATGGGAACATTCACACCATATTACCCCTTTACATCATCATTGCACAAATCCTTATGCATGCCTCTCTCATTCCCCACAGTTTCTACCCTAAACTACATCATCTGAGCCAGTTTTAGGACCAAAGCACCCTGACCTCTTACTAGACAAAATTCACCTACAAGTTACTCCACTTGGATTGCAATGATCACCTATAGGTTGCTCGCCTTTGCACCTGAATTGGTTCTATACATTTAGGAGAAAGAGAGAGAATCTTGAAGCCTCCATTTCCAGAAGCTTCCAGGATCTGTTGTAACCATATACCTTAGATAAAACATTCATATCCTATCCTATCCTGCCTTGGAGTTTCCATCCCTTGTATTTAGATCTCATCCTCCCATAAAGAGTGGATCTCAATCCAAAGATTAGTACAAGGATAATAACTTCGAACTTACCCCAATTCTCTGTATATTTACAACCTTCCATATGCAAGAGGTTGGATTTTGGAGAGTGATTCTACCCTTATGTTGTTGTTTTGAGAGTGATTCTTTCATGCATTTGGGGTGATTGGAGGTACACTTTGTGACAAAGGAAGGACAAGTCAACAACTTGGAGAATCTATTCCACAAGATTGACACCTATTTATGGTTGTAACTCACTCCATTTATATCAATACAAAGAGTTATTTTTATTTTCCCATATGTGATGTCGTTATTTCATATATTTCAATACCATGTCAATATGTTGAATAAAGTAGATAGATGATGCTACATAGATCTTATAGTTTCTTGGCTTGTGTTTTCTAGTTGTGCATGTTATAAGTTGGCAACTGGAGCTAGGATTGGAGAATTCAAGCCAAAGAAGGAGCGAAACATATGATATATTCCAAGTAGGTTTCTTCCCCTCATCTACTTACTTTAAGAAAAACATTGGGTCATTTTTCATTCTCTTGTTCTAGATTGGCCACCAAACCTAGGGGAGATATTTTTGTCCGCAGTCATAAATCACACATAAAAATTTAGCGACTCCACTGGGGAATGTTGTATTCCCTTGGTGGTTTCTTTCTCCATTGTGTTTGCTTTACCTCTTTCATATACCTTTGCTTCTTTAATTAGCCAAGAATAGATTTAGGAAGTGACTTCATTGAGTCTTATACAAAATTTTTATGTTAGAATCCTCTTAACCTGGACCAATGAACCCTCTAGTCTATTGACATATCGTTGCACCCCACCCGTGCCCTCTCTATGCCTGTGTTTCAAAGCACTAGTGCCTCTTATACACCTGCCTTGATCCTTGTTTTTGCATAAAATTTGCCTTGTTTTCTCAATGTTGCTTTGATCAGCCTACTTCCAGTTGACCTTCCCTGAGTCTTGAGTGTCTTGTGGTCTCTCTGAAGCCTCCATTCAATTTGTATTTGTGTGTGATTGCCTTTGTTATGCTCTTAACCTGCAAAATGATACCCAAATACAGAATATGCGAAGAAAAGATACCCAGAACACAGAATAGCAATGATTTTATTATTCAGAGAGTAATGTTCACTTGCCTCTTCGAGGGGGAAACCTCCAATAGAGCAGAGCTCGACTACAAAATAAGACATGATGCTCCTCGCAGGGAGTCTCTATCCTTTATATATGACTCATACATGCAATACCACGGGCCAATACCGTGGGTTTTATTAATACCATCTATCTAATACTACGACCCATTTGCAACTAACTGTGGTTCCTTCATTAATTGCGGATTAACCACTTACAATTATTAATATGGGCTTTATTGACTCTTGACTATGACGTGATCCCATTACATAAATAAGGGGATTAGGGTGGGACCCTAACATGCCCTCCCCCTTAAGACTAGCCTTGTCCTCAAGGCTGAAGCTGTGGAAACTGCTGAAGAATAGTGGCCGGTTCCGAAGTTGCATCTTCTGGAGAAGTGTCTTTCCATTTGACGAGGAATTCCTTAATCATGCGGCTGCGCAGTTGCTTGTCTCGTGTGTCTAGGACCTGTTCGGGTTGAAGCCAGATGGACCCTTCTTCGTCCAATTCAGGTAGACTGGTCTGAATTCTGCAATTGTTCCCAATCACTTTCTTGAGGCATGAGACATGGAAAAATGGATGGATTTTTGCAGTAGGTGGCAAGGCCAACTTGTAGGCCACTTCTCCAATGCGCTGAAGTACTTGATATGGTCCGTAGAATTTGGGAGAGAGTTTCTGACACCCCTTGTCTTTGAGTGATGTTTGCTTATATGGTTGGAGTTGTAAAAAGACCTGATCCCCTTCTTGAAATTGGTGCTCTGAGCGATGCTGGTCTACCTGTTGCTTCATGCGGTTCTGAGCTTGATGAAGATTCTCTTGAAGATGGGCGAGCATGGTTGCGCGGTGTTGTAGGATTTGATCCACTGCTTGTAATTTTGAGCATCCCTTGAGATACGAAGTAGGTGAAGGTGGGAGTTGACCATATACTGCTTCATAGGGAGTCAATTTTGTGGTGGCATGATAGTTGGTGTTATACCACTATTCAGCCAGAGGTAGCCACTGTACCCAAAGGTGTTTCTTTTCTGAAGTGAAACACCTAAGGTAGGTTTCTAGACATTTGTTGACGGCTTCGGTTTGACCATCTGTTTACGGATGATAGGAAGTACTGAGTTTTAGTTGAGTGCCTTGTATTCTGAAGAGTTCCTGCCAAAAATTACTGGTGAAGATTGGGTCGCGGTCGGACACAATAGAAGTGGGCATGCCATGCAATTTGGAGATATGATCCATGAAAGATTGAGCAACCAAAGTTGGTGTAAACGGGTGGGGTAGGGCGCAAAAATGAGCATACTTCGATAGTTGGTCCACAACCACCATGATGACTGACTTGTTTCCTGACTTTGGAAGACCTGTAATGAAATCCATAGAAACCTCCGTCCAAATTGATGCTGGAATGGGCAATGGTTGTAATGTGCTTGGTGTGTTGACGGTTTCCCCTTTGTGGCATTGACAGACATCACATTCTGCTATGAAAGTAAGGATGTCCTTTTTCATGCCTGTCCAAAAAAATGATCTTCTGGTGCGAGCATACGTCTTCTGAAAGCCCGAATGTCCTGCAATGGGAGATGAGTGCAATTCTGCCAAAATGCAACTTTCGAGGGTGGATGCTGGTGATATTACAACTCTGTCCTTGTAGTGAAGAATATCATCCTACCACGAGTAGCCCTTGGTGGAATTTGGATCTACCTGCAATTGAGAAATGATTTGGGAGAGCCCGGGATGTGAAAACCATTCCTTGCGAGCCTCTTCAATCCATTCTGGAATGGGGAGGGAAATTGCTAGCAGAGCACTTTCCTCCTCAAATTGGCGAGATAATACATCTGCTACACTATTGTCTTTCCCTTTCTTGTAAACGATCTCATAATCATATCCCAGCATTTTGGCTAGCCATTTATTTTGTTGTGGGGAGGATAGACGTTGCTCCAAAAAATATTTAAGACTGTGATGATCTGTGCGGATTTGGAAACGTTGCCCTAATAAGTAAGGTCGCCAGGTCTCGACTGCATGTAAGATGGCCATCATTTCCTTCTCGTAGGTAGATTGGCCCAGATTCCTCCCACTGATTTGTTGGCTTGTGAAGGCCAACGGTCGCCCTTCCTGCATTAAGACCGCCCCAATAGCTGTACCCGATGCATCACATTCAATGACAAAAGATTTGATGAATTCAGGTAGTGCTAAGACTGGAGTGGAACACAGCATTTTTTATAGCTTTAAAGGCCTGTTGTGCTTCCTCATTCCAGAAGAATGAATTTTTCTTTAGGAGTTGGGTGAAGGGCTTCACTATGCGACCATAGTTGCGGACAAATTTACGATAATAGCCTGTGAGACCCAAAAATCCTCTCAAGCTCTTCAAGGTCTTAGGTTGAGGCCATTCCTGCATTGCCTGGATCTTTTTGGGGTCCACCTTGACACCTTCACGCCCCACAATGTGGCCCAAATACTCTACTTCTGCCATGCCAAACGAACACTTGGACATCTTGAAAAATAATTTATATTTGCGGAGCAGTTGCAAGAGTAGATCTACATGCTGAAGATGTGCGGCCCAAGTGAAACTATAGATGAGGATGTCATCGAACAAGACAAGGACAAATTTCCTGAGATATGGTTTGAGAATGTGGTTCATAAGGCTCTGAAAAGTAGAGGGGGCATTGCAAAGACAAAATGGCATGACCAGGAATTCATAATGGCCTTCATGAGTTCAGAAAGCAGTCTTGGGGATCTCGACTTCCTTCATGCGAATTTGGTGGTAGCCTGAGTGAAGATCCAGCTTAGTGAAGAATTGAGCCCCATTGAGTTCATCCAGCAAATCATCAACCACCGGGAATGGAAATTTATCTTTGACTGTCAACTTATTGAGGGCCCTGAAGTTGGGACACATCCGCCACTCCCCATCTTTCTTGAGCACCATGACCATTGGGGATGAATAAGGACTAATGCTGGGACGAATGACACCTGCTTCCAAAAGTTCCTTGATGATTTTTTCTATTTCTTTCTTTTGGGTGAACGGATATCTATATGGGTGCACATTTGGGGGTTGGACCCCTGGAACCAAGGTGATGCTATGATCATGTTCCCCTCGCAAGGGTGGAAGCTCATGAGGCTTGTCAAAGACCGGCAGATGGTTATTTAAAATCTGTTGCATCTCAGGATGAATTGGCAGAGGCTTAGTTTCGACTGCCTGGATGGCATTAAATTGAGCTACAACTCCATGATTGCCCTTTTTTAAAAATTTTACCATCCTATGCGAGCTGATGATAGAGGGGGCTCCCGCCTGGAGTCCACGAAGGGTATGTGTGTAGTTGTTCTGCTTAAAACTCATATATAACTCCTGGAAATCCATTGTGATTGGCCCAAGAGTGCAGAGCCATTCAACGCCAAGGACAATGTTGCAACCCCCCATGTGGATGGCAAACATGTGAGTTTTCAACTGATAATCTCCCATTTGAAGTTTGACATTTTCACAGCGGCCTTCACATTTCATTATGCCTCCATCTGCAATTTGAACTTGGAAGTTAGAAACTGCTCGTACAAAACAATGCACTGCTTCTGCGACTTTTTGATGGATGAAATTATGTGTACTTCCACTATCAATCAAGACTACTACTGGGTGATGTTTAATAAAACCTCTGATTTTGAGAGTTTGAGGGGAATAAATCCCTGCCAAAGCATGCAACAAAATAACTGGTTCGTCAGAGACATTGTCCTTTTGGTTGTCTTCTTCTAGTGGCTGATGTTCCTCCAGTGGTGGATCTTCCTCTATTGAGTTGTAGTCAGTGGCATCAATTTGAAAAAATTTGGGCTCCTTGCATTTATGACCTGGGGAGTATTTTTCATCACAATAGTAACATAGGCCTTGCTTTCTTCTTTCATTTCCGCAGGTGACACCTTTTGGACCTTAAGTGTTTGAGTCGTGTTGTGAGCCTGTGGGGGGCAACCTTTAGCGGAGAAATTTGGGCGACTGTATTGGGCTACTAATGCACGTTCCACGTTACGAGCTACCTTGCAAGCCTCCGTCCATGTGGGAGGGTGGTGCAGTAGGACTTGGGCTTTGATAGCTTCTTTAAGACCGCTAATAAAACATTCCGTGTAAAACACATCTGAGAGACCCCAAGTGCAGAAGGATAAGGCTTCAAAAGCTATAATATATTCATCCACTGTACCATTCTGTCGGAGCTTAGTAAGATGACCCAAAAAAGATGATTCCTGGTCAAAGCAGTCTTGAAGAGCTTTGGTGAATTTGGTCCAAGTCTTAAAAGGTCCAGTGCAACGTTGATGCCATTCCCACCATTGCCACCTTTCATTGTCCAAGTATATGCTCCCAAACATAAGCTGAGTCTCATCATCGAAGATGCGATTCAGTTTGAAATACTATTCCATTTGTGCTATCCATGCTGATGGGTGAGAATTGTCAAATTTATGCATATCCAACTTGGGAGGTCGCTGACTGGGTTGTGGGTGGGAGTGTCAGACGTGAGGAGAGTGGCTAGACTCACCCTCATTGTGTTCGTTGCCATTATACGCCTCCTCGTGGGCTTGCTCCTTGCCCTTCGGGCCTATTTTCTCGACCATGCTACATAATTCGGTAAGCTGAATGTGGAGGTTTTGCAATAATTCTTCAAGTTTGTCCATCCTTTCATTGGCCATCACTTGAGCTCTAGTTTCTACCATGCACCAACTGGATTTTTTTAAAATTGGGACCGCCTAATTTTTTTTTTTTCACTAAGAAGTGAATGGTACCACCGTGCTCAGCTCGTCGTCCTGATTCTGATGGGCTAGATCACCAATAAGCGCCCCAATACTGCAGTGGCCAAATCCTCAAAATGTAAATGTGGCCAAAAGTCCTGCGAAAATTATACCCCGGTATAGGAACCCTTCACAACGACTCCGATCTGGTGGATCTGAGAGATTTGAATGGCGGATCTGATAGCTCTGGGCGGAAAAATAGACCGGTTCTGCAGATATGATGGATCTAATAGATCGAAATGGCTGATCTGCGAACTCGAGACTGCGGGACTGATGTCTGCTCCTGCTGCACCCCATTGTACAAGTGGATCTGGAAGAGATGAAGTGTGATCCCCCGATAGAAAAGGGAACTATGGTCTTGAGGAGTGTCAGGTGCTACAAATCGTAATATACATAAGGGTCTGGCAGTAGTACTCGGCCCAATGTTTCAGGGCTCTAACTAAGGAGGATCGACCGTACCCTTAGCCGTACAGCCCGAATACCCTATCGTACGGGCGAGTAATCTCTCCGAGTGCTGTTCTCAGTGTACTGTAGCCGCAAGACGGTCAACATTTTATCTATGGCGAGGTTTCAAGGGAGCCTAGGGGGCTTTCGATATACCCAGAGGGTACGTGGAAGACAGTTCCTGCGCGATTCTATCTAATGCGCTACTACTCAAAGGGGTACCCACAGGGGTTACAAGGGAGTCCAACAGACGTGACCACCTCTTGTATTTCCTGCGTGCATGCCTCCCCAAATCCGTAGGTTTATGCGCTCAACGACAGATCCCGTGGTTTAAAGACGTCGGAACACGTCTCTAGCCAAATTTTTTTTTCTAAGAAATGGAGATCCCACCGGCCCTGCAAAGTGCTCTCATACCACTTGTTATGCTCTTAACCTGCAAAATGATACCCAAATACAAAATATGCGAAGAAAAGATACCCATAACATAGAATAGCAATGATTTTATTATTCAGAGAGTAATGTTCACTTGCCTCTTCGAGGGGGCAACCTCCAATAGAGCAGAGCTCCACTACAAAATATGACACGATGCTCCTCGCAGGGAGTCTCTATCCTTTATATATGACTCATACATGCAATACCACGGGCCAATACCGTGGGTTTTATTAATACCATCTATCTAATACTACGACCCATTTGCAACTAACTATGGTTCCGTCATTAATTGCAGATTAACCACTTACAATTATTAATATGGGCTTTATTGACTCTTGACTATGACGTGATCCCACTACATAAATAAGGGGGTTAGGGTGGGACCCTAACAGCCTTTGGTAATAATTGGTTTCAATTTTTCTTTGTTCTTATCATTAGGTCACTTGCAAACTCATTTCATTTGATCATTAATCACTTGGATGAATTTTTGTTCTAGTCCTCATTCTGGAAAGTGCATTTGAAACAACGACTAAACTTTTTCATCTTAGTTTTCCTCATTTCGAAAATTAAGTGTTTTGAAAAGAAAAATCTTTGCATTTGCATCGAGGGTTTTTTTTGTGAAACTGGAATTCCCTAGTGTGAAATTGCATGTTTTTTCTTTCATTTTCGTTGGGGGGTGCTAAATTACGTATGAGTGTTAGTCGCCTTTGAGTGTCATCTCTTTTGATTTTTGACATTTTCACCCAATTTAAGTTTGAGTCCTCTATTGATGAAATATCAAATTACATTTGATTTCATTGGAATCCTCTTGTGTGTGTTTTGAATAATTCTCTTAAATAGATCACATTTTCATAGTTAGTTTACATTTGCATAGATTTTAGGGGAATCCTGCCTAGATTACATTGCATGGTTTGGAATATTTTGATTCTTTGAATTGAATTGGAATAATGTAATTGAAATATCTAGTTAGGAAGTTCTTGTTTGCTGCATATTTGATTGTTGCATCATTGTTTGCACCTCTTCCCTACACTAGATAACTTTCATCGAAAATGAAAAGAATTATTTTTCTCATATTAGTTGCATAATAGGTGTGTTTAGGTGACATCGAGTTTTGAGCCTTGAAATCAAAACATAATTCAACATCAACATTAAAATTCGTCTCAATTAACCTAAGGAGAATTTGAAACATTAACATAAACATTTAGAGGTATAGGCTAGAGATGTGTGTCAACGTTGTTAAATGTAGGAGTTGTCGTTGTTTTCCAGCGTTGCATCCCGAGGGTGAAATCTTGTTCCACACACATGAGTGTATAGGATCGTTCTCCATGTACCCTTGGGTGTATTAGATGGCACTCCATGCACATAAAGTATATGGGAACACTCTCATCAAATGGTTACACATTAGACAACACTACTACAGACTGCACTCCCACATACCACCGAGTATATTTTTGGAGTCCCCTATAGGTTGCTATCCATCCATAGGTAACCGAGTTGGTTTCCTTGTATATCATGATACACTGAACAAAACATTTGGGAAGATTTCCTACATGTACATTAAGTCATTGTTTCACCAAGGTGTATATTGCAGTTCATGATGACTTGGTAAACCTGTATGCCTAGTTACCCCTTTTTTTGTTTGTGTCTTTGATTTCTAAAATCAATTAATTCACCACATAAAAACATCCTCCCCATGGAACAACTCCTTAATGGATCTTAGGTTGAGACTAATGGCAAAAAATCCAGTGTTTACCAATCAAGGGAACCCCTCTGATGGAAATCCTTTTCCTTTTCTTTCTTTTGGAAATATTAGTGCTCCTTATATGGAAACGTTGGCAGTTCTTGGATTTACCATTAGTTTTCCAGTTTGGTTTTTTTCAACCCTTATGGTTCCGAATGTCCAAACTACTTCTCAAATAAGTTCTCCTCCACTTGAAAAACATCAACCTCATGTTGATCCTAAAGTTGACCCTTTTCCTTCTTCACCTATTATTTATTCATCCCTCTCTTCCTCTTCACCTGGTGAAAGTCTTGATTCGTGTAACTAGGAAGCAGAGAAGAAGAAGAAAAGGAAGAAGAAGAAGAAGCAAAATAAGCAAGGGGGCAACCAAGAAACCATTAATATAGATGCAAATAGTATGGAAAAATCTTCCATTTAGCCTCCTAAAATTAAATTCCCTTGCATGTTATGTAAGGGTGGCCACCTTCTTAGAGATTGTCCTGCTATACCCAAGTTATTAGAAGTGTGGTCCACAGGCTCACATCGGCATTTGTCCTCAGCTTTTGGAGATCATGTTGGTCACAAACCCTCAACCAACAATAGTAAGGTCCATGGAAAAATGGGTAAAGTTAAATTTTCCTGTAAGTTATGTGAAGGGAATCATCCTATTCACCTTTTTCCTTATATGGATGAAGCCTTAGAAGTATTGGAAAACTTTACATCTTCTCAGCCACGATTTTTGGTTGGTTACTGAAAGTTTTCTCCCATTCCTCCGCTAGTTAATGAAGTGATTGATCATAATCTGAATCCAAACAGTCTCGCTCTCTCTAAAGATGAATCCCATCATTCTATTCCTGACGAACCATTGGTTGAGAAAATGGTTGACTCGAATCTACATTCATTTGATCATACCTTTCCCATAGAGAGTGAACTTCATACTGCTCAACTTCTTCTAATTTCTTCAGATTCCAATGAACTAGGGGGAAATCCTCCCGTTCCAATTGCACAAGGGGGAAATCCTCTCATTCCCATAATACATGGGAGCAGTTCTCTTGTTCCCATAGCACAAGGGGGCAGTTCTCCCATTCCCATGACACCCCCTCCAAGTAGTATGATCACTTCCTTTGATTGGAGTTGACTAACATGATATCATCTTCCTCCTTACGATCCCTTCCAGGTCATAGTACATGCTTATAATGTGGTCATACCTAGCACAATCATAGATGAAGGAGCATCTATTATTATTATTTCCTCAACTGCTTAGAAAGATTTAGGCTCTCTGCAACTTGTGCCTGTTACCTAGAATTTGTTGGCTTTTAAGAAAGGAACCAATCAACCATTAGGGATCTTTCCTAAGTTTCCTATTACTTTTGGAGGAAATATTGTCTATATTGTTGTGATGGTTGTCTAAGGCCCTATGAGGATAGTTATTTTACTATGTCAACCTCGTTAAAAAATAAATAGGTTCCTATGAGCGTAGTCCTTTTCTTGTGTCAATCTCGTTAAAAAATGAAGAAAATTCCCTTTCAATTAGAGTCTTTGATTATATCTCATAAATGCCTAGTTGAGTCTTTCACTTGATCTTGTAAATGAACCTTCATTCCATCCACCTCTTAGCATCCAGTAGTATAATTAGGTGCATGAAATGAAGCTTGGGGGGCATGTACCTCGAATTGATTCATTATGCTAGGGGCATGCAAAATTATTTCAAGCATACTTTTTCTCTATTTTCAATTTTGCATAAAAATGAAACCAATTTCAAGCATAGTTTCCCATGTTTCAAGCTTTTGTAAAAATGAAACCATTGCCATTTTATCCCTCATGATTACCATTTTTATCAGCCTATTTCTTCCAAATGATCCCTTTGTTTTCTCATTCCATCATCACCATCTACTTGGTCAATCATACACTTCCACTTGCTTTTTTACCCTTTCCTGAGTAACCGCAACGATAAGTGGGATCATTAGCCAACCTCTTGACCTCTACATGATTTGAGTAGTTCCATCATGACCAAAACCAGTTGCTACCCTTTATACCACTCGTTTCTCTAGGAGGAGTCTTATTTCAACTCTTTTCAAACTCCCAAAATATGAAAAGATCACCGAGCACTTATCTTTTCGAACTCATAAAAGTAAATTAAAAGACATCTAATCAAAATAAGTTTACCTTTTTTCGGACTGAGATAGAATAACTACAAAAAATGAATACCTTAGTCAAACATGGCTAAGAGGTTCTCTTTGGTATTTTTTTCTACCTTTTTGGAGCTAAGGGACTACCTATGAAAAGGGACATTTGGAGTTTTCTTTTTCACCCCTTTTTCAAACTCTCTAAACATGAAAAAGAATTCAAGTTTTACCTTAGCTAGTCTCTTTAAAACATCAAACAATGATGGACTTTTCGAACTAAGAAGGTCGAGCCATCTATTCTCAAGGTTCGTTAAATATAGTCGGAGGGATTCATCTAAATGATGAACTTACATATCAAGCATATGTTATCCTCCTCAATCTTGTTAAAAAATAAAGAGGTGCTGACTAGTACGGTTAGGAAAATTGGGAAAACATGGTACTCCATTTGTTAATGGCAGCGAGTTGCTCTTGAACACAACACTCTTCCAGTTCATCTCCATGGATGTTGGGTTGGGTAATCTTCTTTTATTTCGGTTCATAATACCTTCATAGAACCTTCATTTTGGTTTTGGGTCAATGCTGCCAACTTCGTTCAGTGTCATCGTTGTGTTCAAGAGAAGTCATTCAACTTATATCTATTAAATTACTCTTAAGTCTTCATTCCATGTTTACCTTTCCTGATCTAGTTCCATATCAACATCATTTTGATAATTTTATATCAATCATGATACTCATGTCATGTCATTAATGGGGGGTACATCAAGGCCCTCCTGTGACGGGTCACTTCATATCGACATCAACACATTATCCAGGAAGTTAATTTAGAAACGCACAATAGTACCTTGGTGCTTGCATACATCAATGGCAAGTGTCCTCACTCTCGACAACAAGTTTACATCCATATCCTTTGACTGTAATATTTTGTGTGATTTTCAACATCAACTCATTTATTCACACCAAACATATTGTACTTGAGTACCTTAAGAACCATTAACATCATCGATGGTTTCTCTCACATCTGTTCACGACTTATATAATTGGTTAGTAATCAGATAGTGTCTATCATGTTCGACCTCATCTCATTTATTAACATGGTTAAGCTCATACATTGGTTGGTAATGTGAACGCGATAGAAGACCCCAGATCTAATTTCCGCCATCCAGGCTGAAATTTTAGGATTATACAAAGATCACTACGTATGATTGCTATGATTGTACTGATAGTCATCTAGTCATGGGTCCAACATTAGTCATCAGTGGACATGTCTTTTGATCACTATACATGTAATTTTAGCTTATGTGTTCAGTATGTGTACGCCTCCCTCAGCAAAAAATAGATATCATGATGTAAATGTATTGTAATAGGAGACAGTCTCGCCAATTGTTCTTGATCCCGACTTGTCATGAGGTAAAGCACTTAAGTCATTAGTCATCATCTCTGACTTTGGACTTTAGGGGGAAATATGTTATAGGCTATTTTGTCTAATCTGATCAATCAAATTCTTAATGGGATCATTCACATCCTATTCCCCCTTTACATCATCATTGCACAAAGCCCTACGCATGACTCTCTCATTCCCCACAGTTTTGGCCCTAAACTACATCATATGAGCTAGTTTTAGAACCATCACAACCTGGCCTCTTATTGGACAACGTTCACCTACAGGTTTATCCACTGTGGCCTACATTGATAACCTACATGTTTCTCCCCTTTGCACCTCTGTTGGTTCTATAAATTCGGGAAAAGTAGGGAGAATCTTGAAGCCACCATTTCTAGAAGCTTCTAGGATCTATTGTAACCATTTATCTCTGATAAAAAAAATCAGATCCTATCATATCCTACCTTTGATTTTCCATCCCTTATCCTTAGATCTCATCCTCCCATCAAGAGTGGATCTCAATCCCAATATTAGTAAAAGGATAATAACTCCCAATTTACTCCACTTCTCTATATATTTACAACCTTCCATATGCAAGAGGTTGGATTTTGGAGAGTTATTATTTCATGCATTTGGGGTGATTAGAGGTACACCTTGGGACAAAGGAAGGACAATTCAACAACTCGGAGGAGCTCTTCTACAAGGTTGAAAACTATTTATGGTTGTTACACTAAAAAATGTCACCATGACTATTTGCAGTTAGTATGGCTCCATCCACTGTCATACTATCCTCCTTGGCAAGCCTCATGCCTCTGCTCTCCATGTCAAACTTCAAGAAAGAGAGAAAAGTCATTTAAAGTCAATTATCTCTGGTACGCAGTTTCTCTTAGCCTTACCTACGGGTATGCAACCCAAGTTCACAAAACCTGCGTACTTGTACGCTCTGTATGTAAAGGGATGGGTGCGTACTCCTGTAAAAGTCAAAAGGCGCAAGTTTCACTCCAAAAAAGTTACTTGTGGTCATTTCTAGAGTCTTCTAGAAGCATGTTTGACATGTATGAAGCGCCTCCAGATGGTTCATGTATCCCTACCAAAGAGGAACTTATCCCATCAATAGGGGAGCTATCCCATCCAAGGAGGGACTTATCCCATTGATGGTGGACCTGAATAACTTCCTCTAGAGCACTATAAATACAGGCATTGGGCCAAAGGGAGGAGAGGTTAAAAGCTTAACATTCCTAAGGGTAGATTCTGCTGGAATTAGGACTTCCTTGTAGAAGCTTGTGAGGAGAGATTACCATCTTTACTTGTTTCCATTGGGAGGTGGGTGAGCTGATCAGAGTAAGGGAGAACTCTTGTGGACCCTGGGAGGAGCTTGCACAACACCAAGGCTCAGGTTGTAATGGTTCCTTTTGTTACCTTTTAATACAAATTAGTCCATTCTTCTCAACAATTTGTTATTAATGAGTTGTTTCATGTACTCCTTGGTCTACATGTTAAATATGTTTTATTTTATATGATATTCAGGTGCTATTTAATCGTTTGGTTGTTGGTGAATGCAGGTTTCGAAGGGAAGGAGGAGCTCATCCGGATCAACGAAGATGGACTACTACAACAACGTTGGATTACAGGTAGGAGCTAAACACTTGATTTCTCATATTGCAAAAGCATATTTAGGGAAGGATTGCTCTTATTTGTCTTGTTTGTCATTAGAGAGTTGTAGAGCCTCTACTTTGCACTTGATTATCCATCATTACCTACAGTTTTCCCTCACTCATCTCTCTCTTTTTCTCTATTTTCTGCATAAACTCACCCAGATCATTACATGTGATGGATTTAAGCATGATTAAGGAACTTTGCTAATGTGTGACTGTTTTGTTTAGATTTTGACATACTTACAGGAATTCCGCAGCCATCTGATGATTCCGCAGCCTTTTTGTTAATCTCAAGGTTCCACGTGTCATTTTGCCAAACGAGCCACATGGGCACTTAGGAATCAAGGTGCTCGAGGTTCCTGTGCTATTGGTTCAGCCAGCCACGTCATCTGTACCTCCGGTCAAAGAGGGTCAAGTTACGGTCAACCAAGGCAGCTTAACGGTGATGCGTAAGCTGTTGGGTCACGTCAGTTCAAACGGCGATTTGTCCTTCTTACGCAGGCTGTGGGGGACATAATCCAACTCTGGATTCAATGCCCATAACAACCAGAACCTCCAGCTCATCCACGAGGCTTATGACGTGTTATTGAACCTTAATTACGCATGACAGTTAGTTTATTTTTCAAGTTTTAGCTGTACGCATTAGGCCATCTTTCAGATGCCTATAAAAACTAGTGTTTGCATACGCTTAATGTTACTTTTTAGTTGCTGTGTTTTATGAACTTGTTATCATTTTAGTGCATTTCCAGACTCTGTTTTGATAGTGCTGTTCTAGCACTCTTGACTGTAATTTTCTGCATACGGAGTAATAGAAGACAGTGCTGTTCTGAAGTTTTCAAATCTTTGAGTCTTCTTTGGGTTGTATGAATAGAGGGCCCCCGTTCATGACTGCCCTTGTATAGTATTTTATGTTCAGCATTTCCTTATTTTCCATTCAGCATTTCCTTTTCTTTGAGACATATACAGCTTGATTTACTTTCATGTTATTTCATTTCCAGCCTTTATTTTCAACTGATCAATATTATTCTTTTGCAGGTTTTTAAACCCGGGATTGTGTGTGTGTTTGTGTATTTGCTTTATATCTAGTGGTAGTTTCAGTTGACAGATTCAAAGTTGCTGCCTTTACTTTATTTTCATAGCTGATTTTTAGTTTAATTTCTCAAAGTTGTCTGCTAACATATGAATGGTCTCTTTATTACAAATTGTCTATCTTTTAGAGATCAGAATACTAATAAATTACAACTGGCTTTGAGTACTTTTTAGACTAATCTTTAACTACTTTCTAATCATGCTTTACACAGTACTATGTGTTAGAGGCAGAGAGTTAGAGAGAGCTGAACATTATAACTAGTCTTTAAAGTAGATTTTTCTCATTTTTTTTTATCATTTCTTAGACTTATCTTTAGCTACTTCCTAATCGTGTTTTACACAGTACTATGTGTTAGAAGCAGAGAGTTAGGAAGAGATAAACATTATCATTGGTCTTTTAAGTGATTTTCTTACCTTTTATTTGCAGCAGCATGAATGGTGTCTAATGCCATTAGAAAGTGGTTCTTTTCTTTCAGTTCATTTTAAGTTATTTATTTCTTTCAAGCTTTTCCTTTTCAGCAAGTAGTTAGAAACCACTAATCACACACTCTCACTCATCTAGAATTCACCTTACACACACTATCACTCATCTGTTTATAAAAACATCACTCCATCTTAGGAAGATAAATTAACCACAAACAACACCCCAAACGACAAAAAGCTCTAAGAGGTTGCTTAAGTACATATAGTACACCTTCACTTCATCAGCTTACGAGCCCCGGGTTGACAATTAATGACATCAATTTAGAAAAACTAAATTGACTAAACATTTTGGCGCCGTCGCCGGGGAAGTGAAATTAAGTAGCCATATTCTTAAAAAAAAAAACATAAAAATTTCAAGGAAAGAAGTTGATAACCTATCAAAGTATGCTCTCCTCTTGCATTGCAAGGTGATCTGGAGGATCAGAAAAGAGAAAGTTATTGATTTGATAGTTTCTTGAGTATGCTCTCTTCTTGCACCTAGAGTGAACTGGAAGATCAGAAAAAGAACTAGTAACTTGACTTGAAGAAAAATAATAAAAAATGACATGCATAGAGCTAGAGATTCTAGAGGAAGGTTTTTAGCTAGAGCTCGAAGTTCAATTTTTACAAGTCCATCTGCTTCAAGGGATAGACAAGAGACACCTCCCTTATCTCCAACCGACACTCCTAGTCCTAGAATTCCTGGAATTCAAGAGCCAAGAGTTGATTCTCCTACACCTTCTATTGAATTTGAACTAGGAAGAGATTCTTCTCTTTCTCCTACAGAAAGACCAATTGTCATTGAGGAAGTGGAATCATCTGAAGAAGAAGGAGAAATCTCTTCTCATTCACCTTTTGTAGAGAACCAGAAGATTTTGAAATCCCTAAGAGAACCATCATGGCCGAGGAAGAAGGGGGTGGTAGAGGCAGAGGTAGAGGAGGAGGAGGAAACAACAACAATAATGGAGGTAGAGGTCCCCTTGGAGGAGGAAATAGAGATGGGGATAATTCATTTGGGTTTCCCATTGTTAATGAGGATTCCCGAGCTACTATGAAGAACATATCACCATCTGTCCTCCCAAATTTCCATGGGTTAAGGACTGAGGACCCTGAAACATTTTTGTTTGAGTTTGAAGTGGTGTGTCGAACTTATGACTACCTGGATGACTCCCAGAAACTAAAATTTTTCCCCTCAACACTGAAGGATCAAGCCTTGAAATGGTTCATGGGGTTACTCCCTCAATCCATTAGGCCTTGGGATGAAATGAAATAGACATTTTTGGATAGGTATTTGGACTATTGTATGCCTACTAATCACAAGGACGGGGTTTTTAAAATGATACAAAGAGAAGATGAGAGCTTAGAAGATTTACTTGAAAGATTTCAATATAACTTAAAAAGAGAAAAAATGAATACCTTGGATGAAGAGACATTAAAAGCCCTCTTATTAAAAGCCATTAGGGATGAATGGATAGATATCCTAAACATGATGGGGAAAGGGGATATTTCTCAACTTTCACTCAATGATATAGCAGAACTCTGTGTCCATCTCTCAAGAGGCAAATCAAAAACTCAAAAATGGCCTAGAGATCCTTCTCTCCTTAGGGCAAATAAATCTGCAACGGGATCAGTAAGTAGGGCTGAAATCGGCAATATGCTTGATGAATTTAAAACTGACATCTTAGGGAGTCTTAGTGAACAACTTGATACCCTTAAGATTCAAAATAAACAAAAAGCAGAAGCTGAGGCTTTGGCTATCTTTTGCCCGAAATGTAGAAAAAAACATGCTTTAAGGGAATGTCCCTTAGATGCACACGTTGTAGAAACATGTGTAATTTGCTCAGAAACTCATGAGACTAAGGATTGTCCTTCAATACCTGGCCTCAAAGCAGTCTTTCAAGAGGATCCAAGTACACTTGAATCTCTCTGTTTCATTGCAAGGAGACCTTGGCAAGGGCAACAGAATCAAGGGTTTAACAACTCTATGAATTCTCAATCCCAACCAAATTGGAATCCTTGGCAACAACCTTGGCCTCAACCTCAAAATGCTTTTCAAGCATGGATGCAAAGCATGCAAAATCCTTATGGGAGATTTGCTCAATTCTATCAATATCCTCCATCATTTCAGAATCAGCAAGCTCCACAACTTCCAAACCAAGGTCAACAACTATCATTGCCATACCCTCAAAAACAACAACCTCCTCCACAAAATCAAAATTCTCAACTCTCACTTCAATCCCAATAGAAATCAAATCAACTTCCCTCTCAGCCATTACCAAATCCAAATAATAGGAACCCTCAAAATGCTTACATGATGGAAGGTCAACCATTCCCTACCTATATGGTTGTTCCTCTCAATGAAGTACAACTCAGATCAGGTAGAATCTTAGATCAACCTTCTACAAGTGTTCAACAACCAAGAATTTCTGAGGAAGAATCTCTCAAAGTCAATAAAGGTTCTGAAGTATCACTTCAAAACCAAAATATCCAAAAAGAAAAAGAAAAAGAATCAACCTCTACAACTCCCATAGTTGAGCAACCTACACCTTTAGCTACACCTCCTTTTCCTGAAAGATTACAAATCGACAAAGGAGTGGAAAAGCAGATATGGGTGCCTGACTATAGCTTCCTAGATGAATTGAAGAATGTCTGTATCAAGATCCCCTTGTTACAAGCCATTAAGGAAATTCCCATTCTAGCGAAGACAATAAAGGAGTCGAGTTTGAAGAAAACAGGAAAAAGAACCAGAGATACCAAAAGGATACATCTAGTTGGAAAAATTGCAGACATTATGATGGGTAAGATTACCATGAAAAAATATGTGGATCCCGGTAGTCCTATTGTCAAAACTCATATTAATGGGGTTGAAATCCCAAATACTCTGATTGACTTAGGAGCCGCGATCAACATCATGAGTAGACAGACCATGGATCAGTTAAAGCTTCCTAACCTTCTCTTTACACATACTTTGCTGCAGCTTGCAGATAGATCAATCATTAAACCTGATGGTGTATTGGAATATATTCCAGTCTCTCTAGATTCTTGGGAATATCCAGTTGATTTTATGATTTTAACTCCCAAGAATAATCTAGGAGGACATCCTCTTATTTTAGGAAGACCTTGGCTGGCCACAGCTGATGCTTTCATAAGCTGTAGGTCTGGGGACATGTATATATCAGATGGTAATTCCACCAAGAAATTCAACTTGTATCCTCCAGCAAAGGCAATAACAGAAATAGGAGAAGATGAGTGGGTTGATGATGAGGATACTATTCAACCTATTCTAACCATCTCTGAGATTAGTGAAGACAGTCAAATTCTAAATACATTAGAAAATTTTGAAGTATCTTTAGAATATGACTCTACACATTTTCAGATAGATGCAGACATTGAATATCTCTCCTCTAGACAGATGTCTCTCTTCTCAATGGAAGAGTTTGGTAGTTCTACAGTTGAAATCCTTCCAGGAAAACCATTAAACATTAACAAAAACTTGGAAAGACCACAACAAGAAGAATTAACTAAACTGTTGCAAAAACATTCCACTGCCTTCGCATGGGAATACACTGACATGAAAGGAATCAATCCTAAGACTTGTATTCATCACATTTATATTGAAGAAAACAGCATACCTATTAGGCAACCACAAAGAAGGATGAATCCAAACCTTAGGGAAATCGTGAAAGAAGAACTCCAGAAATTGCTCAAGGTAAACTTCATTTACCCCATTTCAGATAGCCAATGGGTTTCTCCCTTGGTTATAGTGCCCAAAAAGAATGGTAAATGGAGAGTTTGCATTGATTATCGAGAATTGAACAAGGCAACCTTAAAGGATCATTTTCCTCTACCTTTTATTGATCAGGTACTAGACACTTTAGCAGGTAAAAAGTATTTCTCATTCTTGGATGGTTTTAGTGGGTATAATCAAATTCAGGTAGCACCTGAAGATCAAGACAAAACCACATTTACTTGTCCTTGGGGAACTTTTACCTACCGAGTACTCCCTTTTGGATTGTGCAATGCACCCGCTACATTTCAAAGGGTTGTACTAGGAATCTTTTCAGATCTGATTCATGATTGTGTAGAGGTATACATGGACGATTTCACAGTTTATGGTAATACATTTGAAGAAGCTTTAGAAAATTTGGAAAAAGTACTGGTAAGATGTAAGGAAACAAATCTTTCTTTAAGTCATGAAAAGTGTTTTATGATGTTTACTGAAGGGATTGTTTTAGGACATCATATTTCAGGAGATGGAATTAAGGTTGATAGATCCAAAGTGGAAGTCATCTCTAAGTTACCTATTCCAAATTTCCAGAAAGATGTTAGAAGTTTTCTTGGGTTTACTAGATATTACAGAAGATTTATTGAAAACTTCACTAGGATAGCAGCTCCTCTTTTCAAATTGCTTACCAAAGACTGTGAGTTTAAATGGGATCCTGAGTGTCAATCTGCCTTTGAAGCTTTAAAGACTAGAATATCTGAAGCACCCATCTTAAGGGGGCCAAATTGGAAACTCCCTTTCCACATTTCTACTGATGCTTCAGATACAGCTCTAGGAGCTGTTTTGGGACAAAAGGATTTGATCCCTTATGCCATTTATTACACCAGTAAAAATTTGACTCCCACTGAGTTAAATTATACTGTTACAGAAAAAGAGTTCTTAGCTGTGGTACATGCGATCAATAAGTTTAGACACTACATAACCGGCTATGAAACCTTTGTCCATACCGATCACTCTGCCATAAGATATTTAATGAACAAACCTGTTACTAATGGTAGAGTTACAAGATGACTTTTACTCTTACAAGAATTCAACATTACTATGTTAGATAGACCTGGAAAACAAAACACAGTAGCTGATTTCTTGTCTAGAATCCAAAACACTAATGAGGATTCTCCAGTAGAAGATAAGTTTCCAGATGAATACTTGTTTGCAGTAACTACCAAGACTCCTTGGTATGCAGATATGGCTAATTATCTAGTTACAGGGAAGCTTCCTCTACACTTATTTCCTAATGAAAAAAGGAAAATCATTCAGGAGAGTTCACATTATTCTTGGATTTCTAATGAATTGTTCAGAACAGGGACAGATTGTATAATCAGAAGGTGTGTTCGGGAAGATGAAATGCCTGACATCCTTAAGCCATGTCATGATGAACCATGCGGCGGGCACTTTGCTGACAAGAGGACAGCTTATAAAATCCTTTCTCTAGGATATTATTGGCCTTCTCTCTTTAAAGATGCAAAGCAGTATGTTAGAAGGTGTGACAGCTGCCAAAGAGTTGGGAAACCAACTCCTTCAAATGAAATGCCACTACAGCCTCAGGTATGCATCGAACCCTTTGAGAAATGGGCTCTAGATTTCGTTGGACCAATTAATCCTCCATCAAAGCAAAAGAAGTATATACTGGTTTGTATTGATTATGTTACTAAGTGGGTAGAAGCGAAAGCATTGCCTTCTGCCACTGAAAATTCAGTTGTTCAATTTCGTTTTGAGGATATTTTCACTCGTTTTGGTGTCCCAAGGGAAATTGTGACAGATCAGGGCAGCCAGTTTACATCTAGATTGATGGAGAAGCTGATGGAGGAATATAAGATCAAGCACAGAACATCTACTCCCTACCATCCGCAATCCAATGGCCAAGTGGAATCTACCAATAAAGTTCTTGAAGGCATTATCACCAAGACTGTTCATCTTCATAGAAGAGATTGGGCGGAAAGGCTTCCTGAAGCCTTATGGGCCTATCGAACCACATGGAGGAACACAACAGGACATTCTCCCTATGAACTTGTTTATGGGAAGGAAGTCCTGCTCCCCATTGAGTTCCAAATCAAGACCTTCAAGATGGCAGTCCAATTGGGAATGAGCCTCTCAGAAGCCCAAAGACACAGAATGGACCAGCTAAATGAGCTAGATGAAATAAGACAAGATGCAATTCTAAGGACCGATCTAGTTCAGCACCAAAGATCTAAATGGCATGATCGTCATATCAAAGAAAGAAAGTTTCAGAAAGGAGATTGGGCTCTATTGTTTGATTCAAAGTTTAAGGACTTCAAAGGAAAGTTTCAAACTCATTGGCTTGGGCCATATGAGGTTGATGAAGTCTTTAGCAATGGAGCAGTTCGAGTGAAAACTATTGATGAATTTCATACTCCTCTTATTGTGAATGGCCATCGCTTGAAAATCTACCAAAAGCCATTCTCAAAAGAAGAGTTTGTCAAATTGTTTAAAGAAGATTCTGCAATCAGGTTGGTGGAGAAGGATTCTTCTCCTCCATCAGCCTAATCTTTGGTTTTTGAAAAAAAAAAAAAAAAGAATAAATGTATAAGCCTAAAAACCAATCTCTGATTGGCAGTCTTATGCAGAAAACCTAAGGTGAAAATCAGGGTCAGCTGACACCTCATGTTTTCCAAAAAAAAAAAAAAAACAATATCTCTCTCTCTTCCATCTCATTTCGCCATTCCATCCACTTCATTCACCATCTCATTCATTTAATCACTCTCACTCCACCTCATTTCTTTCCATCCATCCATCCATTCATTACATTTCATTCCATCAATAAAGTTTTTTTTAGACAACTAAAGGTGTTTTGTGCAGCCGGAGGGTACCACTGCAGTTTCCGCAGCTGTCTGGCAATTCTACAGCCATTCCGCAGCTCTCTGCACCTGCATAAAAAAAAAACACAGTCTGTTTGAAAAGAAATTTACAGTTCAGAAGTCATCAACAATAAGTGGAAAAGAGTCATGCAATAGCAATAAAACAATGAAGGGTTAGTGGAAAATGATCAAAGGCAATCCAAGCATGGATCTAAGGTATGATCTAAATCCTAAACTTACGGTTATCTCATTTTGAAAAGTTTCCGGGTTATGTTTCTTGCCATTTAATGTAATGATTACCAGTCTTTCCCATCATGCAACCAAAAATCCACGTATCCCCCACACTTATCGGTCATATTCATCACGATTTTGAAACTCAATTGCGGCTGCTCTTCCATTAAGGTTTTCGTACCTGAGTGACGTAGACTACTGTACTACGTCTCTCTAAGTCATAATCCCGCAGCCAAGTGTAAACCTATGACCGAAGCCTAAGGACCTAACCGTTTCTACCCATCATTTCATAACCCTCTTACGCTCATATCATTCCATTCACGCTATTTCATTTCCAAAGTTCCCTTATTCCGCTGTGCTCACTACGCTGCTACCTTAGCCATACTCTGTTTTACATCTTCCTCTCTGCTAATTCTGATTATCAGTGTTACGGCTGTTACATTAGAACCGTAAATTTACTGTGTTAAGGCCACTGTTGAAGCCGTGTAACCTTTTTTCCAAAAGATTTAGAACAGATCCGTAAATTTACTGTGTTAAGGCCACTGTTGAAGCCGTGTAACCTTTTTTCCAAAAGTTATAGAACAGAGCCATAGAGCCAATGGGTAAACTCTTAAGGGCAGAACCAGAGGGTTCAAAATTTCTGGAGGGTTATCCTCAAGTTAAAGAGGCTTTGCAGAAAGCAAATTGGCTCCAATGCATCCAGAAATTCAGAGGTTACCACAAAGAGGTTACGAAGGCCTTTGCACGTTCCTTTAGAGACAAAGACAATCAAGTGGAGATAGGGGACCTAAAGTTTACAGTCACTGAGAGCAGTATAGCACAGGCAACTTCACTCCCACAAACTGGAGAAAGATGGTTTAAAAACCGATCAGTACGAGACCAACAGTGGAAGCAAATCTTAAAGAATCCAGGTATGGATACCAGCATTTTTACAAAAGGGATTCCTGTTACTTATGTCAAGGAAGAATGGACAACTTTACTTTTATTAGTGCAAAAATTCTTTACTTGTGAGGGAAGGTTTGGAGTTTTATATGTTTACCATGCCAAAGTCATGATGCATTTCTTAGGAGATGATATTAACCTTCCATATTTTCTACTCTCAAGTCTTAGAAAAATGTGTTCAATTGTCCAAAGGAACCCAAGAAACATTGAACCACATCTGTATCACCATGGTCTTGTTAAGATGCTAGTTGAGGAATAGTTGAAAGCAAAAAGAGATACCTGGGAGAGATTTCTTGTGAGAAACCATTTTCAAGAAGCAGGAGAAACCTCTGTGCCTAGAAAGAGTAGAAGAAAAAGAGAAGAGGCTACCCCTGAAACTGTTGTCCAAGAGGAAACTGTCCAAGAACAGATTGAAGAAGAAACTAATGTACATCATTCTGAACATGAAATTAACCCTGAGCCTGCTGTGGACATTGGTCAAATAGCCCAAGGAATCATCACAGAAACCTTTTCAGAACTTGCCCAAGAAGTTGCTCAAAAGAGAAAAGAGAGTAGGAAGAAACAAAACAAAGATAAAGGAAAATCCATAGCTCAAGAAACCTACCTCAATCCTGAGAATTCTAGTGAGGAAGACACTTAGCCCTTAGCACAAAGGTTGGCCCAACTCCATGAAACTGCCCTTTCCAAGAAGGTGGAAAAACAAAAGCAAAAAGCACAAAAAGAAAAACAGAGCACCACCACCGTGAGAAGGCGCAGCAGGTTACAAAGTAAAAAGGGGGCCACAGAGAACAAAAAGTCATTCTTTATTGACTTGAGCACACCTCAAAAAGGTGCTACAAAACCTGACTTTGAGAAAAGCTCTCCACATGCTGAGTATGTTGAGACCAGTCCTCCACGTGAGGAAAGTCCTTTTGAGCATGAACCTGAATATGAACATGGATCTGAATTTGATCATGAGCCTAGCCCAAAGAGGTCACCAGAGGTTGACCCTGATCAGCAGAAAGTTTATAATTACCTGGAGACGCTAGAACAAGCAGCTGCTGGTCCAAGCACTGCTCAACCTTTGGAGCAGCAAGTCCAATCACTGTAGCAGGAAATATTTGAGCTGGAGGTACTAAATCGCCACATCAAACAAGAAAATGAAAAATTGAAGATACAGAGCAATGTGGACAAGATGGTCCAAGATAACACCATGCTTCATATGGGCCTGTGGCAAAAGGAAAACAAAAAGCTCAAGAAGATATGCAGGAAATTAAACAGAGCTTTGATCAATCTAAAATTCAGGTGTTTGATGAAAAGACCAAGAGTCAATGTGGCCACACAGAGAAAGAAGAGAAGGCTGGATGTCTTAGCAGAGGCATCTCAGCAGGTGGACTGAACAATGTTTTTGATTGCATGAGGACATGCAATGCCCTCGTAGTGGGGGTATGTAGAGCCTCTACTTTGCACTTGATTATCCATCATTACCTACAGTTTTCCCTCACTCATCTCTCTCTTTTGCTCTATTTTCTGCATAAACTCACCCAGATCATTACATGTGATGGCTTTAAGCATGATTAAGGAACTTTGCTAATGTGTGACTGTTTTGTTTAGATTTTGACATATTTACAGGAATTCCGCAGCCATCTGATGATTCCGCAGCCTTCTTGTTAATCTCAAGGTTCCACGTGTCATTTTGCCACATGGGCACTTAGGAATCAAGGTGCTCGGGGTTCCTGTGCTATTGGTTCAGCCAGCCACGTCATCTGTACCTCCGGTCAATGAGGGTCGAGTTACGGTCAACGAAGGTAGCTTAACGGTGATGCGTAAGCTGTTGGGTCACGTCAGTTCAAACGGTGATTTGTCCGTCTTACGCAGGCTGTGGGGGACATAATCCAACTCTGGATTCAATGCCCATAACGACCAGAACCTCCAGCTCATCCACGAGGCTTATGACGTGTTATTGAACCTTAATTACGCATGACAGTTAGTTTATTTTTCAAGTTTTAGCTGTACGCATTAGGCCATCTTTCAGATGCCTATAAAAACTAGCGTTTGCATACTCTTAATGTTACTTTTTAGTTGCTGTGTTTTATGAACTTGTTATCATTTTAGTGCATTTCCAAACTCTGTTTTGATAGTGTTGTTCTAGCACTCTTGACTGTAATTTTCTGCATATGGAGTAATAGAAGACAGCGCTGTTCTGAAGTTTTCAAATCTTTGAGTCTTCTTTGGGTTGTATGAATGGAGGGCCCCCGTTCATGACTGCCCTTGTATAGTATTTTATGTTCAGCATTTCCTTATTTTCCATTCAGCATTTCCTTTTCTTTGAGACATGTACAGCTTGATTTACTTTCATGTTATTTCATTTCCAGCCTTTATTTTCAACTGATCAGTATTATTCTTTTGCAAGTTTTTAAACCCGGGATTGTGTGTGTGTTTGTGTATTTGCTTTATATCTAGTGGTAGTTTCAGTTGATAGATTCAAAGTTGCTGCCTTTACTTTATTTTCATAGCTGATTTTTAGTTTAATTTCTCAAAGTTGTCTGCTAACATATGAATGGTCTCTTTATTACAAATTGTCTATCTTTTAGAGATCAGAATACTAATAAATTACAGCTGGCTTTGAGTACTTTTTAGACTAATCTTTAACTACTTTCTAATCATGCTTTACACAGTACTATGTGTTAGAGGCAGAGAGTTAGAGAGAGCTGAACATTATAACTAGTCTTTAAAGTAGATTTTTCTCATTTTTTTATCATTTCTTAGACTTATCTTTAGCTACTTCCTAATCGTGTTTTACACAGTACTATGTGTTAGAAGCAGAGAGTTAGGAAGAGATAAACATTATCATTGGTCTTTTAAGTGATTTTCTTACCTTTTATTTGCAGCAGCATGAATGGTGTCTAATTCCATTAGAAAGTGGTTCTTTGCTTTCAGTTCATTTTAAGTTATTTATTTCTTTCAAGCTTTTCCTTTTCAGCAAGTAGTTAGAAACCACTAATCACACACTCTCACTCATCTAGAATTCACCTTACACACACTATCACTCATCTGTTTATGAAAACATCACTCCATCTTAGGAAGATAAATTAACCACAAACAACACCCCAAACGACAAAAAGCTCTAAGAGGTTGCTGAAGTAAATATAGTACACCTTCACTTCATCAGCTTACGAGCCCCAGGTTGACAATTAATGACATCAATTAAGCGCCTCTAGATGGTTCATGTATCCCTACCAAAGAGGAACTTATCGCATCAATAGGGGAGCTATCCCATCCAAAGAGGGACTTATCCCATTGATGGTGGACCTGAATAACTTCCTCTAGAGCACTATAAATACAGGCATTGGGCCAAAGGGAGGAGAGGTTAAAAGCTGAATATTCCTAAGGGTAGATGCTGCTGGAATTAGGACTTCCTTGTAGAAGATTGTGAGGAGAGATTACCATCTTTACTTGTTTCCATTGGGAGGTGGGTGAGCTGATCAGAGTAAGGGAGAACTCTTGTGGACCCTGGGAGGAGCTTGCACAACGCCAAGGCTCAGGTTGTAATGGTTCCTTTTGTTACCTTTTAATACAAATTAGTCCATTCTTCTCAACAATTTGTTATTAATGAGTTGTTTCATGTACTCCTTGGTCTACATGTTAAATATGTTTTATTTTATATGATATTCAGGTGCTATTTAATCGTTTGATTGTTGGTGAATGCAGGTTTCGAAGGGAAGGAGGAGCTCATCCGGATCAATGAAGCTGGACTACTACAACAACGTTGGATTACAGGTAGGAGCTAAACACTTGATTTCTCATATTGTAAAAGCATATTTAGCGAAGGATTGCTCTTATTTGTCTTGTTTGTCATTAGAGAGTCTTAGGCTTTCTAGGAAGGTTGGTTGTGTCCGCACTAACGACTCTTTCCGCGTGACAATGGTTGTAACTCACTCCATTTATATCAATACAAAGAGTTCTTTTGTTTTCCTATATGTGATGTCATTATTTCATATATTTCAATACCATGCCAATCTGTTGAATGAAGTAGATAGATGATGCTACATAGATCTCATAGTTTCTTGGCTTATGTTGTCTGGTTGTGAATGTTCTAATTTTGGCAGTTGGAGCTAGGATTGGAGCAGTAAAGCCAAAGGAGTGAAACATATGACATATTCCAAGTAGGTTTCTTCCCCTCATCTACTTACTTTAAGGAAAACATTGGTTCCTTTTTCATTATGTTGTTCTAGGTTAGCCATCGAACCTAGGGGAGATATTTCTATTCGTAGTTATAAATCCCACATAACATAGCCCAAGATAATTGTTAGAGAAGGAATTCTAACAGTGACAGTGTTGGGACGGGGTCCCATGGGTCAAATTTTGTTAAAATATTGCAAGTCTCCGCATTTTGGGGAGTGGAGTATGAGTAGTGTAGGTACAATAGGAGTCAAGGGGTTTTAGGAAGGTAAAAACCCCTTATATTTTGGTATTTTTTTGAGATCTGCCCATGGTTTGCAGACCATGGTATTGTAATAGTGAAGGATATATAAAGAGATGTCTTAGCAAGTCTAAATAAATCAATCACTTGTTATGGTATGATTTTGGGCATGTAATTGTAGAGCTTTCTATTTTTTTGGGCGAAGGGGAAGGCTCCTACAACTAAGTGTGTGGAGACCTTGGTAAGTCCGCAGTTGAGTGCACGATGTGTGTGCAGGGTCTGGAAAGGTTGTAAAAGAAGATCTGAAATAATAGAAAGATATTTGAAGAAAATTCATGTCTATTTTTATGCACTGTGTATTTTCTATATTTATGCGCAACTAAATGATATTTGTCTATATTTTATCTTAATTACTCTGTGAAGATCTAGATCAATTGTTAGATGTTGTTTTATGCATGATTATATAGTTACACGAAGTTTATACCTTTCTTTAACTAGAAATCATCTAAGTCTCATGAATAAGGGTTCACGAAGGTCAGATCTGAACTAAAACTATAGAAAGCACCCTAATCCTCATCACACAACCTTTTAGATGTAGAAGCCTAGTTCTAGCATCCCCCAACATTGCCTCGGGTGAGACTGCATCCTGTGCTAGGCGGGTTGTTGTCAAAAGGGCCAATAGTGTAGGGTTTTGTTCGTTATCGCAGCTAACTTTAAACCTGGATCCAAGCCCCCTCAAGTTGTTAGGTTGTGTTATATTCTTTCCACGTAGTTAATAGGGGGTTTGAAGGGCACCTGTAACCCCACTTTATGGGGTCCGGGGCAGCGCCCCAGAAAATTTTGGTTTTGGACCATATGTTAGGTTGGGCGAACCCACCTATGGTTTTGTGCATGATTTTTGCACATGTTTTTTTGGACGCGATGGTTTTCGGTCCATGGTATTGGACGCGATGGTTTTCGGTCCATGGTATTGGATGCTTCGGCATGTATAAATATGTATTGTAACATTGAAAGGAACATAATGAAAAATCAAGCTGGTAGTCCCGGTTTTGGGATCTAGGGAAAAATCTCTGTGCATATGTGTTTTATGGGTTATGCTCTCACATTGTTTATTTTATTTTTTTAAGAATTCGTATGCAGGTAATTTCTGTACAGGGTTAAAACCTACATTTGGTATCACAGCTGTTTTGGCTTCAAGGGGACGCCTTTGTTGCTGAGGGGTTTCGCTCGGGCCTGTGGTAGACCCTGTTCAGTGGCAGATTTGCAAGATCGAATCTGGTGGTGAAAGAAGATGGCGAGCAGTGGAAAGATAGAGATTGAGAAGTTCAATGGTCAGAATTTTGAGTTGTGGAAACTCAAGATGGAGGATCTGTTGGTGGATAAAGATCAGTGGATCGCGGTAGATCCGGGTACTAAACCATCGGGAGTGACCGATGAAGAATGGAAGAAGTTGGATCGGAAGGCAAGGAGCACAATACGATTGTGTGTATCGGATTCAGTATTGCTGAATGTATCAGGGGAAGCTACGACAAAGGCTTTGTGGGTCAAGTTAGGGACTTTGTACCAATCTAAGTCTCTGGTGAATAAACTGTTCCTGTGGAAAAAGCTGTATAACCTGAGGATGAAAGATGGAGACTCGGTGACAGAGCATCTGAATGCGTTTAATACTGTGGTAAATCAGTTATTATTTGTTGATATTAAAATTTCAGATGAAGATAAGTGCATCAGTCTGTTGTGTTCTCTACCAGATTCGTGGGACAGTCTGGTTATTGCAATAGGTAGCAATGCAACTACTTTGCAGTTTGATGAAATACTCTCAGCCTTGCTGACGGAGGAGATGAGACGGAAAAATATGGACAACCAGAATGGTGATGCCTTGTCTGTACGAGGACAGTCCCAGAACAGAAACAAAAATAATTCATCGAGTGGGAGATCTAAATCTAGAGGGAGATCTAAATCTCCAGGAAAACCTACAAAGGTGGTGTGCTGGAAATGCGGAAAGGAAGGGAACTTCATAAGGGATTGTAAATCTAAAGCTCCTGATAAAGGAAAGGGATCTGATGATGCTCCTTCTGTAGAGGCGAAAACCACCTCAGATGAAGGTGGGGATGTGTACTTGGCTTCTTCAAGTACACATGTAGATCATGAGGCATGGTTGATTGACTCAGGTGTATCCTTTCACTTCACACCCCATAGAGAGTGGTTCTGCGAGTATGAGAAATACGATGGTGGTGATGTCTTCTTAGGAGATGATAGGAAGGCTAGAATCATTGGTCGGGGAAAAGTAAAGTTGAAGTTGCAAGGTGGAAGGGTTAGAACACTTCCGGGTGTTCTACATATTCCTGCATTGGCCATAAATCTGATTTCTGTAAGCAAGTTGGATGATGCAGGTGTAAAGACGGTGTTCGAGAAAGATACCTGCAAGATGGTTCGAGGAGCACTGATATTAGTGCGGGGAGTTCAGATTGGAACTCTGTACAAGCTGCAAGGTAGCACTGTTGTTGATGGGTGCAATAGTTTTATGGTTCCTGAAAATGGAGTAGAGAACCTAGTGGTCTTTGGAGAGAAGACCATGTTGTGGCATCAAAGGCTTGGACATATTGGAGAGAAGGGATTTCGAATACTTCCTGGTAAAGGTATGGTAGAAGGTATGAATAATAGCTCTCTGGATTTTGATTTCTATGAAAATTGTGTATATGGGAAGCAGAATCGGGTGAGTTTCCCCTCTGGTGGTAAGAGGACGAAACAGATATTAGAGCTTGTGCACAGTGATGTGTTTGTACCTATGAAGGTTCCATCACTGGGTAAGTCTGTGTACTATGTATCATTCATAGATGACTTCTCAAGGAGTACATGGATATATTTTCTTAAGAATAAATCTGAAGTCTTTGACAGGTTTAAAAAATTTAAGGCTCAGGTGGAAAATCAGACAGAGAAGAAGATAAAGGTGCTGAGGACAGATAATGGTGGAGAATTTTGCAGCAAGGAATTTGAAGAATTTTGTAAGAAGTGTGGTATAGCACGGAAGAAGACTACTCCATATACACCTCAGCAAAATGGAGTCGCAGAAAGAATGAACAAGACGTTGATGGAAAGGGCAAGAAGCATGCTCAGTGGTGTCGGGTTAGGACAAGAATTCTGGGTAGAGGCGGTGGATACTGCATGTTACCTGACCAACAGATCACCTTCATCAGCGTTGGAGGAGAAGACTCCACAAGAAGTATGGACTGATAAGAAACCCTCTATTTCACATCTAAGGGTATTTGGATGTGATGCATATGTACATGTTCCAAAGGAGAAACGAACCAAGTTGGATAGTAAATCTGAAAAGTGCATCTTTATTGGGTATAAGGATGGTTTAAAGGGTTATAAGCTTTGGAACCTAGTCACACGGAAGGTTTTGTACAGCCGAGATGTGTTGTTCAGAGAGGTAAAAGATGTTATTCAACATGAAGTCCAACCAAAGGAACCTGAGAAGATAGAGTTTGAGCCAAAGGAGGAAGAATCAGACTCTGCAGCAGAGGAGGAATCAGAAGATGAAGAGCCACAAACTCTGGCTGTGAGAAGATCAATTCGAGAAAGAAGGCAGCCATAAAGGTATAGTCCCTCTGCTTTCAGTTCAAATTTTGCTTTGTCTGGTACTGATAATGATCCTAGAACTATGAAGGAAGCAGTGGATTCAGAGGATGGAAAACTCTAGAAAGAGGCCATGGTCGATGAAATGGCATCTTTGCACAAAAATGAGGCTTGGGATCTGGTGGAGTTGCTAGCTGGAAGGAAACCCATTGGCAGCAAATGGGTGTTCAAGAAGAAGACAAATGAAAAAGGAAAGGTGGAGAAATACAAAGCTCGGTTGGTAGCAAAAGGTTATTCCCAGGTGCCGGGAATTGATTTTGGTGATATTTTTTCTCCTGTTGCCAAGGTAACTTCTATTAGATTACTTTTATTTGTTGCTACTGCTTTTGATTTTGAGGTAGAACAGATGGATGTGAAGACAACATTTCTTCACGGGGATTTGGAAGAGGAAATCTACATGAAGCAACCTGAAGGCTTTGCGGTGAAGGGTAAGAAAGAACTGGTATGCAAGTTAAAGAAGTCTCTGTATGGGTTAAAACAGTCACCAAGGATGTGGTATCATAAATTTGATACATTTATACAGGGACTTGGCTTCACCAGAAGCAAAGTAGATCATTGTGTGTATTTTAAATTAATTGGTGACCATATTATTTATCTGGTCTTGTATGTGGATGATATGTTGCTGGTTGGAAATGAAAAAGAAATTATCCAGGATTTGAAGACCCAATTGTCCTCCAAATTCGACATGAAATATCTTGGTGCTGCAAACTATATTTTGGGCATGGAAATTAAAAGAGATCGGTAAAAGAGGAAACTCTGGTTAAACCAGAGGAAGTATGTCGAGACAATACTCTAGAGGTTTAATATGCAGGATAGTAAACCGGTGATGGTTCCTATTCCTGTAGGTGTGAGGTTATCTGCTGAACAGTGTCCCAAGACACAAGAAGAGGAAGAGGACATGTCCCGTGTTCCATATGCAAGTTCAGTGGGTAGCCTGATGTATGCAATGGTCTGTACTAGACCAGACATTGCACATGCAGTGGGAGTATTGAGCAGGTTTATGTCAAAACCTGGGAAGGAGCACTGGACAGCAGTGAAGCGGGTTTTCAGGTATTTGCATGGCACTAGTGATTATGGTTTGTCCTACCAAGGAAGACCAGGATTGGAAAGAGTGTTGGATATTCATGGCTTTGTTGATGCAGACTGGGCTGGAGATCTGGATCAGAGAAGATCTACAAGTGGGTATGTGTTTAACCTATTTGGAGGTGCAGTCAGTTGGATGAGTAAGAAACAATCTGTAGTGGCACTATCAACTACAGAGGCAGAATACATGGCAGCCACTCATGCAAGCAAGGAAGTAGTTTGGTTGCAGAGATTGTGTTCAAGTATGGGGTTAGTACAGGGAGCTATAAGAATAGACTGTGACAGCCTAAGTGCAATTTTCTTGGCAACAAACCCTGCTTATCATTCAAAGACAAAGCACATTGATGTTCAGTATCACTTTGTGAGGGATATGATAGAATACAGAAAGGTGTTGCTGGTAAAGGTGGACACTTTGAAGAATATTGCAGATGCATTGACAAAATCTGTGAGCTCTGAGAAGTTCTCTTGGTGTAGAGAAGCAATGGGAATCTCAGGGCTGAAAAATGACTAAGCTCTCCTGTGGAAAGAAAACAACAAGTGGGAGATTGTTGGGTTGTGTTATATTCTTTCCACGTAGTTAATAGGGGGTTTGAAGGGCACTCGTAACCCCACTTTATGGGGTCCGGGGCAGCGCCCCGAAAAATTTTGGTTTTGGACCATATGTTAGGTTGGGCGGACCCACCTATGGTTTTGTGCATGATTTTCGTACATGTTTTTTTGGACGCGATGGTTTTCGGTCCATGTTGGACGTAATGTTTTTCGGTCCATGGTATTAGATGCTTCAGCATGTATAAATATGTATTGTAACATTGAAAGGAACATAATGAAAAATCAAGCTGGTAGTCCCTGTTTTGGGATCCGGGGAAAAATCTCTGTGCATATGTGTTTTATGGGTTATGCTCTCGCATTGTTTATTTTCTTTGTTTAAGAATTCGTATGCAGGTAATTTCTGTACAGGGTTAAAACCTACACAAGTAAACAATAGGTTGCATCCCTCGGTTCCCTAAGTGTGTCTTCATCAGGAAGCACATGAAGGCACTGGTGGGAAGAAATTCCCTAATACTTTGTCCTTGAAGGATTAAGGAGCATCTAGTTGGGAAAGAAGTCCCAAATGAGTTGAGGAGAAATAATGCATAGATCAGAGAATCAAGGTGTTTATGCCTTGAATGACTAATGATTAGCTAGAGAGAAGATTGGAGTCAAGGTTCAATGGCCTAATGGAGTTGGTTCATTGATAGTTGAAGTTTAGTGTTGTTATAGATTGGGAGCCAAAGGACCAGGCATATGTGTTTGGGACACGTGGACTGAAAGGAATGAGGGGTGCCACATCAATTACGAGGTCAAGGTTGTATTTTTTAGGGTAGATTGGTGGTCATCATGATAGATGCCAAGCTTTAGTTGTTGTTTTCTTGTATCAATGGTTGTATGAGGGCCATTATCCCTAGTACTGGAGCCCAAGACTGTTGTATTATCAATTTGTTAATATAAAAAAGTTGGTTTGTTGAAAATTGTAAAAATCTATCTATAATGTGCACGTGATTAGTTTATTGTTGTTTATATTCCATTGTGAAAAATAGTTTATTGTTATACTTGGATTGGTAGCGTTAGTGATTGTAATATTCTATCCTAGACTCCAATATCATGGAAAAATAACACAGATAAGGGATTTGAGCACACTATAGAGTTGGGGGAGGGGGTGTATGTAGTCATTACCACTCCCTATAGGCATCTCAAGGCATACCATATGAGATTAAGATGGTCATTAAAAATTTGTTTACAGTAGGGCACATTAGGCCCAGTTCTAGTTCATTTTCTTCTTCAGTTATGCTGGTGAAGAAGGATGGGACACTATGCATGTGCATTGACTACAGGGCATTAAACAAGAAGACATTAAATAATTGATACTTGACCCCGCACATTGATGAGGTAATGGAAAATATTAGAGGAGATAAATTCTTCTCCAAGATATAATTGCACTCAAGATACCATCAGATTTGGGTCAGAGAGCAGGATATCCCGAAGATTACATTTTGGTACCACTATGGGCACTTTGAGTTCTTAGTGATGCAATTTGGGCTAACCAATGCACCCGCGACTTTATAGTCTTGCATGAACCATGTGTTCGACAAGAAGTTTCAAAAATTTGTGTTTGTCTTCTTATATGACTTCCTCATATACAACAAGACTTGGGAGGAGCACCTGTAACACTTGGAGGAGGTCATGTGCATCTTGGAGGAGAAATAGTTCTACGCCAATATGTCCAAGGGTGAGTTTGGGTTGAAAAATATGTGTGTCTAGGGAATGTGATTAAGGAGGATGGAGTTAGAGTTCATCAAGAGAATATTCAAGCCATTTTGGATTGGTCTACGCCCAGGAATGTAACAGAGTTGTGGGGTTTCCTAGCTATATGCACTTACCGCAAGAAGTTCATGAAGGGTTTTTCTCAGTTGGAAGAACCCCTCATATAATTGATGAATACAGGAGAATTTGAGTGTACATATGTGGCGTAGGAGGGTTTTTATCACCTCAAGTGGGTGATGATCAGTTTCCTAGTCTTGGCCTTACCATACTTTCACATCCCTTTGTGTTAGAGTGCAATGCATCTAGAGAGGGATTTGGGGCGGTTCTCATGAAAGGAGGTCACCCTATTGCATTTGAGAGCCAAAATACATAGATCCATGAGATATTGTATTCCATATATGATAAGGAGATGTTGGCCATTATGCATGCTTTGGCCAAATTATAGCAGTACTTGGCGGGAAACAGGTTCAAGGCGAAGACTGATCACAACAATCTTCAATTATTTTTGGAGCAAATGGAGCTATAGGAGAGACAAAAAAATGGGTCAATAAAATCCAAGTTTATGATTTCAAGATAGAATATGTCATGGGAAAATAGAACATATTGGAATATTCACTCCCTAGGAGGCTCGCAACACTCTCATTCATGGGTATTACTCGGGATTAGAAGTCTCAGTTGTAGGTAGAGTAATCCAAGAACCAACAAGCATTATAGATCTTGGATGGTACTTTTGGGGATCATAGATATTGGGTGATGGATGAAGGCATATACTATAAGGACATAATATACATGGTTCCAGGATCATGGTTGAGGGATAAAATATTGCATGTAGTTCATGACTCGCCCATGGTAGGCCATCAGGGGTTTTTTAAAACATGCCAAATTATTAGGGAGCGTTTTACTTGGAGATGCCTCAAGGAGGATGTTATAATGCATGCACAAGAGTGTGATGTTTGATATAGGAACAAAGGGGATTAGACACATCCAACTAGCCTAATTCAACCCCTTGTGATTCTAGAGAGAAAGTGGGAGAGTATCTCTATGGATTTCATCACCGGGATTCCAATAGTAAAGAAGTCTGACTTTATCTATGTTGGGTTGGATAGGTTTAACAATTTTGATAATTTCTTCATTATTCCATCCAAGTCCTCATCTATGTAGGTAGTTGATATCTTCTTTAATGAGGTATTCAAGCTACATGGTATTCCCAAGACCATCATTGATGACTAGGACAACAGATTTATGGCGGAATTTTTGTAGGAGTTATTTAGATTGGTGGGCACTGGGATCACTCTTAGCACTAGATACCATCCCTAGATAGATGGGAAAAAGATATTATGAATAAATGGCTGGAGAGATACTTGCATAACTATGTGATAGGGAAGCAACATGCATGGGTGAAGCATCTACAACTTGGAGAGTACTATTACAACACCACTCACCATATGTATATTGGAATGCCAAATTTCCGTGCCCTCTATGGTTGTATAAATTATCTGTTGCTAACATCAGTTTTGGAGAAAATTGAGCCCTTGGGGTGAAGTGATGGATACATGAGAGCCAAGAGATCTTGAGGGCTCTCAAATATGATTTGCAGACAATACAGAACCAGCATAAGATGTATGCAGATAAGCACCAAGTGGAGAAACATTTTTAGGTTGGGGATTTAGTATTCATATGTCTCTAGCCTTATAATCAGTCTACACCAAAGGAGAATGGAGTCAAGAAGTTCAAACCACATTTTTATGGGTCATACAGAGTGACCCAATGAGTTGGCGAGGTGGCCTGTGAGTTAGAGCTTCCACCAAGGAGAAAAGTGCACAATGTAGTCCATGTGTATTTCCTGAAAAAGGCCTTGGGACAATAGGTTACAATTTCTACAAAGTTTCCACTATTGGATGATGAGGGATACTTGATTTTGGTACCATAGGTTATTGTGGAGGAGAGAGAGAGGAAGCTCGGGAAAGAGAACATAAAAGAGTATCTTTTCAAGTGGAAGAATATACTAGAGGAGGATGGCACTAGGAGGAACAACAAGTTCTATAGCATCTAGAATTGCATTTTTCTTGAGGAAAAGCAACCTTTGGGCGTGGAGGACTGCCATGTCCCTAATAAATAATTTTGTTAAGTGAAATCCTCATTTTTTCAATTTTGGAATTATGAAATATTTTGGCATATAAAACTTAGGAAAAGTGGGTTAAGGATCCACTTACTTTATTTTTGGAGAAAAGGGAGAAATAAACATTAGATAAAATAAAATTATTTTGTAAGTGTATTGTGGGGACCACTCATAAAAAGGAATTCGACACCCCCTTGAGAAAATTCACACTAAGAAAAAGAGAAAGAGAAAATGGAGTTGAAATTTGTGGAGAAGGGGGGCCGCCAAGGAGAAATGGAGAAACATCTATAAATAGCACATGGGGGCTCCATTTTTGCATCTTTTTTCCATCTAATTTCTTGAGATTGAACTCTCTCTTGGAGATTGTTCAACACAAAAGTAAAATAGTTGTTTAGCTCAGGAATTTCAAGTGAAACTCAACCTCATTTTGGAGAACTTTGAGTGTCTCCATAGTAATGCTTTGGGGATTCTATTTAAGGACTTCCATTGGGGTTTATCCAGAGATTCCACTCAAAAATTCGCACATCCTGGGTGCAAAAGAAGAACTACGAAGTATATTTGGAGAAGCTTCCTTTCATTACAGGTTTCAGGATTTTGTAGATGATTTTTTCTTAGTAAGAGGAGTATTTTGGCACCAAATTTTAGAGCTAAGATAATGTATTATTGTTGGGCTTTACTTTTCTCTCTAGGGCCTACACAAGGGTTGATAGGTATAAATTGCATAGGGATTTCAAGTTGGTGTTTACTAAGAGTTTCAGCTGGGAAGTGCCAATTTAAGAGGATATTTAGAAAATAATTTCTCTATTATTTGTAGGTTGATTAAACCATTCTGTCAACAATATTTCTTTTGATGGACGCAAAACTAGTTGGTTGGGAAATTTTCACTTTTAGGGCATTCTAATTTTGCTAGAATTAGCCTAAAATATTTCTTGGTTTTGTTGGATTGGGTTTGAGGAGCCTACAATTAATTTTTCAAAAATTCTGGAGTGGGTTTTAGGACTAAAACTATAGTTCACCTCTCACAGCAACAATACAAATTTTGAGGTAGAGCAAATTGCCAGTCCGAGCCATTTTCAATTGGGGTTTTCACATTATTCACCTGAGTGTTTGTATGCTTGTATGTGCAGGCATGTGTTCCATTTTATATCACTGATGTACTCCTATTTTCATATTAATACAATGGATCACATCTTTGGCTCTATTTTATGCATGTGCTGATTGTGGTTGTGTTATCATAATTTTAATTTTATTCTAGCTATTCCATGTATTTGATGTTCATTGTTAATTCCTAATTAGGAATATTACACAGTGCAGTGGTACCCCAGTGGGTGAGGAGAATATGTCTTTGTATGATTCCATGACCTTATCAACTTGCATTTTTTGCATGGAGGAGGCCTCCGTGAAGACCATGGATGTGGCCACAATGTTATTCTTACTTTGAGAGAGAATCTGTAAGAAGAATTTTTTCTCAGCCTAGGAGATGACCTTACTACATTGCTTAGCAAATATTAAAGAAAGGGTAGTAGGCATGAATACCTCTGGTATCATGTATAGTTGTCTACCCAAAATAATAATAACACTATAAGGTATAGACTCATATACAACATGACACTTCCACAAGTATGGTTGGCCTAACAAAACATCACAAAATTCAAGGTGAACAACATCACACAATACCTTTTCCTTTAAAGGCTTGATGTTGTAGGGAATGATGCATTGTTGTATTACGAGAAGATATCACCCTTGGTGAATCAACCCAATGGTGTATGGTTGTGGGTGTGGAATTTTAAGTAGGCCCAACCACTTAACGACCTTGGTTGATATGAGGTTCTTTTAAATCCCGCTATCAACAATGAAACATAGTGGAGCACTCTTCACCCACATTTGTGGGTGAAAGAGGGGTTGAACTTCTTCTGAATCTTTAAGTTCACTTTGTTGTACCTTATTGGTGGAAATGGTGGCACTAGGTTCTACTGTGATGATTTGGTTCTCCTTATCTAGGTTTGGTTCAAAGTTGGAACCTACGTCTAACTCTAAGGCTTTTAACTCAACCACCAATTATCTCCATACACAATATTCATTAATTTTATGAGAGGGGCTCTTGTGGAACTTGCACCACTTTCCTATGTCTTTCTTCATAATCACATTACCATTATTTGTTTGTAGCTTAGATAGGTTGTCCTAGGGCGGTCCACCCTAGCTCCACCCTTTTTCTATAATTTGGAGATTCTCTTGCCCTACTTCAGCTGTGAAGTCGTAGATCCAAAGTCTAGCTTATTTTGTTCAAATATTTCCTCTATTTTGGCGTCATATCAGTATATTGTGTCAAGTGAGGAGATGTCAAGGAACTCAATTTATATCTAGATGCATTTTTACAAATAACCATAGTACTTGAGCCCCAGAAGGCATTCAAAGTATTTGATACCTAACTTGGTGTACAAGGTATGAAAGATATTTGTGAAATATGGCACTGCTTGGACCCCTTCCAATTATAGTGCGGTCCATCTCATTTATTGTTCTTCATAGCTTCCAACATGGTAATATTGTTCCTTAGAAGCATCCCTAAAAGAGTCCCAAGTGGGTGCAACTAAAAACAATGCATATTCATTTGTGACCTTGTGCTAGCAGTAAGTTTCCCACCAATCCTTGACACATGGGTATCCTTCAGGAATAATAAGGTAATGTTTTATTTATTGGAAAATTTACCAATTGAAAAATACCGTTCAAGAAAATTTAACCATTTATCTAAAACATTTGCATCTATCTCAACTACAAATATAAGAATATAAAAAACAACTTGTACCTTAAAGATGGTGATGCCTTCAAAGTGGCCATTGGATGAAGATGTGTCACCTATTGGCATCCGTCAAAATATTTGGGAAAAATTGTCCATCGTCGTGTTCCTTTTTCCCTCAAGGGCTTCTTTGAGCAATAATTTAATAAGATCTCACACTTCCTTTTCTTTCTTTCTTTCTTCCATCATGGGGGGCCATGAGGGTTGGCAAGGATGGTCCTACAATAGCTCTAGTAGTTCGAGTCCCAAATCCTTATACCCCAACCTAATCAAGGACATAAACCAAAAAAAGGTAAAGAGTAGATCCATTTGATACCACTGATATGAATTTATGAAGGAAACAAAATTATATACAAATTTAAAACCAAAACATAGAGTTAAATTGGAAGTTGGATTCTATTAATAAATGGAAAATGATGATACTATATACATGCATAATGAAAAAAAAATAGCTCAAATGGTGATAGTGTATCTCTGAGACATGATGGCTACACTCCTTCATCAAATTATGTTACAATGAAGCTCAAAGGAATTTTTATTATTAATAATTAATGAGAAATCCTAAACATCTAAAAACCTAGCCCTAGGAGATGAAGCACCAAATGGTTTTGGGACCTAATGGGGTAAGTTGGAAAGTCAACTTCCTAGATTCATGATGTTGGCATAAAACCTCCATTCGACATGTAGGATATCCCTTTGGAAATATTTATCTGTGAAGTACTTTTTTTTTATATTTTTGACGAGAAAACATGAGTGTTGTCGAACAATTTCCCCCAAAAGCATCATTTAAGGCCTCAAAACAGCTTCAAAGTTTTAGGACCTAAACATTTCCACAAAATAGAAAAATTGTGCTATGATTTGGTGAAATAGGTGGGTGGCCACCGATATCCACTTGGATCAGTCCTCCCCCCATAGGAAGAAATGGTCTCCATTGCATTCATTTCCTCCATGAGATGGGGAAACTTCTACTAAATTTGGCCCCTCATTAACCACTTGACTTGGTGCAAGAGCTAGTGTGCTTTGACAACTTGACATAGTTGGATCCTTTGTTAGTGAGTGCTCTTAATTTGTGTGTCCAAGATCTGATCACTTATGGCATATTAAATGAAATATGGGTTGAGATACTTGGTTTGAATGTTAGTTTTTGTAGCATCTGATGTGTTATAGCCATGAAATTTTGTGGAGAGGTTATAATACCTGAGATATAGAAAAGACATAAATCGTTTCTTGAAATTCTGCCTAGAAATGACTTAATTAGATTATAACTAGTTTTTAAATATATCCTAAGTCTAACCTCGGGGAATATGGTTAATTAATCAATATTAATTAATTCAAGGCAAGAATCATATAGAAACCCACATAGATCGATCCAGAGATGATCTTAGCCATTGATTATGTTTAAATCTTTGTCTTTGGCTCTCCAACAGAGGATTATAAGAGGAGGTCTATGTGGTGATTGAGAAGACACTTGTGAAGTTTGATTTCGAAGCAGATCAAGTTCCAGAGTAGCAGCAGTCAGTTGCCAAAGAGAGAGCTAGAGATCGAAGAAATGAGTGAGGGGAAGATACAATGAAGTTGGAGGAATATTTCCAGATCCGATGAGTGCATTTGCAGAGGAAGAAGATCCACAGAGAGGTTGGCATTGGGGTTGTGCAGTAGCCTCTAGAGGAAATTTCAATTCCGATGGGGAAAAGTTGAGTTTCAGTGTCAAAGGTTGGAAAATCGTTCTAGGGGACCAGGAGAAACATTTTCCCATACGATAGTAGACTAGATGGCTTGAGGAGAGGCTGATTCAGACTGAGCGCAAAAGGAACTGCGCTAGGGTGATGCAGAGCCAGTGTAGAGGCAATTTGGATGGCTCACTTGGAGCTGCAGTCAAAGCTCGGATTTTCCCTTGGAGTGAGGAAAATTCCTCACTATATTTTTTCTTGTAATTTTCTCTGAAGGATTGTTAGTATTTGGCATCTAGATTGTACTCATATTTTTCACTGCTACTTAATAATAAAACCCTTATATGGTTCACCCGTTTCCCAAGCTGGAATTTTCTAAGGACACTTGTCTAAAAATAATTGTGTTATTTTTATGTGTGTGTGCTAGCATTTCTTCCAGTGTTTATTCTTCCGCAGTTTTATTTGTTTATATTGCAGTGTGATTTATTCAGTATTTTTTTATAGAAAATACCAAATAAATTGTTAAATTAAATTAATGATTAGGAGAATGATTTCTAGTTGTTGTAATAGGGTTCCAATTTGGAATTTTCACATAGTATCAGAGCGTAGTTGATTAGCCAAAGAACTTAGAGACGAAAAGAGAAGCAATTTCACTGGTCATTGTGGGCAACAAGCCAAAATGATGAAGGGTAGCACAATCATTCTGCCAGGAGGTTGAGTTACTTATGGAGGTTTGATTTTTATAAGTGAGGGATAGAACAATTCAATCCTACCAGATCGAGTGATTCTAGAGGCAGAGGGAGCAACTCATATTTTTTCGATTGGGTAGATCTCTAGATGGAAAAAGTGGTTTTTGCATAATTTTGCTAGAGTATATCCAACTTCATGTGGAAGAGAGAAGAGAACACAAACAGGGAAATTTTTCCTCAAGGAACTTCTAGTCTCAAGAAATTCAAATTTTCTTTGTAGATCAATGGTTGTTGTGAGAAGATCTTCTCACTTCAGA
Source organism: Pinus tabuliformis (assembly GCA_031772625.1). Classification (NCBI taxonomy): domain Eukaryota; kingdom Viridiplantae; phylum Streptophyta; class Pinopsida; order Pinales; family Pinaceae; genus Pinus; species Pinus tabuliformis. The sequence continues at coordinate 1,872,567,322 of CM062817.1, forward strand.
AGGGAGTGTGAATAGCAGAGAAGTAGCTAAGCAGAAAGAAAGAGGAATTTTTCGATAATTCATTGGGATGGCCACTACTGTGCTTCATGATTAGGATAGGTTGGATGGAGCTTCCAACTACATCATCTGGAAGGTAAGGATATCCTTCCTTCTAGATGAATTTTCCCTGAAGACATATATTGATATAGTGGTAGTAGTTCCCATGGATGCATATCAGCTAAAAGAGTACAAGAAGGAGATGGCATGGGCAAATAGGTTGATCTTAGATGGTGTCCGGGATCATATTGTCTCACATATAATTGAAAAAGATACTACCAAATAAATGTGGGAGACTCTCTCCATGTTATATGAGGGTACTTCCAAGCAGTGAAAGATGTACTTAGAGGAGAATTTGAGATGCATGAGGATGCAGAAGAGGGAAGGCATATACCCCTTCCTCACCAACATTCAGGATGTCTGAGACTAGTTTTCAGCTATTGGGGCAATGCCTCAACCCACAGATCTAGTGCGATTGGCACTCAATAGTGTCTCAGAGGAGTGGCTGGTATTCATCCAAAGTATCTTGGGTAGAGATACCTTGCCAAGGTGGGATGGATGTGGGCCGATTTGCTGCAGGAGGAGTTGAGACAAGCCCTATTGAAGAGTTCCATCAGTGGCAGTAATAGCGGATCAAAGCAGGTGAAGGAGGAGGAGAATGTGGCCCTCACATCTAAGGGTCCTAATCAGGGATAGGGGGAGAAATGGAGGAAGAAGAAGGACCTGTCTAAGGTCAAATGCTTCATATGTGGTGAGATTGGTCACTATAGTACCTAGTGTCGTCTCAGGAACAAGGATAATGAGGAGAAGCAAGACCTGCAAGCAGCTTCAGTGGAGATAGATATGATTTCCTCTAGGTTGGAGGAAGAATTCGCCATGTTTTTTAATATACCTCTAGGAGTGAGGTGGGGTGACTTGGTGTTGTAGCCCTAAAGTGCTACTTTTGGGTAGGATCCTTGAGGAGTCCACCTCATGGATCAATACCTTGCTACGAGGGCCCACAATTTTTCAATAGCAAGATGGATCAGTGGTAGTTGATGCGGTCAGATGCCATAGTGGAATTTGCAGAGATTAGTAGCAATCAGATGTTGGGGAGTATAGTGCAGAGTTGGTAGCAGTGTAGTTGGTACAATGTAGAGTTAGCAACAACGCAAACTCTTCAATGACAATGAAAATGCTAGTGGTAATCACAAACTTAGGAGATAGATGCATCATACTGATCACAATTGATTTAATATTTTGGATGATTTTTAGTTGCAAGTGTTGTAGTTGTAGTAAAAAAAAATGAGAGGGATTTACAGTGTAGATGCAGCGTTGACAACACTTCAGCAGGGTCAACAGCAACACAGTTGCAACATATATCAAAGTTGTGTAGTGGTTGGTGGGAAATATGGCTAGACATCAACAGTGTGAAAGGAGATGATGCAAAGACATGGTGCTTCTATAGGGTGTGCAGTAGCACTAGAACACATTCCTCGCTAAGAGTGAGTGTTAGTTTTTATAGCCTTAGATGTGTTCTAGCCATGAAATTTCATGGAGAGGCTAGAATACATGAGATCTCAAAAACCCAGAAATCGTTTTTGGAAATTCCTCCTAGAAATGATTTAATTATATTATTAACCAATTTTAAAATATTTCCTAAGTCTAAAGTTAGGGAATATGGTTAATTAATTAGTATTAATTAAGTCAAGGCGAGAATCATCTAGAAACTCACATGGATCAACCCAGAGATGATCCTATCCATTGATTATGTTTTAATCTTTGTCGTTGGTGCTCCAACAAGGGATTATAAAGGGAGGTCAATGTGGTGATGGAGAAGACACTTGTGAAGCTCGATTTCTGAGTAGATCAATTTCCAAAGTAGCGGCTATAAGTTTTTGGAGAGAGAGCTAGAGATCGAAGCAATGAGTGAGGGGAAGAGACAGTGAATCCAAAGGAATATTTCCAGATCTGGTGAGCGCATTTGTAAAGAGGTAGAAGAGCCACAGGTAGGGTGACGTTGGGGTAGTGCAGTAGCCTCTAGAGCCAATTTTGATTCTGCTTGGGAAAAGCCAAGATTCAGTGCCAGAGGCTAGAAATAGGCTCTGGGGTTCAGAAGAAATATTTTCCTAGACAATAGCAAACTAGATAGCTTGAGGAGAGGTCGATTCATACTGAGTACAGAAGGGACTGCATTAGGGTGAAGCAGAGGCAACACAAAGGTATTTTGGACGGATCACTTGGAGCTGCATTGAAAGCCCAGATTTTCTTGTGGGGTGAGGAAAATTTCTCACTAGATTGTTTGCTAGTATTTTTATTTGTAGGATTGCCACTATTTGGCATCCATATTATACTCAAATTTTTCATTGTTGCTTAATAATAAAACCCTCATTTTTCGCACCGATTTTCCTAAGTTGGGTTTTTCTGGGGACATTTGTCCAAAAAAAATTGTGTTACTTTTATGTGTGTGTGCTAGCATTTCTTCTAGCGTTTATTCTTCTGCAGTTTTATTTGTGTAAATTGTAGTGTGATTTATTCAATATTTGTTTTAGAAAACATCAAATAAATTGTTAAATTAAATTAACAATTAGGAGAATAATTTCCAATTGTTGCAATAGGGCTCCAGTTTGGAATTTTCACAATCAACTACTCTGAAAATTTATGATGTGTCTAATAATAGTGCAAATTATGGCCAAAGGTGGTCCATATTGAAAATTAGATATAGGCCAAGGAAGGGAGACAAACTTAGCTCAAAAGAATTTTCACCCATAACCTTGGTGATGGTGCAAGCTCCATAGTGAAGTTGTTGAAGCTTTTGATGAGCCCATGCAAGGAATTCCTTTTGCAAATGCAACCAAACCATGTCTGCCACTTGAAACTTTTGTGGCACCCAGTGTTGATCATGACATTGTTTGTAATTAGTATTGGATTTTTACAAGATATCATGGACCTGCTAATAGATTTGTTGAATTCAGTCAATAAACTTGGCAACTTTTTTAGCTTTAGATTGGACATGTGCATATTCTTCTTATGTAGTTGCAAGGGGAAACACGACATCAATGAGAGCCAATGGTTGAAATCCAAGGCCCACTTGAACGAGGTTATGGCTAGTTGAGTTATGGAGAGATATGTTGTAGATATGTTGAACATGGGGGAGACTCTCATCCCATGTTTGTGGATTCTTAGAGTTGTACACATGTAAAATGTGCATGATCATCCTATTGACGACTTCTATTTAGCCATCAGTTTGGGGGTGGAAAGCAGTTGATTTTCTGAGCTTAGTGTCCAAAAAATGACCAGAGGCTTGACCAAAATGGACTTAGGAACTTACTATATTGATATGATATGATTTTCTATGGGATCCTAAAATGTGCCCACACAATTTTGAAGAAGAGCTTGGTAGTGCCTTTTCCTTTGAAACTCTTCTTATTGACAACCAAAATGGCCATTTTAGAAAATCTATCAATGGCCGCAAACACATGGTCATTACCATGCTTGGTATAAGGAAGGCCAGACAAATAGTTCATCAAGATGGATTCCTTAGGCCGGTTAGGAATAGTAAAAGGGGTGTACATGGATTGCTTCTTAATGGTTGGTTTGGTAATGAAGCAAGTGATACAGGACCTAATATACTTTCCAATATCTTATTGAAGTTTTGGCCAATGAAAATACTTTTGCAGTACTTCCATTGTATTCTCCACACAAAAGTTCCATACTACCAAACTGTGATGTTCCTCATAGATCATCTTGGCATGCTCGCTTGAAGGAACAAAAAGGTATCTCAGGTAGCACAATAGTGCCTCATGGAGTTGGAAGTCTAGAACCTACTTGTCTGCCATCAACATTTTGGCATGTGGAAATTAATTTTGATTCATTTTTGTATTGATGTGGCCATCTAGAGGTATTTTCACCACAAGGCTTGAGAATTGTGGTTAGTGCCATAACCAAGGGCTGACTGAGGCAATCTGCAACATTATTGGTGCTACCATTCTTCTATTTGATGTTCAAATGGAATTTTTGTAAGTATGTGGACTATTTATGATGGCAATCATTCTATAGATTCCCTTATGTTTTCATAAATCAAAGAGGCATGTAATCCACGTGGATAATCATCTCCTTATCCATTACATAATGTTTCCATTTTTGGCAGGCTTGCGTGATGAAATACATCTCCTTAACATAGGTGGGATGCCTCCGGATAGTGTCAAAGAGTGTTTCAATATGATAAGCCATTGGATGTACTCACTAAATAAGGAATGCACCAAAGCATGGTCAGAGGCATCTATCTCAATCTTAAGTAATTTTTGTGGGTTTAGCAGGGTGAAGAATGGTGTAGAACAAAGGCAGTGTTTCAATTCATCAAATTCCTTTTGTTGTGAATCAGACCAAAAAAACATTTATTTTTCTCTGCCCTTGGTCACTCGACTTAAGAGAACCCCAACACAAACCTTTGGTTTAAGTTAGCAAGGCCCAAAAGGCTATAAATCTCTATTAGAGTTGTTGTGCCTAGCCAATCCTGAATGACTTGGATCTTGGTTGGATTCACATGCAAACCTTTCTCATCAATAATGTAGCCTAGGTATTAGACCTTGTCCATGTCAAAGGAGTGTTTTCCCAAGTTAGAACATAGCTTGCACTACCATAGAGTGTGAAGGACTTGTTGAGCATGCTACAAGTGTTCTACCCAACTCTTGCTAAAGATGAGGATATCATCCAGATATAAAAACACAAAAGAGTTGTGAAAGGCTCCAAGATATCATCCATTATCCTCATGATTTTTTTTGGGGAATTCATCAAACCAAAGGGAGTTACCAACCATTCAAGAAGACCCTCTTTGGACTTGAAATCAATCTTCCTCACATTAATTGGTTCTATTGGGAATTGGAAGTAGTTGAACTTCAAATAAATCTTACTAAAATACTTATCCCCCTTTATCTGGTCAAGAAGGTCATCAATCTAGGGAATCGGGTATTGGTTCCTGACTATGATTTTTTTCATGGCCTGATAATCAATGTAGATTCTCTAAGTCTCATATTTATTTTGCACAAGTACACTCAGGCTTCCACAAGGTGGGGAACTTGGTTAGGTATTCCCCTTTCGGAGCAGATTTTGGATGTGTTGCTTGATTTTCTCATTTTCCAAAACAAATAAGTGATAGACTCACCCATTGGGTAGAGGTGTGCCATGGCCAGATCGATTAGATGCTTGACCTAAAAATATAGGGGTACCCTAGTGGGTGAGGAGAAAATGTCTATGTATTATTCTGTGACCTTATCCACTTGCCTCTGCTACATGGAGGAGCCCTATGTGGAGGCCATGGATGTGTCCATAATATTCTCCTTACTTTGAGAGAGAATCAAGAAGAAGAAAAAATTTCTAGTCTACGAGATGACCTTATTGCATTTCTTAGCAGTGATTAAAGAAATGACAATAGGTGGGATTACCTCTAGTATATTGCATAGTTTTTTTCGCAATGTAATATAGGAGGTATAGACTCATATACAACATGATACTTCCACAAGTATGGTTGGCCTAATAGAACATCACAAACTTCAAGGAAAGCAACATCCCACACAATTGGCCGATGCGAATATATCTCCCTTGGTGGAGCCACTTAATGGTGTACAATTGTAGGTGTGGTGTTTTCAGTAGGACCAACCACTTAACAACCTCATATGAGATCATGTTTTTTTTACTCCCACTTTCGACAATGAAATGTAGTGGAGCACCCTTCACCCACATTTGTGAGTGAAATATGTCCTCATATTCTTTTGAATCTTCAGGCTCACTTTGCTAGACCTTGGTGGTGGAAATGGTGGCATTGGGTTCTACATCAATGATATTTTTTCCCCTTTCTAGTTCTAGTTTAGTTCCTTGCACAACATTCATTGGTGTTATGAGAGGGGCTCTAGTGGAACTCACACCACTTTCCTATGTATTTCTTCGTCTTCACATTACCATTATTTATTTACATCTTAGGTGGGTTTCCCTGGGGTGACCCACTCTATATTTTCCCTTTGTTTTACCATTTGGGGATGCCCTCACCTTTCTTTTGTTATGAAGAATTTGCAAATCCAAATTCCCGCTTCTTTGGTTTAAATTTTTTCTCTATTTGGATAACATACCCGTATGTTGCACCAAGTGAGGAGATGTCCAGGAACTCCATTTTTTCCTAGATGTATCTATGCATACAACCCAGTATTTGAGCACTAGATGTCACTCAACTTATTTCATATGTGGCTTGGTGTGTAATGTATGAAATATATTTGTGAACTCTGGCATTGCTTGGTGCATTTCTTGTCGTAGTGTGGTCCATCTCATGTATTGGTCTATGTAACTTCCAATAGGGTAATAGTATTCCTTAGTAACAACCCTAAAGGAATCCCAAGTGGGTGAAACTAAAAACAATGTGGATTCCTCTATGGAACTCCACTCACAGTAAGTTTCACACCAATCCTTGCCATGAGGGGAAACCTTAAGGAGTGCAAAGAAAAAAAAAATCTATCAAAAAAATTGTGGACCAAAAAATACCCTTCAAGCATATTTAACCATTTATCTAGAGAATTTGCATCTATCTGGCCTTCAAATATAGGAATATCAAAGTTGCTTGTATCTTAAAGTGGCAGGCACCTATTGAATTAATATGTGTCTCTTATTGACATCCTTCAAGGGATCTGATAAAAAATTTTCATCATCCCGTTCTTGTGTCGCTTGAGGGATTCTTCAAGCAAAATTTTACTAGGATCTCCTGTTCCTTTATATTTCTTTTCTTCCACCATTGGAGGATGTTGGGGTTAGCAAGGACAGTCTTGGAAGGGCTCAAGCAATTTGAGTCCCAAATATTTATGCCTCACCCTCATTAAGGACGTGCACAAAAACCAGATAAAGGGCAGGCCACTCTGATACCACTTATCCAAATTTATGAAAGGAGCAAAATTATATATAGATTTATAACCAATACAAAAAGATATAGTGAAACTTGAATTTTATTAATAAATGGAAAATGTTGAAATTGTATACATGCATAATGAAAAAAAACTAGCTCAAATGGTGGTATCTTATCTATGAGAAGATATGTGGCAACTACACGCCTTTGTTGAGCTATGTTACAATGAGGCTCAAAGGCCTTTTATCATAAATAATTAATGAGAAACCCTAAACATTAAAAAACCTAACCCTACGAGATGAAGTGCCAAAGGCTTTTGGGCACTGATGGGGTAAGTTGGAATGTCAAATTATCGAGCTCATAATTTTGGCATACAATCTTCATTTGGTGTGTGTTATGAAACCAACTCACAAAAATATAGAAAAGAGAGATCAACACCTTAGAATTCAGCCTCTTCGAGGGGGAAACCTCCTTTATATAACACAAATGAGCAATTCTTCCATGATTCAAATGAAAAAACCTCCTTTCTATATATAGGAGTCTAAGGAGTCACAATATAACCCAGCCGACCTAACAATGATAATATAAAGGCACAAAAATAACAATAGAGGGATTCTATGGGGCACAGTAATAACATTATGGGGACAATAGGGGCACAACAATATTAATAAGGGATACAACTACAATAGTAATGGGGTAATCACTAGTATTATAGGGACCCAACATGCCCCTCTCCTTCAAAAAAGTGTTTTCCTCAACACTTGAGTAGATCTGGATGCTTTTGTATAAAATTCTCATCCTCCCATGTGGAATCTTTAGCAGATAAGTTCTTCCACTTGATAAGATACTCCGAAATTGATCGATTTCGTAACTTTCATGTTCTTGTTTCTGTGACTGCTTCTGGTTCTAATATAATTTTTCCTTCCTCGTCAAGTTCTGGAAATATTGTTTGAACTGGGAGCCTGTTGCCTATAAGCTTCTTTAAACATGAAATATGGAAAACTCGGTGCAATCGAGAAGCTGCAGGAATATCCAATTTGTATGCCATAGTACCAATCTTTTACAACACCTTATACAGACCATAATACTTTGGTGATAATTTATTATCCTTCTTAGCTTGCTTGAGGGACATTTGCTTATATGGTTGTAGCCATAGGAATACCCAATCACCTATGTCAAAACTTCTTTCGCTGCGATGTTGATCTGCCTGTTGTTTCATTCTATTCTGTGCCAACACGAGGTTATCCTTTAAGAGTTGGAGGACTTGTTGTTGATGTTCAATGTGATGTTCCACTTCTTGAACATTAGAATTTTCTCTTAAATACGATGTGATGGATGGTGGTTTATATCCATAAAGTGCCATAAATGGGGTCATTTTTGTTACTGTATGGAAGGAAGTGTTATACCACCATTCAGCCAGAGGCAACCATTTGACCCATTGTGTCTATTTATCAGATACAAAGAAACGAAGATATCCTTCCAAACATTTGTTTACTATCTCAGTTTTCCCATCATATTGAGGATGATAAGATGAGCGATGAGCTAATTGAGTACCAAGACAAGAAAATAATTATGTCCAAAAATTTCCAATGAAAATGGGATCTTTGTCACTTACAATAATCTTTGGGTTTCCATGTAGTTTTTGAATTGTTTCCATAAATGCAGTAGAAACTATATTGGCTTTAAATGGATGTGATAATGCACAAAAGTGTGCATACTTGGTAAGTTTGTCAACTACCACCATGATGACACTCTTTCCCTCAGACTTGGGTAACCTGTGATAAAATCCATTGAAACCTCCTCCCAATGTTGGCTTGGAATGGATAAAGGTTGTAATAGACCCGATGTCTTAACTGTTTCAACTTTATTTTGTTGGTAAACCAAACATTCTGCCACAAAATTTTGAATATCTGATTTAAGGCCCTCCCAAAAAAAATCCTTCTTAACCCTGTGGTAAGTTTTTAAAAATCCTGAGTGCCCTCCTAAGGGAGAAGTGTGAAATTCCATAAGAATATTTTGTTTTAGCTGGGAATTCTTACAGAGGTATAAGCAATATTTGTACCATAACGAATGATTTTGCCAGCTAAATGTATCAGATGTACTAAAGTCTTGTTGTAACTTTCGAATAAGTTCCCACACTTCTTCGTCATTCTTCCATTCCTCCCTTGCTTTGTTTATCCAATCTGGTTGGATAATAGAAATGGCGCACAACAATGCTTCCACATCCTCATCTTTTATTGAAAGTGCATTTGCCACCACATTTTTCTTCCCTTTTTTGTAGATGATTTCAAAGTCATAACCTAACATCTTTTTCACCCACCTTTGTTGCTCTTCAGAGGATAATCTTTGTTCTAAAAAGTATTTAAGGATATCATGATCCGTTTTTACCTGAAGTGTCTTCCCATTAGGTAGGGTCGCCATTTCTTAAGTGCATGGAGTATTGCCAACATTTCCTTCTCATAAATAGCTTTGTGTAAAAACTTTCCCTTGATTGGACGACTTTCAGAAGCAATGGGTCTTTCATCTTGCATTAAAACAACAACAATTCCATTTCCTGAAGCATCACATTCCACAATAAAGGTTTTTGTGAAGTTTGGTGTAGCTAAGATCGGTGCTTGGCACATTGCCTCTTTAAGATGCCTGAAGGCCTTTGTTGCTTCTGGAGTCCATGAAAATGCATCTTTCTTCAATAATGTTGTTAGAGGTGTTGCTATTCTCCCATAATTCTTAACAAACTTGCGATAATACCCTGTCAACCCGAGAAATCCTCGTAGATGCTTTATGGATGTGGGGATTTTCCATTCCTTAATGGCTTTAATTTTTCTAGGGTCTACCTTAACTCCTTCATGAGATACAATATGACCCAGATATTCCACCTCTTGTACTTCAAAGAAACATTTGGATCTTTTTGCATATAATTGTTTCTCCTCCAATAATTGTAGCACCCTGTCAACATGTTCAACATGATCCTTCCAAGACTTGCTGTAGATTAGTATATCATCAAAAAAATACTAAGACAAATTTTCTAAGGAATGGTTTGAAAATGGAATTCATCAAACCTTGAAATGTTCAAGGTGCATTGGTAAGGCCAAAAGGCATGACCAAAAATTCATAATGACCCTCATGAGTTCTAAATGCTGTTTTCGGAATGTCTTCATTCTTCATTCTGATTTGATGATATCCTAAATGAATATCCAACTTGGTGAAGTAAATTGATCCATGCAATTCATCTAGTAATTCATCAATTACAGGAATGGGAAACTTATCTTTAATAGTGAGCTTGTTGATCTCCCTATAATCCAGACACATGCACCATGATCCATCCTTCTTGTGCACCAATACTACTAGAGCAGAGAAAGAACTTTGACTCGGTTGAATTATACCATCATCTAGAATTTCTGCAACCATACATTCAATTTCACTCTTTTGGGCATAGGGATATCTGTACAGCCTGATGTTTGGAGGAACACTTCCTGGAATTAGATGAATAACATGATCATGATCACGAATAGGTGGGAGACCTTTGGGAGTCTCAAATACCTTGGAATGATTGTCCAAGAATTTTTTGAGATCTAGAGAAATAGATGATTCCAATGTGGAAACATCTAGTGAACATAATTGTGCAATTACACCTCTTTGTTCCTTTTTTAGAATCTTTTTCATACCGTTAGAGCTGATTATCTTTCCCAGTTTCCTTGCAATACCCCTTAATTCAACTTCCTTTCCTTCCACAGAAAATTTCATGAAAATTAAAAGTTATTGTACCCAAGGATTGTAGCCATTGGACTCCTAGTACAACATCAACACTTCCCATTGGAATGGAAAGCATTGAGCTAGTCAATACATATTCTCCCATGGATAGCTTGATATTATGGAACTTTCTAGAGCAATTTATCGTTCCTCCATTTGCAACCATCACTTGACACTCTGGTGCTGGATATAAGAAGCAATTCAATTCTTTTGCTACCTTACAATGAATAAAATTGTGGGTACTTCCTTAATCAATCAACACTATTACCTTTTTCTTCGTGATTTGTCCTTCTATCTTGATGGTTTGAGGAGTGGTAATTCCTGCCAATGCATTACAAGATATGGTCAGATTCATTTCTTCTTTATCTAGGCTTTGTTCCTGGAGTATATCCTCTTCTTTTGACCTTTCTTGCTCCTTTTCTTCTTCCTCTTCACAATCTATGTAGAATAATTTCTTCTTAGCACACTTATGACCTTTAGTGTATTTTCTATCACAACCGTAACAAAGCCCTTTTGCTCCTTTTTGTTCCAATTTTTGTGGTGTCAACCTTATAGGTTGTGGAAGACTAGCGGTAACAACACTTCCATCTTTATAGTTGTGAGTGGTATGCTTCCTGGTTGCCATAATTTTGCTTTCCATTTTTCTTGCTAACCTGAATGCCTTCTCTAATGAATCAGGTTCCCAAAGGCGAACATCATGTTGGATATTATCCTTTAAAGTCCCTATGAAAACATCAACCATATGCTCCTCTGGAATATTTTTTACCCTTATGTTCAATTTTTGGAACTCCTTAATGTGCTCCATTATTGAACCCTTTTTTTTGAGACTTATCAATTGGCTAAAAAAAGTGTTGCTTTTTGTATCCTCATAATGTGCTATCAATTCTTCCGTAAAAATTGCCCAAGTGATAATTTGTTTACGAGAGCAAAGCCATTGATACCATACAAACTGATTTGGTTCCAAACATAAAGTTGCAATACGTACCTTTTGTGTGTTTTTCACATTATTGAGATCAAAATATTGCTCCATCTGTAATATCCATGTTGCGGGATCCTTGCCATCAAACTTCCTCATATCGATTTTTGGAATATGGTGGGTCTTCGATCCAACATTAGAGTCTATGGAATCATGATTAACATTTCTTTTGTTCTCATCACGAGTTTCCTTTACTACCCTTTCACCATTAGTGACCATTTCTTGTAGCACTTATTCATATTTATCTTTAATTCTTCCATCTTATCATCCATGCCATCAATTTTAGCGTCCATGCCATTCATCTTAGCTCCCATGCCATCCATCTTAGCTTCTACGCCTTTCTTTAAACAATCCATCTTAGCTTCTACACCTTTGTTTAAACCATCCATCTTAGCTTCTACATCTTTCCTTAAACCATCCATCTTAGATTTTGTTGCTTTTTGTGCAAATGACACTTGTTGCACTTGGTCTCGTAATTTTGATATATCATGTTGCATTTCTTCCCCTTCTTCATGATTCATGCTAGAGCTTTCAGGTTGCTTACTAGTTTTTTGCATTTTCTTTCCTTGGGGCATCAATTACCGATTCAAACTAATTTTTCAAACCAAGCATATGCAAAAAAAAAAAAAAAAACTACACACCTTTTTTCACTTTGTAGAAGCTTGATATTGAATTTGATGTATCTCTGCAATTTCGGATCATCCAGTTCTGAAATTGTGACCTGTGGTAGCCCTCTGTGTCCTCTTTCCAATGCCACCAGTCTGATCCAAATTGGATTCTCCAAGGAAGAGTTATGCACAATCTCCCACGATGACCTGATTATAGACTAGTTCAGTAGAGCGAACTTGTACGACATTCCATGAGTCACTGTTTCGACCTTTGGCTCTAAAAAATATATACAAGAAACTAAAGTATGTCCTCTTTCTGTACCTTCTTACGAAAGTTCAATTCGATGCTTAGAGAGAAAGTTATGACGATTTTCCCCAGGTCACCTGTTTGGAATGTAATTCAGGAGTCTGCAAAAGACCAACTTCCTCAGATCATATCTCCGCAAATATAGTGTGAAAAGCTCTGAAATTCGAACCCGAGATTCAACGTGATTTCTTCTCAAACGGTTTTTTTTAAGCGTTTGAAACGTTGTAGAAAGAAAGTTATAGAAAAAATGCCACGATGACCTGTTTGCAGCGAAACCCTAGAATTCAAAGCTCTGATATCAAATGTTATGAAACCAACTCACAAAAAGATAGAAAATAGAGATCAACGCCTTAGAATTCAGCCTCTTCGAGGGGGAAACCTCCTTTATATTACACAAATGAGCAATTCTTCCATGATTCAAATGACAAAACCTCCTTTCTATATATAGGAGTCTAAGGAGTCACAATATAACCCAGCCGACCTAACAATAATAATATAAAGCCACAAAAATAACAATAGAGGGATTCTATGGGGCACAATAATAACAATATGGGGACAATAGGGGCAAAACAATATTAATAAGGGATACAACTACAATAGTAATGGGGTAATCACTAGTATTATAGGGGCCCAATACTGTGCATGATATCCTGTTGGAAATGTCTATCCAAGAAGTACATTTTTTAAACAAAAAACATCGTTTGTGGCCTCAAAATGGCTTCGGAAGTTTAGGTCTTAAAAACTACAAAAATATAAAACTTGTGTTGTGAGACAATGGAATAGGTGGATGGACACTAATATCCATTGGATCGTCTACTCACAAGTATCATGAGTATATGGTGTAAATAAGAGAGAGTAATGAAGAATGTTTCATAGATGGAAATGGTTGGGACCCTCCTTGTTATCATATGGATAAAACACATATTGTCACTCCTTGTAAAAACTAAAGGAGCAAAGAGTGCTCAAGAATATGAGTACCTAGTAGTTAAAGTGGTAGAAATGGAAGTTGATATTATCAATCAAGTGCCTGCTTTGGTAGAAATAGAAATTGTGGAAATACAAAAAATAACAAAGGAGTTACTATTGAAGGACTCATAACATTTGAAGAAGAATCACTTACATTGCAACATACTATGTACAATGAGACTAGAAAATTGCAAATTAAGAAATTCAATGTCAAGAATAAGAAAGTTAGAAGAAAATCGAAGCCATAGATTTAGGTCAAATATTTGACATCCTCTAGAATTCTCAAATGCCACCAAGTTATTGGTGACACATTGGCTCACTTGATAACAAAGCTAGAATTAGATGATGCCAGACTAAAGAAAAGGATAAATGAGCTTGAGGATACTTTGAATCCTTGACCTTTGTTTATAGAGACATTGTCTATCATCAACCTGGACCATATTCCTCCAATAATATCTTGATTATCTTCTAATGTTAAAAGGTTGTTGAGTTGTTATTTGGGATTATGACATTGGTTTCTAAGAACATAAATAAATGGCTTAACATAATTTTGGGAGCCTAGGAAGTCATTGTTAATTCAAGTAATTGACAAATAGAGTTTCCTCTTATTAAGTATCTTCAAAAATATTTGGAAAATGATGAATATTTCTATAAAAATGCATTTAGTACATTTGTAGATAGAGTATTACACATGGATGAGTACAAAAGAAAATGACATGATCTCCACTCCAAAAATAAAAATAAAATAAAGTAGATAAAATCTTATTGGCTCAAAAAAATTGATATCCTTCAACAACTAATAATTAGTTGTAATACCTTGGAAAGGAAAAAAAATATTTTTTTTTAACCTTGGACATAGTGAAGAAACCTAACGTTCCACCACCACTAATAAGAAATATCATGATGCCAACTTAAATTAGAATTAATTATACTCAAAATTTCATGATATAGTAAGGTTTGTAACACCCCTCTATTTTTCTAATTAATAAATGCAAAAAAATCGTTCTTGTATCATTATAATACCTATATAACTTCCTATCTTCTTAACTTGATGTATAACTAGGTTATATGATTTCAGTTATTTATAAAAAGTGTATTACTTATATATATATATTGAATGTACTTCCTTACATAGAATTAATTTTAAGTAAACCTTAACCTCACCCTACTATATGTCAAATACCTATGAGTTTCGCATACTAATAATTTACCTAAAACCAACCTGACAACTCTAGAAATAATTCGCTTGTCATAATCACATAGTTAATTCCTAAATAGTTAATTCGCTTGTCATAATCACATAGTTAATTCCTTATGTCAAGAATGAATTACTAGTTAGACAATTGATATTCGCTCACTTAAAATATTAAATAATCATCGTTCATTGACAATACTTATTCTTAATATAGTTCATACTGCAGAATCAAAATTTGAGTTCCTATGATTATTCTAAAATTTTAATTATCTACAACAAAGGTATAAGAAACTTTTCGTGAGTTCATCAAGTGATTCCTAGTGTAGTTTTTCTATACACTTTAACACTAATAACATTTATTATTAGTGATTTTATTTTTCTATGTTTTTAATATATATTTTAAGGTTATATATGGTAGGATTAAGATAAAAAAAAAAAATATCTCTTAACACAACTATGTGATGTTATAACGCTTAGTTTTCCTTTTGATTAAAAATTAATTCATATTAATTAAGGTTGACATTATAAAATAAAAAAGTATTTATTTTTTAAAACTATGGAAGATCTCTATGAGATCAGGTAGCCATGGATGTACATCCATGAGTGTGGCAGGCCATTGTTTTTCTATTATTAAATATGAACAATATCCATAATGATTTTTTGAGAGGAATACTATAGATTTTTTTAGAAGAATCCTTTGAATATTTATTGTAATATTTTTATTTATTTTTAAAAGTATTTATTTAAAAAATAAAAGCATATGTGATATAATATTTATTCTATGTATAATATTTAAATAAAATAATATTAAATTATTTCTAAATTTTATAATATAATTATTAAAATATATATTTAAAAATAAAATAATGTAAATAATTTTTTCTTCGGCAAATCTTATAGACATAATAAACATTATAACATTTAAAAAAATAAATAATTAAAATAATTAATTGAAGTGTACTAACTTGGTTGATTTGCTAGAAATGAGTGAAACTCTGAAAATAAGAATATTTCAGTTATTCATGACACATTGATCAAACTAATATAATATAGTTATCTCTCATTTTAAAAGTCTATTCTTATCTATTTTTTTTAAATATAGTTAATTTTATTTATAAGTATTCATAAGGTATTTCTATTTCCAATATCTTATTACATATTCTTTTAACATATATGTTTCACTGATATTATTATTATTAAAAACAAAATATATTTAATATACAAATTTAACAATTCAAAATTATTATTCTATCTCATTTTTAAACTAAATTTTAAGCAAAATTATCTTTAAAAATATAACATTTCAAAGCTTATTTAATATTCTTTCCTCATCCAAAACAAACTATATACTACAAGTGGTTATTTATAAATAATACATTGTTTTATTTTCTTAATTTTTTAAGTTAAGATGCAATTTTTTTCAAACAACTAGCGGATCCATCAAACAAGTGGTTAAACAACCACATTTCTTTCAAAAATTGTGCAAAAATTAATTTAATTTTTAAATTATAATTTTCGAGACTCTGGAACTGTTTCAATCACTGCCCCAAAAATACATTTTTGAACTATAATTACAAAGGATAGTAATCACATAGTTTCATTATTTTTTTTACGAAGCGAAAGGGACAAGCTAGTATGTAACACTTAATATACTAGCATCAAGATCTCTCATGTTGTAGTCGTTATGGTTGGATCAAATTCACCATTTAAAACTTGTGGTTCAAAACTTTATTATGTTGGTGATCTTACCACTTGTGGAATATTTTCAATATAACTATGAAACAAGACTTTAATTGAATGGACTTAGCTTGATCGATATATTATGGGATTCAGTGGAATTATTTATTGAATTTGTGAAACCAATTATGTGATATTAATTTATCAACAGTGATCTGTGAGGCAATTTCACAAGCACCACACTTGCCAACAATCATGTCATTAGATTTAATTTCAACCTTCGAGAAAAACCACAATTTGATTATTGACTAATACTTAGATTTGTATAATGACATAGGTCGAATTATCTTCCTTAAGCACTTACCACTAGTTAACCCGGTGTGACAAGACTTCTCGAGATATTAGGAGTAATATTCAATTATTCATCTAGAAACTTGTTATAGCTTAGCCATCAAGTTATGTAATCTAACGAGTTATCTTGTGAAGTTAATCTAGATTGGACCGTTATATCGTTTTTCATATATCTTGATGCTTTCAAAGTGGAAAACGTGGAGGAATCAGTGCATATGACTATTTTTACCAATAAGACCCAGTTTGGAAAATTAGGGTTTGAAAACGTCGTGGAGAATTTTGAGGAATAAACTGATAGTTTTTGTGGGTAAAACTCTACTAGTTTATTTACACGCCCTTCTCTCATATCGTACACATATATATCTTTCCAACGGTGCAATAATCACCTCAATTAGAGTTTGTATGCAAAAGTTATGCCACTTACAACTTGACCTTCCCATTTTGGCCACAATAATTCAAGAGGATAGCCACATCATCCCCCATTAATCATGGAACAAGGGCTACCCACATGATCATGATGAAGAATATTTTAGAAGATTTCATATTGCAACTTTGGTTAAGAGTCGACAGACTCAATTTTAACCACTAATAGGATATTAGGTTGTGTTGTAATTAGGCCACTAGGAGGAAAATGGGTTATGCTCTTTTTTATTTCATTTGTTCCATATATGATTAAAGTAACCTAGAGAAATAGGAAGAGAGCACATAGAGAGTATTTGTGCATTGTAATAGCCCATGGGTGATATGTTATACTTCTTTGTGTTTTCCATGATATATTTTCTGTCAATCATAGTTTGTGAGATTTTATTTCGTTTTTGTCTATTTTCTATATAAAATTTGAATTGCATGCATACATAATAAATAGTAATATACATATCCAAAAAATTAAAGAGGAATAAACCCTAATAGTGTAGATTTTCAAAATTTTAAGTATAGTTTTATCAGATTTGTTGTGTCAAACTATCCAATGGAATATCTATGATAATTTACAAATCATATTGGTATTAGATCATGTTTATTTTGGCATATTGTGGAGATTTGCAGAGGATCTAGATCGATGAAGCAAAAGTCATAAAACCCTAGTCATGGCTGAAGAATATGTGAATAACCCTCGGATCATGCAGGGGGGAGGTTTTCAGGGTTGGAAGCACAAGTTGCAGATATAAGTCATAATGTGAATCTCCTCATGATGGCCATGAACAATAAACTTAGGATTTTTTGAAAGGATGGGGGTTCAAACATAGAGTTATGATCAAGGAGGAGCGTAGGACCTCGAGAAGAAACAAAGAATAAACTAAAGAAAGGACTAAAAAAAATCAACCCATTTTGAGTGCCATGAACCATTCACACTCCCTATTCAAAATGAAAGCGAAGGTTGATATCAAGCCATATCAAGGTGAGATCAAAGCTTTGAATTTAAATCACTGGTTGTAGAAATTATAATTTTATTTCAATGTTCATCATATACAATAACATTAGAATATTTCATTTGCATGACCAAAATTAGAGGGCAATGCCCTAAACTAGTGGGAAAAGCACATGGAGACCTTAAGTTCGGATCAAGATACTTCAGTGACTAAGTGGGATGAGTTTAAAATCATCATCTCATCATAATTTTACCCTATCATGTATGTAGATGACCAATGGATGCGACAACACTACTTCCCGCAGAAGTTGGGGAAAAGTTCACAAAATCACACTATAGAATTTAGAAAGATGGCCATAATGTTGGGTATCTCCCTAAAGAACCTATATGTACTCCTAAAGTATTTGGGGAGTCTAAAAATCCATATTTGGGAACAAGTGATGGCATTCAAGCCCATATTAGTGGACGAGGCTTTTATACAGGCAAAGTACTTGGAGAAAATATGCCTAAAAAAAAGGAAATCAAGTGGATCAAAGCAAAAGGAACAACATGGCACTTCTAAGGAGGGGAAGAAGAAGTGAAAAGGGGGAAAGATAAAAATACGACATCCATATCACACCAATGCAAAGATAATAGCAACCAGTGTGACATTGAAAGAGAGGAGAAGTGCTGGAAGTTGCGTTCGAAGCTTAACCCGATGAACAAACATAAATGCAATAAGAAGAACAATATCATGGCCACTAATTCGACCAACCAAGCTAAAAGAAGCTCGAATGTATATGAGAAGACCAACTTTACATCAATGCAGAAGGAGGTGAATATGAGTAGTATTCAACAATAAGAAGAGAAGGAAATGCCCAAAATATTCCACATAAGGATACAAGTCAAAAATACAAAGATTGATGCTCTATTCGACTCAACATCACAAGCAAATATTATTGCAGAAAAGTTAGTAAAAAAAATGGGATTGGAAATTCATGGTAATCCAAACCCATATCCATTGGGATGGGAAAACAAGGATGCAAAGTTAAAGGTAACAAAATAGTGAAAAAATATATTTGTTATGAGTGTTGATTTTATTGATGAAGTAGAACTAGATGTAGTTCCCTTTGATTTATGTGGATCAATGTTTGGAATTCCATACATGTACATGTGAGATGTAATGTTCATGTAGAGATCCAACCAGTACTATATTATCAAGGATGGAAAATCATTCACCAACAATGTGCACAAAGGCAAGTCAAAATTTTGTTGGTAAGTGCCAACCAAGCCAAGAAACTGATTAGTTCTGGCAAGAAGTATGTCTTCATTTTTGAAAGAGAAAATCAGTCTGTAGAAGAGTTAGTGAGAGGAAATGAATCCTTGGAGGGGTGTACTAAGAAACATAACAACCACGGGAAGAGCTGCTACAAACATACAGGGATTTGTTCTAGAAGCCTAAAGGGATATCACCCAAGAGGGAAGTGGATCATGAGATCCAACTATTTTCAAACTCCCCATTACCAAACATTGGGTTGTATGGGTAGTTTGTTATAGAAGATAGTGAGGTGAAGAAAGAATTGCAATAGTTGCTAGAATAGGGTTTCATTCAACCAAGTAGATCACCATTTTCATGTTCCAAAGAAGGATGGGACTTGGAAACTGTGTATATATTATAGGGCATTAAGCAAAATTATACTAAAAAATAAGTACCCCCTTCACAAAATAGATGATTTGTTGGATAAATTGCATTAAGAAAAACACTTCATGGAGTTGGACTTAAATTCATGATATCACCAAGTACACGTTAGAGAAGAAGATACATAGAAGACTTCCTTGAAAACTAGGAAAGGTTTGTATGGGTGGTTATTCATGCCATTTGACCTATGCAATGCACTAGCTATAATTATGAGGTTAATGAATGTTATATTGTGCTCTTTTGTAGATTTATTTATTATTGTTTCTTTGGGTGAATATTGATATACAATGCTACTTTGGAGGAGCACATCTGACATTTTACATATGTGTTGGAGACATTAAAGAAGCACCAACTGCTAGCACATCTTAAGAAGTGTGATTTTGAATAACAGTGATCACACTATTATCATTATAGTCTTAATACTACTAGTTATTACCCTTCTAATATTAATAATTCCTTATATTAAATATCAATTCTTTAATTATAAGTCACATTTTAATCACTCGGTTATTATAGGTCTAGCTTTAAGATTCATTATCATAGTATTATGATGATGATGTTTAATGTGCACTAAGACCAATATGGCCTATCAGATCTTAAGAAAGTAAGATATTAGTATAATATTAATATAAATTAATGTTATAATATTATTCACTATGTATATTTAATATGCTCTAATATTAATAATTTTATATGATTAATATTAATAGTATACATAAGAAATAATTTAATTATCCTTCTTTTTATTATAGGTCTAACCATTATTAGAACTATTCAATACTATTAAATTATTAAACTATGGTCATTATAATATCAGTAATTCAGTATATATTATTATATATTTTTATGCTTTTAGCTTGTTGGTTTCGGTTCTCAACCGCCAACTTAATATGATTCTAACCTTCTCTCCTTTTATTTTGTATATTAATATCTCTTACTCTCTCCTCCTCTCCAAACATTTTGTCCTTATGATGGGTCTTGTTTTGGACCTAAAACGTCAACTTAAAAATGAAACTATGGATCATATTCCAGACACACTCTCTACTTCAAGTCTTTGTTATATTTGGGGTATGTGATAGGTGGAGGAGCGATGGAAATAGATCCTGCCAAGATGGAGGCCACCATGAAATGCTTGATGCCTACTAGTGTTTCTAAGGTTAGGAGTTTCTTTGGGGTAGCGTAGTATCTAAGGAAATTCATAGACTTTCTTTCAGTGGTAGCAACATCACTCCATGCCATAACAACAAGTGGCAAGATTTTTTAGTGGGGAAAGGGTCAGCTAAGGGACTTTGAAGAGATAAAGAAGAAGATCAGTTAAGAACCAATTATGGAATTACCGAACTTATAACATGCCTTTTAAGTGGAGACAAATGTGAGTGGGTATACTATGGGAGTGGTCTTGATGCAGGGAGTAAGGTCTGTATGCTACCATTTTAAAGTATTCCATGGGGAAATTCTTAACTACCATATATACAATAAGGAACTCTATGCATTGGTGCAAGTTGTGAAGAAGTGGAAGCACTATCTGATGGGGAAGGAGAGAGTAATCTACATAAATCACTAGTCACTATAGTACCTATAGGCCAAAAGTAAGCTACAACAGACCAAACATTACAAGTGGATGGGGTTTCTACAACAATTTCATTTAGTGATCAAGTATAAGAATGGAACCACAAACAAGTTAGCCAACATGTTTTCAAGGCCACCCACATCAAATATCATAGATTTGGTGAATCTGATGCACATGGATCCATTCACCCATGATACATACAAAGAGGAATATTCAGAGGATGAGGGATTCATGGAAGTGCTTCAACAATTACAGATCCATGGTCATGTGCATGATGGTAAAAACATCATTCACTAGCATCTCCAGGATGGATTACTCTACAATTTGGATAAGTTATTTTTTCCCAAAGGTTAGCAATTGCAGCTGATTAGACAGGCTCACTCCTTCAATGTGGCAAGGAAATTTATTTTGGGGAAGATAGAGGCAAACTTACATAGGTATGTTTATTGGCCCAAGGTGCAAGAACATGTAGCTAGGTTCATAAGAGGATGTGTACTTTGTTGCACCAAAAATCCTAGTGGCGGGAAACATGGTCTATGTCATCCCTTACCTATACCCACTCATCCATGGGAAAGAATTTCCATGAACTTTGTGGGAGGTTTACCCACAAGGGACATAATTACCTATTCATGGTAGTTGACGGTTTCAACAAGTTGTGTGTTTTGATTCCCTATAAAAATACCATAAGTAGGTAAGAAGTAGAAAACTTATTTTTTGGACAAGCTGGGTGCACTTTGGGATACCAAGTAGCACTGTTTCAAATAGGGACACACTATTTATCAGTTATTTTTGGACTACATTGTGGGAGAATGTGGAAATGAAGTTAAAGAGTTCTGCATCATTCCATCCTCAAACAGATGGGTAAACAAAAGTAGTCAATAGGACTTTGGTGCAACTTTTGAGGGGTTTCAATTAGAAGCATCCAAAGACCTAGGATGAAAATCATATATATATACAACACTCTTACAATAGAGCAGTCCAAACTTCTACTGGTAAGTCCCCATTTGAAACTTGTTTCGGATATTTGCTACATTCACCTTTGGATATTACATGTGGGTAGCAAGGAGGACTAAGGGAGGATCTTACAAGGGATTCCTTGAGGGCAAAAAAATTGTAGAAACTATCAGGAAAATGTATATATAGCTACAAGAAACACTGCATAAGTCACGGGAAAAACACAAGGCTAGGTATGATTAGCACAAAACTGAGAAGTCATTCAAGGTGGGAGACAAAGTAGGGTTATAGTTGAACAAGGAGAGACTATAAGATCCTAGTAAGAAAATAAAGGCTTTGTAATATGGTCCCTTTAAGATACTGGAAAAGTTGAAAGATAACATCTACAGACTCTATCTAACCCCATACATATGAATTTACTCAATTGTGGATTTAGTGAATTGAGGCTGTATGAGTCTTCTATGCTAGGTTAGGAAGAGGAACAAGTCATACCTTCTATGGAGGATTTCACACCAAATGTTCAAGAGTTGATTGAAGACGTAGTTTACAGAAGAGGTCCAAAACTACAAGAGAAATGTAGCATGACCTTTAGCAAATTTAGTTGAAAGGACAACTTCCAAGCAAGGCTAAATGGTACACTTGAGAAAAGGTGGAGGAAAATTTTCTTCACCGCATTCAATACAATTTTTGGGTTCCAAAAGCTTCCAAAAATGGGGAGGCATGATCTAGATCGGACATTATATTTTTCATCCATCTTGATGCTTTTAGAGTGAAAAAAGTGGAGGAATCAACTCATAGGGCTATTTTTTATCAACGAGACCCAATTTGGAAAAATGGGATGTGAAACCTTTCGAGAGAATCTAGAGGCATCAAATAGAGTTTTTTGGTGGTAAAATTTTGTTGTTTTAGCACTACACCTTTGTTTCATATTCTACACACAAAAACCTTTCCAACAACACAAGGAACTCCTCAATCGGTGTCTATATGTAAATTTATACCATTCGGAAATTGACCTTCCTATTTTGGCCCCCATAATTCAAGAGGATGCCATGTCAACCCCCATTATTAATGGAAAATGGATCAACCCTCTGATCATGATGAATAAGACTCTAGAAGACTCCATGTTGTAACTTTGGTTAAGAGTTGATGGAGTCAAATTTAACCACCAATGGGCTATTGAGATGTGTTATAATTGGGCCACTAGGAGGAAAAGGGGTTCCATTCTTTTCGAGTCCATTTGTTCCATATATTAGCGGAGTAACTAAGAGGGATAGGGAAAGGGGAAACATAGAGGATTTGTGCACGGTAAGAGCCCATAGGCCACATGCCATACTTCTTTGTATTCACATCCATTTTCTATTCAGAGAAAGAGAGTCGAGTTGTGTCACCTTCCAACTGGGTTTTTCTCCCAAAATATTTTCCCATAATAAATCTTGTCTCAATCGTGGTTTGTAATATTTTATTTTGATCATCTTTATTTCCTACATAAATTTTAATTTGCATGCATAGACAATAAACAATAATCTACATATCCATAAATCTAAAGAGGAACAAACCCTAATAGTGTAGATTTTCAGATTTTCAAATATAATTTAATATATTGTGAAAAACTATCCAAGTGGAATATCCATGATAGTTTATGGATGAAAAGTTTCCAACGATTATTTGAGATCAATGAGTATTCTATATATAGTAAAAAAATTAACATTGAGTATGACTACAATAATCTACATATCCATAAATCTAAAGAGGAACAAACCCTAATAGTGTAGATTTTCAAAATTTCAAATATAATTTAATCTATTGTGAAAAACTATCCAAGTGGAATATCCATGATAGTTTATGGATGAAGAGTTTCCAACAATTATTTGAGATCAATGAGTATTCTATATATAGTAAAAAAAATTAACACTAAGTATGACTACAATAATGTCCATATTGTCCATATTAAAAGAAGGAAAAAATATATATATGAATTCATTCCTTTATGGATGAATGTGTGATACCATCTAGTCATAAGATCATTCTTCTCAATTTAATCAATGGTTAACCATTAAACATGCAACATATGCCTTTCACATATTTTGTTAATTTGTTGGGTACCATTATATGGTTGTTTCAAGGCCTTTATGACTCTCTATTTATCTTGCACCCATTGTATGTCTTTCCCTTTTCTTTTTGGTTCTAATTCATTGATATTTCATAATAAGTTGAAAAAAAAAAACCTTTTTTTACAATGATGTACATTTTTATTTATTTATTTTTAATTTTGATTTGAGCATAAACAAGGGAAATGGAAGTTAGCTAATTGAAATTGATTGAATACATAACTTGGAGTAATATATCATATAGCTATTATATGCTAATGGGGATTTTTCATGTTATATTTCTATTGTACATAGAATTCCTTTTGAATTCAACGAAATCATTCTCTTAAAATTTTAATGACAAATCAATGTTCGTTGTAAAATGTTTAACTTTTATTAAAAAAAAAATATTTTGTTGAATATATTTTTATACAAGGAACTCAATTTCTAAGTTATATTTTAATATCCCTAAAAATGTTAACGTATATATGTTCACAATGATAAGTTTCACTCTATTTATTAGTGCTAACTTACGCCAACGCAGTGACCATAGAAATCAATTTAGTGTTGAATCCATATTAATTTGCGTTGAACTATCCATTTAACCAATGTTTTTTATCAAAACATTCGATATAAAAGGTTTTTATCCTGCCTCCTTCAACTGGTTATCCACTACTTCAACCCACTAGACACCTCTCACCCACCTCCTTCCTACCTCTTCACCTACATAACTACATTGCTTCACCTATCTAACAATTTTCCTTGTGTATTTCTTTCTAAGGGCTTTCTGAGGCACCCTGGTTGTGGAAGCTGATGGAGAGTACTTCCTAGTGCTAGCTTGTTTCCTTGCCTTGTTGCTCTAAAATAAAATGCAAAACCATCAAGGATAGAATTTTGAAATTTTTCATTGATCTTCATAAGAAAAAGGCCAACGACAATAAAGGAAAACACATATTGGACCGTATAACAAGCCGAGCTCGGTAGGAAAACAACATTGAGAGAATTTTTATGTCTCAGACATTGATCAGTAGGCGACCAATTGCACAAAAATGTATCTCCAACTAACTATAAATTATTGTAACAAAATTACAAAAAACCTTTCTACGAAACCTCCTCTCCCCGTCCCCTAAAACTCAGTATGGTCCATCTAGGGTTAGAACATCAGAGGGCTTAAGGCATGCACCATCCACCCATCTCTTCTTTAGTTGGCCATATGGAACTTGATCTTTCCAGACCTTCCTTTTTTCTCTACTCAGGTCAACTCAAAATGAGGGGTTTGGTTGTTCCCCTATACTATGGTAGGAGCTTAGGTAAACCCCTAACTCATTCTTTATAGATCAATGTCCACATATAAGAAGTTCAAATTAGTTCATCATTCCACTCATTACCAAGTCCTTGCCACTGCTCAACCTCCTCCTATTTTATTAAGTTTTGAATCTTACAAATGCATTCTAAGCCCAAAGAGTCTAATTTTGTTTTGGTGTACTAGTATTTGGCCAAGAAACACTATGTGTTTGCATTCAATCTGGTTTGGCTCAATATGTAGGATCTAAATCATTTTTTTCGTCCATCCTCCCTAATGAATGCCATTAGGTGCTTATCAATTTAGAGAGAATGTATGTTATTTGTGTTGGTTGCCAGAGAAATGCAAGGGATATGTATGGAAGACTGAGCCTTGCAAATTTACATCTCTCTTTCTATTTGTTAGGCATAACTGCACAATCATCATATTTTACAAGCTTACCCGGTTTTAAAGAGATGCTCTTTCCACTATAAACTGTGAAATCTTGTTCATGTAAGTAAAAATAAAAGGGTATAAAGGTGTCAAGGGTCACAGTAAGACATCATGGAGCACTCTCATTCCCCAATGGAGTCACCAATTTGTTAGGTGGACAAATAAATCTAGTAACAAAACCTAGTAACAAACATCAAAAGAATTGCTACCTTTCCTTAGCCTATAATTGAAACATGAAACATGTAGTACATGAAGAATCACTTACCTATTAGCGATGTTCTTGTAGAATTCATTTTAGTGCTTTCCACAACCATCTTTTCCTCAATGCCTTAGAGGCTTTCCCAATGCTTTCCACAACTTCTCCATGATGCTCCAAAAGAGATCAGCATAGAAAAAAAATTCAAAGGGATCAAAGCATCTTGCATATAAAATCAAAGGTAAATGAAATCCTTAACTTAACATACAACATATAGTTGAATCAATAATCATTTATAAACCATGTGAGTGATCAAGGAATCTTGAAAATAACATCAAAATAGACGCAATTAGGAAATAACAACTACTTTGTATTAAATTCAAAGGAGAAAAAGATTACAACCTGGTTTCCTTGATGTCACAAGCCTCTTCAAATGGTCTTCATTCCTTCCCTTGATGACAAGCTCTTCAGACCCAAAATTAGCAGCATAAGTTTACAAATCCAAGTTTCCCTCATCCTCTAGTCTTGTTCTCAATTTATAGGCAAGAGGAGGAGGTTTCTAGTTCATCTTCTAAAGGGATATGATGCTTAAGAGGAGGAGATTAGATCCATGAACCAAGAGATGAGGTGCAGGTATGTAGTAGTTCAAGGTCTTCTATAACTTTCCCTTTTATGTTTACTTGCATGATCAGGATTGCATAGTTTATAGTGGAATATAGTGCGTAGAATTGCGCAGGCCACAATGGTAAAAACTACACATGTGTAGTTAATGGCTAGGAAAATTGTGCAGATACTCAAAAATGGGTTTTAAGTAGTGCAACCCAAAATTCCTTTTATCCCTGGTATTGTTTTACTTCAAGCTTCATAGGGGATTCAATTGAGACACTCATCAGATGGCGAGAGCTCTGAATTGACAGTCACGGTGACAAAATTTAGTGTAACACTATTGATGGATTATTTTCTATTTGGTCAAAGTATTGATAGTGTTAAAGAGATTCTCTTCAAAAATTATCTCATATATTCCTGATTTTGTTTCTTTTCTTGATATCTTTACTTGCAAGATATGATTTTGAGAAGATAAATTAGTGATTTGTTTCAGACCTGACACCTACATTTTCCTCTTAAGACTATCATCCAATGTTTTAGTAGGGTATTTCATGATGAGTCCCATATTTTCCATTCTAAAGTCTTTGTTGGCAATCAATAAATGCAATCTTATTAGGTTACTTTTGTAACACCCTCCTCCCACATCTACCCAAGCAACCGGCCAGTCGGGGTAAACATGCGACGAGAGGCCACTATGATATGATTCAACCTCCTAGGTCACATTAAGGAAGTGGAACCGACGGAAACACACCATACACAAATTAATCATCAGATACGTGACCCTCAGGAACCAATCCAATACTTTACACAACTTGCCTTGGGGTCCCACTAAGCTTTTGGACAATTTAAGGCTCAGTTTCTCCCATGCTATAGACATGAGTGCAACCAACAACCCAAAGTCACTCTCACAAGCTTGCCTTCCAGTAACCAGAGACTAAAACTGTCAATGCTATGCTAATGACTCCAGGATTTGAGCCATTTTTTCAAGTCCAAAGCCCAGGTCACTGCCCAGAATTGAACAATCTCTTTAGATCAATAAAATAACATGGAAATTGTTGGGTGTAGTATTTAAGGATATTTCAGGCATCCTTTTCCCTATTTTTGGCCATTTCCCTTCACCGAATCCATCAATCCCTTGACACAATGTCACTCTCCTTGTTTAAGAAGAAATATTTTTCTCTGACATATTATTATGCCATTTTCTATTAAGTATTGAAAGAAACAATGTCTTTTTGGAATGACTAACCAGGGAAATTATGGAAGAGATATTTTGGATGTTTTTCTTTTAGGTGTTGCTGTAATTACTAAAGACTATGGGAAAATAATTGTTGATGTTACATGCTATTACACCCTGAATATTGTTGTTACACCACGAGTATTGTTACACCACAGTTGTTGTTACATTGTGACGCTGCTGCTACATTGCAAATTGTTAATGACACTGGCCACTATTTTAGAGATAATTTTTGAAGACCGTGAGATGTAACTATATGTGTAAGGTTGAAAATACCTTAGAAGTTAAATCTAGAAAAAGTGGCGTAACCATAACAAGTCTTTAATTGAAAATTGGTTGCAACAACTTCCATTTTATTTCATTTCTGTTAAATCGATCAGCATGAGAATCATGAGATTCTCGTGATTGGTTCATTCCCTAATTTTGGGGCTCTGTAAGACTTTATCAAAAGGCTCAGTCCTATGATAAGGGGACAACAACATCTGGAACAATACAAATATTTTGATGTTGTATCTTTCAGCTATTTTAATATAGCAAGTACTTGGTGATGATTTTTCAATTCATGTGTTGAATATTTAAGTAGTTTCGTTCCATTCCTACACCTTGCTATGGAGGAAGGGCAAGTATCGCAATAGTAGTAATATATTTAATTTCTTAGATGTTGACTTGAATTTCTTATTGTTGTGGCATATATTGTGGAATAAACACACTTCTGTTTTCACATTTATGGCATGATGTTTTATATTATTACCACACTCTATTTAATAACACATGGTGCACCTATTTCTTTTCTGAAGCTTATGAAGTGTGAATTTATTCTTTTCTGAATGAGTTTCATTTCTGCAGTGTGTTCTTTAATTTCTGCAAGTGTGAGTTTCATTTCTGCAATGATGTTTTAAATTCTGCAAGTGTGTTCAATGACATTTTTGTGTTACATGGTTGTTCATGTATCAACACAGACAATGCAGAATCCTTTGAAATAAAATATCAACCCTGGTTGATAATTAATCATTGTGATTCGGCTGTTTTAAGAGTGATAAAATAACACAAACATTTTGGCATTGTTGCCGGGGAAGGCAGTTGACAGTACTGGCGAGCTCCAGTATTGTAGAAATAATGCTACAACTCCTGGGGCTTCCTGTCTCTTAATTTTATCAACCTGGTAGTTTGTACAAACTTGGAAGCAACGGTGCTGTATGCACAAGTACTAGCTCTTGTCGCAGCTGTCACTTGGTCAGCTGGCACAAGCCCGCTAGGGCTCAAGCCAACTTCTATAGGCTCTCAGAAGAAGCTTGTTAAATGATGGACGAAAGCTAGCTCAAAGAAGACTAATCTACTTGGAAAAAATGAACTGAAAGCAAATCAAAACATGGAAACCCTAGGAAACCCTAATTTAGCTAGTCTAACCTCTATGATGCAAAGAATGTGAAGGAAACTTCTACCAATGATGCCATTACTTCTAATAAGTGAAAATGCATGAATCTAATCTACTTGCATCTTAAAAGACATGTTTTTGTATTTTTTCTTTAAGTGGATGGAGTGATTGTGATTTTGTGCTTATTAGGGTTTGGTTGTGCAGATGTGATGCGGAAGGAAGGAAAGCTTGGGAAAGGTTGGGGAGGCTAGGAGAGGTCCCCAGAGATCCTTAGCATCAGTCCACAGAGGTTCCTCACGTTCAGAGGCTCAGCAACCGAGTGAGTGGCCTCCTACAGGATGTCTGCAGGGGATTCTACAGGAAGTCTACAAATTGCTACAGGATGACCTACCGTGGGTGTTTGAAGTGATGGTGGAGTGATGGAATGGTAGGGGGAGATGTGCAAGGTAGGAATAAAGCTGGTGATGGCTCAGGAGTGGAGAAGTAGGATGGAGAACAAGTGTATGAAGTGGGTTGATGGATGGAAGGTTATATCAACAAAATGTCTAAAGAATGAAGTTACGTGAGGAGTGGAGGAGTTTGGGAGATAACAGAGCGAAGCAGAAGTCAAGGATGTGGTTGTATGCGTGATCAAGACGAAGAAGAAGGTAATAGAACGAGGAAGAGCAGTGTAAATAAAACAAATGGCTTATGACTGTCACCAAGATGAAAATTCATTAATCCTATGCTACCTGTGCTATGAACTCAATGACCAGGAATATAAAGTGTGTAGAGGAATGTGCATGAAGCGGTGATGAAGGTGTATGGTGTAAGAGTGAAGTGCATGGAAAGATCTATCATAAATGAGACTATGTTGCAGCATGTATAAAGTGAAGAACTGCGTATTTTTGTGGTTGGTATAGGCTGCACGCCAATCTCCAAACAGAGATGGCAGTGGAGACTTCCTCAACCTTTTTTCGTGGAGCTCCAACGTATTATCAACTTGCTAGTCTAACTAAACAACCGAAAGCAAATCACCATAAACTAGTCCTATCTATGCTCATGAAAACGACTAAATTAACAAACTGTAAATTCGAATTGCATGTGAGAATAAACAAACTCAAAGTGCTGGAACGAAATGCAAACAAATTACAACACTGAGGAGATCTATTGCTCTCAGGTTGGGCCCTAACCTGAGAGCTATAGCTCCTTGAGAAAACTCAGAACTAGATCAAAATCTGCCTGCTTTATTCATAATCTAATGTCATGCCAAATTGGCTTACAAAAAGGAACAAAGACTGAGCTCTAGCTCGTACTTTCCAATTACAAGAGTAATGCCAAGGTTCAAAAAGCTTCTCTGCAAGGCTACGGCCTCAGTATTTATGCAAAAATGATCATCCAACAGATGTCCTTGATTTTAGGAGCTCAGCTGTCCAACTAAAGTTTAACTGCTGATCCTGTAGGACAGTCATAACTACTGTTCCTGTAGAACAGTTATAACTGATGTTCCTGTAGAACAGTTGGCTGCTTCTAAGCTTAGTGGGGAGATGGATTGGAGTTCGGAGTTCTTGGTGGGAATCACGAGGAAGGTCCCCAAGACCGTGGACATCCCCTCCTAAAAACCAGCAGTGCCACCTCATTGTCTCCTTGTCTCCTTTTTCGTTGTCTTTTTCTCCCTTTTAATGCCAAAAACCTGAAAGCATCATGCATTAGTCACGTAGATAAAATGTCTACCCTTCTTCCTACAAACAACACGAATAAACTAAGAAATGCATGCATAAGCAGTAAAACGTGAATGGTTTGAGCAAAGCAAGTAGGCCAAATGAGCCCAAATTATAC
Source organism: Pinus tabuliformis (assembly GCA_031772625.1). Taxonomy (NCBI): domain Eukaryota; kingdom Viridiplantae; phylum Streptophyta; class Pinopsida; order Pinales; family Pinaceae; genus Pinus; species Pinus tabuliformis. The sequence continues at coordinate 1,872,598,672 of CM062817.1, forward strand.
CAAAAATTGGGGCTCATCATCACCCCCCAGCTAAACTATTTGCTCATCCTTGAGCAACTTTTCCCTGGCTCCTCGTCTTTGGCCGAGAACTAGAGCCCGGAGCATGCTTTTCCTCCCCTGATTTTGGTGGTTCTGCCTTTTCTGCCGAGGGTGGCGCTTCTTCCTTTCCCGTTTTTGGCGGCCCTGCCTTTGCTGCCCCTGGTGGTGACGAAGGTGATGCTTCCTTCCCCTTTCCTATTTCCTTGAGCCGGGCTTCGGAGGGCGACTGGCCTATTTTTCGTGTCCAGGAAGTTATTTTTGGGCTCCCCTTTTCGGGGGTGGCTGATGTTTTAGAGGGGGTTCTTGCACTAGGTGAAGTAGGGACGTCCCCTGAAGTGGTTTGGCTGCTGGGTGGAGGCTGTGGCTTGCCCGTGGTCATCCTCTTGCTTCTCCTGGCTTCAGATGGTAGAGGGGTCTCCCTCTCCCTTTTCTCCTTCGGTTTTGGAGGTGTACTGAGGGCAGTCAGTGCCGCTGCTGCCTCCTTTTCGAGAATGCCAGCCTTCTCTTTCTTGCGTCTTTCTCTCTCAGAGCTCCTTGTAGAGGGCCCCTCCTTTTCAGATTTCGGGCTTCCTGTGGAAGACCCTGCTTTGCCCACTTCCGGGCCTCCGGTAGAAGATTCTTTCTTTCCCGCCGTTGGGCTTCCTGAAGAAGGCCCTCTCTCTGCATTCAGACTCTCTGTAGGAGGCTGTTCCTCAATGACTTTCGGGCCTCTTGTAGAAGCCCCTTTTTCCAATTTCGGGCTCCCTGTAGAAGCCCTTGTCTCTATCTTCAGGCTTCCTGTAGAAGCCTGTGTTTGCACTTTCGGGCTTCCTGTAGAAGCCTTGGTCCTTGCTTTTGGGCTTCCTGTAGGAGCTTGTTTCTCACTGATCTTCGGGCTTCCTGTAGAAGCCTTTGTCTTTGTTTTCGGGCTTCCTGTAGAAGCTTGTTTTTCAATGATTTTTGGGCTTCCTGTAGAAGCCTGTTTTTGCTTTCCTGTAGAGACAGGTGTCTCCACTTCCGCTTGCTTGCCTACTTGAGTTTTGCTTTTTGCTTTGGGTGCAGGTGCTGTTGAGGTACTTGGGCTGACGTGGGCCACCTCGGCTTTGTCCATTCTGCTCTTCATCCTCTTTTCCCTTGCTGACAGGATAGGTGTGCCACCTTTTTCTTGGTCCTTCTTTTCCTCATGCTTCTTCCTCTGTTCTTCGGCCACTGCTTCGTGTTCCTCACTGCTAGAGGAACCCGTTTCTTCGATCAACATTTTAATATCCCCATCTTTGGTCAAATTGCGGAAGGATTCCCATGAGAGGGGGACCTTATATGAGTGCAATGCATCTTCCACAAGCAGCTTTATTAACCCATGGTGGGCTATCTGATCAGGTATGCCCTCTCTTAGCTTTGTAGCACACTCCATTAGGGACTGCAGGAGATAATAAGGGATGCTCAGTTTTTGCTCTACAGGAAGGTCAATTCGGTGCCTCAACTCAGTGAGTAGCCGAAAGTGATATGCATACACGATGCTGAACCGGCCTTCACAAGTAATATATTTCATGATTTGCAAACTGACTTCATTCCAAGGTGGTGATAGACTCATTCTTCTCACCCCGTTTTTATCCTCCGAGAATTCTTCCTCAGGTGGAAAGAATTCCTTCTTTTCCTACTGACTCAACTTTCTCTCCTCTTTATCCCACGGCAGACCCATAGGAAGTTCTGTGATCCGACTGATATGTTCTGGGGTGAGTTTGAGGCTTAGACCTCTGAAGTTTACTGTGGCCAGTGTCTGGGATTTAGGCTTCAAAGCCTGCAAGAATTCCTCGGCTACTTCATCATCGTAGCCCTGCAGCTTATCACAGAAAGGCATCCATTGTGCTCTGGTGAAGAGCTCTACCACTGCCGGGTTTCTCCTTAAGTTAGTTGAATCAGTGGGCTCTCGTCTTATAAACCCACCCGGCATGATGAACACGGTTGTTTTAACTAAAGGTGGCAGATGCAAAAGAGATTTGGTCTATGAAGACAGAGCATGCACATACAAAATTTCAACACAGACTACTTATACCAACATCCTGTAGAATGGTAGCAACGGCACAACAAACAACAATTCCACCAATATCCTTATAACCCGACCGTGGACGATGGTCTTGCCACTTCTAATAACCAGTTACATTAAGAGTTCAGGGTTACCTCCTTAATTGGTCACCTTTTTTCGCGAGGCACCCGCTTTCCTGTAGATGACTGTGTTCCTGTAGGCTGCGTTCCTGTAGAACTGCGCTCCTGTAGAACTGCGTTCCTGTAGAACTGCGTTCCTGTAGAAGCCGTGCGCAATTCTCGGGGAGGACTGTAGTTGGCCGCGCTCGCGGTGTGCTTGACCAGCGTTCTGGTAGCCAACAACTCAGCGTATCAAAGTGCAGAGGAGATCAGAATAGCTATCCGAGTTGAAGTGTTGGATGATAAATGCATGCGCATAATTTAGCTGATTGGATTTTGAATCGGCGCAATCCGTGGCGCGGGGGATGAGCTGTCCCCGCCGGACCGTTGGGCGACGTCATCCATCCTCCGCCTGCGTATTCACTTGCTGCTGCATTCATTCCCACAGATTTGTCGCCGCCTTTCTTGTTAAACTTATGCTTCTGACGAGAGTGTTCCCACGTGCATGTCGTTCATTCTCTTTGTCGTGGCCGCCACCCAAACATCCAATTACACTTTAACTAGCCGACGTGGCCAGTCGACTGGCCATACGGCCACTCAACCATTCAATTTTACGCTTTGCAAACAATTTCAAAGTTAGATTCATGCGATTTGATGGAAGGAAGGGTGGAGACACTTACCTGTGCGGCTGCACATGATTTTTCCAGTTCTCGGACGATGGTGAGCGGATCTACCTGCTGCGTGCGAATTACACAGACCCAGAAGCTCGTGGGTACAGGCTGCCAACGCTGGAGTGGGTGGTTTTGCTTGCATGCGCCCGCATTTCATTTCGGATTGCGGTGCTGTGAATGGTATCCACTCGAGCAGGTTGAACTATTACAGGATCCCCGCGAGGGGTCTCGTAACAGTCCTTTCTCCTTGGGTGCATGCTGCACGATGGCGGTTTTGGCTTCTTGATCACAATCCCAGAGCTCTTGATGCAGGTGGTATGAGATTCCATCATTTGTTAATCTTTGGAAATGGCTTTCCCGCGAGAACTCATCGATTTTCTTTGTTTGTGCAGGGACTTGGCCGCATGTCGACACGGGTGGTGGAGCATGGTGACAACAACGTGCAAGGATGCCAACAGAGGCTTGCATGCATCTAAACCAATCCATGGTCGTGAAATCTCTTTTTAAGATGAATTCTGGCCATCCAAAACTCCTACAGGAAGTTTCCTGTAGACACAGAGCTTCCTGTAGAAAGTTCGGCCTTCCTGTAGAAAGTCTGCACTTTCCTGTAGAAAATCCGCGCCTTCCTATAGAAAGACTATGCCTTCCTATAGAAAGACAGCAACTTCCTGTAGAAGATTCAAACTATGATAAAATTGCACATACCTTGAAAAACATGGGTGCTCTTGGAGGAGGTACTGATGAGGTTCCTTGACAGCATGATAAGGACCCTTGGCTACGAGTTGAAGGGCTTCCTCTTCTCCATAGAGCATCTACAACCTGCAATTTTTACCATATTTTGCTTATTGTGTTTTCTTTTTTTCTTTTCTCTTTTTTTTTTTTTTTTTGAAAGAGAACAGGGGCGCCTCAAGGAGGTTTTCACCCGTGTCATCTGCCCTGAGTGCCTCAGAGAGGTTTTCACTCAAGGATCTTTTTCAACCTTTTCTCTTTTTTTTTTAAACAAACGCAATAGGAGCGCCTCAATGAGGTTTTCACCCCTACTACCTGCCTTGGGCGCCTCAGATAGGTTTTCACCCAAGGATCTTTTTTTTTTTTTTTTTCAGATATTTTTTCAGGGTGTGCCAGAGGCAAAGGCAGAACCCTTCTCTATGACCAATACAGATTTCTCCATAGTTTTGATAAACTCTTGTCTTGAGAGAGGTCTCCTATAGATCTTCAATCGATGCCCATTGACAAGCATGGGAATGGCTTCCTCATCAATGGTTCGAATCAGGACAAATCCATTGTCATGGCATTTCTCCACTGTATATGGTCCTAGCCATCTGGTTCTCAACTTCCCCTTGAAATGTTTGTATCTGGAATCATACAACAAAGCCCAATCTCCCGGCTGAAATTGCTTGTCATGGAGATGTTGGTCATGCCACACCTTCCTCTGAAGTTGAACCACTTTTGACTGAAGGAGGGCCTGCATGCGGTGCTCGTCCAGGCCATTCAGCTGCAGTAGCCTTTCTTGTTGAGCATGGCTGAGATCTAGGTCCAGCTGAGCTGCCATCCTCAAGGTGTTGTATTCAAACTCAATGGACAACAAAGCTTTCTTCCCATAGACCAGCTCATATGGTGTGAAACCGGTGGTGGTCTTCCAAGTGGTGTTGTAGGCCCATGTGGCTTCTACCAGGCGATCTGCCCAATCCTTTCTGTTGCTGCTCACCACTTTAGTCAAGATCCCTTCTAATGCTCTATTGGTGACTTCCACCTGCCCATTTGCTTGAGGGTGATAAGGGGTGGAAGTCCTGTACTTGATCTTGTGATGAGCTAGGAGATCTTCAACTAGGTTGGAGGTGAACTGGCTCCCTTGATCGGTGACCAGCTCTCTTGGATAGCCAAACTTATAGAAGATGTTCTCTCTTAGGAACTCGGCCACCTTTTCTTCTGTTGCTGCTTTGATTGCTTTGGTCTCTGCCCACTTTGTCAAATAGTCAGTACACACAATGATGTAAGTCCTTTGCCTCGAAGAGGGGTTGATTGGGCCCACAAAGTCCATGCCCCACTTCTCAAATGGCTCAAGAGTCACTTGAGGTTGGAGAGGCATCTCATCCCTTTGGGTCGGTTTCCCCATTCTTTGGCATTGGTCACACTGATTGACATATCTTCTGATATCTTGATGAAGTGTGGGCCAATAGTAGCCTGCCTGCAGGATCTTGAAGGCAGTTCTCTTTGCTGCAAAATGCCCTCCACAAGTCCCATCATGACAAGTGAGGAGGATATCAAAGACTTCCTCCTCCCTTACACAACGCCTTAAGATATGATCGGGGCCAAGCTTGAACAGATTGCCCCCGATCCAAGTGAATGAGGCACTTTTTCTGATGATTCTGCTCTTCTCTCTGGAAGATAGGTGTGGAGGGAACTGTGCTGAAACAAGATAGTTTGCTATATCAGCAAACCGTGTAGAGAGTACTGAAATAGCAAACAGATGTTCATCAGGCATCTGATCATCCACTGTTCCATCCTCATCTCCAGACAAATCCAATCTAGATAAAAAGTCAGCAACAACATTTTCTCTACCTGGTTTATCAACAATGGTTAGATCAAACTGCTGCAATAAAAGTAACCATCTAATAATACGAGCATTCACATCTGGTTTATTCATCAAATATCTAATAGCAGCATGGTCAGTATGTACAAAGGTCTGGTAACCAGTAATATAATTTCGGAACTTGTTCAATGCATGGACCACAGCCAAGAATTCTTTCTCGGTTACAGTGTAATTCAGCTCAGCTTTGGACAAGTTTTTGCTAACAAAGTAAATGGCATATGGAAGTTTCTGCTCAACTTGTCCTAAAGCTTCACCTATGGCTTTGTTCAAGGCATCAGTGTGGATGTGGAAAGGTAGGGCCCAGTTTGGACCTCTCAGGATTGGGGCTGACACCAACTTGTCCTTCAATTCATTTAAAGGAGTAAAGTCATCCATGTATATTTCTACTGCATCATGGACCAGCTCCGAGAAGATGCTCAAGACAGCTCTCTGAAAGGTAGCAGGAGCATTGCATAGCCCAAAGGGAAGGACTCGATAGGCAAAGGTACCCCAAGGAAAAGTGAAGGTGGTCTTATCTTGGTCTTCCGGGCTGATTTGGATTTGATTGTACCCGCTAAACCCATCCAGGAAAGAGAAGAACTTCTTTCCTGCCAGTCCATCCAACACTTGATCTATGAAAGGTAGAGGGAAATGGTCCTTCTTGGTAGCTTTGTTCAGTTCTCGGTAGTCCACACAAATTCTCCATTTCCCATTTTTCTTGGGAACCAACACTAGAGGGGACACCCATTCACTATCTGAGATGGGGTAGATGAATCGGGCATCCAACAGTTTCTGCAATTCTTCCTTGACAATGTCTTTAAGGGCTGGATTCATTCTCCTCTGAGGTTGCCTAACCGGTTTACAATCCTCTTTGATGTATATATGATGGGTACAGACCGAAGGATGGACTCCTTTCATTTCCTTATAGCTCCAAGCAAAGGCATCTAGGTGGTTGGCCAACAGACTACACAGCTCCTTTTCCTGGGAAGGAGATAGGGAGGAGCTGATCTTCAATGCTTTCTCAGGGCCGAACTCCACATTCTTGACTCTGGGAGTAACAGGGTTGGTTGTATAGAGATCGACTAAGGTGCTAGCTTGGGCATCCTCCACCAATTCCTCTAAGGGTAGTGCACTGGAAGGTGGATTATGGATCAAGGCCTCGATCAAGTCATCCTCGGTTGGGGGGTCTTTTCTAGTGGTATATAAGGTGCACAGAGGTGCTGAGTACACCTCGTCTTCTTCTCCTTCTTCCAACCAGAGTGGTAAATCATGCTCTAAAGAAGGTTGGGCAGGAGGGTATAGGACTAGCTGCTTGGACATGGGACCATTTTTGATGGTCATGTTTCCTGCCCGACAACTTATGTAAGCATCTGCAGTAGCTAACCAAGGCCTTCCCAAAATGAGAGGATATCTAGTAAGCTTGGCCTTTGGTTGCAGAACCAGGAAGTCTGCAGGGTATTCCCAAGAATCAATGGAGACCATGACATCCTCCACAATCCCTTTGGGAGTCACGGTGGAGCGATCTGCTAATTGCAGTACTGTCAAGGTCTTCCTCAAGGAACCCTGAAGATTGAGTTTAAGCATGGTATCCCTGGTCATCACATTGATGGCCGCCCCCAGATCAATCAAGGTGTGGGGGATAATGGTGCCATTGATGTGAACATCTACTACAGGACTTCTAGGATCTAGGTACTTTGGGCAGATGACTTGTCCTAGCATAAGGTCATATAGTTGTCCTATGAAATTGATAGTTGAGGCATCGTTCTTCCGTCTGCCTGGGTGTTTGAAACACTTCTCCTTAACCAGCTTGTTATATATTGGCACATCCTTGATGGCTTGGAGAAGTGGGATTTTTACACACAACTGCTTGAGCTCACCCAAAAGCTCATCTTCTTCTGGGTTAGGTTGTGTGGTGGCTGTTAGTCTCTCAGGAAAGGGTGGAATAGCCTTTGGTTCACTTTCCTGTTTATCTTCCTCATTCTCTGGGGGAGGAGGTTGGCGATCTGGTAAAGTCTTTCCAGATCAAAGGTTGATCTCCTGGATCTCCACAGCATAGGTAGGGCATGAGGTTTCCCCAGTGTATACCTGCTGGGCCTGTCTATTGTTGGGGTTCGGGTTCGGTTGAGCAGGAATTTGGGGTTGCCTTGGAGGAGCAGGAGGTAATGGTTGAGGTTGAACTGGTGGTGGAGGCAAAATGGCAGGAGGAGTGTTGTATTGGGGCCTCCACCCCGACTGAGGTGCGTTCCATTGAGGTTGTGGCTGGGTATGTGAGTGATATGGATGAGAAGTAGGTTGAGTGGGGTACTGAGGTGGATAAGACCATGGAGGAGGCATGGACCATGAAGGATGAGCAGGGGGACCCCAGGAAGGCATAGGAGTTGACTGGTTGGGGTTGTAATAAGCTTGAGATGCCCCTTGCATCCCCTGCTTATAAGGTCTAGATCCTTGTGGCCTCCTTTGGTTGAGGTAGTAGAGAGGCTCTGTGGGAGCTTCGGTCCCTTGGTACATGGCTTTAAACCCAGGTAAGGTTGGACACTGATTTGTGGGATGGTCCTCCTCACAAACGAAACACACTTCAACCGAATGCAATGGACATTCGTTCTTAGGGTGCCTCCTTGTGCACCTAGGATAGAAGACAGCCAAGGCTCTCTCAGCCTCTTCTTTATTTTGCTGAATCCTGAGTGTATCAAGTTGCATGGCAATGGTTTGTCTCACCTCACTCTTAAGATCTTCTAATTGGTTTGCAAGCTCATGTTTGGAGAAAGGGACACTAGTTGAGAGGTGGTTTCCTCTACCTCGTTTCCGAGCTGCCCTGGAGTGGTTTCTAAACACAGTCTTGATGTCCTCATAAGGCAGTTGGTAAATGTCCCCCCAGCTAACATGTGAAGGGTATCTAAGAGGTCTTCAGGGACTCCTCGGAGTAGGACCAACTTGAGGGATTCAAGGTCAAGTGTGCACCTGGCCCGCTTATAGCTTAGTTGGAACCTCTCCTCATAATCCTCTAAGGACTCATCATTTCCCATGGACATCCGAAAGATTTCCCCCTTTCTTTCCTTGGACCTACAATAATCCCAGTACTTGGTGTTGAAAGATTGCTGCATCTGAGCCCAAGTAGTGATACTATTCCCAGGTAAACCCATGAACCAGCGTAGTGCTGCATCCTTGAGAGTGGAAGGGAAAAGTTTCAACTTTTGCTCATCTTCAGTATAGTCATAGGTTCTACAAAGGACAGCAAACTCAAACAGGAAGGTATCTGGATCTTCAGTGGTCAACCCATGGAAGTGAGGTAAGGCGGAGGGGCTAATGTTTTTCATTTTCATCTCTCCATTGGTCTCTCGGATGGGGAAGGCACCTTCTATTCTCTCATCTTCTCTTCTATTATCAGCCATAGCTTCAAATGGAGTAGTCTCTAACTCTTCTTCTACTATAGGATCTTTGGATATCTCAGGATGTTCACCTATAGGTTCTTCTGGGTCACTGTCACCAAAGAGGAGAGAAGGGTGACTCAGTGATGTGGTGGGGGTGTTTGGTAGGAATTTTCCTGATCTATCTCAGTTCCTACGAGGCATGAAATGGAAAAGACTTTCTTTTTTCTCTTTGATTGCTTTTGCTTTTCTTTTCTTTTGGTACCTGCAAAACTGAGACAGATTGATCTACAACTATCTATGAAAGATGCAAAATTAACTGGAAGCAGGAAAGGACTAATCTACTTTTCTCAAATGAAATTGCAGGAATGGAAATGCTAGTCTACGCTTGCAGAAAGGAAATGCTAATCTATGAAAGCAGGAAATGCTAATCTATGAAAGCAGGAAATGCTATGCTACTTTTGCAGAATGGAAATGAAGTAAACTACTTAGCAGAAGGTAAGAGTAAGAAAGTAGAAGAAAAGCAACAATTGCTAATACTTTGACGCTTCCCCGGCAACGGCGCCAAAAATATGGTGAGCTCCAGTATTGTAGCAATAATGCTACAACTCCTGGGGCTTCCTGTCTCTTAATTTTATCAACCCGATAGTTCGTACAAACTTGGAAGCGACGGTGCTGTATGCACAAGTACTAGCTCTTGTCGCAGCTGTCACTTGGTCAGCTGGCACAAGTCCGCTAGGGCTCAAGCCAACTTCTATAGGCTCTCAGAAGAAGCTTGTTAAATGATGGACGAAAGCTAGTTCAAAGAAGACTAATCTACTTGGCAAAAATAAACTGAAAGCAAATCAAAACATGGAAACCCTAGGAAACCCTAATTTAGCTAGTCTAACCTCTATGATGCAAAGAATGTGAAGGAAACTTCTACCAATGATGCCATTACTTCTAATAAGTGAAAATGCATGAATCTAATCTACTTGCATCTTAAAAGACATGTTTTTGTATTTTTTATTTAAGTGGATGGAGTGATTGTGATTTTGTGCTTATTAGGGTTTGGTTGTGCAGATGTGATGCGGAAGGAAGGAAAGCTTGGGAAATGTTGGGAAGGCTAGGAGAGGTCCCCAGAGATCCTTAGCATCAGTCCACAGAGGTTCCTCACGTTCAGAGGCTCAACAACCGAGTGAGTGGCCTCCTACAGGATGTCTGCAGGGGATTCTACAAGAAGTCTACAAATTGCTACAGGATGACCTACCGTGGGTGTTTGAAGTGATGGTGGAGTGATGGAATGGTAGGGGGATATGTGCAAGGTAGGAATAAAGCTGGTGATGGCTCAGGGGTGGAGAAGTAGGATGGAGAACGAGTGTATGAAGTGGGTTGATGGATGGAAGGTTATATCAACGAAATGTCTAAAGAATGAAGTTACGTGAGGAGTGGAGGAGTTTGGGAGATAAAAGAGCGGAGCAGAAGTCAAGGATGTGGTTGTATGCGTGATCAAGACGAAGAAGAAGGTAATAGAACGAGGAAGAGCAGTGTAAATAAAACAAATGGCTTATGACTGTCACCAAGATGAAAATTCATTAATCCTATGCTACCTGTGCTATGAACTCAATGACCAGGAATATAAAGCGTGTATAGGAATGTGCATGAAGCGGTGATAAAGGTGTATGGTGCAAGAGTGAAGTGCATGGAAAGATCTATCATAAATGAGACTATGTTGAAGCATGTATAAAGTGAAGAACTGCGTATTTTTGTGGTTGGTATAGGCTGCACTCCAATCTCCAAACAGAGATGGCAGTGGAGACTTCCTCAACCTTTTTTCGTGGAGCTCCAACGTATTATCAACCTGCTAGTCTAACTAAACAACCGAAAGCAAATCACCATAAACTAGTCCTATCTATGCTCATGAAAACGACTAAATTAACAAACTGTAAATTCGAATTGCATGTGAAAATAAACAAACTCAAAGTGCTGGAACGAAATGCAAACACATTACAACACTGAGGAGATCTATTGCTCTCAGGTTGGGCCCTAACCTGAGAGCTATAGCTCCTTGAGAAAACTCAGAACTAGATCAAAATCTGCCTGCTTTATTCATAATCTGATATCATGCCAAATTGGCTTACAAAAAGGAACAAAGACTGAGCTCTAGCTCGTACTTTCCAATTACAAGAGTAATGCCAAGGTTCAAAAAGCTTCTCTGCAAGGCTACGGCCTCAGTATTTATGCAAAAATGATCATCCAACAGATGTCCTTGATTTTAGGAGCTCGGTTGTCCAACTAAAGTTTCACTGCTGATCCTGTAGGACAGTCATAACTACTGTTCCTGTAGAACAGTTATAACTGCTGTTCCTGTAGAACAACTGGCTGCTTCTAAGCTCGGTGGGGAGATGGATTGGAGTTCGGAGTTCTTGGTGGGAATCACGAGGAAGGTCCCCAAGACCGTGGACATCCCCTCCTAAAAACCAGCAGTGCCACCTCATTGTCTCCTTGTCTCCTTTTTCGTTGTCTTTTTCTCCCTTTTAATGCCAAAAACTTGAAAGCATCATGCATTAGTCACGTAGATAAAATGTCTACCCTTCTTCCTACAAACAACACGAATAAACTAAGAAATGCATGCATAAGCAGTAAAAAGTGAATGGTTTGAGCAAAGCAGGTAGGCCAAATGAGCCCAAATTATACCAAAAATTGGGGCTCATCAAGTACCATCAGCTAGTGGTTTTTCTTGAATTTTCTTTTGATACGGTGTTTCTAATTGCAGAGGTGTTGGGAGGTAAGATGAGAGGTAAGAACATGTGCATCACACTAACATACCTGAGCAGGCTCACCACAGTGATAATTAAAACACTTAGGGTGTGAAATAATTACACATAGGGTCCATGTGTAGGATGTATGATTAAAGAAGAAATGAAACATAGGAATTATAGTAAATCTACAGGAAAAATAGGTCATAAAAGGAACAAGAAAAATACATATCTAGAGAGAAAAACATTTATTCAAGAATTTATCTCAAAAGTAGAGAGAGAGCGGTCAACTTCGCATAGGGATGCAAGAAAAACAAGTCTGTAGAAACTTGCTACTCCTACATCAAAATCAGGAGTATTTCATTTCTCTGTTTTAGGACTTGTTGTAGGGAAAACCCAACAACCCTTCATTACTTTAAATAATGAGGACCCTTTCCATTAATTTTTGGCTAAGAATTTTTTATGATTTTCATTTAAGTTAATTATCTTACAATTTCTTTCATTTTTCATCGGATTTCCATTTTGATTGTTTCATTGAATCCATTTTTTCACAAGCTTTCCATTGATACTTGTTTCGTCTCATTTGGTCAGCCAATTTGTAAATAACACTCCTTTGAAGTTTGATCATTTTCTTGCCTGAAGTAAAAAATGTAAATAAATGAATGATATTTCAATTTTTCAATTAAAATAGTCATTCATTGTAAATATTAACTTTTAGTGAATTTTTACTATTTTTTTCCATTTTTCATTAACAGTGCTACAAAATGACCCAGCTAAGTTGTACAATAAATTACTCCAATTTCTATTTTAAAATAAATTGCCACACCCAAAAGCCAAAATAGCAAAGTGGTTGTAGTCCAATTTGTAGGATGGTTAATTAACGTGGGCCCCACTTCACATCCCTTCCCTTTCAAAATCCCAAAATTTAAAATCGTCAAAATAATATTTGCGCGATTGCGATATATCACATATCACAAAAAAAAAATATTAAAATGCTTATTTAAAAAAAACTTGCGATTGTGAATTTGAAATTATGCGATGGAGTTAAATTTTTTTATTGTAAGTTTTGTTTGAGCTCCTTATGCCTCCCATACCTCTACATCACTCACTCTCACGTCACTTCACTTCCACTCCACTCATCTCCTTATCACTCCACCTCACTCTCCACTCATCCTCCATACCTTATCACTCCACTCCATCCCTAATGACTCCATTAACCCATTAGACCCAAAACATATACGTAGATTGATTCCAATGGTTTATTTTTGTTTAATTAAATTTTATTTTATATCATATAATATTATCATTATATTATATTATAATTATAATTTTAATATAATTTAGTTATAATGTTAATATAATATGATATAATTCAAATTAATTTTTAAAATCATATATATATATATATAAATTAATTTTTGTTAATAATTAATTTAGTTTGTAATTATAATTAATTAAATAATATCTTTAATTTAATTTAGGATTAGAATTTAATTAAAAATTCTGATTTTTAGCCTATACTATAGAAATTTTAGAATTCTGGCAATTTTAATAGTCCAACTTTGGAAGCTCATAAATGGAGTTTTACTTGGCTAAATGAGGATCGGGGTGGCTCATTGGAAAGATATAATCATGGAAAACATTTATGAAGTGGTTTAATTACCATATTGGATCACTTATTGGGTATAAAATCTAGTAGAAGATTAAGCTCCAAATTTTTAATGAAACTAATTTCTGAGTTTAATGTTTTACATTATCATTGGCCCACAGCTTCTTCTGTGTGCGTATCTATTCTTCAATGATCTCCTTGACCAATTAAATCCTCACAGACATCAATAGAGAGCTCTGATTTCGTTTTAAATTGATTGTTTAATTAAGTCTCGATTGGATTTATTTTAATTCCAGATTTGGCATTTTTGATTTTATTTTTGCATTTTAATTTAGTTTTCATTTGTTTTTTGAAGGAAAACATTTGAAGAGATGAGGAGAATAAGATATCAATCAATAGAAGAATAGAATTTTGAGCCAATGAAAATTGATGCAACAGATTTATTCTTCAACAAAATTTTTTGTTGAGAATTCTTTTGTAAATATTATAAATAACGAATTGTAGAATGTATGAAGGGCTTCTCTTCTCTGCAATTCTAGATTCTAAAAGTACTACTATAATAGGGATTTAGAGTTGTAGGAGAAAATCTTAGGTCTGGGGATTATTAAGGATTTTTCTTTTGCATTTTCAATTATGTAGGATGGACAGAGATTGCATTACTATAACTCTTGTTGTGACAACAAAAGTTCAAAGATTATAGAGGATTGTTGGAGACCAGAGCTAGAGAAATGGATTCAATAAATCGATATTTTTAATACTATTGTTTTAAATAATAGTTTCATTTTATGATGGCATGAATGTGTCATTCTATTCATATTTGTGCACTATTGTCGATATGGGTAATTTGTCTCAATCATAAGTTATTATTTATCTCTACTCTTATGGGTTGAATTTTGATTTCTAAGTAACTATTTACTCATAAATTTGTCTTTTGATACCGATTTAACAAATAATGATATGTTGTGAACTATTTCATCATATTTTTGTTTAATTATTCTAATTACTGCTTTAACAATCAATATCATTTTGTGAACTATTTCCTAAATGTTGTTGGTTTATTATTTCAGTTAAGAGGTCTCTAAATAGAATTTGTTTTCATAATGGCAGTTAATTGAACTACTTCATTAGATTGATATTCATTATTAGCCAGACATATTTAAATCCCAATCATTTAAATATCCTTCTTTCGGTTGGTGTTAGATCTATATTTTCCTAATTGAGATAAGATTAAAATTTAGTTCCTTTTGCTTGCATTTTAGAATAATTTTGCATATAGATTTAATCTTACATTCCTAAAAGTCCTCTTCACTGAGAGAAAAACTTCAGTTCTGGCTTGGTTGAACCCTAGATAAGCTTAAGGATTGCTTTCTTTCTTGATCAGCAAGAGGGGTGATCTGATATCTCTTCTCCATTTGTGGATGAAAGTCATATTTTAAGCCATTTGGAGATTGAGAGAAGGTAATTGGACCTAGTTAAACCAGTCAGAGCCACAATTCCAAACGGAAAAGGAGCTTCTTGGTCCGGATCGGGTGGTCATCCCCAATGTTGTTGCAATGAATTTCGAGGCTTGAACAGGACCCCACCTTCCTCAAACTAGCCTACAAACTCCCAAATATGTAGATTCAACTCAGGAATAATGGGGAGGGACTAGTGGCCAGGATTTTGGATTGGAAGGATATCGGGAAACCAGTGGGAGGCTCTAGGAACCAAAATCAGAAAAACATTATTTTACTTATAAATACCTAGATTCAAGCAGTGTAGTAAAACAGCCAACCCTAGAACAACCTCAATAATCATCACATGAATCCTTATCCACAAAAAATTCACCCGAACAATCTTTGGGAGGGTACTCACTAGAACAATTATCAGGGGAATCCACAATGGGATACAATAACAACAATAACAATGATCGAACATATGCCAATATTACCACTTTTTAATTTCCAATAAGTGATATCAAGGGTGAAGCTCCCATGAAAAATATTCCTCTATCAACCCTTCCATATTTTCAAGGATTGACTGTAAAAGACCCTGATAACTTTTTGTTTGAATTTGATGTTCTGTTTAGGAGCTATGACTACACATTGGATGCTCAAAAGATAAAACTATTCCCTACTATTCTAAAAAGAGAAGCACTAAGATGGTTTATGGGATTGGGTTTTGCTACTATCTAGACATGGGGAGACATGAAGACTACCTTTTTGTCGAAATACCAGGACTATCGTCGGACCAGATATTTGGGAGAGGAGATATTTAGAATGACACAGAATGAAGAAGAAAACTTGGAAGATTATGTGGAACGATTCCATTGTAATATACAAAGATCCAAACATAGCGATATGGATTCAGAAATTTTGAAAATAATATTTATACAAGGAATGAGAGATGACTGCCTCGAAATGTTGAACCTATTGGGAAAATGAGATATATCTCAGGATCCATTTAATGAGATAATAAAACTATGCTTAAGGTGTTCGAAAGGATCATCATAGGGGAGAATTATGGCAAGAGATGCCTCTGTTAGAATACATAAATCTACAAATGGAGGTGTGACTAGATTCGAGATCGGAAACCTATTTGAAAATATTAAGACTTATCTTCTTAGTACCTTATCTACCCAACTGACAACATTACAAGTGAAAAAGGCACAGGATGAAGCTGATAAATATTTGGCTGTGTTCTGCCCGAAATGTAAAGAGAAACATTCCTTGAAGGAATGTAGTGTTAGGTCTCTATAATACTAGTGATTCCCCCATTATTATTGTCGTTGTATCCCTTATTTTTATTGTTGTGCCCCTATTGTCCCCATATTGTTATTATTGTGTCCATAGAATCCTACTATTATTATTTTTGTGCCTTTATATTATTATTGTTAGGTCAGCTTTGGTTATTTTGTGACCCCTTAGACTCCTATATATAGAAAGGAGGTTTTGTCATTTGAATCATCTAAGAATTGTTCATTTGTGTAATGTAAATGAGGTTGCCCCCTCGAAGAGGCTTATTTTTAAGGCATTGATTTATCTTTTCTATCTTTATGTGAGCTAGTTTCATAACATTTGGTATCAGAGCTTTGGATTCTAGGGTTTCACTGCTCCAAATAGGTCATCGTGGAATTTTTGCAATAACTGTTTCGCTACAAAATTTCAGAACTTAAAAAAAACCCATTTGAGAAGAAATCGGTCTGAACCTCAAGTCAGGATTTCAGATCTTGTCTTGCTACATTTTCGGAGATATGATATGAGGAAGTTAGGGTTTTTGTAAGCTCTAGAATTTCATCTCAAACAGGTCATCGTGGAATTTTCACTATAAATTGTTTTTTACGAAGGTTAAGACTCTAAAATTAAAACCCATTTGATCTGAAATTTTGATGAGTCTGAGGCCCGAATTTCAGATCTTGTCTTGCTATATCTTCAGAGATAGAATCTAAGGAAGTTAGGGTTTTTGCAAACCCTTGAATTACATTCCAAATAGGTGACCTTGGGAAAATTGTCATAACTTTCGCTTTGAGCATCCGATTAAATTTTTGTAAGAAGTTACAGAAAGAGGACAGACTGTAGTTTGTTTAAGTATCATTTTTAGAACATAAGGTTCAAACAGTGACCCGTGGCTCGTCGTACAAGGTCTCTGAACTGAACAGTCTATATTCCAGTCATCGTGGGAGATTTCCTTGGAGATCCACAATTACAGAGATACATCAAATTCAATATCGAGCTCCTACAAAGTGAAAAAGGTGTGCAGTTTTTTTTAAATTTTTGCATAAGCTTGGTTTGAAAAATTAGTTTGAAGGAATTCAAAGGGCATAGTGAAGCATTATTATCTGTAATTGATGCCTCGAAGAAAGAAAATGGAAACACCTAGTAAGAAAACTGAAAGCTCTAGCATGACTCATGAAGAAGAGGAAGAAATGCAACATGATACATCAAAATTACGAGACCAAGTGCAACGAATTTCACTCGCACAAAAAGTAACAGAAGCTAAGATGGATGGTTTAAATAAAGGCATAGAAGCTAAGGTGAATGACGTGGAAGCTAAGATGGACGGAGTGGAAGCTAATAAGGATGGTGTGGAAGCTAAGATGGATGATTTAAAGAAATGCATGGAAGATTTGAAGACATATTTGAAGACAAATTTGACAAAGTTTCTACAAGAAATGCTTACTATTGGTGAAAGGGTAGTAAAGGAAAATCATGATGAGAAAAAAAAAAAAATTAATCATGATTTCATAGACTCTAATGTTGGATCGAAGAACCACTATGTTAGGCCCCTATACTACTAGTGTAACCCCTTATTGTTATTAGTAAAACCCACTTATTATATTGATGTACTCATGTAGTTCCCATATTGTTACTATTGTGCCCCATAGAAGCCCACTATTGTTATTATTGTGCCCTTACATTATTATTGTTATGTCGGCTCTGATTATGTTATGACCCCTTAGACTCCTATAGATAGAAAAGAGGTCTTTTCATTTGTATCATCCAAGAATTGTACATTTATGTAATGTAAAGGAGGTTGCCCCCTTGAAGAGGCTGAATTCTAAGGCATTGATCTATCTTTTCTATGTTTTTCTTGAGCTGGTTTCATAACATTTGGTATCAGAGCTTTGGATTCTAGGGTTTCGCTGCTCCAAACAGACTCCTGAATTACATTCCAAACAGGTGACCTGGGGAAAATCATCATAACTTTCTCTTTGGGGATCAGATTGAAATTTCGTAAGAAGGTATAGAAAGAGGACGAACTGTAGTTTCTTGTATGCATTTTTCAGATCCAAAGGTTGAAACAGTGACTCGTGGCACGTCGTACAATTTCGCTCTACTGAACTAGTCTATAATCAAGTCACTGTGGGAGATTTCACATAACTCTTTCTTGGAGAATCCAATTTGGATCAGACTGGTGGAATTGGAAAGAGGACATAGAGGGATACTACAAGTTACAATTTCAGAACTTAAAGATCTGAAAGTACAGAGTTACAGTCGTTTCAAGATTGAGCTCCTAAAATCAAGAAAAAGAAAGATGAGGAAGTTTGATGGCAAGGATCCGGTAAATTGGATACTTCAGATGGAGCAATATTTTGATCTACATGGTGTACCACTATTAAAAAAGGTATGTATTGCATCTTCATATTTAGAACTTGATCAATTTTATGGTATGAAGGGCTTTGTTCTCGTAAACTACTTGTTACATGGTCAATTTTCACGGAGGAAATGATAACACATTATGAGGATACAAAGAGCAACACCACAGCAATTGGAAAGAGTAAAAGGGCTTTGTGACATAGTGGAAAGAAAAATTATGGAAACCAGGAAGCATACCCCTCACAACTATAAAGATGGAAGTTTTGTTTCTCCTAGCCTTCCACAACCTACAAGGGTTACACCACAACAATTGGAAGAAAAAAGAGAAAAAGTGTTTTGTTACAATTGTGATAGAAAATGCACTAAAGGTCATAAGTGTGCTGAGAAGAAATTATTTTAAATAGAATATGAAGAGGAGGAAGAAAAGGATCAAAAAACATCAAAAGAAGAGGATCTACACCAGGACCCCACCCCAGGGAAAGAAGAAATGAATTAGACCATATCTTGTAAAGCATTTGCAAGAATTACGACTCCTCAAACTCTCAATATAGAAGGACATATCAAGAAGAAAAAGGTGCAAGAAGTGAAAGATCACATCGAGAAAGAAGAAATGAATCCAAACATATCTTGTAATTCATTGGTCGAAATTACCACTCCTCAAACTATCAATATAGAAGGACATATCAAGAAGAAAAATGTTCAAGAAGTGAAAGATCACATCGAGCATCAAGAAATGAATCCAACCATATCTTGTAAAGGATTGGAAGAAATTGCCACTCCTCAAACTCTAGAGATAGAAGGACATATCAATAAGAAAAAGGTTCAAGAAGTGAAAATCACATTGAGAATCAACAAAAATTTCTCCAACTTTTAAAGGATAACACCACTTCGGTGCAAAATCAACGAAGCAACAGGTAGATCAACATCGTAGTGAAAAATGTTTTGATGTAGGTGATTGGGTATTTTTATTGCTACATCTCAAGCAAGCTATTTATGAGAAGGAAATGTTGGCAATACTACATGCACTTAAAAAATAGCGACCTTACCAAATGGGAAGACTCTTCAAGGATGAGGATGTGGAAGCATTGTTTTGTGCTATTTCTATTATCCAACCAGATTTGATAAATGAAGCAAGGGATGAATGGAAGAAGGACGAAGAAGTATGGCCACTTATTCAAAAGTTGCAAAAGATCCCGATTCAAACAATATTGCTAGAAATTGAAGAGGAAGGAAAAATCATATTGGAAATTGGAGCAGTCACAGAAACAAGAACCCGACATCTACGAAATCGATCAATTTCAGAGTTTCTCATCAAGTGGAAGAACTTACGCGCTGAAGATTCCACAAGGGAGGACAAGAATTTTATACAGAAGCATCAAGAACTACTTAAGCGTTGAGGACAACACTTTTTGAAGGAGAGGGGCATGTTAGGCCCCTATACTACTAGTGTAACCCCTTATTGTTATTAGTAAAACCCACTTATTATATTGATGTACCCATGTAGTGCCCATATTGTTACTATTGTGCCCCATAGAAGCCCACTATTGTTATTATTGTGCCCTTACATTATTATTGTTATGTCGGCTCTGATTATGTTATGACCCCTTAGACTCCTATATATAGAAAGGAGGTCTTTTCATTTGTATCATCCAAGAATTGTTCATTTATGTAATGTAAAGGAGGTTGCCCCCTCGAAGAGGCTGAATTCTAAGGCGTTGATCTATCTTTTCTATGTTTTTCTTGAGCTGGTTTCGTAACACACTATGTTCCAAAGATCGATATGAGGAAGTTTTATGACAAGGATCCTGGAACATGGATACTATAGATGGAGCAATTTTTTGATCTCCATAATGTGCAAAACACACAAAAGGTACGCACTGTAACTTTATATTTGGAACCAAATCAGTATCGATGGCTTTGCTCTCGTAAACAAATTGTCACTTGGGCTATTTTTATAGATGAAATGATAGCACATTATGAGGATACAAAAAGCAACACTTTTTTTAGCCAATTGATAAGTCTCAAACAAAAGGGTTCAATGATGGAGCACATTGAGGACTTCCAAAAATTTAAATATAAGGGTAAAAGATATTCCAGAGGTGCATAGGATTGATGTGTTCATAGGGACTTTAAAAGATAATATCCAACATGAGGTTCCCCTTTGGGAACCAGATTCATTAGAGAAGGCATTCAGGTTGGCAAGAAAAATGGAAAGCAAAATTATGGCAACAAGGAAGCCTACCACTAACAATCATAAAGATGGAATTGTTGCTGCCCCTAGCCATCCACAACCTACAAGTTTGACAACACAAAAATTGGAAGAAAAAAGAGAAAAATGGCTTTGTTACAATTGTGATAGCAAATACACTAAAGGTCATAAGTGTGCCAAGAAGAAATTATTTTACAAAGATTGTGAAGAGGAGGAAGAAAATGAACAAGAAACGTCAAAAGAAGAGGATATACACCAGGAACAAAACCTAGAAAAATAAGAAATGAATATGACCATATATTTTAATGCATTGGCTGGAATTATCACTACTCAAACTATCAAGATAGAAAGGCATAAAGAAGAAAAGGGTAATAGTGTTGATTGATTCAGGAAGTACCCATAATTTTATTCATTGTCAGATAGCCAAGGAATTGGATTGCTTCCTATATCCAACACCAGAGTGTCAAGTGATGGTTCCAAGTGTAGGAACCATAAATTGCTTAGGAAAGTGCCATAATATCAAGATATCCATGGGGAAATATGTATTGAATAGCACAATGATTTCCATTCCAATGGGTGGTGCTGATGCTATACTAGGAGTCCAATGGCTACAATCCTTGGGTACAATAGCTTTTAATTTTCAAGAACTTTTCATGAAATTATCTTTAGAAGGAAAGGAAGTTGAATTAAGGGGTATCGCAAGGAAACCAGGAAAGATAATCAGCTCTAACGGAATGACAAAGCTTCTAAAGAAAAATCAACGAGGCATAATTGCACAATTTTGTCCACTAGAGGTTCCCACATCGAAATCATCCATTTCGCCAGATCTCCAAAAATTCTTGGAAAATCATTCTAAGGTATTTGAGACTCCCAAAGGCCTTCCACTTATTCGTGATCATGATCATGCTATTAATTTGATTCCAAGAAGTGTTCCTCCAAACATCAGGCCTTACATATATCCCTATGTCCAAAATAGTGAAATTGAACGTATGGTTGCAGAAATGCTAGAGGCTGGTATAATTCAACCTAGTCAAAGTTCTTTCTTTGGTCCAGTAGTATTGGTTCACAAGAAGGATAGATCATGGCGCATGTGTCCAGATTATAGGGAGCTCAACAAGTTCACTATTAAAGATAAATTTCCCATTCATGTCATTGATGAATTATTGGATGAATTGCATGGATCAATTTGCTTCACCAATTTGGATCATCGTTCAGGATATCATCAAATCAGAATGAAGGCTGAAGACATTCCAAAAACAACATTTAGAACTCATGAGGGTCATTATGAATTTTTGGTCATGCCCTTTGGCTTTACTAATGCACCTTCTATATTTCAAGGTTTGATGAATTCCATTTTCAAACCCTTCCTTAGAAAAATTGTGTTAGTATTTTTTGACGATATACTAATCTACATGAAGTCTTGGAAGGATCATGTCCAACATGTCGACATGGTGCTCAAATTATTGGAGGAGAAACAATTATATTAAAAAAAATCCAAATGTTACTTTGGAGTACAAGAGGTGGAATACCTGGGTCATATTGTATCTCATGAAGGTGTTAAGGTAGCCCCTAGCAAAATTAAAACCATTAAGGAATGGAAAATCCCCACATCCATAAAGCAGATCTATGAGGATTTCTCAGGTTGATAGGGTATTATCGCAAGTTTGTTAAGAATTATGGGAGAATAGCAGCACCTCTAACAATATTATTGAAGAAAGATGCATTTTCATGGACTCCAGAAGCAACGAAGGCCTTTGAATATCTTAAAGAGGAAATGTGCCAAGCACTAGCCTTAGCTACACCAGACTTCACAAAAACCTTTATTGTGGAATGTGATGCCTCAGGAAATGGAATTGGTGTTGTTTTAATGCAAGAAGAAAGACCATTGCTTTCCAAAGTCGTCTAATCAAAGGAAAGTATTTATACAAAGCTATTTATGAGAAGGAAATGTTGGCAATACTACATGCACTTAAGAAATGGCGACCCTACCTAATGGGAAGACACTTCAAGGTAAAAATAGATCATGATAGTCTTAAATACGTTTTAGAACAAAGATTATCTTCAAAATAATAGCAAAAATGGGTCGCAAAGATGTTGGGTTATGACTTTGAAATCATCTACAAAAAAGGGAAGAAAAATGTTGTGGCAGATGCACTCTCAAGAAAGGATGAGGATGTGGAAGAATTTCTTTGCGTCATTTCTATTATCCAACCAGATTGGATAAACGAAGCAAGGGACGAATGGAAGAATGACAAGGAAGTGTGGGCACTCATTCAAAATATACAACAAGATCCCAATACATATGATACATTTAGCTGGAAAAATGATTTGTTATGGTACAAGGATCGGTTATATCTGTGTAAGAATTCACAACTCAAACAAAATATTCTTAGGGAATTTCACACCTCTCCCTTAGGAGGGCACTTAGGATGTCTAAAAACCTACCACAGGGTTAAGAAGGATTTTTTTTGGGATGGTCTTAAATCAGATATTCAAAAGTTTGTGGCGGAATGTTTGGTTTGCCAACAAAATAAATTTGAAACAATTAAGACCCTAGGACTATTACAACCTTTTTCCATTCCAAGCCAACGTTGGGAGGAGGTTTCAATGGATTTTATCACAGGTTTACCCAAGTCTGAAGGAAAGAGTGTTATCATGGTGGTAGTTGATAGACTTAACAAGTATGCACACTTTTGTGCATTATCTCATCCATTTAAAGTGAGTATAGTTTCTACTGCATTCGTGGAAACAATTCAAAAGATACATGGAAACCCAAAGATTATTGTAAGCAATAAAGATCCCATTTTCACTGGAAATTTTTGGACAGAATTATTTTCTTGTCTTGGTACTCAGTTAGATCATATCTCATCTTATCATCCTTAATCTGATGGGAAAACTGAGATAGTAAACAAATGTTTGGAAGGATATCTTTGTTGCTTTGTATCTGATAAACAGACACAATGGGTCAAATGGTTGCCTCTAGCTGAATGGTGATATAACACTTCCTTCCCTACTGCAACAAAAATGACCCCATTTATGGCACTTTATGGATATCATCCACCATCCATCACATCATATTTAAGAGAAAAGTCCAAGGTTCAAGTAGTGGAAGATCACATCGAGCATCAACAACAAGTTCTCCAACTCTTAAAGGATAACCTCACCTTGGTGCATAATAGAATGAAACAGCAGGCATATCAACATCACAGCGAAAGAACTTTGATGTAGGTGATTTGGTATTCCTACGGTTACAACCATATAAACAAATGTCCCTCAAGAAAGATAAGAAGGATAATAAATTATCACCAAAGTATTATGGTTCATACAAGGTGTTGCAAAAGACAGGTACTATGGCATACAAATTGGAGCTTCATGAAACTTCCCGAGTGCACCCAGTTTTCCATGTTTCATGCTTAAAGAAGGTTATAGGTGACAAGCTTCCAGTTCAAACAATACTGCCAGAACTTGATGAGGAAGGAAAAATCATATTGGAACCTGAGGCAGTCAAAGAAACAAGAACTCGACAGCTACGAAATCGATCAATTTTAGAGTATCTCATCAAGTGGAAGAACTTACCCATTGAAGATTCCACATGGGAGGATGAGAATTTTATACAGAAGCATCCAGAACTACTCAAGCATTGAGGACAAAACTTTTTTGAAGGAGAGGGACATGTTAGGTCCCTATAATACTAGTGATTTCCCCATTACTATTGTCATTGTATCCATTATTGTTATTGTTGTGTCCCTATTGTCCCCATATTGTTATTATTGTGCCATGTAGAATCCTACTATTACTATTTTTGTGCCTTTAAATTATTATTGTTAGGTTAGCGTTGGTTATATTGTGACCCCTTAGACTCCTATATATAGAAAGGAGGTTTTGTAATTTGAATCATCTAAGAATTGTTCATTTGTGTAATGTAAAGGAGGTTGCCCCCTCGAAGAGGCTGATTTCTAAGGCGTTGATCTATCTTTTCTATCTTTTTGTGAGCTAGTTTCATAACATGTAGAGTCAACAACTCAGCTTGTGCAATATGTGTGATCTAGAGCATTCTACAGGCTACTGTCTAGAGCTTCCTAGGCTGAAAGAATTACTCAAGGAATCAAGTGAAGAAGTACATTCTTCCTACTTTATCTGGTCTAGGAAGCCTTGGAAACCATGACCACCAGGTATGTCTCAAGATTTTTCTTTTATCCATGGAATAATGTATATAATTCTCAGCAATTTCCATGGTAGTATTCCATTCCTCCTCCAACTCAATTTCCTTCACCATGGAACTAATGTTCTCCTTCTCCACCTTTTCAGTATCCTCCATCTCAGCCATATTCTTAGCCTCATAACTGGAGGGGAAACTCTTTAGGTCCATCCCCTCGTGCACTACTAGTACAACAACAATTGTAAATTCCACCTCTCTCATCATCTGTTGTACTCCTCTCATACGACCCCAACTGCCTGTACAGTCTAACCCTAAACCAAATAATAATGAAACCTAGAATATAGAAGCCCCCACTTCTTTCCAGACTTACTACATTACTCTTGTTGGATGTAATGAAATCCACCTTCGATCAGGAAAAGTAGTATATCCAAAAACCTCCCTGTTATTACTGAAGAGGAATGTGAATCACCTAGGGATGATACTATAGACCTTGTTGAGGTTTTAACACCTGTAACAACTGATTCGAATAAAAATGATACACCTATAACAGTCAATCTAGTTGTTATGGTAACTAAGGATCCCCCGTATCCACAAAGACTAGCTGAAATTGGGATGATTCCACAACCTGAATCTGATTTTCTCAAGGAGTTAAAAAATTTGCACATAATGATTCCCTTACTACAAGCCATTAAGGATGTCCCCATTTATGCCAAAATAGTAAGAGACCTATGTGTCAAGAAACCTAGAAGGAAGCCCAAAGACCCTGTTACCATCCATGTGATGGGAAAATTGTCAAAATTGATGACTGGTCAACCTCTTTTGACTAAATATAATGATCCAGGGAATCCTACAGTCATTGTTTATATTGATGAGAATCCCATTTCGAATACATTAATTTATTTAGGGGCATAAATCAATGTAATGACCAAGGAGGTCTTCACCACTTTAGGATTACACGGGCTAAGAAAAACACCTACAATGCTATAACTGACAGACATGTCACGTGTTAAACCTGAAGGAATGGTGGAATACATAGTGATCACAGTGGATTCCTGGAAGCATCTAGCAGATGTTTTTATTTTACAAACCAAATCAAACTTTAGGGGACATCCCCTGATATTAGGAAGGCCTTGGTTGTCCACTGCAGATGCATTCAGAGGCTGTAGGTCCGGTGATATGAAAATTTCATATGTACAAACCATAAAGAACTTCAACCTTTAACCCCTTGCAAAAACAAAGTAAGGATTTTGAAAATCCCTTATGGGATGAATTTGAACCTAAACCAGATTATTCCCAGCCACTCCCCACTCTTGGAAAAGTCCAATATTTTAAGAATGAAACAGAGGATGATATTATCAATGGCCTTATCAATAATTCCCTTGTTGTTAGTTCTATTGATGATTCAGGGTTGGAAGATACCATGGAAGATTTAAGTCTAGAGCATATGAAAACCACCCCTAATCTCAAAAGCAGCGCCGTGGAAATAGAGCTAGGAAAAAGTTTAAATATTAATCTTAACCTGACCTCCGAGAAGAAGAAGATGGTGTTATAGCTGTTACAGAAACATAAAAAGGAATTTGAATGGGATTACATAGACATGAAAGGCATTCACCCTAACCTATGCACTCACCATATCTACTTGAAGGGATATTGCACTCCACTTAGGCAGCCACAACAGTGTATAAACCCAGCACTTAAGGAAGTAGTGAAAGAAGAATTGTGAAAACTTCTAAATTCCAAATTCATTTATCCCATCTTCGACAGCCAATGGGTATCTCCACTTGTTATTGTTACTAAAAAGAACGAAAAGTGGAGGATCTGTGTGTATTACAAAGAGCTTAACAAAGCCACTCAAAAGGTCCATTTCCTTTTAACATTCATAGATCAAGTCCTCGACACCTTATCTGGAAAGAAATTATTTTCATTCCTGGATGGGTTTAGTAGTTATAATCAGATACAGATTGTTTTAGAGGATCAGGATAAAACCACCTTTACTTTCCCTTGGGTGACTTTTGCATACATAGTTCTCCCTTTTGGACTATGTAATGCACCAACAACCTTCGAGAGGGCAGTATTGGAAATATATGAAGATTTTCTAAATGACCATTTCGAAGTATTTATGGATGACTTTACACCTTATGGTGATGATTTCGAGCTATTATTAGCCAATCTCAAAAAATTGTTAGAATGATGTGAGCAAACTAGTCTTTATTTAAGCACTGAAAAATGTCACATGATAATGAAAGAAGGAATTGTGCTAAGGTAGAAATAATTGTGAAAATTCCAGCTCCCAAAACACAAAAAGAGGTATGTAGTTTTTTGGGACATGCAGGGTATTACAAAATATTTATAGAAAAAAATTCAAAGATTGCATCCCCATTATTTTCTATGCTTACTAAAGATGTGGAATTTGTTTGGAAAGGGAAATGTGAACAAGGCTTTGCAGAATTAAAGCAATGTGTATCAACAACTCCTATTTTGTGAGGACCAAACTGGGATATGCCTTTCCTTATAGAAATTGATGCATCTGATACTGCTATAGGAGTTGTGGTAGGTCAACTTGAAGAAAAAAATCCATATGCCATCTACTACACCATAAAGAACCTGACTCCAACAGAATTAAATTACATTGTTACAGAAAAAGAGTTTCTTGCAGTAGTATATGTTATTAATAAATTTAGGCACTACATCATAGGTTATCAAATATGTGTGCACGCTGACCACTCTTCCATTCATTTTTTAATGACTAAGCCTGTTGCTAATGGTAGGATTACACATTGGTTGTTGTTGTTACAAGAGTTTGATATAATAATCAAAGATAAACCTGGAAACGATAATGTAGTGGATGATTTTATTTATAGGTTGATTGTTGATGATGATTACATGCTAGTTGAGGATTCTTTTCTAGATGAATATATTTTTTCTATTTAAACTTACTCATCATGGTATGCAAACATAGCTAATTATCTTGTTGTAGGGATATTTCCACAACATATGTCCTCAAGAGAAAGGAAGAGAATTTTTCAGCAGAGTGCAAGATATTCTTGGGTAGAGGGATACCTTTATTACACAGGTCCAGATCAACAGATCAAGCATTGTGTGGGAGAAGATAAGATTTTTGATATCCTCAAAGCCTGCCATGAGGAACCCTGTGGAGGACACTTTGCTGATAAAAGGACAAGGTATAAAGTACTTTTGACTAGATATTATTGGCCTGCCATATTCCAGAATGAAAAGAAATTTGTAAAGGGATGTGATAGTTGTCAGAGAATGGGTCAACCACTCCGGTCAAATGAAATGTTGTTTTAATCTCAAGTAGTTTTGGAACCATTTAAGAAGTGGGATCTAGACTTTGTAGGACCAATTAATCCTTCATCTCAACAGAAGTCCTACATTCTAGTCTATACAGACTATGTCACAAAATGGTCTGAAGTAAAGGAATTAACCAGGGCCACTGACTAGGTTGTTTCAAAGTTTTTGTTTGAAGACATTTTTGTTCGCTTTGGAGTACCTCAAGAACTTGTGATAGATGGAGGAGTGTAATTCACATCTAATTTGATCTAGAAGTTAGTTAAGAAATATATATCTGTCACAGGATTACTTCACCATATCATCCACAGGAAAATCGTCAATTAGAAAGCACCAATAAAGTTATTGAATGAATTCTCACCAAGATTGCAGCCAGCCACCAGATGAACTGAGTTGAAAAACTCCCAGAAGCACAATGAGAATATAGAACTACATGGTGAAATACTACTGGATTTTCACCATATGAATTGGTATATGGTAAAAACCCATTATTTCCTATTGAGTTTGAATTAAAAACACTCAGAACAACATTGCAAGTGAACCTAGATTTGACTACAACTCAGAAACATCGGTTAAATCAACAAAATGAACTTGATGAGAAGAGACTGACTGCCATTCAACAAACAGATATCATACAACAGCAAAGGGACAAGTGACATGAAAATTTTATCAAAAAGAAGGTGTTCCAGAAAGGAGATTGGGCTCTATTGTATGATTCACTATTCAAAGACTTCAAAGGGAAGCTCTGCACTAGGTAGCTAGGTCCTTATGAGGTAGATACAGTCTTTGACAATGGGAATGTGAAATTAGTTACCATAGACAATGCCAAGGTGCCATTGTTGGCTAATGGGCATCGTCTTCGATTATACTATAAATCTACCTTGAATGATTTATTTGTTAACATTTTCACATGATCTAATCTCCAAGTTATGGAAGTAGGGAAAAATTCTCCCATGTTGTCAAATTCTTAAGATCCAATAAGTGTAGCAGCTAAAAACCAACTTTTGTTGGCAGCTGATACACCAAAAATATAATAATAATAATAACTATATATGTATATGTATCTGTATCTGTATATGTATATATATGTATATGTATATGTATATGTATATGTATGTATATGTATATGTATATGTATATGTATGTGTATATATATATATATACATATACATATACGTATAGTAATAAATATGCCTATGAAAACCTCCCGTGGGGCGCAGGTAGATAATTGTATCAATTGAAAACAACTTTGTGGAAGCTGGTACATATTTCTCTTTTTAATAAGTTTTGTAATAGTGTGTTGTTACACATATATATATTATGTTGTTACAAGTCTAGTTTTATTCATTTTATTGTATCATTTTTAGCAATCCCTTCGAGAGCATAATACTTTCCAAGGCATATCTTATTGTAATAAAAGTTTTGTTGTAAATATTTATCTATCACAAGGAAATCCATTTTTTGTTACATCTATAACAACCAATATGGTGGGAGATGATTTTAGCAGGGTACGGGTTAAAATTTCCGCCTCAATAATCCTCATCACCAGTGATCATTGTCAGTATCAATTACATCACCCTATGGCAAGTCGTTCAAAAAGGAATATTTATTTTTCTTTACTTAGTAGTTATGACAATTAATATGTCATTATATTTTGATAGCCAAGGACAGCCTTTGCATTTAGGTCTGGGGGGATGAATCATTTTGTGATTCGTAATATAATTTGATTTGAAGTGGAAAATCTTGTAATCATTATCACCCTTTTATGAGCAATCATTTCATCAAGTGTGAACCATACCTGAGCCAGACTTCCATACCTTTGTATTAATAACGAAATGATAACCCAGATTGCATGATTTCCCGATTTGACACCCTTTCCTACTACCTTGATATCCACCCCAACGAGGCTTTGCATCCTCATTGCATAGATTTCTCAAGAATTGTGATAGTGACCAGATGGAAGCACAATAAGGATCAACTGTAATAGTGCAGGATGGGTGGAGCAGTGGTAATACATGAGCCAAATTCCATAGAGGCTTTAGAGAATTTCCTAGAATCTTGTCAAATCTTCAAAAAAGCAGGGTGGCTTGAATTTTTTGAGTGACTAAGAGGGTCAGATGAAAGCACTGCTATGGAATTTTCCTAGAATTTGGACAGAAACCAAACAAAGGTTAGAGGTTTAAATATGTAGGTTATAGATGAAGTAGTCGCCCGAGGGACAACACTTCAAACATAAGGCAAGCGATGGTTCATTGAGAAAATCAATGACCCATCCCTCAAGACTGAATTTTTGCAGGGAGAGGAGCAATTGGTTAAGAAGGGAAGGGGAATTGACCACCTTTCCCCTCCATATCCATGGATTAATTTTGCCTTGTTTATCATCAAATATATTACATGTGAGGGGAATGTAACGATAATTTTCATCTTTCATTGCTGAATCATCTTCGACATACACAATTGATCAATCTTCCTTACTTCATGTCGGAGAACTTGAAGCATATGGTGACCATGGTAAAGGTCGCCTCAAACCCAAAAAGTTGTATCACTAATCATGGACTTATAAAGTTGGTCATATTGGAGGCCCTAGAGTAGCAAGGGTGAAGCTGGGAGGATTTCATTAGCAAAAAGACAAGAAATTCATGTTGGAAACAAGTTGAAACCTCCACAGATTCTCCGGGAAAAATTCATGTAGCTGAGAAGCGAGGGGAGTCCTCTAGAGTTAGAATCGAGAAAAGATCACTGGAAGGACCTGTCAGTGGTAGAACACCAAAGAGAAGGGTCAAGGCTGGAACTCGACCAGAACCCTCGCCACCATCTGAAAATAAGTTCAACAAGCATGAAGGAGCGAAGGAACTGAAGAAAGAAGAACATGCCAAGCAACAAGATACTCCTTCACCAGGTAAGAACGAAACCCAAGGCCTACTGCTAAAAATTAGAGAGTTAGAAGCATAAAACAAAGAATTGAAACAACAATTAGAGGATAGGGAAAGGGAAACAAGGGTTCCGAGTCTTGACACATTGGTGGAGGCTGTTGATAAACTGGGAGCAGAAATCACTTAGGGGCTTGTATGTGCAACATGTGTTAAAGGGTTGGCAACAACAAGGTATACAATATGTGATGCAAACATCATCTTGAAGGAAACTCGGAAAAAACCATGGGGAGCTGCTACATAAGAACCCATTGATGATGTTATTGTTACACAAGAACCAGCAACCAAAACGGAGTACCTATGGAATTTGGCCTGGAAACTGAAACACAAGAACATGTTGACGACACTATTGTTACACAAGAACCATCAGTCAAGGTAGAAGTTTTTTAGGAAGAAAAAATGAGAGATAATACACAAGAACCTGTCGATGAACCTGTTATTACACATGAACCAACAGTCAAGGAAAAAGAAACTCCAATTTCAAGATGTTGTTACACCTTCCATTGCACTAGACCCTAAGGAAGATTGGCACATACAAAAACTTTTATTGATTTCTGAATTGCAGAATTGGAAACAGTTGTCACTCTCCCTAAAAAAGGGAGTGATTTCTTTAGAGGAGAATCAAGAGATTATTCAAACTCTTAAATCAATGGGATGAGGAGTTTCTCATAGAAGAACGCGTACAACAGGAGACAAAGGAAGTTAAGAATAATAAGGAAGAACAAGGTCAACAATTACAACAAAAAATTAAGGAATTGACTGAAGATAAAAGAGAAATGTATGAGTTAGCCCTTAACCTTTTGGTTTGCAAGGTCCCATATCCATCTTATCCAGTTTTCCTATGGGAATTTTTTTTATCTTTTCCAATTGAAATCTATCTGTGATAATAGACCCTATAAGGGTGTTTCTACTAGAACTCTTTTAAATGTATTCCGTTTATGTGATTTTGATGAACAAAGTTTGTTGTGTGAACTCTTTTTGCACAATATATTTTCTAAGCATGCCAGTCTATAAATGTTTATAAACTTTTTTTCATATATTAGAGACTTACAGTTGTGGGCCTTCATATCTTTTATGACGAACCAAGTCGATTAGCGTCTTGCCAAGACATCATCTGATAGGAATGAAGAGACAAAAATGCTGAAAATAAGATCAGAGCCCGGTACGGCTACTGCCCTGAGGAGATAATTCAGAATATTTATTATTACTCTAACATGGTGGAAAATTCATCCTAGTACAGGAGAAGAGTCAGTGGGTTTTGTATTAATATTTTTGCATAGATGAAGAGCAAAGCATTGGTGGGAAGCTTGAAACATTCAGAAGCTATTAGTGAAAATTTACAAATAATGGATCCCTTTGGATTTCGTAATTTTGTGGTAGTTGTTACTCAAATTCCTAAGTATGCATGAATTGTTAAATCATTGGGAGATTTTTGGATAGGACTTAAGTTTAAATTCCTTTGATTTGGTTTTTGATTGAGAGCTACTAGCCTCACTACCAACTAAATAGGTATGATGAAAGATCTTGGACCACTCATGTTATGGCTACTCAAGGATACAGGCAAGAGGATGAAGATACTGCTGATGTTTATGATCTGACATAACTACATCAGCAACACGCTAGTATTGTAATAAAGGACGACCCTAAACAATCAGAGGAGTTTGCATGAGGGCATGTAGTGGATTTAGTTGGGGGGAAATGTTGGGTGAAATATTTAAGGATATTGCAGGAACCTTTTTCCCTATTTTTGGCCATTTTCCTTCACCGAATCCATCAATCCCTTGACACAATGCCACTCTCCTTGGTTAAGAAGCAATCCTTTTCTTTGACATATTATTATGCCATTTTCTGTTCAGTATCAAAAGAAACAATGTATTTTTCAAATGACTAACCAGGAAAATTATGGAAGAGGTCTTTTGGATGTTTTTCTTTCTGGTGTTGGTGTAATTACTAAATACTATATGCAAACAGATGTTGTTGTTACATACGATTACACCCTGAATATTGTTGTTACACCCTGAATATTGGTGTTACACCATGAGTGTTGTTACATCACGATTTGTTGTTACATTGTGACATTGCTTCTACACTGCAAGCTATTAAAGACCATGGCCACTATTTTAGAGATAATTGTTGAAGACAGTGAGATGTAACTCTATGCAGAAGGTTGAAAATATCCAAGCAGTTATAGCTATAAAAACTAGCGTAACCACAATAGGTCTTCAATTAAAAATTGGTTGTAACAACTTCTATTTTATTTCATTTCTGTTAAATTGATTAGCATGAGAATTGTGATATTCTCATGACTGATTCGTTATTTAATTTGGGGTTCTGTAAGACTTTATAAAATGGTTTAATCCTATGAGAAGGGGATGGCAACATCTGGAACAATACCAATATTTTGATCTTGTATCTTTCAGCTATTTTAATACAACAAGTACTTGGTGATGATTTTGCAATTCTTGTGTTGAATCTTTAAGTAGTTTTGTTCCATTCCTACACCCTGCTAGGGAGGAAGGGCCCTCCTCTTTAGTAGGGATTGCAGTATTAGTAGTATATTTATTTTCTTAGATGTTGATGTGAATTTCTTATTGTCGTTGCATATATTGTGGAATATACACACTTTTGTTTTCATATTTATGGTATGATGTTTTATATTATTGCAACACTCGAGTTAATAACACATGGCATGCCCATTTATTTGATGAAGGTCATGAAGTGTGACTTTCTTCTTTGCTAATTGAGTTTCATTTCTGCTGTTTTCTTTAATTTCTATAAGTGTGAGTTTCATTTCTGCAAGAATGTTTTAAATTATGTAATTGTGTTCAACGACCTTTTTGTGTTACCTGGTTGTTCATGAATTGGCACAGACAATGCAGATTCATTTGAAATAAAAGACCTACCCTAGTTGATAATTAATGGTTTTAATTCAATTGTTTTAGGAGTGATAAAATAACACAAACATAAATGACATTACTAAAGCAAATACTTGTTCAAGACCTTGACTGGACCCCCACTAGCCAAACAGGCATTCCATCAAACATATTGCAAATGTGTAATATACAGGTGTAATTAATAGTTCTGAGCATAGGGTTCTCATACTTAGCTGAGAACTGCTAAGAACCATTGATTCCTCAACTCATCAACTGCCATTCCATCCATTAGGTCATAGATACATTGATCATTCAGTTACAAGTGAAAACATGATAAGTGCCACACATGGCTGCTGTCATAAAACACATACATAACCATCATAACAGGGACAAAATTATTTATGAAATCACATCCATATACACCACATATAAGCCATCAAAATTCTCATAGAAATACAAGGATAAATAACCTTTCATTAATGATGCAAAATCCAAACCCGTGATGAGACTTCCACATTTCGACCAACTGTAGAATGGTTGAGCCAAGTCTCTATTTAGCCATTCACCCCCATGCCATATTCTAAGCATGATTGTGGGATCTCATAGCACACATCAATCAAAAATCATCCAGGGCTTCCAAAGGCCATCCACATCAACCCATCAAACAACGATTCCACCTCACAGTCGGACATCACAAAACCATCATTTGATTGGTCTCTATCCCAGCCATCTAGGGCTCTAGAGTATTTGTTCCAACCAAGGTTCTCGGACTAGTAACTCAACCTACAACTATCGTAGGGATCCAGAGCATTTGTCCAACCAAGGCTCAGGACTAATAACTCAACCCACCAAGGGCTCCAGAGCATTTATCCAACCAAGACTACTGGACTAGTAACTCAACCCAAGTTATTACAGGGCTCCAGAGCATTTGTCCAACCAAGGCTTTAGGAAATAGTAACTCAACCCAAGCTAATCAAATATGAGAACCAACCAAAAACAAATAATGAAAGTAAACCCACAATCACCATAGTTATGTAGGAAATGGCAAGGCTAGGTAATCCACTGTCAATCTGGGCAATCCTCCATGCCAATGACAGATCACAACCAAGAAACCACATGCATATGTCATGCATGCCAAAACTAGTGAAGCAAACATACATGAAACTCGGTACCTGAAAGAAAATATGATGTAGCTGCTGATCCCGATGCCTTCTTGCACTTCCTTCTCTTCCTTTGCCTTCTTTCTCTAAAATCCAAGTATGCCACACCCACCAAGAGTGCTCCAAGAAAACTTTAATTCTCCAAGAGTATGAGAGAGAGAGAGAGAGAATAATGAGAGAGCTCTAAAAATGAACTGACAAAAGGTTACCAACTGATCCTCACTAGACTTTTTATGAATGAGGCCTCTATTTTCTTCATTTTCAATTATTTTCCTTCAATTTCCTCCTCACATGAAACCTGTGACCTTTCACGTCCCTTTTCTCCTAATTTCCATTATTTTCATAAATAAATGTCACAAAAATTCCATTTTGCCTTTCCAAAGCCTTAGCCATTGCCTTTGCCAATTTCCTTAGCCATAAAAAATCACAAGTGATCCCCATCACTAGGATTTTGCCCAACATTCATCTTAGAATAAGTGTCCCATAATCCGTCGTTATTATTTTGCCTTTATTTACTTTTATTACATAGAATTTTCACTAGGGCTATTACATAACCCCCCCCCCCGGGAGAAAACCATTATTGGTGTTCAACAACACCTATAACCACAAAACTATTGTAAGAAAAATATACTACCGATGGAGCTTTATAACTTAGCTCGATGCAATATTTACAATGATCAACCTGTTAGGAAGAAACGAACATAACAACGTAATAACATGACATCATAACAACATACCACATAGTGAAGTTTTATAACACATCTGGTGGCGGTATTTAAATCCATATACATATTCATAAACCAACATCATCAAAACATATACCAAAGCATATACCAAAATCACACCAAAACATCAAGCCAAAGCTTCTTTACCTCAACCGGAAAACAAGGAAGGATACATAGCCCACATCTGATCTTCCATCTCCCATGTAGCTTCATTGAGCCAAAATTTCTTCCACTGCACCTTAACTTGCTCGATTTCTCGGTACCGGTCCATGAGAACCTTTTTATGCAATATAGACTAAGGTTCCCACTGGAATTCTCCATCTGGTTCCACCTACAATATAAACTAGTCAATCACATGATCAACATATTTAACATACTTCTTAAGCAATGACACATGTAATACTTAATGGAATTTCATTGTCGGAGGTAGTGCAAGTTGATAGGCTGCTGGTCTAATCCTCTCAATAATGCTGAAGGGTGCAAAAAACTGTGGTGCCATCTTGGCACATGATCCAATCCGCAAGGAGCTCTTCTTTGGTTTGATGCGAAAGTACACCTATTCCCCAACCTGGAAATCCTTAAACAACATGTTCCTATTTGTTATAGACATTTTTGTGCCTCGCGTCAAGGAGCATGGAATGTCAATAATTACAGGGATCATCAGTCCCTAAACATGTTGTTCTTACCCCTAAAAGAACAAGGTCATCAACCAACAGCACTTCAAATCAGTTCCACCTGAAAACACTTCAAAACAGGCTTATCTTGGATCATGTCAGCTGCTTAACTGAGCTTCTGCGCTGGAATGCAACTGTTGCTCCTTGTACCTGCGCTGGAAGTCAAGATTAATGAAGGCTACCTGCGCTGGGCGAGATTGGCCAAGTGGCATAGTCATCCTGCAAGGTGTCAATTGCCCAGGAAGCTTCCAAAATGACACTTGGTTCATGAGATTCGCCCTGTGATGAGTAAGAGGTACTTGATCACCATGTGTAAGCAAGGATCTCCAAGTGGACACAGGAACTGAAGATTAACTGAAGAGGGAGAGGACACAAGGCAGCTTCATGTCAGTCTCAAGCTGACTCATCCTTTCCTCTTCTCTCCTATATATAGAGCTCTTCTATGAGGTCTATGGAGGCTGGAATTTTGTATAAGCAAGGAGGTGTTGTTGGTTTGCAGTCAGAGCTATTGGGTGATTGTTTTACTAGAGGTGAAGAGGAGAGTTCTTGCTGCCGAGGAGGTGCTGCTGGATTGGAGCCATCATCATTGGTTGTAACTTCCTCTGGAACCCTGTTACTTTCTATCAATAAAGTTTGCATGTTCTCCTATATACTTGTTTTACATAGATGTTTTGTGTTTACATGTATATTTGATGCACCCTAATCCATGCTTCAGTTATGAGTACATGTATCTTGTAGTTTGCTCTCTTGTTTTATGCAGGTTCTGTGTGTAGCTGGATCGGCTAGGAGAGCAAAGAGCTGGGAACGAGATACAAAGAGAGAAGGACAAGGATCGACTAAGCGAAAGACACCAGGTTGGTTGACCTTATTTCCATTCTCTCTGTATTTTCATAAAGTAGAACATGAAAACTTTGCATTCAGTTGTTGCTAAAGACTGTCACCTTTAGAGTAGGGTTAGTGTCATCCGCATCGGATACTTTTCCCCACAACAAACTGGCGACTCCACTGGGGAGCCTAGTATCTTGTTGTTGATTGTAGTATTTTGCTATTCATTTCTTGAAGAAAAGAGTACCAAATCGAAAAGCTTTTGACTATATCAAAAGCGAATTAGAGGGTCTGCTACTTTTTCTCCTTTGCTGAGCAAATTCAAGATTTAAAGAGCTAATCTACAAAAGAATCTTTACTCTTTGTGATAGATCTTCATCCTCTTGATCATCCCTTAGCCTGTACTTGACCTATAGCTTTTTATTTCAGCAAAAACAGTGCATTTTTGAGCTTTTTATGACCCGGAATTCTTTGCAGACGTAACGCTCGTGAGTCAGTGCAGGCTGTCCACAGGCAGTCTGCATTACAACGCAGGTACTCCCTTCGGGAACTGCGCTGAGAGTGAAACTGGCAGACTAGCACCTGCGCTGGTCCAGTTAGCCTTAGTCTAGCTCAACTCTTCCTTTGTGTCTTGGCCCTGTTTTCACTGTTTTTCTTGCTGATTGCTTGCTGGTCATTGTACTTGCTGTAGACCACTTCTCCTTGACATTATTCCGCCTCAGTTGTGTGATGAAACTGTGAATGTTCTTTCAGTATTTCTTGTTTCAGTTCCAGTTTCCCATTGTGAAAAGCGAACCAGTATAGCTGTGACCTCTTAGATCCTGAACTGTAAAAGTGTCTTTGTGATCTTATGAGCTAAGTTTTATTACTGTTCATGGCTGTTTGAGTTTGTTTTCTTTTCACTTTATGGTTTGAATCTATACATTTCTTGTATTTTAAACAAGTCTATCATAAGGTGTCTTTTTGATTGTGGACAAGCTTGTTTATTTCTACTTGAAAGTTGATTCAAAAATCATACAACAGTTTCCTTTTGTTAGCATCAACATTAAGGATAACGAAAAGAAATACATGCATTGTGCATTTTTCATTTGACTGTATGCTTGATGATTTAGGAAAATGTGCATTTTAGTGTGTGTTCTTTGATCTGTGGAAAAAGTTGTGTCTTTCTCTTTCCTCAAGTAGATTAAGGTTGTCAAAGTTGAAAGATTGAAAAGATTTGCTTCTCATTCTTAGATTGCATATAGGAAGTTGTATATATACATCTCGTGGCGAACCTGAAAGGCAAACTGTTAAGAAAGATCAACATTAAAATAAACTCAATTTACATAACAACGCTTTGGAATTTAACGCAAACATCTAGAGGTCTAGGTAGAGACGTGTTCCGGCGTCGTTAAACATAGTGACTGTTGATCTCTACGAAGGTGGGTGATTCCTCCTGAGAGTCGGTGGCACTAACACGGACTTGAGCTCCCGCGTACCGTCGAGTATATTGGGAGACCCCTATAGGCTTTTATCCTTTATCCTTAGGAAACCGTGTCGGCCGCCCTACTGATCGCGATGCAGTGAACACAGCATTCACGAAGATCGACCACCCGTACCGTAAAACGTATTCTGTGGTTTCGCGAAAGGTTTGGCACACCCTCTGCCTAGATCTCCAGAGCAGTTTCTTTTGGCCTTTTTCAAACTCTATAACTGAAAAAGTCCAACCGAGCATTTGTCACTTCGGGCTCGTTAATACATCGAAGGCGACTAGAGTCATCTTTAGCTTTTTCTCGACTCTTAAAACATGAAAAAGCAAGTTTGTGTCTAAAAGCGTCGTAAATAAAACTTATTTTAAAGCGGAACATAATCACCTATTATTCCCACGTTGATCTTTCAGTTGAAAAGTATGGAGCCCACCAACCAAGGAAGTAACCTTGACGGAAGTCCAAATCCCTTCTCCTCTTGGGGAGATGTTGGTGTGCCTCATATGGCTACATTGTCGCTTCCAGGATTGACAATTGGCCTCCCTGTCTGGCTCTTTTCAACTAATGTAGTCCAAATCGCCACTAATCCTGAGCAGTCGAATCAACAGTCAGAACAATCTAGAACTACCCACCAGCCTTCCACTTCTTATGATACTTCCTCTGATCCTTCATCTTCGCAAGGTAGAGCCGGCAAAAGTCAGCCTCCCAAAGAGAAGAAGGAAAAGAAGAAGAGAGGAAAGAAGCAGAAGGAGCCTCTGGCGAAGGCGACTGGGGGCAAGCAAAAGAAAACTGACAAAAACCCACACACTGCACCGACCGGGCCTAAATCGCCATGTGTCATTTGCAAAGGGATCCATTTCCATCGTGATTGTCCTTGTATTCCCCGGATACGGAAGGACTGGTCCCCAAGGTTTCACAATCCGGTAGCATCATCCTCTGGTTGTCAAGTTGATTGCATTCCGTCAACTAGCGAGAGTGAAGGACGAAGAAGGGGACCAAGATCACCCTGTCTATTGTGTGAAGGTAATCATGCCATCCACAAATGTCCATTCTTAGATGAGGCCAAGAGAGTTTTGGAAGATCGCCCGGTGTCACCGTTGCGACTTCCGCCTGGGTATCAAAAACTCGCGCCTAATCCCTCGATAGTTGTAAATCCAGTTGACCCTCTCAAGTGGTCAGCTGAAGTGTCGGTCATTGACAATGAACCTACCGAATCCAGACCAGACGAAAGTCTAAAGGTCAAAACGGCAGTTGACCCGGTTCTTCCTTCAGAGGTTCTATCGTCTAATGACTCCGTCATTGAAGATCCGTCTTCAAATGACACCGTCGCTGAAGAGTCATCTTCATGCGACACCCTAGCTGAAGAGAACAAGGATGACACCATCTAGGTTCTTTATATCAGCGCCGACTCTGATGAGCGTCAGGGCAATGCGCCCATTCCTTTATCGCAGGAAGGAACAACATCAGGGTCATATCCGGCCGTATATTCGGTCCCACCACCAAGCAACCTGGTTGTATCCTTTGATTGGAATCAACTAGGCAGACCCCGGTTACCAGCCAGTATACCATTCAGAATCATTGTCCAGATCTATAGAATGATTATGGCTGGTACTATCATTGATGAAGGGGCGTCTGTGAGTATCCTTTCCTCTATTGCTTGGAAAGCACTGGGTTCCCCAGCGCTTTTACCTGAGTTGAGAAATCTCTCAGGTTTTGATAAAGGAACCAGTCGACCATTAGGAATCCTCCCCAATGTACCTGTTACATTAAAGGGGAAGACTGTCGAGATGAACTTGTTGGTCGTCCAAGGACCCTTGGATTATAACCTACTCCTTGGACGTGACTATATTTATTGCATGGGAGCGATAGTCTCCTCACTCTTTAGAGTAATGTGTTTTCCACACGAAGGAAGGATGGTCAAGCTCGTAGACCAACTTTCATTTCCGGGATCTCGCATCGCAAATAGTCAAATACCAATCCTAAATGGTCTATTTACTCAAGATACGCCTCCACCCCCGGTCCTACTTCCCGATGAGTGCGAGTGATTCGGAAAGAAAGACTAGGACCCAGGGGGCATGCACCCTGGTCTGCTTTAGGCAGAAGAAACTCCGGGTATAAGGAAGAATTTCCGCAGAAGAATATGACTAGTCCGTACCCCGTCCGTAGGAAGTGGGGTTGTTCTGGAATAATAATCTTTTGTTAAAGTTATGTGTCTGGGAATCATTCACCTTTGTCTAAAAAGTGGGCAATGCCCAAGTAGGAATTCCCTTATTGCAACAAGTAGTCAGCATCTTTGAATTCAAGCCTCGCCCATCGAAACATGTGTTTTGAAGGATAAGCAGGGGCAGCCTACAAAGAAAGGGACCGTATTGTTGTGACAGAGGGTAACCATCTTTGGACAACCCAATGATAGACAACGTCGAAGAAAGAGATTGATTTGCGGCAGCGAATCGAACCCTCTTCGGATAATAAGAAAGAGGCAAGCCTCCCTCAATAATACCAATGTTTTGTCTTTGAGTAGTGTTCTTCTATTGTCACAAATAGCTGTTTGTTAAAAGTGGGCCGACAGGAAGTCTGAGTACTGTGTAAGACCCCTTAAAATAACGAGAAGACTAGTATCGTTAACATTAGATTGGCAAGATGACAAGTAACTGTGAACACCCAAAGAAAAAACAAAGGTAGAGGAGAGGAGGGGCAGCCTCGAAATTCTATCCTATACCCGGGGGCATGCAACCTTTTGGAATGCAAGCAAGGGACGACTATTTATTTTTTAAATTTTTAGGTTCTCCCTTTAAACCTGTAGGTCTAACCCGTTAAACTCGTAGGATTAGCCGTTTCCGAACTTGCATAAAGAAAGCCTGTGGGG
The DNA here is from genome assembly GCA_031772625.1 of Pinus tabuliformis. Classification (NCBI taxonomy): domain Eukaryota; kingdom Viridiplantae; phylum Streptophyta; class Pinopsida; order Pinales; family Pinaceae; genus Pinus; species Pinus tabuliformis. The sequence continues at coordinate 1,872,640,058 of CM062817.1, forward strand.
CAAAAGTAAAATTTGTCAAAATTAGAGCATAGCTGTGGTAAGGCATAAGCTCTATAAAAATTGGTCCTTACGAGAGGCGTTCTTCATATGACTGGTATATCGAGCAGTTTTAGCATATAGTTCATGCTCGTTAAAAAATAAATGCAAATCCGAGCAGTTTTAGGCCTGAATCTATGCTCGTTAAAAAATAGAAAAGTGTGAGCAAAAGTTTCCCCCAGAGTTCAAGCTCATGGAAAAAATGAACCGGTAAATAACCTTTTGAGATCGTAGATTCATCAGCCATAAGAGCCTTGATCGTGTTGTCATCCATCACCTCCACCGTTCATTTGGCCGATCATTCACTTCCATTTGTGTGTTTACCTCTTTTGAGAAACAGCTGCGAAGAGTGATTTCACCTAGCCATCCTCGTAACACTGCCGTGATTGGAAAATTCCAACCTGTACCTGGAATCTGTAGCTATCCCTGTTTATCACTCGTTCCTCAAAAGACGAGTCTTCTTTCAGCTCTTTTCACTGACTCGTAAAATATGAAAGGTTTGCCGAGTTTTGGCCTTCCAGCTCATTAAATAACCGGAACGCTATCCCTCCTCTAAATTTTAATCTTTTTGGACCCGAGGGATTATTGCACAAAAGGATCGAGCGCTTGTCTTGTTCAGCTCGTTAAAAATACCGAACAGCCATCCCTTCTGTATTGTTTTATACTTTTTCGGACTTAAGGGATATGCTGACGAAAAAGGAATTATGGAGTTGACTTTCTGTACCTTTTCAGACTCTCTAAAAATGAAAAGGACCGAGTTTTCTTTGTCGTTAGACTCGTTAAAATGATTAAATAGCGACAAACTTGTCTTTAGACGAGAACGAGTTTCCCTATCGCTAGGCTCATTAAATCTTAGCGATGGGCTTGCCCGAAGGGCAGGTTATAGAACAAGCATATGTTATCCTCCTCAAGCTTGACAAAAATAAAGAGGTACTGGTCAGAAATGACTGGGGAAAAATTGGGAGAACATCAAAGTTTAAAGGTAGCAAGTCACTCTTGAACATGACACTTTTCCTCCGTACCACATCGGGTTGGGTTGTTTCATTCACCGGTCTCATCACCATGGTCCTCGCCACACCATCCACATTTGGGGTAATGCTACCGATCCATCGCATCAGTGTCGTTATATGTTCAAGAGGGGTCATTCTGAAAGTGTCAACCGTGTCCCATCCACTGCCATACATTATCCTTCATCTATTTCATGATCGCCACCCTGAATCATATGTCACAGTTTGTTTCCACCTCCACTAAATCATTAGCTCCGTTCCGTGTCATTGATGTGGGATTCATTAAGGCCCTCCTTTGACGGATCGCTTCTTGTCGACATCAGCTCATTATCCAAGAAGTTGATCTAGGAACACCCCCATCAGTACTTTGAAGCTTGCATGCCTCAATGGCAAGTTTCTCACTTCCGGCGACAGGTATACATCAATGACCTTCGACCAGAAGATTTTGCGTGGCGTTCGACGCCAAGTCCTTTATTCACGCCACGTGAATTGTACTGCAGTACCTTGAGGGTCATCGTCATTATTGGTGATTCCTCTCGCGCTTGTTAACGGTTTTCATTATTGACCGGTAATCAAGCGATGTCTTTCCATGTTCGACTTCAGCGCAATTCTCACATGGATCGACTTGTACTTAGAGTGAAGATCGAACGAGTTTGAAGACCCCGGATCTAGTTTCATCCATCCGGGCTGCGATATATATTCAGGAAATATAAAAACATTTGCCATGTACACCATTGCAGCAGATGATCATCCTATCAAAGGATGATAATTTCAGCGGAAGATTATCAGTCTGTCATCAGACGATCGTCTGTCATATGTACCAAAATGTGTTTATAAAAGCTGAGCATGGGAATGCCCGCCTCAGGTAGACCATGAAATTTGAATGAAAGATAATGTATTGTATTGTATTGTATTACAGGGCACTCTCCTCAGCACTGGAACAAACTTCGGACCCTCTAGCTAAAGCATTTCACCCGATAAACGGCCTCATACTTTAGGGGGCAACTGTTATAGACATTTTTGTGCCTCGCGTCAAGGAGCATGGAATGTCAATAATTACAGGGATCCTTAGTCCCTAAACATGTTGTTCTTACCCCTAAAAGAACAAGGTCATCAACCAACAGCACTTCAAATCAGTTCTCCACCTGAAAACACTTCAAAACAGGCTTATCTTGGATCATGTCAGCTGCTTAACTGAGCTTCTGCGCTAGAATGCAACTGTTGCTCCTTGTACCTGCGCTGGAAGTCAAGATTAATGAAGGCTACCTGCGCTGGGCGAGATTGGCCAAGTGGCACAGTCATCCTGCAAGGTGTCAATTTCCCAAGAAGCTTCCAAAATGACACTTGGTTCATGAGATTCGCCCTGTGATGAGTAAGAGGTACTTGATCACCATGTGTAAGCAAGGATCTCCAAGTGGACACAGGAACTGAAGATTAACTGAAGAGGGAGAGGACACAAGGCAGCTTCATGTCAGTCTCAAGCTGACTCATCCTTTCCTCTTCTCTCCTATATATAGAGCTCTTCTATGAGGTCTATGGAGGCTGGAATTTTGTATAAGCAAGGAGGTGTTGTTGGTTTGCAGTCAGAGCTATTGGGTGATTGTTTTACTAGAGGTGAAGAGGAGAGTTCTTGCTGCCGAGGAGGTGCTGCTGGATTGGAGCCATCATCATTGGTTGTAACTTCCTCTGGAACCCTGTTACTTTCTATCAATAAAGTTTGCATGTTCTCCTATATACTTGTTTTACATAGATGTTTTGTGTTTACATGTATATTTGATGCACCCTAATCCATGCTTCAGTTATGATTACATGTATCTTGTAGTTTGCTCTCTTGTTTTATGCAGGTTCTGTGTGTAGCTGGATCGGCTAGGAGAGCAAAGAGCTGGGAACGAGATACAAAGAGAGAAGGACAAGGATCGACTAAGCGAAAGACACCAGGTTGGTTGACCTTATTTCCATTCTCTCTGTATTTTCATAAAGTAGAACATGAAAACTTTGCATTCAGTTGTTGCTAAAGACTGTCACCTTTAGAGTAGGGTTAGTGTCATCCGCATCGGATACTTTTCCCCACAACACTATTTGCATAAATATTCTACCTATCATGTGATGTCTTTAGATTCTTCTTGATTACCTGCATTTCTTGTTCCATGTCTTCCAACATATCTAGTCCAATCAACACTCTACTAATGGATCACTCCAACTCATTTGAGTGTTACAACTATGCCCATACAATGCCTCAAAAGGACTTATCCTCAATGATTCCATATAATCGTTGTTTTATGCGAACTCAACCAGTGAAGGTACTATTCCCACTTCCATTTTTGATGCATCACATACATCCTCAACATGTCCTCTACTATCCTATTTACCCGCTTTGTCTGTCCATTGGTCTGTGGATGATAAGTTGTGCTGAAGGCCAACTCTGTGCCCAAACCTGCAAACAACTCCTTCCAAAACTTTGAAGTGAACTTCGCATCCCTATATGACACAATCTTCTTGGAACACCATGCAGTCTAACCAAATCTCGAATGAATACATGTGCTACATCTCTAGCTGAGAATGTAGACTTCACCAGAATGAAATGTGCAACCTTCGTCAACTTGTCCATAATAACCATGATGGAATCATGTTGTCTAACTGTATTCAGAAAACTTGTGATGAAGTCCTTGGAAATTACCTCCCATTTCCATTTTGGAATCACAATTCGTTGTAGCAGTCCACCTGGATGCTTACATTCTGCTTTCACTCGCTGACAATCAAAACATCTGGCCACAAACTCTACTACATCCCTCTTCAAATTCGGCCAATTGTAAAATCTCTTCATCGTTGTCAGTGTCTTATGATAACTCGGGTGACCTGAATAAGGTTTCGTATGAAACTCTCTCAATATTATCTTCTTGAGCTCACTGTTATCCGGTACATATACCCTGTCTCGGTACCTGACCAACCTGTCTACTGTAAGACAATAATCCATACCTTGTTCACCTGCACTTGTACCTGTACCTATACCTATACTATCACATGTGCCATCACTTGTACCTGTACATGTGCTCTGCTGCAACTTTTTCACATTGTCCATATATCTAACATCTTGTTGGCCTGCCTACAAGATCCTATCGTGTAGATCTGTCCCATGAGAGCTTTGTTACACTAAAAAATGTCACCTTGACTACTTACAGTTAGTATGGCTCAAAATCAACAGTCATGCTACCCTCTTAGGCAAGTCTTATGCCTCTGTTATCCATCTCAAACTCAAAGAAGAGAGAAAGTATTGTAAAACTATGTTTATCTCTGGGGTCGCAGGTTCTCTCTAGCCTTACCTGCGGGGACGCAGGCTATGTTCACAAGAACTGCGTCCATGGACGCTCTGTATATCAAAGGACAGGTGCGTCCTCCTGTAAAAGGCAAAATGCGCGAGTTTCATCTTAAAAAAGTTACTTGTGGTTACTTCTAGAACCTTCTAGAGGTCGGTTTGATGAAATGGATGCGCCTCCAGTTGGTTCATGTATCTCTATTAAGAGGGAACTTATCCCATCAATAAGGGAGCTATCCCACCCATAGAGGGGAATGATCCCATTGATAGTGGACCTGAATAACCTCTTTACAGCACTATAAAAGAAGGCATTGAGCCAAGAGGAAGGGGGCTGAAGCTATACATTTTCTTTGGGTAAATGCTGCAGAATTTAGGTCTTCCATTAGAACCTTTGTGAGGAGAGATTGTTTTCACATGATTCGACTTGGAAGAGGGTGAGCTTTGTCAAAGTAGAGGAAAACACTTGATGGACCCTGGGAGGAACTTGCACAACACCAAGGCCAGGTTGTAAGAGTTTCTTTGTTTCGTTATTAATACAAACTGGTTTATTTTTCTCAATAGCTTGTGTTAATGAGTTATTTCATGTGTTCCTTGGTCTGCATGTTGAATGTATATTTTATTATATGAAATACAAGTGCTCGGTAATCGTTTGATTGTTTGTGGTTGCAGGAATTGACTTAAAGGAGGAGCTCATCCGGATTGGCAAGGACGAACTACAACAATAGCGTTTTGGAATAAGGTAAGCCTAAACACTTGTACTTTTCATGTCATAAAAGGTATATTTAGAGAAAGATCATTCCATTTTGTCTTGTTTGTCGCTAGAGAGTGTAAACTCCTAGGGAGGTCAGTTGTGTCAGCCCAAACGACTTTTTCCGCCACGACAAATTGGCGACTCCACTGGGGACTCCATTAATGGATAAGTCTTTTCCTTTATATGAACTTTGCCTTGTGAAAATCATTTTTATTTTCTGGTTTTTGACTGTGAGAAATAGTATTTGGGTGGTTTAGCTGTAAAGTTAGTTGGCTTTAGTTTTTCTTCCTTTTTCCAGAAGGACGCAGTCTCTGTTTGCTTTACAGTGCGTCTTTGGACGCATTGTTCTTTGTCGAACAGTGCGGGGCCGCACCTGTGACAACGGGTGGCCTGCGTCTTCCTGTAAAACTGTGTTCTGCACAGTGCGTCCTTGGACGCGCTGTTGTCGACTGCACAGTGCGGGGCCGCACCTGTGACAACGGGTGGCCTGCGTCTTCCTGTAAAAGTCAAGAAGATTCCATTCTTTGCTTTAGATTACTTTTAGTTTTTGTTTTTCTTTAGGATTTCCTGCCCAGATCCTTTAGTACCCGGTCAAGAATTCTCACCTGAACTGATTTTGTGAGTTTTGAGTGTTTTAGTGGATTTCAACGAAGTTTAGACCTAGGGTTTGATTTTTCAATAGGTTCTGTAGTGACTTTGAGTTTAGAAAGTTGTCCAGCCTTAGATATCTCTGGTTAGTCAACCTTCTTAGAAGTCGAGCCTATCGTAAAGTCTCCTTGTTTGAGCAACTTGTCATTTGAGTTGTTTTTAGGTCAAATTTCGCATTGCTTGTTATTAAAGTATTGATTTCCATTTTCAAAAAGAACAAAAAGATTAGAATTTTGTTTTGACTAGTTTTTGGTTCTGCGATAAGCTAGTCCTTGATTCATTCGCAATCAAGTAAAACACCTTAGAATAATCATTGTTAGTTTTGGCCTTGTTAGGATTACTTAGAATAAATTTATTTTTAGCTTGCTTATGAGTTCATTTTCATAGATTTTGATAGTTGTCAAAGATTGCTTTTTTGTTATATTAGTTCCATTTGCTTTATTAAAAGAAAAAATACAAAAATATCTTCTTAAGAGTCTTGTTTCAAGTAGCCTTTTGTTTTTCAAAGAAGAAAAGAGTTTTTTCGTGCATGTAAAGAGAAGTTATGTTTTTATGCTTGGAAAAGAAAATCGAATAGTTTCTTTGATTGTCTTTAATTAAGAAGTTGCTTTTATAAAGATTGCATTCTCTCAACTTTTTAATTAAAACAATTCATCGAAAAAACAAAAGTAGTGGATAAATCATCTTAGGTGCATTTTGGAGTGATTTCGAGTCGAGTCAACACACCACTAGTTTCACTTCCATCACCTTTTGACTTAAAGAACAACCTTAAAAGTAACGCTTAAATTAAAATTGATCTAGTAACTTTTATTTTCTAGGGCTCTGAAGCACCAACATAGCTTAGGCTAGGGTCTTGGAGTAGGTGAGTACTTAACTCTCCAGGACTACAAAACCAAACAGTTAGTCTATCTTGAGTAGAACAAATCCAATTGTTTCAGTTACATTCTGGGAAAGCTCCTCTTAAAGGAGAAGCACGAGCTCGTGTCCGAACCAGTGAGGGGATCATTCCTCCCTCGTTGGGAACGACGCCAGTCAGTACGTATTAAAAACGGTAAACCTCGGATTAACCATTGTCGAGGAGCCAGGGGTCACTTATCGGTAAACCTTGGATTACTGTCAAGGAGCCGGTAAGGGGATTGGAGCTTGTTACTCTGCCCTTGCGTGCTGTCGGAGTTTAGACTGTTCCCCCAGGTGTAATTGTTGTGATTGGTAACCTTAGTGGCCATAATATCTAGGATTCTACCCAAGGTGACGGTGGAGGGAAGGTCCCACTGTACCTGGAGCAGACTTCGGCTATACTCACTTGGATTTTCTGGGGGGTACGCTTCACTTCGAGACGGTTAAAGTGGAGGTACTTGGTCCAGTCTATTCATTAAGCAGGTTGTCGGCGTAACTGTTCCACCCGCCATTTCTGTACTGAATCCTGCGAGGTTGGGCCTAATCACCAACTAGCGCTTTTGGTCCGGAAGATACTGTTTGTGTGTGCTTTGACACTCTAGATTATTTAGGCGTATGCTTCAAATTTGTTTGGTTCTTTAGAAGACTTAGGTGGTTTGATTTGCAATTTTTTACTTTGTTTTCGTGTGTTGTAATTAAAATCATTAATTGTGGCGGAATTACCGAGACGGTCCCGTCGAATTGGGGGCCAGTCTCCTGAGATTGTCACCGGACTAGATTTGTTAAGAAAACTCCGTCAATCGCGGAGTGAATCTCCTGAAGATATTCCGGGTCAGTTAGAAGGTTTAAAGGTCCTTGTATCACCTAGTGGCAGTAAAGTAGATTCACCAGAAGAAGGAGAGTTTGCCTTGGTAGTCCATCAAGATTACCAAAGTTTAGAAACAGGTTACAATCCCGAAGCTGTTACAGTTTCCGAGCTTGCTGGTAGTTTTTCATCTGCCAGTGAAACAGGCGAAGAACCTGAAATTTCCGAACCTGTTACTCCAACTCCTAGTGTTCCTGGTTCACCAAAAATAGAAAGAATTGTCACCGAAAATCTTCCTGTTGGGTTAATTGCTATAGAAGAACTTTTTCCAGAGGAAGAAATAGGCGTTTCTGATTCTGAAGATATAATTACCCTTGATTTGAGGGAGCGTGAATCCATCTTTTACAGTCCTCCTAGAAGTGAACCTTGGTACCTTGCTTTAACCAATTTATTGGACAACTCAGTAGGTTTTTCTACACCTCGTACTCCCTTTCCACCCGGAGGAATTCATAATCCTGTAGATATGTCTGGTCCGTCATCTGTGTTTTCACAAAGTCCTGAATCATTTTTACATGATGGTCCTTCTGTTCCTGCTGGGTATCAGTCAATTTCTGGTACTTTTTCGGGAGCATCTCCTAGACCCCTTGAATATGGGTTATTCGTTGGAAATAGTGGTACCGTTCCATTGAGTGTAGGTGAAGTTTATATGATGTCAGGTTCAAATCCCGTTAACCAACCTCAAGGTGGCCAATTACCGCCTGGGGGGCAACCTTCGTTAATGCCTGGGGGGCAACCTCAAGGTACTTCATTTGCGTCTGGAGGGCAACCTCAAGGGTATCAACCCCAGCCTCAATATGTACCCCAAAGTCAACCCCAAGATTATCAACCTCAAGGCTGGCAACCTCAAGGTCAAGGTCAACCCCAGTATTCGTATTTACCTCAAGGTTATCAACCTACGGGTCAATACCCTGGTCAAAGTTATCAACCACCTCAAGGGCAACCATATGGGACTGCGCCTTACAGTTATCAACCCTATCCTCAATACGGCTATGGATCTCAGTATCCTCAACCTGTTACGAGTCAATACCCTGGATTGTTAACATGGGATCCTTCACAGGGTCAACAGATGTTGCAGCCAAGTATACAGTTGGCACCTCGAGTAGGACAACCTGTAGTTCCTGGTCCATCCCAGCCACCGCAAACTGTCCAATCAAGTGTTCAGACCCCTGTAACTTCGGTAGTTACTCAGCCGCCAATTGCACCTGGTACTCCACCTCACACGGCTGCAGCAACTACCGCTACATCTACCATAGCTACTTCTGGAGTATCGGCAGCTCCGGTTTCTACAGTCCCTGTAACCACTCCTCAGACATCTGTACCGTTGTCTGGATCTACCGTCCAAACCACAGTCCCGATGCCTGTAGGCCCGCCTGGTACAAGTACGGTTGTTACTTCTCAACCTCATTTTGTTCAACCTCCGTACCAGGGACCGTATCAACCTGGGCAAGCTGCCCAACAACCGGCTTACCCGTATCAACCGTATCCTGGGTACACTTATAATCCACCTCAACAACCCCAGTATGGTCCGGTTAATCCTGGTTTTCCAGGAGGATATAATATCCCAAATGCTACTCCTGTCCCTAGTTATCCTGGATATCCTCCTCCTGGGGCTGGTCTTGTGACTCAAAATTTTAGAGATCCTAACCGTCAGTTACCGTTTATTGCAACTTTAGATTTACCCGACTTGACGCGCCTAACAAATGATCCAATTCAATATCAACAGTACTGGCCGCCAATGCCAAATAAGTTGCCCAGCGATATACCTAAGTTTGAAGGTAAGTCTGGAGAGGATCCATCCAATCACGTGATGACTTACCACCTCTGGTGTGCATCAAACTCCATCTCAGATGATTCCATCCGTTTACGTCTTTTCCAGCGTACACTCATTGGTCTCGCGGCCAAGTGGTACATTGAGTTGCCACGGGCCTCTTTTTACAACTTTAGCCAGTTAGCTACCTCGTTCTTAACTCATTTTCAGTTACCAGTCAGGTATGATAATGGTACGGAATTATTGACTTCGCTAAAACAATCGACATCCACGTACATTTCTGATCACATCCATGAGTGGAGACGTCGAAGAAGATTAGTAAAAGTTTTTATTCCGGACCAAATATTAGCTGAATGGTTTGTAAAATCATTACTACCACGAATTACTGAAGATGTAGCTAAGGCCGGAGTAGTTACTGAGGAGCAAGTCATTGCTCAAGCACAGTACCTTGACTTAGTTTATACTCAGTCGGGTACGTTACACGAGAAAATACCGGATCTTCCCAAGTCAAACCAAATCGCTGCTGCTCCTTCGGGATCTCATGCCGCTGATGGTATGATTGGTATCGTGACTACAAAGAGCAAGAAGAAGTCTTCCAAGGCTTCAACTACTCCAATTATCACTTTGCCTGATTCTCCGACAGGAGAGTCTTCTCCCGAACTGACTGCCGACATTCACGCCGTAGAGTCATCTACGGCCAAACCAAAAAACGGTGGAAAGAAGAAAGGGAAGAAGAAGACCAAAGCAGATAAGGCTCCAAAGGAGAAAGTAGAAAAATCGGAAACCAATGACGAAAAACGCAAACCTCGTTATCCTTGTCTCATTTGTGAAGAAGATCATTTTACGAGAGACTGCCCTCATCGGGCCGAGGTAGTGAAAATCGTTAAAGGTTCTCCCACTCCTGCTGTGTTAAAGAATCCATTTCCCGAGCAGGAAAATAAGATGATAGGTTCTTCTTCAAATGCCAGTGAAGAACCCATTTTGATGATGTCTCATGTCAGGATTGCGACTCGATCGCAAGATTATGGTAGTAAGGCTCCTGTTGATGGTAAAGAAGCAGAATCTTCTAACTCTAACCCATCAACCTCAACTCCTGGTTCCGATCCACTACAGATCGAGAAACCTAACCCAGACTTAATGATTAAGCCGCCCGCCAAGGGTGTACTTCGAAGGTCTGCTTTCAATCCACATGCGAGAGCAGCCCAGAATTACAATATTGTTGAAGACTTAGCTGTTTCACCTTCAGCAATGTCGGCACTCGCAGTGCTGCAATCATGTCCAGCGCAACGAAAGTTGTTTTTGTCGGCTATTGGAGCTGTTGATGTTCAGGACCCGAACCTCATGATCTTTGATCTAGAAATTAGTACACCGCGTCTCCCTCATCAAATGGCTTTCCAAATCCCAGTGATAGTCAAAAACAGGCCTATTCACCGGACTGTGATTGATGAGGGAAATTCTACGTGTATTATGTCAATTCAATGTTGGAGATCGCTTGGTTCTCCTTCATTGAACCAATCCCCCACCATCCTTAAGGCCTTTGATGGCCGTGGGTTCCGTCCGTTTGGTATTCTACAAGAATTGCCTATAGGGGTCGAAGGTAAAACCGTGAATCTGGATGTGGAAGTGGTTGATGCCCCTCTAGATTACAACCTTCTTTTGGGTCGAAGTTGGTCATATGCTATGACAGCGGTCGTTTCATCGGTCTTCAGAGTCATTAAATTTCCACATAACGGTAAGATCGTGACTATTGACCAGCTGACATACTTTTCATCCGACCCATCCTCTTCTGAAACTATCCAACATGTTGGTAAAATGTCAATCCCTTACAAGGACATTGGTGTCGATTTAGTCAAAGATTCCGGTTTGCTGGGAACTTTTCCTCTCCCTCCACTCAATGTAGATCCTTCATTTGCGACGATTCATATGATCACGTCAGAAAACATTATTCACGCTGATCCTTGGTATGTTCCCTCTGACTCTGAGCTAGATTCATTCGGTGATGTTATGCCGTTGAGTCCATATGAAATTGCCTATGAAGCTCTTATGTCTTTTACTGATTTTTCTTCAACCAAACCCGACCAAATGAATGTGGTCAGTGAAGAGTCACTTTTCACATCGCCTTTAGAACGGATAACATTTCCCGAAGAAGTCTCATCTGACGAACGACTTCGAGAAATCCTCAGTGTAGATAATCTACCATGGGAAGATCTCCATCACAGATCTTCGTTTTTACCTAAGGGTGATGCATTTGAAAATGATTTTTCATCTATCTTTACCGCTGCTTATGTCAAAGACGCTCAGGATCCAACGAAACATTCTGATTCTGAGCTGAATTTAGGGAATATTTCTCGTACTGTTCCCATTGATATATCAGTGAAGCCCGGAATTGAGGAGAACGTTCATATAGGTGCCGCTTGTACTAAAGAAGAAATCCAAACTTACAAGGCCCTATTCCAAGAATTCCGCGACGTGTTTGCCTGGTCCTACGAAGAAATGCCAGGAATCGATCCTGCCATTGTTGTTCATGAAATCAAAACCTACCCGGATGCTAAACCCATTCGGCAACGGTTGCGTCAGATCCACCCTCGAAAAGCAGCTGCAATCAAAGCCGAAGTCGAAAAGATGTTGAAAGCAGGTTTCATTTATCCGATCCCGTTAACGGATTGGGTATCGAATATCGTTCCCGTCACTAAAAAACAAGGAACAATAAGAATCTGTATCGATTATAGGGATATCAATCGAGCTTGTCCAAAAGACAACTATCCTACGCCTTATATCGATCAAATAATTGATGATTGTGCCGGAAGTGAGATGTTTTCCTTCATGGATGGTTTCTCAGGTTATAATCAAATCAATATTCTACCTGCCGATCAACCAAAAACGGCATTCATTTGTCCATGGGGGACATTTGCTTATTGCAAATTACCTTTTGGCCTTAAGAATGCTGGCGCTACTTTTCAAAGGGCTATGTCTTATGCGTTTCATGACATCAAGCACATTGTGCAGCCCTATCTCGATGATTTGCCGGCTCATTCTTTACGTCGAACCGATCACCTTGTCCATTTACGAGCAATCTTTATGAGGTGTAGGCATTATCGAATTCGGTTGAATCCCCACAAGTGTGTTTTCTGTATAGAAACCGGTCGATTATTGGGGTTTGTTGTTTCCAAAACCGGCATTCGCGTCGATCCCTCGAAAGTCGAGGCTATCATCCAATTGCCTCCTCCTTCGAGTTTGCACCAACTCCAAAGTTTGCAAGGGAAAGCAAACTTTTTACGCCGATTCATCCCTAACTACGCCGAGGTCACTAAAGGTTTTACACGGTTGTTGAAACAGAACGTACAATTCTTTTGGGACGAGATTGCAAAACAATCTTTTGATGCATTGAAACACGCGTTAACCCATGCACCGTTATTGCATCCTCCCAACTACAACCAGGACTACTTCTTATACCTCGCCGCTTCGCATTCCACCATTGGAATGGTGTTAGTTCAAGAGGACGAGTTCAAGGCAGAGCATGTGATATATTATCTTAGCAGAACCTTAAATCCAACTGAGTTAAAATATTCACATGTGGAGAAATTGGCCCTGGCAGCCGTTCAAGCTGTCCAGCGTTTCCGTCACTACATTCTTCTCCGCAAAACTACTGTTGTTTCAGATTGCAACCCTATGATCTATATATTGACAAAACAACTGCTAGGGGGCAAGTACTCTAAATGGATTGTCATCCTGCAAGAGTTCGACTTGGAATTTGAAAAGTCCAAGTCCAAGAAATCTTTGGTCTTTGCGGAATTGATGTGTGATTTCCCAAGTGCTGACACAGAGACTGTGGCAGAAGAGTCCATTGTGGACGAATCCTTGTTTCTCATTAGCACTGTAGATCCGTGGTATGGGGATATAATCATCTATCTCCAAACCCAAACCTTTCGGCCTGAAGCTTCCAAGGAAGACCGTCGAAAAATTCGGTTTCAATCCCAACAGTACAGAATTATTGGAGATACGCTTTATCGCCTGGGGGCAGACTTAGTTTTTCGACGTTGTTTAACTCACGAAGAGGCTGAGAGAGTTTTGAATGATTGTCACTCTGGAGCATGTGGCGGTCATATGTCTGGGTATGCCACAGCTCAGAAGGTGTTGCGCGCTGGCTATTTCTGGCCGTCTATGTTTAAAGATTGTATCCTTGCCGTCAGAAAATGCCACAACTGTCAAGTGTTTGATCGCAAGATGCGCGCTCCACCTGCTCCTCTCCACCCTATAATTGCCGCTGGTCCATTCGCCAAATGGGGCATTGACTTTATTACTTGTAACCCTCACTCGGCCGGGGGGCATGCGTATATCATCCTTGCGGTTGATTATTTTACTAAGTGGGCCGAGGCGATGCCTACATTCGACGCGAGCGGCAAGACAGCTGCACTTTTCGTATTCAATCATATCATAACTAGGTTCGGTGTCCCACAGGCAATCATTACTGACCATGGGAGCCATTTTCGAAACGTCATGATGACTGAGCTTACAAGCCAGCTTGGTTTGCGCCACGATAGCTCTACACCTTATTATCTGCAAGCCAACGGTTTGGTTGAATCAATCAACAAAGTTCTAGTCGTCATGATTCGACGGATCATTGGTATCCATCGAACGAATTGGCATAACATGTTATTTTCGGCACTATGGGCATATCGAACTTCAGTGAAAAATTCAACAGGTTTCACCCCTTTTCAGCTAGTTTATGGCTTAGAAGCTGTGTTACCTATTGAATGCGAAATCCCATCACTTCAAATGGCTGTCGAATTACTTCCAGCTACTTCCGAAGAGGAGAAACGGTTGTTATACTTGGCTAAATTAGATGAGACTCGGCGTGACGCTACTTTAGCTATCGAGACTCACGCAAAACGAATGAAAGCCCAGTACGATAAAAATATAACTCCTAGAAGTTTTTCAGAAGGAGACCTAGTACTATTATATGATCAAGCAAACGATAAGCTAGGTGCTGGAAAATTCGTTCCCATGTGGCATGGGCCCTACATTGTAAAGAGAAAGCTAGCAAAAGGGGCTTATGAGTTAGTTGATTTTGATGGGGACTCTTTGGGCAAACCCAGAAATGGACTTTACCTAAAGAGGTATTATGCTTAAAATGATGGATGGAGAAATTTTTAGATAGGTTAGATTTCCTTTCTAGCTAGCAAGTGTGTTAGTTCAGTTAGTGTAGTTAGTTTAGCAAGTGTGGTTTTCGTCATTATCCTGGCTTATTTTGGTTTTACTCTTGATATTGTAGATGTCGACGCCTCTCCAAACATACATTGGATTTGCTGATGGTGCTTGTCGTAGTACACGGAATATCTCTTCCGCAGCTTGGGTTATCTATTCACCCTCTGACGAGTTAGTTTCTATGCGTGGAGTAAGCCTCGGTCAAACAACGAATAACATTGCAGAATACAGTGCAGTGGTTGAATTATTATCCGAATCTATTTCATTTGGAATTCGACGTTTGATTGTGAGGTTAGATTCTGAACTTGTTGTATTACAGCTTAATAGAATTTATGCCATTAGAAATCCTGTGTTGTTAAGGTTGTTTTTGAGAGTGCGTCTCTTGGAACGTGAATTTGACTACATTGAATATCAACACATTCCAAGGTCCCTGAATACATTAGCAGATGCAATTGCTTCTCGAGTGTTGGACAGACATTTATAATAATCATGCAAGTAAATTTAAAGACATTTCATCATACATGTTAAACAAGATAAGCCGGTAATAGTGATATATAGATAGAAGTGTGTCCAAAAAATATATACATCGTCTTTGATCATAGGTTTAACACACCTTATGATCAGCAAAATGATAGTACAAAAAGTCAAAAATGTCACATGTGACTACAAAGAGTGACTAGTCAATCACTGGTGGTGCTCTGTATACGATATCACTGCGCGGGCTACCTTGCGCAAAAATCTCCTAAACGGCCCAGGAACCGCAACCACAAAACGTTGAAGCCTGATAGGAATGTCGTCCATAGAAGTCTCAGGTATGCCTACCGTAAGACGATCTAGGTCATGCTCCAACTCAGCTAATACGTCCGCACTCGCGTCCTGTGGGGCCGGTGCCGGTGCAGCTGGATGTCGTCTGTCGTAAGGCCGGAGATTGGCTGGACGCTCTGGTCCAACATCTGCATTTTAAAATTTTACTGTTAGTTTGAGACGATATATATATAAAAAGAAAAATAAAAAAATACATGAACTAGGAAAATCGTGAAAATGAAAGTACCTCTGTCATCCCATTGTTCTCCCTGTGGAAGAACCATGTCCGGATCACCTCTGAAATCCATTCCGGCATATGGAAAGTCTTGTATCACAAAAAGCTGGCCCTCTAGCCAGTTGAAGTAACTGTCCGAGAATCGAACCACTGTAGCTCCCTCGTCAGGATGCCGGGCCATCACCGCAACCCATCGAACCAGCTTTGGCTCCCGAGGACCCAAGTCATCAACAGTGAGTTGCTGAGGGATCAGCATAGGAACTCTCTCCAAGGCAAAGCTCACGACTATAGGCCCATATCCAAAGGTCTTAAGTCGCCCGTTCTTTGCCTTGGTCAGTTGGCTCTTCATGTGAGCCGACACAGCTTCGCACCAGTTGAAGATGGTGCCTTGGTAACAGTCAACTGCCATCCGCATTTGGGATCCAGAAGCAATGTGCAAGGCGGCCGCGCCACAAATCCTGGTAACTGTAAACGCAATAGTTCTAAGTTCCGCCAAAGCGATGTGTTTTATCTCCACACCCTTCTTATGGCGAGTCCCACGTCTGCACCACTCCTCGCGGAGATCCTCAAGGGATTGGCCACCCGGCCGGGTCCCCGCGAGGTTGAGTTGCTCACCTCTGTTTGGCAAGCCAGTAAGAAAGTATACATCGGCGGGCTCTATCTCGAGCTGGTGCCCTCCAATGTAGAAACATTGATCCTGAACGTTCCATCGCTGAACAAGCCATTCCAAGAATCTTACCTGGCCCCTCATGCCCGGTATGGTCCAATACTTATACAATCCACATGTTCGTAAAGCATCCAATGAGGGCTGGTGGTTAATTGCAGCCTCATCATCGTCTACGTGCTCTCTCTCTCTCCAGTCTAGCATGTTTGAAGCCCTGCACACCAATAGAAACAATTAGAAATCAATTTGACTCATTTTGGTGGTTTTTTGACAAGTTTTGGGTTTTGAAATCCGCCCTCGGCGGAGGACGCACCCCGTCTTTTCAGCACAGGGCGTCCGGACGCAGCTTGCCTGAAGGCGGGCTGCGTCCCCCGACCTTTTTCCCGTGTGGGAAAAAGTCGGGGACGCAGGTCACCCGAAGGGCACCTGCGTCCGCCGAAAGGCGCATTTTAAACCTAAAAGCCTTCCAAAAAATGAAACTGGGACAAAAAACAAGAAACTAAACGGATAGAAATGAAGAGGGGGATGTGTAAAATACCTCGGTGAAGCGGCGTTCGATTCCGACGGTCAGATTTTCCGCAGCAACCACGGGAAGTTTTCTGGCCAAAAGCTCCTTTTTCAAACTCCAAAGTCAAACGGTAAAAATGACATGGTAAAAGGTCTTTTTATAGGTTTTTTGGATGAATTAGTTCATTTTTTACCATGAAAAGATGTTTTTCGATGAATTTTCGCCTATTTTAAGCAGGTATGAGTAATGTGTCGCTTTTGTGCAGGACAAAGGGATTTCAAGGGAAGTTGTAATTTTCACAAATTAAACTATCAGAGTCATCTTTTAAGCCCTTTTCTGACTCCGTAAAACATGAAAAGATCGCCGAGTGTTTCTTTTTCACTCGTTAAAATGGAATTAAAAGACGGTCCTCTTTTAGCTTTTTTCTGACCGTAAAAACAGGAAAAGATTGCCGGGTTTTTGTCGTTTCAAACTCGATAAGGAACTAAAACGACGTGTCTTTGGTCGCTTTTTACTTTTCAGGTCAATGACACTATTATGAAAGTACTCCTTGGTCGCAAGATCAAGCGGTTCCCCCAGGTATTATTTTATACTTTTTCGGGCTTGAGGGACACAAATTTACGAAAAAGTTCAACGTGGAGTTTCCTTACGTTTTTCAGACTCTCTAAAATTGAAAAACACCGAGTTTCTCCTATACTGGACTCGTTAAACTTTTACAGTAAAGGACCTGTTCAATTACAAACAGGAACGAACCACTCCTTCCTAGGGTTCGAATTTAAACTAGGTTGGACTCGTCCGAAGGATGAGCTTATAACCAAGCATATGTTATCCTCCTCAAGCTTGTTAAAAATAAAGAGGTACTTGCCAGAAATGGTGGGGGAAAAGAGAGAAGAATAAACCTATTTGTCACCTTTTGTCTCAAACGAAACTTTATTACCACTCTTGAACACGACACTTTTTGCATTTCACCTGGGTTGGGAAATCTTCTACCTCACAGTTGACTTTGAAAATCTTTAACCGGGTTCAGGGATTAACTTTGAGTTATTCGTCACCAAACCATTTGTTGTGTCGTTATGTGTTCAAGAGGTCTGCGAGCAAAACTTTCATCTGCAAAATACTTATCATCCATTTGACCATCCCTGAGTCAGTCCTTACAGCAACATTTCTTCAACTTGAACAATGATTTCGTGTTGCGGGCTTGCCTGCAACGAGTCGCTTTCTATCGACATCAACACATTATCTAGAAAGATGACTTAGGAATCGACAGTACCTTGGAGTCTGCATGCATCAATGGCAGGTTTCTCGCCTTTGACGACAGTTTACATCATTGACTTTCGATCAAAGGATTCCGTGAAGTGTTCGACATCAAAGCATCTATTCACATTTCACGGGTTGTACTTGGTACTTTGAGAACCATTGACATTACTGGTGGTCTCTCTCACACTTGTTAACAGTTCACATCATCGACTGGTAATCAAGTGGTTTCTAACATGTTCGACATCAAATCATTTAATCACATGTTTAGAATCGTACCAATTCGGGAAATAGAAGTGAAGACCCTGGATCTAGTTTCTACCATCCAGGCTGCGAGGAGTTTTGTATTCATTATCTATGTAGACTAATCATAAACAGATGGCTGCGTCCATACTGTGTCTACAAAAGTCTATAAAAATGATGTACTGCAAGATCATTCCTGTATCAGAATAGTTAGTCCATTAGTTAAAGTTTTGAATCTGAGTATGGGAATGCCTACCTCAGTGATGATATAATCTTATACATGTATTTTGTGTTGAAAATTGCAGGTTCCAACCAGGGCATCCACAAGTCAATCCTTGAAATGATAAAGCGCTTCACCCTTCCTAGAATTATAAAACACCCATCTATTCCAGGCTTCGCACTTTAGGGGGCAATCTGTTACACTAAAAAATGTCACCTTGACTACTTACAGTTAGTATGGCTCAAAATCAACAGTCATGCTACCCTCTTAGGCAAGTCTTATGCCTCTGTTATCCATCTCAAACTCAAAGAAGAGAGAAAGTATTGTAAAACTATGTTTATCTCTGGGGTCGCAGGTTCTCTCTAGCCTTACCTGCGGGGACGCAGGCTATGTTCACAAGAACTGCGTCCATGGACGCTCTGTATATCAAAGGACAGGTGCGTCCTCCTGTAAAAGGCAAAATGCGCGAGTTTCATCTTAAAAAAGTTACTTGTGGTTACTTCTAGAACCTTCTAGAGGTCGGTTTGATGAAATGGATGCGCCTCCAGTTGGTTCATGTATCTCTATTAAGAGGGAACTTATCCCATCAATAAGGGAGCTATCCCACCCATAGAGGGGAATGATCCCATTGATAGTGGACCTGAATAACCTCTTTACAGCACTATAAAAGAAGGCATTGAGCCAAGAGGAAGGGGGCTGAAGCTATACATTTTCTTTGGGTAAATGCTGCAGAATTTAGGTCTTCCATTAGAACCTTTGTGAGGAGAGATTGTTTTCACATGATTCGACTTGGAAGAGGGTGAGCTTTGTCAAAGTAGAGGAAAACACTTGATGGACCCTGGGAGGAACTTGCACAACACCAAGGCCAGGTTGTAAGAGTTTCTTTGTTTCGTTATTAATACAAACTGGTTTATTTTTCTCAATAGCTTGTGTTAATGAGTTATTTCATGTGTTCCTTGGTCTGCATGTTGAATGTATATTTTATTATATGAAATACAAGTGCTCGGTAATCGTTTGATTGTTTGTGGTTGCAGGAATTGACTTAAAGGAGGAGCTCATCCGGATTGGCAAGGACGAACTACAACAATAGCGTTTTGGAATAAGGTAAGCCTAAACACTTGTACTTTTCATGTCATAAAAGGTATATTTAGAGAAAGATCATTCCATTTTGTCTTGTTTGTCGCTAGAGAGTGTAAACTCCTAGGGAGGTCAGTTGTGTCAGCCCAAACGACTTTTTCCGCCACGACAAGCTTATAGCTACCAAGTGATTTACTTATACTCATTTGATGAGAGCATATGCCACCTTGTTATCTTTACCTTTGATGTACCTGAGATCGAAATCAAACTCGCTGATCGTGGCCAACCATATAGCTTTCTTGGCATTCAAACTCGACTGGTCAAACAAATACCTCAATCCAATATGATCACTCACAAGTACAAATCTCCTGCCAAGAAGATAGTATCTCCACATCTTCAATGCATGTATGATCGCTACTAACTCCAAATCATGTGTCAGGTAGTTCTACTCGTGCTTGTTTAGTTTTTTGGACTCATAACATACCACCTTTCCATCCTGCATAAGGACTCCACCAAGCCCTCTCTTGCAAGCATTTGTGCATACCACAAACTCTTTGTCCGGATCTGCAATCTGTAGCATGGGTGAATGTGTCAAAAAATTCTTGATTTGCTCAAATTTAGCCTCACACTCCTCAGTTCATTCGAACTTCTTACCTTTCCTTTGCAATGATGTGATTGGATAAGAAATCTATGAGAAGTTCATGATGAACCTCCTATACTAGCCTACCAAATCCATGAAGTATCTCACCTCATCTACATTCTTAGGAGCTACCCACTCCATGATGGCCCATATCTTCTCTGGTTCTACTACAATGCCCTCCTTGGAGACAACATGCCCCAAGTAGTGTACCTCAGTCTAAAAGAAACTACACTTTCTGAGCTTAGCATACAACTAATGCTCTCTCAACAACCTCAACATTGCTGCTAAATATTCGACATGATCTTCCTCATTTTTAGAATATACCAGTATATCATCAATGAACACAATAAAAAAATTATCCAAATATGGACACAACACACTATTCATAAAACACATAAATGTAGCTGGAGTATTAGTTAATCCAAATGGAACAATGACAAACTGATAATGTTCGTACCTGGTCTGGAAAGTGCTCTTGTAAATTTATTCCTCTTTGATGCGTACCTGATGATATTTGTATCTCAAGTCAATCCTAGAAAACATGGTTGCTCCCTTCAACGAATCGAACAAGTCATCAATCCTCATCAATGGGTACCTGTTCTTGATGGTCACTTTGTTCAACTGCTTGGAATCAATGTATAATATGAGTTTTCCATCTTTCTTCTTCACAAATGACATCGGTGCACCCCAAGGTGATACACTTGGCCTAATGTATCCCTTTTCCAACATTTCCTTCAACTACAACTTTAACTCAACCAACTCAGGTGTGCTCATCTTGTAAGATGCTTTTGATGTTGGAGTTCCACTGGCACTAACTCAATAGAAAATTATACCTCCCTATGAGGTGGAAACTCTGTAATTTCCTCAAGAAATACATCCTTGAACTGCTATAAAATTGGGTACCTGCTCAATACATCTGCATCCTCAACTTCCTTACCTTTATCACTATAAATGTGCATTGCAAATTACTTACACCCTTTCCTGCGACTGCGCTTTGATTGCATAGTTGTCACCATCCTGACTGATGTGGCTTTCTCTTTCCCCTGTAAGACTCTTGGTTATCCATTGTCATCAATGCACTCAATGGATTTTTCATACCAACCTATCTTGGTTCTATGAAGATACAACGAATACATTCCCAACAGCATACTATATGAATCCAACAGTAATACATTCCAATGTGTTATGGTAGGCATACCATTCAAGTCAAATGAACACTTGCTCTTACCCAATGACGAAATCATTTCTTCATACCTGTGGCCAATTGCACTAACCAAGATTCTGCATGCAATTCCTTATGAAAACCACACATATCCACCAAGTCAGGACTAACTCAGTTATAATTAGATCTAGGGCCAATCAAAATAGAAATAACTTGATCACAAAGCTTACCTTCCATTTCAATGATAGATGCCTGATGATCTGCCTATTTTTTATCCAATGCTTCATAGATACATGGAATACTTTGACCAACATCTCCAATAGTTTGTGCCTCTTGTACACTGTATATCTTAGGCCTACCACTCTAGTATTGTGGAGAATATCTCCTGCGATGATCTCCTCCACAAGTCCAACACCACACGAGTTTATTATTTTTTTTCCTCATATTGGTGTCCTTGTCCTCTATTTGATGCATTGAACCTCTTAGGTGGTGTGACATTCTCCTTGTTACTTGTATCTTGAGGCCTTACGCTCTTTCTTTCCCATTTTCCTTTGTTATTTGCATTACCTCTCCAGTCTGGCTTAGTCTCAGTTTTGTGCTTCAATTTTTCATAGCAATGTCTTAGCTTCTGAATGGCCTCCTCCAATGATCTAGGCTCATCAAACTCAATTCTATCTTTAAATGCAATTGGTAACCCACTAATGAACCTATGAATCTTGTCCTTTTCCTTTGTGAGATAAGGCACATACCTCAGTAACTCCAAGAACCTAATAGTGTACTCATCATCTGTCATGGATCCCATATTTAGCTCATAAAATTCCTTCACCCTGTCATCAAAGTATCTTTCTGACGGATACTTCTTCTTGACTAGTCATTCAAACTCACTCCAAGTCAAATATTCCTCATCAATACATCTGAAATTATTCACCTCTTCCCACCAAATTTTTGTTTTACCTTTGAGACTGAATGTAGCCACTTTAGCTTCCATGTTCTCTAAATAGTCGTGTAACCTGAAGAATTTCCTCATGCCAAGAAACCATGCCTCTCCATCATGTGGTTTCTTCATCTCTCCATCAAATTTTGGTGGATTTTCTTTCTTAAACTCATCCAGTAAATATCCCCTATCACTCCTCCTATAAGGACGGTAACGACGATGATCATGATGTCTATATGAATCAGAACTAGAATCATACATGTGTCTGTGCCCTCTCCTATTCGGAGTGTCCATTAACTTGCCATTTCTCACTATATCGGATCTATCTGACCTGTGACCACCATGCGACTAACTACCATATGCCCCATTATTTCTATCCTCCTTCTCATAGCTAATCGAACGTGGTCACTATCGTTGCAAATCTGACAAACTCTAAAGTATTACTGCATTTTCCTCTGCTTTTTTCTCCTGTGCCTACATGATTCTGTCATTATCTGCCTTACAACTCCTTATTTCTTCCTTTATACTTATCAGTGTAACTTCAAAATCATAAGAATTCCCAACACCATACTACTCTTCGAATTCATAGGGAGAGTCTTTGTAGTCAACCATCTTGCTAGAGATTTAATATCTCTTCCTACAAGGTGTATCATGTCAGCTTCACAATAAACCAATGTACCTTAGTATAGCTCAGGGGGGGATTCCTTTTCTACAAGATCAACAAATCAGCGTGATACATGTATAACATAATCATGACAGTATATAGACATATAAAACATAAGCATATGACCATGCAACCGCCATTCTAGCTAGGGTCTAGTCATCAATGCATGACCTCAACAACAACACACACCACGAACTCATGCATGAAAACCACCATCATTATGTCAGTATATGCTTGAATGCATGCAAACATGAACATGCATAAGCGATGCATAACCATCCACACATATGCGAAAACTTTTATGATCAAGCATGAATGAACAATTCTTGAAATCAAACTTGCAAGAATGATACATGCAACCAAGCATACAAGAATGTACCAAACATGCAAGAATGCAACCAAGCATACTACAACGATACATGTAAGCGACATAAATCAGCATGTAACCAGACATACACTCACAACGATGCACTCCACAATAAAAACTCAATTTCACATGATGAAATCACTACAACCATGAACAACATCATGCTAATGAAACAAGCACATGGAATGTAAGGGTCAGAGACATATCCAACTGACATGCATGCATGACTAACACATAGCCCATATAGTCCGAGGAGTGAAACATGATCTGATACCACTCTGTAACACCCTCCTCCCACATCTACCCAAGAAATTCACCAACTGGGGTAAACATGTGATGAGAGGCCATTATGATATGATTCGACCTCCTAAGTCATGTTAAGGAAGTGAAACCGATAGAAAGACACCATACAGACATTAATCATCAGCTAAAAGACCCGCAGGAACCAATCCAATACTTTAGACATCTTGCCTTGGGGTCCCACTGATATTTTGGACAATTTAAGGCTCAGTCGCTCCCATGCTATGGGCATGAGTGTGACCAAAAACCCAAAGTCTCTCTCACAAGCTTGCCTGCCAGTGACCAGAGACCAAAACTATCGGTGCTATGCTAGCAACTCTAGGATTTTAGATACTTTTTTAGGCCCAGAGCCCATGTCACTGCCCAGAATTGAACAAAATCTCCAAATCAATAAAACAACATGGAATTTATTGTACTAAAGAAAATACTTGTTCAAGACCTTGAATGGATCCCTACTATCCATAACAGGTATTTCATCAAACATATTACAAATGTGTAATCTAAAGGTGTAATTAACAATTCTAAACATAGGGGTCTCATACTTAGCTGAGAATCACTAAGAACCATTGATCCCTCAACACATCAACTGCCATTCCATCCACTAGGTCATAGATACATTGATCATTCAATTACAAGTGAAAACATGATGAGAGCCACACATGATTGTTGTCATAAAACACAAACATAACCAACATAACAGGGAAAAAATTATCAATGAAATCACAACCATAGACACCACATATAAACCATCAAAATTCTCATAGAAATACAAGGAGAAATAACATTTCATTAATGATGAAAAATCCAAACCCAGGATGGGACTTCCACATTCCACCCAACCATAGAATGGATGAGCCAAACCTCTCTTCATCCATTCACCCTCGTGCCATATCCCAAGAATGAATGTGGGATCTCATAGAACACATCAATCAAAACTCATTTAGGGCTTCCAGAGGCCATCCACTTGAACCCATCAAACAATGATTCAACGTCATGGTCAAACATCACAAAACCATCATCCTATCGGTCTCTATCCTAGCCATTCAGAGCTCCAGAGCTCTAGAGTGTTTGTTCCAACCAAGGCTCGAGGACAAGGAACTCAACCCACTACTACCGCCAGGCTCGAGAGTGTTTTTCCAACCAAGGCTCTAGGACTAGTAACTCAACCCACCAAGGGCTTCAGAGCGTTTGTCCAACCAAGACTACGTGACTATTAACTCAACCCAAGCTATTACATGTCTCCAGAGTGTTTGTCCAACCAAGGTTCCATGAACTAGTAACTCAACCCAAGCTAAGGAAACATGAGAACCAACCAAAAACAATAAATTAAAGTAAACCCACAATCACCATGGCTATCCAGGAAATTGCAAGGCTAGTAAATCCATTGTTAATCTAGGCAATCCTCCATGCCAATGACATATAACAACCAATAAACCACATGCATATGCCATGCATGCCAAAACTAGTGAAGGAAACATACATGAAACTCGGTACCTACAAGAAAATCTGATGTAGTTGCTAATCCCGATTCCTTCTTGTGTTTTCCTACTCTTCCTTTTCCTTCTTTCTCCAAAATCCAAGTATGCCACACCCACCAAGATTTCTCCAAGAGTATTAGAGAGGGAGAGAGAATAATGAGAGAGATCCAAAACTTAGCAGACAAAAAGTTACCAACTAATCCTTAGAAGCCTTTTTATGAATGAGGCCTCTATTTTCTTCATTTTCCATTATTTTCCTTCAATTTCCTCCTCACATTCAACTTGTGACCTTTCACCTCGGTTTTATCCTAATTCCCATTAATTTCATAAATAAATGTGCCAAAAATGCCATTTTTCCTTTCCAAATCCTTAGCCATTTCCTTTGCCAATTTTCTTAGCCATAAATAATCACAAGTGATCCCCATCATTAGGATTTTTCCCAACATTTAGCTTGAAATAATTGGCCCATCATCTGTGGTTATTATTTTGCCTTTATTTACTTTTATTACATGGGATTTTCACGAGGGATGTTACAACTTTTACATTGAAATTTAAATCAAATTCGATATGAGCTACGACTATAGAGTGTATTGTCGACTTAGAAGTGGATGAAAATGTTGTTTGTATTTCAGGTTTTATTCTAGGAAACCATATCAAATTATAAAACTCGATAATCCTCTCAATATTTTCATTCTCTTTTTTATTGCGTATAGAGATTTTGTAGTTGAATTCTGATCATTTTTTAGAAAGTGATTCAGGTTTTGTAGTTGAATTATGATCTTTTTCAAGAAAGTGATTTAGATTTTATAGTTGAATTCTGATCGTTTTTTAGAAATTGATTCAGTACTGGGCTGAGTTAATCAATATTTGATTCCATGCTTTTGGTGCAGACCTCTAAAGATTAAGAAAATTACTTGGTCAGAGTTGAATCTGAAAACTAGACAAAAGAAAGAATTGAAGATTGAGGGAGAAAAGAAAATGTGTGAGAAATTTAAAATATATGTTGAATGGTATTCATTATTAGATCCACTTTTTCCTTTTGTGTTGATTTTTACTTTAGAACATACATTTTAAAACATTTTGTGGATTTTCTTTCTAGAAGACTGGTTGGACAATTATTTACAACATTTTTCTTAGGAAAATCATAGCAACAAGCCTATAGAAGGTGTTTCTTCTAGTTGGACAAGTATTTACAACCTTTTCCTTAGGATAATCCTAGAAAAAATCTTGTAGAATTTGTTTCTTCTATCGTTTCATTTTGTATGTATACAAGTTCTCTTTTTTAGCCTATTCCAACCCCATCCTATGGTAGCTTACCCCTTGCTTGAGCTGTGTGGAAATCATTTGCTTATGCTACAAGTACAAGGAAAAAGGTTTTGGGTGAAAAAATAAGCCACAATACAGGGTTTTAGTATCCTTGGAATAACGTATAGACACCATCATATGGTTTCTATACGGACGGACATGCACACCTGATGTCTGGCCTAGAAATGACAAGTCTACAAGCTTGAGTACCTTCAAAAATTCATAAGAAAATCAAAGATCTGAAGTTGAATATACCAAAAAATATGATAGAAATGTTTTCTTTCCACATCACAATTTTTTGGGTTTCTAATATTATCCATCTAGTGTTTGTGATACTTTGGTGGTAACAATTACTAAATCTTGATTAATCTACCATTTTTTTCAATATTTGTTTGGCAGTTATTGATGCCATGATGGTAGAGTAAAATATTTAAGATGCAAAGAAAGCCATGTTTTCAAGGGCATTAGATTTGTTGAAAACATTGATAATTTGTGAGGAATGTTAAAGTAAAAATGTCACTTCTTAGCAAACGCTGCAATTAAAAATAACAAATCCTCATGTATGTTGTAGAAATATAGAATAACTATTTTCCAATTGAAACTTTGAAAGTAGTCAACAGTTTTTGCAAACAATATTTCATGGTCTTATGCTATTTATATGGTTTCATAGCAATAGAATAAATATAAGGTTGGGAATTTCAAATTTTGTTGAATTTATTTTCTATCTAGCAAGGAGCATGTATTGGAGAAATCTTAAGAAATCTCAATAGAAAAAGAGAAGGATAAATAGAAACCAAGTTTCAAACTTAAACTAATGTCACTTTAGTTTAATGTAAGTCACTATTGACGAATTTAAATTTGACCTTTTGTATTCTATTAACTATAGGCTTACTTAAATTTTTACATTTAAGTTTCATATTACATTGTGTAGACAAACAACATATTCATTGCTCACTGAAAGGAGTCAGGACAAACTTTTGAACTAGCCCAAGCATTTTATAGTTCATATATTAATCAAATTATTTCTAGAGATCATGATAGGTTGAAGATAAAACCATTATATGTAACATTCGTGATTGTGCAATGCTGTAAATATTTATAGGTAATTGTTGGACATGCCTTTTGCACTTGTAGTTGAGATAAAAGTTTGGTTAAATTAGCATATATATTATTTCTAATCTACTTGATTACTTTTTGATTGTCGATTATTATCATATTTATACTGACAAGAATGCTTCTACTCTTATTTTTGGGACAAATGGTCTTATTTTTGGGACAAATGGGCTAAAATAGTGCCCCTATGTATGTTTCAATAGTTTGTAACTTGTCAGGGATAATTAGGTTGTTTTGTAGATGGCATTTGATAACCATATATCAAACTTAGTTGTTCTAGAGAATGTTTCCATAGTGTCATGTGCAACTTTGTATATCATTTTTTATGGTTTTAATTATTACTTTCAAATATATTTTGTCTTGACTATTTGTTGCTAAAAATTGAAACATTTTCCTTTTATTTTTTCATCTTAGATGTTTAAGAAACCTATACATGCAACTACACAAAACAGATCTTGGTATAAAATATTTTTTCTTATGAAAACTGAAACCATTAAAGTTTAATGCCCATTATCTCTTACTTCCTCAAATTTAGTTTTTGTTTCTTCTAGAAATTTGCATATATTTATTCTTGAATAAGGGTTGGATGGCATTAACATATGAAGGAGTTAGTTTTATCTTTGTTATAAATAATTTTGAAACCATGTAGAATTTGAGATCTACCTATTGTTTTCCATAACAGGTCAATCATGTCTAAAGAAAATTGGGTTCTTCTCTTCCTCCTTTCACATTTATCCACTATAAGGAGTTCATGGGTCATCAATAGGGAGGCAACATTTATAAAATATTAGGATATGATAATCCAATTTCTAGAATGCTAGATACTTTACAATTACACAACATGTAATGTGTTTGGGTTGATCACTACTTTGAGGCCTTTGCTCTTGTTTTGTCCTCTGAGTGGATGGTTTTTTTTTCTTTGGGGATACAAGACCATTTAAAAAGCTTATAAAAATAGGAATGAGATACACATTTCCCATACATGAAGCCACTTTTGAGGATAAATATGAAATTCATGCAAGGGAGAAACATCATAGTACTATTTTAGAGGAAATAGAAGCTGGTCAGAAAATGAGCGCTCAACATGCTATTCTCACACATCATTTTTCCAATTTTGTTGTTGTAATTCACATCGTTTTGTGAGTGTAGCTATAAAAAAAATTCAAAGAAAATTAGATGATAAATCCTAAGAATTCTTCATTCATGTTTGTTGATGTTGATAATGAAGGTCAATATTGACATGCCTATGCCCATGTTGTACATGTGTTTCAGGTCTGGAAAACATCATATCTATATGTCACATAATCCAGTCAACATTGTTTACGACTGAAAATGCACACTGAAATTGCATGTTGGGAGGGACAACTGCTACGCTAATTTCCCTTGTTTAAGTTAAACTAAGGCATATTCCAATAAGGGTTCTAACCTTTACTATCGAGATAGTATATTATAGGAACAATAATGATATGATCCTTGGATAGGATTATTATTCCAGTTAGGAATTCACTCGATGATGTTGCAATAATGAAAATATTGTTTATAACATTCGCAAAAAAAATGTTTTTTCTTGGCCATTAAACAAAATCATCTAAATTGAGTAATTTGGCTATTAAACACAATCATAAAAATTAAGACTACTTCTAATGGAAAATGGTAGTATTAACACTCTGTTGTAGTGGCTACAACCACCCTCCAAAATTTTTCCTACGCTTTGATTTTGGAGCCTTCCTTCCTACCCACAAGAGCTAATCTTGCACTGATCTAGGTATTCATGCTTTGACTAAGACTTGTATTTTCATTTTGGCATGTTTCCACACCTAACTGATATTTCTAACTCACAAGTTGATCTCTCGACTTGGTCTCACAACAATTATGGAATTGCCTCCAGAAATTGCGCAATACTTGAGGGCAACCAGACTTGATGATGGGAATTGCCTCCAGAAATTGTGCAATACTTGAGGGCAACCAGACTTGATGATGGGAATTGCACAGTTCAGAATGGAAGTTAGCCTTGAGCTCAGAAACTATGCAGTCATGGAAGGAAGCCCAACATTGAGCCAAGAAACTACGCAATCCCTCACTAAGCTCAGAAAATGCGTAGTGTAATGAGCCAGAAAGTTGCCCAATTCCCCAGAATTGTGCAGTCTTTCCCGACAGTGGACATGGCAAGTTTCCCCGGAAAAAGAAAAAAAGGAAAAGGAAAAAAACATACCTAAAAAAGAGGGATCTATTTTTAGTATTCTGAAGAATGAACTTTTGCTATTTTCAGAAACTCCTACCAAGTGTCGCTTTTACCTTGATTGTAGGCATGAGCGCCATAAAATCTAATTTGCTCAAATCTATTTAATCGACCCCTCTAGACCTCATTTTTACTTTCGATCTTCACGCTATAGCATTCTTGAGGACATCAAGGAACCTTCAATGCAGTTTTCATCGCTTTTCCGGGTGAGTTTCAATTTTGTCATCTTTTGGCGCTTTTTCTATCAATTTTTGTAGTTTCACTTGTGTGAGTGTTGTTTTACTTATTTATCTTCGTAGTTGTTGGTGTTTCAACTAGTGTTAACTTGTAGAAGTGTTGTTTTAAGTTTCTGTCTCCCTTTCACAAGTGTTGCATTGGTTTTCCCATTTTTTGCACCAATGGTCATCATTGCGGCGACCCTCCTCACATACTTGATTTTCCTTTTATTTGATAATTTGTTGTACTTGATCTACATTTATTTACTCATAATTAGTCAAATTTTCACTCAACTTCACTCATCACTCACTTCTACTCGTTTTTCACACTTCCTATGGGAATATCTGCACTTGCTTTGGCCTGATCTTACCTTACCCAGCTGAGCACTACGCAATCCTAAGGATCAGGCCACAATCTTGGCCTCTGGAACTGCACAGTGCATTACACAAGCTGGCTCTAACTACGCACTACGTAGTTCCAGGCGTCATCCTATCACCTTGGCCACTAAGACTGCACAATGCACAGTCTCTCTCAGCCTTTACCTAGGCTGAGAAAATGCATTGCGCAGTTCCAAGCCTCAAGCTTCATTCTTAGCCACTAGGACTCCGCAATGCATAGTTCCCCCAATCATCCATTCTCCCTTGTTGATAAAAATTGTGCAATCATTCTCTCTAGTTGCTTGGCTTGCTCCCTGATCATGCTTTGAAGGTACATTTGCAAAAACTAATTTTTGTTTTCCATGAGTGTCATATTTGTCCCACAGGTACCACACTTGTGAAGCACTTCTCTCTAGCAGTCAATGTTAACATGGCACCAAAGAGAGTTGATTCAAAAGAGACCATTGAAAGCAATATTGGGGCAACAGTTGAGAAAACATTAGTAGACTTGCCAATGTATAAAAACACTAAGTTGTTTATAGAAAAGGGGTCAACACTAACATGGTAGCAAGTTAATGAAGCTCTTTCAGCAAAAAGCCTTGAGGCAATGAAAATTTTAAGGACGGAAAATTATCTTGAAGCTTAAAGAAATTAGTGAATCTCACTAGTCCTTAATATACAAACTATAAAACTTTTATTGATATATTTGTAAAATTATTCAAATTTATAATGATTATATATATATATATATATATATATATATCTATATATATATATATATATATATATATATATATATGTATGTATGTATGTATGTATGTATGTATGTATGTATGTATGTATGTATGTATGTATGTATGTATGTATGTATGTATGTATGTATGTATGTATGTATGTATGTATGTATGTATGTATGTATATATATATATATACATATATACATACATACATACATACATACATACATACATACATACATACATACATATATATATATATATATATATATATATATATATAGATATATATATATATATATATATATATATAT
Organism: Pinus tabuliformis; assembly: GCA_031772625.1. Lineage (NCBI taxonomy): Eukaryota > Viridiplantae > Streptophyta > Pinopsida > Pinales > Pinaceae > Pinus > Pinus tabuliformis. The sequence goes on from CM062817.1 coordinate 1,872,671,399, forward strand.
ATATAGATATATATATATATATATATATATATATATAGATATAATGTTGGCAATTTCTAACGTAAAATAATTTTATATTGTAAATTTTGGGTGAATCATGTAAAAAAAATGGAAATTGGCTATTGAGTTTTGAAATGGGTATGTATTTACTCTTAATTCCATCACCTTTTTCCTCTTTTCTTATCTCTTTCATATCTTGATACACTAACATATTTATGGATTGTGATAAGAAACAGATGAACTAATCTCAACTAAGATTTAGCCACCGTAGCTAACTCTTATTGCTTTTTATGCAGAGAAACGACGAAAGGAACAGTTGTTGTTCCCTAGAGACGAAACAACATAAACCAACGAAGGAAGAATGGGGCGTGTCAATTGCAGTTAGGTCGGAGGAAAAATCAGGAGGATCAATGCTAAATATGAAGGGTGTCAGGAGATAGCATTCAGTTTCGAATCCCTCAAAATATCCCGATCCTCAGGGATCACATTTATCTTTTACCTCTTTCTAAATATAAAAGCAAAAGACTGTAGGAGGAAAGGGGATCGATATTTGTTTATTTCAAATTGTAATTTTAATTTACAGACTCGTGCTGTTTCTGGAATACGACGTATTGTAATGAGATTTGAGCTCAATGGTTAATATATAATTTACGTTGCTGTCCATTCGTATTCTCTGAAGTAGCTCAGCAGTATTCGCTGGTGGATAAAGGCCTGGCCTCTGGAGAATTAAACTTCTATCCCTTGTGTTATATGTTTCTGATTCATGCAAGTTTGATTGGTTTGATATTTTTCCCATTTTCTGTGAGTTTATCTTATTTTCTATTTATCGATTTCCTATATTGAAGTTAGTACATTTTCTTTACATGTTTTGCAACATTGTCATTTGATTCTATTTACGCTTATTGTAGATTAAATTAATTAGTTGTTAAGACAGTGAATCTTATTGATTTAATCAGTTGAAAGAGTTTGGTTACCACTATTGAACTCTCAGTTGACATCATTTCCATTTGGATTGCTTAATTGAGATTGAGTGTGATTTAGATTGAATCAGCTAGAAGAGATTGGTTATTGCTACTACGCTCTCGGTTGATGCTATTGTCAATTGAATTGCTTGTTTGAGATTTGATTACAATTTCAGTAGAGGATTAAGTCTTGATGCTTAGATGTAATATTTCCTTTAACAGTTGCAATTTGAGTTTTATAAATGCATCTGTTTACTCTTGTATCAAAGGTTTATACTTCATTTTAAGAAACATTACTCTCTGGATTCATAGCATGCACATATTGTGTACACTCTTGGAATAAAAGGAATTTCCAGGGTTGATGATTAATGTGATGTAATTAGGAGTTTTAAAAGACACCTTTTAGAAACCACCATTGACGAATCTTTTTTTTGGAAAAATCATGGAAAATTAGCCTACATGGGAATATTAGCCCCTAAACGTTTCCATGCCTTGAGGTAGATCTAGAGGACCAACAGGTTTATCTTAGTATCTCGAACTTAGGACTACACAAGGTTTCATGCAGGTATTCGGCCTTGCCATGTGCAGATGTCATCAACTGGATTGTCTCACACATTTTTGAGAATACCATGACATTGAGGAATTCCAGCGGACATAAGATTTCCACCTTTCGGTCATAATTAAAAGTGCATGTATCACTTTCCCGATCCAGTGAAACTCATGGACTCACTATTCTATTCCACCCAAAACTATGTGAACACACGATACATTGTCAAAGGTTGGATGAAAGAGCCACCAAAGTTTCCATAGACAACCACCATTTATATAAGACAAAGTGCCTCGGGAAGGCCTACTAGCTCTTGGTTATCTTAGATTGCAAGATCCATGGTCAGTAGAGCACAACGACCTTTCTTGAAGGGTGGGAAATCTTATTGAACTAGGTTGTGAATGAGGGGGAGTCGTTCAACTGGTCAAATATACTGGCTTGATAGTTGAGGAACCATGTAGCATAGGCTTAGAGTCCTCCTGATAGTGAGCAAGTAAGTCTCTATATGTATACATATTTACTGGATGAAATATTGGCACAACAATAGTTCCCTGGCATGAACTGGACATGGACACCACGAGAATTTGTCGTGCATATCTATTTCAAGTTTCTTTTAGATTGCAGTCATCAAGGAGTAATGGCACAATTAACTAACCACTTCATCATCTAGCTTTAAAAACTTATCTTTGAAGAAGATCCACCTTGCATGTCACGAGGACTAATGGAGGCAATATAAGACATCGCAGATTGGTATGCCTCACTAGGTGGAACCTTCCTTAGAGTGTTTAGCAGAGAGAATCCTCTGTATGGTTTACCAAGGTATGCCACCGAAAAACTTTTCATGCAAGAAGTGTCATATCATCTCGCCACAGGGTTGTCTGTAGATTTGCATAAGTAGAAGAAAGCACCATGGCCCACCCTTATTTTGCAAATTAAATTATACGAGATAAATAAATTGAAAGTCATGGATGTTGAGGGAAATGAAAAGTTAGGTTTTCATTTGATATTCGAGATTTTAATTCATAGGATCTTCGTGGTATTTGTAAAGACCACTATGTGAGAGTTTAATTTCCATGGATCAGCAGGGAATTCCATTGACCAGAGGAGGATCCATGGAGGAATTTCTACAATGTCTTTAGATTCCATGAGTTGGTAAGTTTAGTAGGGACTTCACAGGTTGCTCCATAGATGGTAGAAATTCCAAAAGAAACATCAGAAGAATGTAGCAATCCTATCCAGGACAAGGGAAAGAGGAATATTTCTAACAGTCCATAGGGATAACAAAGATGCAAGATGAAAGTAGATCCTATTCTCATGAAAGCAACTTTAGCAATATAAGAAAATGGGAAGCAGAGCAGAGGAAGAGAGAAAAACAGAGGTTGTGGGATGCAGAACTGAAGTTGTAGGAGGGAGAGAAGAAACTGAAGCAAGAACATCATTTGAGGAGGAGGGAAAAAGACGAGAAACAAAAGCAGGAGGAAGACAAAATGCAAGGTGAAATGACAGAAGAAACAACGTTGATACAAGTTGAATAGCAGGAACATAACTAACCAAAAGTTTAGGAGGAAGGTGAACAGATGTAGGATTGGGAGCTTTCTCATCATATTGAGCACTTGATTTAAGTAAATCACATGGATATGGAATAAGATCTACAAAATGAAGATGTTGATCTAATGCCAAGTGCCCCATCGATCACCACTCAGTCTCCACAACCTCCAGTAACAGAGCCAACCCTGAGTAAAGAAGGGAATGTTGTTCCCCTTGATGATGATCCGGTAATGGATGTGTATAGTATTTCATTCAATGAGTTCCAAAAGAGGATTATATAAGCATGGAGGAAGAACTTTATGGATGATCATGCATCACCGGAATTCATTAGAGAAAGGACGATAATAGCAAACACTAGGAAGCATCCAAATTCCATTGCCGAAGCCAACTTGGTCTTTGCAAGAACTACAAGGTCAAAAATTTAATATTTGACGGCTGAGAATGATCGATTGGCACAAAATTTGCAATTTGTAAGGCAAGAGGCAGAACATTTCCACCCAAAAACACATAATGAAGTTTCTGCATAGGTTTACTTGGAGGAGATGAGGGCAGTGATACTTTTTGAAGTATCAACTCTCGGAGAAACCATGCAAAAGCTCTATGAGGGGTTTGTGACTGTTCATAAAGAAGTTGTTTGTTTTCATGGCTTACAATAGTAGAAAAAAGAGTTTGTTAAAACTCTCAAGAATATACAATCTATCATTACCTATGAAAAAGAGTGGAAAATGTGATACAAATGGGCATCGCTTGACTTAGTGAATAAAATAAAGCCACGGGAAGAGATGGAGAAAGCGAAAATTCAGATGTTGATTCAGAACAACAAGAAACTCACCTCATTTATTGGTATCATTCAGGTCTCATATGTATGGTCGTCTAGTAGTTTGGATGTCTTTGTGAAAACACACAAGATACCTTCAGTTGGTACTTGGAGCAGTTGAGACATATATCCACCAAGGAATATTTGGAGACGAACAAACAAAACATGCAGAATTACATCGGTGGTCCTGTCCAAGTCAGAAAAATGTTATTGATGCTTCATAATGAACTTGAAATTGGTTCCAAGACCTTATACCAGGATTCCATGGAGGCCAGAGTCTGTTTCCATATAGACACCATCATGCAGTTTGGGGATATCATCACACAATACCGAGCTTGGCACCAATATGTGACCAAGAAGCAGCAAGTGGAGGTTATTGAGCTAGAGTTATTCGAAAATCAAGCATCATGGTTTTGTGTCTTGTTAGGCTTTCAAGTTGTCTCTACCCTATTTTGTGTTATATGGGTACAAGGGAAAAATGTAATATTATTTCTAATTATGTTGTAAGTGAAATTCCAAGTGCCAATATTGGAATATTTAGAGTCATGATGTAATGTAATGAGTCATTTTGCAAAGAAATTGAAGAGTCATTAGGGTAGTCCAAAGGTCACAAAGGGGAGTTCAAGGGTCACCCTTTCTTGTTATAAATAGAACCTCATAACTCATGTAAGGGGATTTTGGGATCCAAGCTTTTGGCTATACTTAGGCTTAGAAGGAGCTTGGGAGTATTGTGAAGAGCCTTGGCTTCTTCGTAGTGTAGAGCGAGTATACTTATTTGGATGAGCATGTGTTCTTGACTTTAATGTTCCACTATTGGGGCTATTGGTTATCAATGGTGTATGTATGAATGGAAATTTTTCTTATAATAAAATCATAGCCAACATGCTCTCATACATATGTTGTGAATATAGTAGGACTACTATTATTGTATTTGCAATGTATGTTGTTTAACTTATTCTTATGCTTACGAACTATTTCATTTTCATTTGTATGAATCTTGTTGAATGTGTGTTGTTGTATTAATTCATCACTTTAACTTGTGGATTATTCCACATCTTAGCTTGTGATGTCATTATGCTCGTGTGTTCCTTTCAAGGTACATACTATTATAGGATTCCAAGGGGCAAACTTCCTTTCCCCTTCATGTGTTGGAACCTTCATGCATTGCACTTGACTTTCTGCAGGCTCACACACTTTCTCTCACCAAAAGTTACTGTACTTCACTCTGCATGTTTTCGTATTCAAGGAATAACATTAGCACCCACTGTTGGGACTACTATTCCAAACGGTGTGAGGTTTATTTGGGACTTAATATCGGGGAGATCCCCTGAATGTTGGTGGGTCTAGCACCATCAACATTTATGATGCTAGAAGGAGGTCCAAATGACAGGATGATCCCTTAAAGTTTGTTTTGAATTTCTACACTCATTTAATGACATCTCCCCATATCATAACCCCAATATGTTTTTCCAGAAACAAAATACTTCAAGTGCCGACAAGTATCATAGATGACTTTTCAACTCTAAAATTCGATGCCAAGGGTGAAACAACCTTATTTGAGCATACTTCTCATTTTCTTGAATTTTTCACAGAACACAACATCCACTATGAGGATGTTGGTTGTAGGTTGCTTGTTCTCACGTTCGAAGGGTGCATAAGGAATGGTGTCGCACATTTCTTGATGCCTCCATATAATAATTTTAACATCTTTTCATAGACCTATTTTTTGCTTTTGATATGTATGATCATAAACGCCTGTTTAAGAAAATTCTGCAATTGCAAAAATCACCTGATGAATCACTGCATCATTTTCACAATCATTTCATGCAATTTTGTTTTGAATTTCCTAAAGATGAATTTGATTGGCATTTCTTGTCAGGGAGATTTCAATATCTTGTTCACATTTCATAAAATACACACGAGCTTGAATCTATGGAACATCTCCCAGCATACCTTTGTATTAGAACTTCTAAATCTACGATGGATGAGGTTGTTGTTCCAAGTGACCCTCTGTCCCCTTTTCATCCAACAACTATAGTTCCGCAGGTTGAGGTAGGATAATTTTATAATTCATATATCAATCTACCACCATCTTTTCCCACCTCACATACTTATAATTTCAGCACAAGTTTGGATTGTGAGTCTGATGGTTGTGATGAAGTGTTATCTCCTTGTCCTCCATCCTTGGGTCTCTCTGATCCTCCATATTCTGATGTGTTGTGTTCTCCTGTTTCGAATCTTTATTTTGATGCTCACGAGGATCAAGTTTTGGATGGAGTTGGTGTTGAACAACCAACCCGCGATATCATTTTTGATGAGTATGTGTGGGAATCTAAACAAGAATTAGCGGTGAAGGATGGCCTCCCTCTTTCCACACCTCTTCCACATTACCCTGACATTTTCCACAATTCTGTCATTCATATTGAATCTTGTGAAAATTGATTTTTTGTTGATGTTACTACTTTCGATCATTGTAAGAACATGTGAAAATCCATTTTTTTCATCTGAAGATGGAGAGGACAAATCTGTTCTACATGACCCTCCCAATATCTCATCTTATCTTTCTAAAAATATAGAGGGTGAAATTTCTCGTTCTCCATCATCCCCTCTTTATGATTCATCAGATCATGAGGATGCCTCTATTTGTAATCTTGAACTTTCTAATCATGGATGTCATGATATTTTCATTGATTCATTTGATCATGATTCTAATTTTTCCACTACCAATATTTCTAAGCCACCGATATTTGATGATCCATCTTCTGATGAATTGGAACTTTCCCAAGATGTCGAGGTACTTCAACCCGAGCTTATTTTTATGTCAGGTTCTAGTAGTCTTTAGGTTAGTTCCACTTCCGATCAGAAATGTGTTGAATCTTTCTAGGATCATCATCACTCTATCATACACATTCAGAATCAATCTGTTCTACAATTTTTGCATCCACCATTTGTATTACATGATCCTATCACTCACTCATTGGGGGAGTCTTATGTGGCGAGCATAGTTGCAAAGATAAAAATTTCTTCTATATTTATGTTCTCCTGTTCCCATAGGTTGAAATATTATGATTGAATGTCCTAAGGTCGCAGTGTGTCTACACACCACCATGTACCCATGAAATGTCTCCCATGCGTATTTATTTCTTTCTTTTCTTCACGTTCTTTCAAAATTAGAATTTTTGTTTTGTATTATCTTATCTTTTTTGTTTATTTCTATGATTATATATCTTTCTTAACATGCATTCCATCACATAAATAGGCTAGCCAATGCACCGGTGGATGCATTGGAAGTATCACTTCATGTAAGTCTGGCCTATCGACTGTTAGGTTAGGAGTAGGAGTAGTGGTTTTCTTTCCTTTTTTGTTTCTTCAAATTTATTTCTTTCACTTTTCGGTTTGCTTCTTTCCTTTTTCTTTTTTCTTTTCAGTCATAGAATAGCTTCCACATGAGACTATGTTTGACTTCTCATACAAGCAAGGTGAAGTCCAAGAGGAAGTTGTACTACTATCAATGCTTGGTTATCTGTCTATTCCCCCTCTTTATGTGAATATTTCATTTCTTTTAGTCGATGATACTTTGATGGAAAATACGTTCCTTTTGGAGAAAGTCATAGTGAAATCATGATGCTTTCACTTTTAACTAGTACAACCTACTCTAATCGATCTTCTATTTTTCAGTTAATCCTTATCAACTAAGTCGAGAAGAGTAAGGAGGGGAGGAAAACCTTAAAAAATATGTTAGAGGTATATATAAATATCCTTGTCTAAAGGGAAAACCTCTACTACTCTCAATAAATTGGGATCACTCTTCTGCCCCATGAAATAAATAAGTGCTTATGCACATTCTTTGAACAAAAAAAGATGAAAAATGAAATAAAGCGCGAAATAAGAGAAAGGCTTCCTGCATAGAGAGGTGAAGAAAGAAACTCCGCTAGGGTACTGTCTAGGCTCACTGGTAGCAGAGCAATGTTTGTGTTCTTAAAGTGACTACGTCGAGGTATTGTCCAGGCCTTCTAATAGCAGAGAAACATCAAAGATGAAAAATAAGACTCGTAAAATTTCTTTTGCTTGTGCATTTATATACTCCTCATCCCCAATCGAGACAACTCAGTCTGACTTGGCTTGGTATGTGTGTTGTCAATGAAGAGAATGGTAGGGACTATATCTTTAACTTGAGCTAGGTGAAGAATTTGTGACAATCAATGAACTGAACAATACTTCCGGAAGATTTAGACCTATTTTTCATGAGACAAGATCCATACAGAGCGCTGGAATTCTACCAGTGTGTCACTAGTGTTGTCGTGGCAACAACCACCCTCCAAATTTTTTCCCATGCTTCAATTCTGGAGCCTTCCTTCCTATCAATGGGAGATAATATTGCATTTATCTAGGCATTCGTGCTTTGAATGAGACTTTTATTTTCATTTCGGCTTGTTTCCACACCTAACTGATCTTTATAACTCATAAGTTGACCTCCCAACTTGGTCGCATAGCAGTTCTAGGCTTGCCTCCATAAACTAGACAATCCTTGAGGGAAAGAAACCTTGATGATGTGAATTGCATAGTTCATACTGTCAATCATCCTTGAGCTCAAAAACTACGCATTCATGCAAGGTAGCCCAACAATGAGCCCAAAAACTGTGCAATCCCTCACTAAGCTATGAAACTACGCAACGCACTAAACCGGAAAGTTTCCCAGTTCCCCGGAATTGTGCAGTCTTTCCTAGAAATTTGCATTGAAAGTTTCCCTAGATAAAGAAAAAAATCAAAAGGCTAAAAAAAGAAAAAACACATCCCTAAAAAATAGGGATCTATTTTTAGTATTTCAAAGGAGGCACTTTTGCTATTTTTGGAAACTTTTGCCAAGTGTCACTTTTTCCTTCATTGTAGGCATGCTCGTCATAAAAACATAATTCCCTCAAATCTATTTAATCGACAACTCTATAGATCATTTTTACATTCGATATTTGAGGTCTACCATTCCCGAGGAGAACAAGGAACCTTTGGTGTGGTTGTCGTCGCTTTTTTGGGTGAGTTTTTATTTTGTCATATTTTATCATTTCTTTTGTCAATTTTTGTCATTTCACTTGTGTGAGTGTTGTTTTACTTATTTCTCTTTGTATTTTTTGGTGTTTTGTTGGGTGCGGGATCCCCCAAGGCAAGTTTTGGAGCTTAAAGCCCAAGTTTTGACTACATCCAATGTAAAGACTCTGTGAAGTGTGGGCACGGAACGCGAAGTTGTAATTGAGTCACAGGGTTGTCCGCCCTTAATTTTGTAATGTAATGTCGGCTTGAGAGTTCTACCCATGGTCCACGGACCATGGGATTGTATAAATAGAGCGAGGCTCTAAGTTGTAGAGACGGATTATTAGATCTAAGAATCTAAGAGAAGATGAAGCATTGAGTCTTGGTTGAAGTGTAAAGTCGTGTCTTGGGTTGTAGGATAGGAGAAGGCTCTACAACTGAGTGCGCAGAGGCCTAATAGTCCACAGCTAAGTGCGTGGACCCCTGCAGCTGAGTGCGTAGGGTGAGTTGAGTTTGTATCCGATTGAGAAGTAATAAAGAAAAGTTCTTATCATTCTGTGCACCTTTTTTTCTTTTTTTATGCATTGAAATATATTGGATATAAATTTCAAGTTACTGTTTATTTGTTGTGCGAACTTATATGAATGTGTTGAATAAGAAAATATAAAATAAGTATCAGTTTAAGAAAAGTTAACTAACAGTTATAAGAGGATAAGTAAGATTCGTGGTAGAAATCAGGGAAAGAGCGCAAGCAGCGCGAAATCACCTCAGCCCCCGATTAAGGGTTGTGCGAAGGCGATCGAGATAGAGCAGGAAGGCCTCGCAGGTCAGGTAAATGTGTGGAGTGACCTACGCGAAGCTATTCCTAGTTGGACTAAGTCGACCCCTTAGACATGCGGAAACTTGGTTCCAACATCCCTTCATACTGCTTCAGGTGAGACCTCAATCCGCACTCCACGGGCTGTTGCTGAAAGGGCCAGTAGTATAGGGATTTGTTTGGCTACTTAACTCTGAACCTGGGTTAGGCACCATCAAGGCAACAAATGGTTCCGTTGCTGGGACCAGAATTTGCATAGAGTTGTCCGATGTCGCATCACTGGAATCCAACTAAGAAGGAGATTGAAGGGTGGTTGGAAAAGAAAATTCATGAATTTGTGACGCATGAGAACAGGAATCCTCGACTATTGAAGGAAGAGTGGTTAGACTGCTACCTGCACACAGAGATCCACAAAATTTTCTTCGCATCTTTCCCTACTGAGTTGTACGAGTGGATCGCAAAGCTAGTAGATAGCCAATAAAGGTGGAAGCTCGACGAACCTATTATGTGGACCCCAAAGTTGGTGCGTAGATTGGAAGCATCGCAGGATAACATTGCTTGCATTGTTGATCACTGGCTCGATTGGATTATAAGAGGATTCATTACTGAGTTCGCAGTAGATACTTCGATCAGCTATAGCGAGGTAGAGAAACGCTTTCTCAAGGGACCATGAGGTAAGTATTAAAGTCTATGGACACTTGCATTAAAATGCTATTGTGCGAAAAGAGGATTATGCAGCTACATTGATGTTTGGAGCTATGTGAAGTGTGAGAATTTATAGAAACGAAGGAAGTGCGGAACTAGAGACTAGCCCCTTGATTTCACCTTCACGAAGGGACGAGGAAGAGCTTTCGAAGGTATCTCCGTGAAGTGTGATCCATTTGATAAGGTAGAGGATTCCATGCATACCACCTCCACCCACACCACTACTAGTTTCACTGTCATCACCTCCATCTTCACCCATACTAGCTCCACCACCACCGCGTTTTAATATGGAAAGCTCGATAAAGTTGTCTGTGTTCAAGGGAGTGGGAAATGAAGATCCAAAATAGTTTTGGTTCATTGTAAAAGTCGTATGGGAAGCACAGGGAGTTATAGATGATAATATCAAGAAAGCAACATTGGTTAGTGCTCTGCAGGATAGTGCACTGACCTAGTACATCAAGCACTCAAGTGATAATCCGAATGCGAGAATCATGGTTATCCAAGCTACGCTAACTAGGGAATTTAGTAGGCCGAAGTCAGAAGCGCAATCAATCATTGGGTTCAAAGAGATCATGATGCTACTAGGAGAGACTCCTTGGGAGCTGGATCAGAGGCTGAAGTGCACAATTCACGAAGCTAACATGACTCTGATGGATGGACAGCATCGTGAATGGTTTGTAGCATCACTATTGCCGCATTTGAGGAATGCGCTATCGCAACAAAGGTTAACAACTCAGGCAGAGGCTTTAGAGATCGTGATGAGGCTGCATGAGACCCCAATATAGGATCCTAACTTGGGAGTTCAGCAGATCCACGCGTAGTTGAAAAACTTATGCCTCGAGATGCAGAGTCTAAAACATGACAGAACAGTTTGACCAGAAGCACGCGAAGAGGTGTGGTGTGTGAAATGCAAAGGTCAGGGTCATGATAAAGACCACTGCCCGATATTCGCGAATTACCTTGTGGGAGGGGGATAAATGTCGTTAATATTGGAAGCACAAGCAGGACTGAGCGCGACACCTACTCTGTGGTGTGCGATTTGTCAAATAGGGGGAAAGAATCTACAGACAGCTTCCCTTTGTTACAGAAGTACACGCAGAACTCGTAAAAATTATTCTATAATTTCTGTAGATCAGTGGGACACGATGAGTGCACATGTAGAAGTTATGAGCTAATGATGGATAGAACTCCCACCTACAGGGTTCAGGCTGAAACGGGGCCCCTAGACCAAGGCGTAGGGATGGCACGAACTGAATTCCAGGGGCGCAGACGAGGCCGAGGTGGAGGAGGACCTGGGAGAGGTCGCGGACAACTGATATGCTACAATTGTGGAGGACCAGGACATTATGCCCATGATTGTATAAATCCAACACATCCATCATGTTTGTACTATACCTTGTTTGATCATGAGACGGAGGATTGTCCTACATTGATATTTAGGCTACACGACAAGGGAGTGCTACCACCTCCCCTGACTCAGAACCTACAAATGATGAGGTCTGAGCCACACGAGGACGATCCAAATGTGAATATTGTGCTCCGAAGTGGAATTACGATGGGAGATGATAAAGGCAAACAACCTGAAGAAAGTACTTGGGTTTGCAAAGCTCCGGTGAAAGAAGCGGAGTTTGATTTGGAGCACACTCGAGAAACCTTTATGGAAGCTAAGAAGAGCTTCACTGATGCCTCCACTTCAGGAAGCAAAGATTGACCGAAGCCAGAGATGGACCCATTGATGCTCACAATGTTCCTGGAAACGTTTATGAAACTACTATGTGACAGTAAAGATGTAAAGGGATTACAGGAACTCATTAACAGATGCGCGAGAACAGTGCAAGGAGAATTGTGCGTAGTCTGAAAGATTGGAAAACACAAGACAAGAATAGAAAAAGAAATGAGGTTAACCATGCAGATTCGAGAATATGAGATGGACCAAGTAATTTTGGATTTATGGTTGGATCCGAACGTTCTTTCGAAGTAAACATGGGAGTGCATGGTGAGGCCTACGTTGCAGTGGTCTCCTATTCAGCTACGCATGGTGAACCAACTAAAGATAATACCCATGGGGCGATTGCAGGAAATCACTATGGATAATGAGGGAGCGAGCGTGCTAACGGACTTTGGAGTGATAGAGATTGTTGATGATATCAATCCCTACCCCGCGCTCTTAGGGATTTATTGGGCCACTAACATGATTGGGGTGATTAATCTGAAAAAGCGCAAGATGATTTTTGAAAAGAAAACTCTGCGCATAGTAATATCGTTGGACCCTGCTAGGTGATCGTGCTACACTGAGCCAATGTGTGACTATGAAAGTGGCGATGATTTGGACTACATCTACAAGATAACCATGCAAGAGCAAGACTGGGTAAATCCCACAACAGATGGATGAATTTCATGAGAGCGTGAAATCTCCTATGCTTCGTATTCGGATGAGGAGATAGAGCGGTGGCAGAACAGGTTACACGAGGTAACCACGTTAAGCTGTAATATGATGACAAGATCATTGTGATGTGTATCAACGGAAACAAGAGATTTACCTACTTACTATGGATTAGGACAGGTAGATGCCTTCTTGGACCAATTTGAAAGGGAGGTGCCAGAAAAACAATGATTCGAAGTCTTGAATTGGGTACTGCATGCTACACCTGTGAGATGGTGGGGTACGCACAAAGGGAGCTTTGAAGACTGGCGCGCATGTAGGAGGATGATGTGCACATGGTTTAGACAACCTAGAGTATGATTCATAGATAAATACAATGGTCCGAATGATTCATGCATGCATCTGGCTAAGTGGACGCAGGAATATGGAGAAAAGCCTCAACATGAATGGGTGGACCTGTTCTATCATGCCCTGGATGTTATACCAATGAATTGGTATATAGAGACAGAGCTCCGACACAAAACAAATGAATGGGATGTCCTATGCGAAGGGTTCGTGATGACTTTCAACTTTGAGGATGGATGGGATAGTATTGATGAAGCGCTACAAGAAGTAAAAGAAGCCATCTTTAGGATGCCGTAGGGGTCAGTAGAAATGATTCAACCTCACTAGGTTTCTAATCTAAGTTGCACATTGGAGTGTTATAATGCAACTGCTATGGAAGAAGCTGGAGATTCGAGGAACATTGATATTCCAGAGATAGAAGGCCAGCACAAGGTTCAAGGACCATAGATAGAGAACCTTGACATAACCGCACGAGTAAAGACTAAGCAGGTAAATATTGGTACAGAGGCGGAACCTAAATTCGCGAAGATTTGGGACTACTGGGATGCCACGGTAGTGGATAAAGTCACTGAACTACTCTGCGAGTATCAGGACTTATTCCTAACCAAGTTCACGAACTTAAAGGGAATAATCAGAGACTTAGGGGTAATGTGGATCACATTAAAACCTGATGCGAAGCCAGTAAAATAGAGATTGTATCGCCTAAAACCGAAATACAAGGAGAAGGTCCGCGTAGAATTAGATAAGATGCTCACGGGAGGCATTATTGAGTCTGTTGAGGAATCCGATTGGGTAAGTCCGATGGTGGTACAAGAAAACAAGTAGAAGGATGAAATAAGAATATGCGTGGATCTCAGAAAGTTGAAAGATGCGTGTGTACATGATCCATTCCAAACTCTGTTCACCGATGAGGTGTTGGACAATGTAGGTGGTCAGGGATCATATTCTTTCACCAATGGGTTCTCAGGGTACCACCAAATCAGAATCATGCTGGAGGATAGGAGTAAGACAAACTTTGCAACAGAGTGGGGTTGCTTTCAATACACTATTATGCCATTTGGATTAAATAACGCGCCAGTTATCTTCTCACACGTAGTTGTTGTGAAGTTCAGGGAATATATTCATAAATTCTTGGAGGTCTATTTTGATGATTGGACTGTATTTGGGTTGGTTAGGATGTTAGGAAATTATATATTACAGTGCAATGGAACACATAAAATATTGCAGAAATATAAACACAAAAAATGCATAAAACAAGAGAGACACATATATATGTGGTTCGCCGAGTTTGGGCTACATCCATGGAGAAACAACCAGTCCTTCCTTTTATATTATCCAGCAAAACTAAAGAGATACAACCTACAGTAGATCCGTTGTAATTCCCTCTTCGCTCTCAATCTCCTCTCTCTTCCTCACTTAGAATACAAATCTGCATAGACGCATTACAATTCCCTCATATATAGTGAGGGGTTGCCTTCTACAGCAAAAGACCCTAAATTAAACATAACTTCTCTCGTCAGATCTCCACCTAACGAACGACCCCGATTGACTATGAAATTACAACATTTTACAAGACAAGTTTACATCTATTTTTAGCTTTGGGGGCACCACCCCCCTGGACCCCCCTACAATGAATATTTTATAGGCACCGTTGCTGCCCCATTATGAACTTGGGTCCAATGTGGCGATACCTTTGAATACAGAAGATAATCAGGCTCCACACCCAACATAGGAATCACGTAGCGAACCTGCGCTTGATGATGGATACATGCTGAAGATATCAAATTGCGCTCAACCTCAAGAAATGTATGTTCCTCGTTACTTTTGGGAACTTTTTGGGGCATGTGGTTTGTAAACAAGGGCTGATGGTAGACCCCACGAAAATTGCAATAATTTTGAATTTGGAAGCACCGTGCAGTGTGAAGTAGCTACGCGCTACCTTGGGAAATATCAGTTACGCCCAAATCACTGCACCGATGGAAATGCTACTAAAGAAGGACGTCACGTTCTATTGGGACGATGACTGTAAGAAGAGCCTAGATATATTGAAGTAGAAGATGGTTACTACGGCAATTCTTGTCCCGAACTAGAAGAAATAATTTCATGTTCATGTTGATGCATCATGCATTGCGTTGGGGCAGTTCTCACAAAGGATGATGGAGAAGGCTTGGATCAGCCTATCGCATTCACGAGTCATAGGTTATCTAAAGAAAAAAAGAACTATTCTACCACTGAACACGAAGGACTAGCTATGGTGTATGCGCTCTAGAGATATCAGTACTATTTTCTTGGGGGACACTTCAAGATGTATACAGATCATTATGTGCTAAAATAATTCGTCAATAAGCCTGTGTTGGGGGAGCGCATATGCAAGTGGCTTTTATTGTTCCAAGAATATGATTTTGAAGTTGTTGTGAAGCCTGGGTGATCACTTGTTGCACATTAAAACAGGGGAGGAACCTACCAGTTTGGAGGAAGGACTACACGACACACAAATTCTTGCTATGTGCATAGCGGATGGACACTTTGAAGATATAATCCACTTTCTAACAATTGGAACTGCACCGGAAGGTTACTCTGTCCAATAAAAGAAGGAACTAGTGGTGCGCGTGAAAAACTTTTCCGTCATTTCAGGGAATTTATACAAGATGGGGACCGATGAGATACTGCGAAGGTGTGTACCAGAATTTGAACGAAGTAGCATCCTCGCAGAAACTCATGGGGGCCCCACGGTAGGTCATTATGTAGGGAAAACAATGGCGTAGAAGATTCTCCACGCAGGGTTGTGGTGGCCGACCCTTTATTAGGATTCAAAAGCACATTGCAAGCCATGTGATGTATGTAAAGAAATGCGTAAGCCATCACGGAGGGACAAGATGCCTTTAAATCTGCAAATGATGTTGTAGCCCTTAGAAAAGTGGGTGATCGACTTTGTAGAACCTATCAAACCGCAAGGAAAGACAAGCGCGAGATATATTATTACTGTGAAAGAATACCTGATGTGTTGGGAAGAAGCGTAACCAGTAAAAGATTTCACAGCCGTGTTTTTTCTTTTTGAACATGTACTGACACGATTCGGGTGTCCGAAGATTTTGATAAGTGATCACGATACACATTTCCTTAATGAAACGATCAGCATGCTGACGGAATAATTCTAGGTGTATCATCAGAAAATCACACCGTACCACCCACAGGATAATGGAACCATGGAAGCATTTAACAAAGTATTGGAGATCGTGCTGACAAAAGTATGCATTGCATAGCGAAACGATTGGGACCTGTGTGTCCCCATAGTGTTATGGCCTTATAGGACCACATGTAAGAAACTGATGGGACAGACGCCTTTTAGGCTAGTCTATGGAGTGGAAGCCGTAATGTCGATGGAGTATATCATGCCTAATCTGCACATAGCAGCGCTCACAGGTATGATGGACTGCAGATACCTAGAGGAGAGGCTCGCACAGCAGGAGGAACTCAAACAAGAATGGTTTTTGGCAGGATTCCATCAGCAGGTACAAAAGCAGAGCGAAAAGACATGGCATGTTCGACATATCAAGCTGCGCACTTTTAGGGTGAATGATTTGGTGCTTTTATATGACAACAAGTTTGATAAATTTCCAGGGAAACTCCAAATGAATTGGATGGGACCATAAGTTATTAAGGAAGTCACAGATGGTGCTGCAGTGTAGTTGGTGAAACTGAATGGCGAACTCTTCCCAGGCAAAGTAAACGGTAGTTGATTGAAGCCTTACACAGGTGGCCTGACCATCTGACTAGCCACAAGAAGTCCAGTAGGCAGTGGCTCTGTTGCTACCGACCTCACAGCAGTCCGAGTAGAGTTAGGAGGTCTCTACGCGAAGATATCCGCACTGACAGAGTGACTCGAGGTCGAGTCACGATGTTTGTGCTGGGGCCCTGTTGGGTGCGAGATCCCCCAAGGCAAGTTTTGGGGCTTAAAGCCCAAGTTTTGACTATGTTCGATATAAAGACTCCGTGAAGTGTGGGCATGGAGCGTGAAGTTGTAATTGAGTCATAGCGTTGCCCGCCCTTACTTTTGTAATATAATTTCGGCTTGAGTGTTCTACCTATGGTCTGTGGACCATGGGATTATATAAATAGAGCGAGGCTCTAAGTTGTAGAGACAGATTATTAGATCTAAGAATCTAAGAGAAGATGAAGCATTGAGTCTTGGTTGAATTGTAACGTCTTGGGTTGTAGGATAGGAGAAGGCTCTTAAGCTGAGTGCGCAGAGGCCTAGTAGTCCGCAGCTAAGTGTGTGGACCCCTGCAGTTGAGTGCACAGGCCGAGTTGACTCTGTATCTAATTGAGAAGTAATAAAGAAAAGTTCTTATCATTCTGTGCACCTTTCTTTCTTGTTTTATGCATTGAAATATAATGGATATAAATTGAAAGTTATTGTTTGTGTGAACTTATATGAATGTGTTGAATAAGAAAATATAAAATAAGTATCGGTTTAAGAAAAGTTAACTAACAGTTATAAGAGGATAAGTAAGATCTGCGGTAGAAATCAGGGAAAGAGCGCAGGCAACGCGAAATCACCTTAGCCCTCGATTAAGGGTTTCGCGAAGGCAATCGAGATAGAGCAGGAAGGCCTCACAGGTCAGGGAAGTGTGTGGAGTGACCTATGTGAAGCTATTCCTAGTTGGACTAAGTTGACTCCTTAGACATGCGGAAACTTGGTTCCAACATCCCTTCATACTGCTTCAGGTGAGACCTCAGTCCACGCTCCACAGGCTGTTGCCGAAAGGGCTAGTAGTACAGGTATTTTTTTGGCTAATTAACTTTGAACCCAGTTTAGGCACCATCAAGGCAACAAATGGTTCCATTGCCAGGACCAGAATCTGCATAGGGTTGTCTGATGTCGCATCACTGGAATCCAACTAAGAAGGAGATTGAAGGGTGGTTGGACAGGAAAATTCATGAATTCATGACACAAGAGAATAGGAATCCATGATTATTGAAGGAAGAGTGGTTTGACTACTCCCTGTACACAGAGATCCACAAAATTTTCTTCGCATCTTTCCCTACTGAGCTGTACGAGTGGATCACGAAGCTAGCAGATAGCCAATAAAGGTGGAAGCTCGATGAACCTATTGTGTGGACCCAAAAGTTGGTGCGCAGATTGGAAGCATCGAAGGATAAGATTGCTCGCCCTGTTGATCACTGGCTTGATTAGATTATAGGAGGATTCATTACTGAGTTCGCGGTAGATACTTCGATCAGCTATAGCGAGGTAGAGAAATGCTTTCTCAAGGGACCGTGAGGTAAGTATGTAAAGTCTCTGGACACTTGGATTAAAATGTTATTGTGCGAAAAGAGGATTATGCAGCTACATTGATGTTTGGGGCTATGTGAAGTGGGAGAATTTATAGAAACGAAGGAAGTGCGGGACTAGAGACTAGCCCCTTGATTTCACCTTCGCGAAGGGACGAGGAAGAGCTCGCGAAGGTATCTCCGCGAAGTGCGATCCATTTGATAAGGTAGAGGATTCCACGCATACCACCTCCACCCACACCACTACTAGTTTCACTGTCATCACCTCCATCTTCGCCCGTACCAGCTCCACCACCACCGCGTTTTAATATGGAAAGCTCGATAAAATTGGTTGTGTTCAAGGGAGTAGGAAATGAAGATCCAGACAAGTTTTCGTTCGTTGTAAAAGTCATATGGGAAGCGTAGGGAGTTACAGATGATAATATCAAGAAAGTGACATTGGTTAGTGCTCTGTAGGATTGTGCGCTGACCTGGTACATCAAGCACTCAAGTGATAATCCGAATGCAAGAATCACGATTATCCAAGTTGTGCTAACTAGGGAGTTTAGTAGGCCGAAGTCAGAAGCGCAGTCAATCATTGGGTTCAAAGAGAACACGATGCTACCAGGTGAGAATCTTTGCGAGCTGGATCAGAGGCTAAAGTGCACGATTCACGATGCTAACATGACTCTAACGAATGGAAAGCACCACGAATTGTTTGTAGCATCACTATCGCCGCATTTGAGGAATGTGTTATCGCAATAAAGGTTAACAACTCAAGCAGAGGCTTTAGAGATCGCGATGAGGCTGCGTGAAACCCCAATACAGGATCCTAACTTGGAAGTTCATCAGATCCATGCGCAATTGAAAAAATTATGCTCGAGATGCAGAGTCTAAAACATGACAGAACATTCTGACCAGAAGCACATGAAGGTGTGGTGTGTGAAATGCAAAGGTCAGGGTCATGATAAAGAGCACTGTTGTTATAGAAATTTTTGCGCCCTACAACTCCAAGCATGAAATGTCCATAAACAAAGGGCTCCTAAGTCCCTAAAAGTGTTGTCCTAACCCCTAAAGGAACAAGGTCAACAAATTACAGCTTCTCCCAGAAGTTCTCCACCAGAAACTGCTCAGAATTGGTCAAAACAGGATCATTTCAGCTGCTCCACTGGCTAGGTGCGTTGCATTGCACCTAAATACACTGTGAGGGTGTGTTGCATTTCAAAAGTCCCTCTGTGGGGTGCGATGGGTGAGAAATGAAAAATGGCAGTGTCATTCCGCGAGGTGGAGAGACAATGGAAGCTTCCAGAATCTTCTCCTGTGACACTTGCCTCACTGAATTCGACCAAGGATGAGTAAGAGACCTTCAGTCTCCAAGTGGAAGCAAGAACTGACAGAGAGAAGACACTAATCAAATCACAAGCTGACTCATCCTCCTTACAGATATCTATATATGGATCCCTCATCCCAGAGATCCAGAGGCTGGAATTTTGCATATTGTAAGGAATTTCTATTGGTTTCTAGAGACAAACATCATATTGTTGGGTGATTTATGCTTTGTTTGAGGTGAAGAGGGGCTTCTTTGCTGGGAGGTTGATGCTGGGTCAGAACCACTGGTTGTAACTCCTCCTAGATCTTTTCTTGTTTATCATTAAAAACTATTTGAGTTTTCCTCCATGCTTTTCTATCATTGATGCTTGTTACATTTTGTATGGTTAACTTAAATCTGATCCTAAGTTGTTTATGAATATAGATCCATGTCTTTGTATAGTGCTCTTCTTCTGTGATCTTACAGGTACTTTGTGAAGCTGGGCAAGTAAGGGAGCAGGTAGCTGGAAACTATCAAAGAAGAGAGGGATTGGATTAAAGGATTAGCGCAAGACACAGGTTGGTTCTTTCTATTCCTCTCTATTTATAATTCATAATGGAAATACAAAAGTAGTTTTTCTCTGTTTGTTTCTAAGGCAACTGTCACACCTTAGTGGGATAGAGCAGTTCTAAATAGACACTTTTCCCGGTAACAACTGCCTAGTATTCGTGAATTACCTCACGGGAGGGTGATCAATGCTGATAATACCAGAAGCACGCGAAGAGGTGTGGTGTGTGAAATGCAAAGGTCAGGGTCATGATAAAGACCACTGCTTGGTATTTGTAAATTACTTCGCAGGAAGGGGATCAATGTCGATAAGACCGGAAGCACAAGTAGGACAAAGCGCGACACCTACTCTATGGTACGCGATTTGTCAAATAGGGGGAAAGCATCTATAGAAAACTTCCATTTGTTGCAAAAGTACACACAGGAACTCGTAACAATTATTCTGTAATTTTTTTAGATCAATGGGACACGATGAGTGCACATGTAGAAGTTATGAGCTAATGATGGATAGAACTCCCACCTACAGGGTTCAGGCAGAAACGAGGCCCCTAGACCAAGGTGCAGGGATGGCGTGAACTGAATTTCAGGGGCGCGAACGAGGCCGAGGTGGAGAAGGACCTAGGAGAGGTCGCGAACAACTGATATGATACAATTGCAGAGGACCAGGACATTATGCCCATGATTGTATAAATCCAACATGTCCGTAATGTCTGTACTATACCTTGTTTCATCATGAGACGGAGGATTGTCCTACGCTGATAGCTAGGCTACGCGACAAGGGAGTGCTACCACCTCCCCCGACTCAGAACCTACAAATGATGAGGTCTGAGCCGCGCAAGGACGATCCAAATGTGAATAGTGTGCTCCGAAGTGGAATTACGATGGGAGATGATAAAGGCAAACAACCCGAAGAAAGTACTTGGGTTCGCAAAGCTCCGGTGAAAGAATCGGAGTTTGATTTGGAGCGCGCTCGAGAAACCTTTATGGAAGCTAAGAAGAGCTTCGATGATGCCTCCACTTCAGGAAGCAAAGATTGACCAGAGCTGGAGATGGACCCATTGATGCTCACAATGTTCTTAGAAACGTTTATAAAGCTACTGCACGACAATAAGGCTATAAAGGGATTACAGGAACTCATTAACAAATGCGTGGGAACCGCGCAATGAGAACCGTGCGTAGTTTGAAATATTTGAAAACACAAGACAAGAACAGGAAAAGAAATGAGGTTAGCCACGCAGATTGGAGAATATGAGATGGACCAAGTAATTTTGGATTTAGGGTCAGATGCGAAATTTCTGTCGAAGTAGACATGGGAGCGCATGGGGAGGCCTACGTTGCAATGGTCTCCTATTCAACTGCACATGGCGAACCAACTAAAGATAATACCCCTGGGGCGATTGCAGGGAATCACTGTGGATATTGAGGGAGCGAGTGCGCTAATAGACTTTGGAGTGATAGAGATTGTTGATGACAACAATCCCTACCCTGCTCTCTTAGGGATTGATTGGGCCACTAACATGAATGGGGTGATTAATCTTAAAAATTGCAAGACGATTTTTGAAAAGTAACCTCTGTGCGTAGTAATACCGTTGGACCCTGCTAAGGGATCGTGCTACACTGAGCTAGTGCATGACTATGAAATTGATGATGATTTGTACTGCATCTACAAGATAACCACGTGAGAGCAAGACTGGGTAAATCCCACTACAGATGGATGAATTTCATGGGAGCATGAAATCTCCTATACTTCGTATTCAGATGAGGAGATAGAGCAGTGGCAGAACAAGTGACACGAGGTAACCACGTTAAGCTATAATATGATGACAAGATCGTTGTGTTGTGTATCAATGGAAACAAGAGATTTACCTACTTACGATGGATTAGGAGAGGTAGATGCTTTCTTGGACCAATTTGAAAGGGAGGTGCCGGAAAAACAATGATTCGAAGCCTTGAATTGGGTACTGCATGCTACGCCTGCGAGGTGGTGGGGTATGCATAAATGGAGCTTTGAAGACTGGCGCACATGTAGGAGGATGATGTGCACATAGTTTGGAAAACCTAGAGTACGATTCATAGATAAATACAATGGTCTAGATGATTCACGTAGGCATCTGGCTAAATGGACGCAGGAATATGGAGAAAAGCCTCAACATGAATGTGTGGACCTGTTCTATCACACCCTAGATTTTATACAAATGAATTGGTATATAGAGACAGAGCTCCGACACGGAACGAACGAATGGGATGTCCTATGCAAAGGGTTCATGATGTCTTTCAACTTTGAGGATGGATGGGATAGTATTGATGAAGCGCTACAAGAAGTAAAAGAATCCATCTTTAGGATGTCATAGGGGTCAGTAGAAATGATTCAGCCTCACTGGGTTTTGTTAGCTAAGTTGCGCATTGGAGTGTTATAATGTAACTGCTGAGGAAGAAGATGGAGATTCGAGGAACATTGATATTCCAGAGATAGAAGACCAGTGCGAGGTTCAAGGACCACAGATAGAGAACCTCGACATAACCGCGCGAGTAAAGACTAAGCAGGTAAATATTGGTATAGAGGCGGAACCTAAATTCATGAAGATTGGGGACTACTGGGACGCTGTGGCAGTGGATAAAGTCACTGAACTACTTTGCGAGTATCAGGACTTATTCTTGACCAAGTTCGCGGACTTAAAGGGAATAATCAGAGACTTAGGGGTAATGTGGATCACATTAAAACCCGATGTGAAGCCAGTAAAATAGAGATCGTATCGCCTAAACTCAAAATACAAGGAGAAGGTTCACGTAGAATTAGATAAGATGCTCATGGAAAACATTATCGAGCCTGTTGAGGAATCTGATTGGGTAAGTCCGATGGTGGTACAAGAAAAAAAGTAGAAGGATGAAATAAGAATATGCGTGGATCTCAGAAAGTTGAAAGATGCGTGTGTACATGATCCATTCCAAACTCTGTTCACCGATGAGGTGTTGGACAATGTAGGTGGTCAGGGATCATATTCTTTCACCGATGGGTTCTCAGGGTACCACCAAATCAGAATCATGCTGGAGGATAGGAGTAAGACAAACTTTGCAACAGAGTGGGGTTGCTTTCAATACACTATTATGCCATTTGGATTAAATAACGCGCCAGTTATCTTCTCACACGTAGTTGTTGTGACGTTCAGGGAATATATTCATAAATTCTTGGAGGTCTATTTTGATGATTTGACTGTATTTGGGTTGGTTAGGATGTTAGGAAATTATATATTACAGTGCAATGGAACACATAAAATATTGCAGAAATATAAACACAAAAAATGCATAAAACAAGAGAGACACATATATACGTGGTTCACCGAGTTTGGGCTACATCCATGGAGAAACAACCAATCCTTCCTTTTATATTATCCAGCAAAACTAAAGAGATACAACCTACAGTAGATCTGTTGTAATTCCCTCTTCGCTCTCAATCTCCTCTCTCTTCCTCACTTAGAATACAAATCTGCATAGACGCATTACAATTCCCTCATATATAGTGAGGGGTTTCCTTCTACAGCAAAAGACCCTAAATTAAACATAACTTCTACCATCATATCTCCACCTAATGAATGACCCAGATTGACTACGAAATTACAACATTTTACAAGGCAATTTTACATCTATTTTTAGCTTTGGGGGCGCCGCCCCCATGGACCCCCTTGAAGCGAATATTTTATAGGCACCATTGTCGCCCCATTATGAACTGGGATCCAATTTGGCGATACCTTTGAATACAGAAGACAATCAAGCTCCACACCCAACATAGGAATCACGTAGTGAACCTGTGCTTGATGCTAAATACATGTCGAAGATATCAAATCACCCTCAACCTCAAGAAATGTATGTTCCTCATTAATTTTGGGAACCTGTTGGGGCATGTGGTTTGTAAATGAGGGCTGATGGTAGACCCCACGAAAATTGAAGTAATTCTGAATTTGGAAGCACCGTACAGTGTGAAGCAGCAACGCGCTACCTTGGGACATATCGAGTACTAAAGAAAGTTTATCAAGAGTTACGCCCAAATCACCGCGCCGATGGAAACGCTACTGAAGAAGGACATCATGTTCTACTGGGATGATGACTGTAAGAAGAGCCTAGATATATTGAAGCAGAAGATGGTTACTGTGCCAATTCTTGTCTTCCCGAACTGAAAGAAATAATTTCATGTTCATGTTGATGCATCATGCATTGCGTTGGGGGCCGTTCTCACACAAGATGATGGAGAAGGCTTGGATAACCCTATCATGTTCACGAGTCATAGGTTATCTAAAGTAGAAAAGAAATATTCCATCACTAAATACGAAGGAATAGATATGGTGTATGCGCTCTAGAAATATCGGCACTATTTTCTAGGGAGACACTTCAAGATGTATACAGATCATTCCGTGCTAAAATACTTCGTCAATAAACCTGTGTTGGGGGAGTGTATATGTAGGTGGCTCTTATTATTCCAAGAATACGATTTCGAAGTTGTTGTGAAGCTTGGGAGATTAAACGCGGGACCAGATCACTTGTCATGCATTAAGACAGGGGAGGAACCTACCAGTTTGGAGGAAGGACTACACGACACATAGCTTTTTGCTGTGTGCATAGCAGATGGACACTTTGAAGATATAATCCACTTTCTAACAACTGGAACTAAGCCAGAAGGTTACTCTGTCCAGTAGAAGAAGGAACTAGTGGTGCACATGACAAACTTTTCTGTCATTTCAGGGAATTTATACAAGCTAGGGACTAATGAGATACTGCGAAGGTATGTACCAGAATTTGAACGTAGTAACATCCTCGCAGACGCTCATGGGGGGCCCGTGGGAGGTCATTATGTAGGGAAAAAAACTGCGCATAAGATTCTTCACGCAGGGTTGTGGTGGCTGACCCTTTATCAAGATTCAAAAGCACATTGCAAGCCATGTGATGTATGTCAAAGAATGGGTAAGTCGTCGCGGAGGGACAAGATGCCTTTAAATCTGCAAATGACATTGCAGCCCTTAGAAAAGTGGGTGATCGACTTTGTAGGAAGTCACAGATGGTGGTGCAGTGCAGTTGGTGAAACTGAATGGCGAAATCTTCCCAAGCAAAGTAAACGGTAGTTGATTGAAGCCTTACACAGGTGGTCCAACCATCTGACTAGCCACAAGAAGTCCAGTAGGCAGTGGCTTTGTCGTTGTCAACCTCGCAACGGACGGAGCAGAGTTGGGAGGTCTCTACGCGAAGATCTCCGCACCTACAGAGTGACTCGAGGTCGAGTCACGATGTTTGTGTTGGGGATCTGTTGGGTGCAAGATCTCCCAAGGCAAGTTTTGGGGCTTAAAGCCCAAGTTTTGACTACGTCTGATGTAAAGACTTCGTGAAGTGTGGACGCGGAGCACGAAGTTGTAATTGAGTCACAGGGTTGTCCACCCTTACTTTTGTAATGTAATGTTGGCTTGAGAATTCTACCCATGGTTCGCGAACCATGGGATTGCATAAATAGAGAGAGGCTCTAAGTTGTAGAGACAGATTATTAGATTTAATAATCTAAGAGAAGATGAAGCATTGAGTCTTGGTTGATGTGTAAATTAGTGTCTTGGGTAATAGGATAGGATAAGGCTCTGCAGCTGAGTGCGGAGAGGCCTAGTAGTCAACAGCTGAGTGCGCAGACCCCTGTAGCTGAGTGCACAGGGTGAGTTGAGTCTGTAACCGATTGAGAAGTAATAAAGAAAAGTTCTTATCATTTGTGCACCTATTTTTCTTGTTTTATGCATTGAAGTATATTGGATATAAATTGCAAGTTATTGTTTATTTGTTGCGGAAACTTATATGAATGTGTTGAATAAGAGAATATAAAATAAGTATTGGTTTAAGCAAAGTTAACTAATAGTTATAAGAGGATAAGTAAGATCCGAAGTAGAAATTAGGGAAAGAGCAAAAATCACTGCCTTAGCAGCGTGAAATCACCTCAGCACCTGATTAAGGGTTGCGCGAAGGCGATCGAGACAAAGTGGGAAGGCCTCGCAGGTTAGGGAAGTGTGCGGAGTGACCTGCGCAAAGCTATTCCTAGTTGGACTAAGTCGACCCCTCAAACATCTCAAGGGTGCAGAAACTCGGTTCTAGCATCCCCTCATACTGCTTCGGGTGAGACCTCAGTCCACGCTCCGCGGGCTGTTGCTGAAAGGGCCAGTAGTATAGGGATTTGTTTGGCTAATTAACTCCGAACCTGGGTCAAGCCCCATCAAGCCAACATGTTTAAACTTGTTTTAACTTGTAGAAGTGTTGTTTTAAGTTTCATCTTGCTTTCACAAGTGTCGCATCAGTTTTCCTGTTTTTGCACTGATGGTCGTCGATGCAGTGACTCTCCTCACATACTTGATTTTCCTTCTGTTTGATTAGTTGTTGCACTTGATCTACATTGATTTACTCATACTTAGTCATTTCTTCACTCAACTTCACATCATCACTCACTTCTAATTGTTTTTCACACTTCCATCAGGGAAATATACACTTGCTTTGGCCTAATCTTGCCTTGCCCAGCTCGAAACTGTGCAATCCTAAGGCTCAAGCCACACAATTGGCCTAGACCTGCATAGTGTGCAGTACAGGTTAGCTCCAACTATGCACTATGCAGTTCCAAGAATCATCCTGTCACCTTGGCCATTGGGACTACACAATGCACAGTCTCTCCCAGTCTCTGCCTAGGCTAAGACTGTGCATTGCGCAGTCCCAAGCCTCAAGCTTCATCCTTGGCCACTGGGACTGTGCAGTTCCCACAGTTAGCCAGTCTCCCTTGTTGATAAAAATTTCACAATCCTTCTCTCCAGTTACCCGACTTGTTGCTTTATCATGCTTTGAAGGTAGATTTGTTGAAGCTAATGTTTGCTTTCCATGATTGTCCTTTTTGTCCCACAGGTATTGTTTGGTCAATTTAGTGTTCTAAATTTCTCTACATAAATTATCAATCTAGGTATTGTAAACTGATAAAGTGTAGTGCACTGTTTGTGCTAGCTAACTCTTCTCACTTCATTGTTTTTATGTTTTATGTTGTTTTGGGGGTTTTTGGTCTTTTAATTCCTAATGATTCACAATGTAAATTATCAAAACTAAATCTAACCTTATTAAAGATTGCTCAAAATCTAAAAATGAAAACAAATCTAAGAAAGAAATGAAAATAGAGCTAAGAAAGATATGGAAACAAAGCTATGAAATAAATGAAAACAAAGTTTCTATTCTTATTTTACCATTATTTCCAAATCATGAATTAAAACTAAAAGTGAAATTTGCAATTGATGTTTAACTAATTACAGAAATAAAACTAAATGAAATACTTGGTTACTCTTCCTCTCAATTTTGGGAGAAAGTCTCCTTGGGATGACATTTAAGTAATTTTGTACTTCATTAATCTAAGAGAAAGCAAATACAAAGATGTAGGAATAACTCATTGCATAGATTAAATGTTCAACCACTTAGTTAAGGATGAATTATCAACTTGAAGGATTTTCCATAAACATTCATTAACACCATGAGTTAGTATTTTAAACTAAAAATGAAATGGAAAAGACAGTAAATGACACTGATCAGTTTAATTGAGAATTTAAACTAGAAAAATAGTGAATGAAGTAAACTATCCAACAATGTATCCTTATCATTCTTCAATCTTACTCTCATCCTGAATCAAGGTCAGTTTTTAATTGAAGAAACACTATTAAACTATTGAGTTCTATCTTCTAAACTACTAATAAGAACTAAAAATAAATAAATCTAATAGAAACTACTCTAAATTATAAGCACTGTTAGTAAGAAAATGATAGAAATTGCATTATAAACACTGTTCGTAAGAAAATGACTATAAACATTGTTTTAGAAATAAAATGATGAATTTACAGTTAACAAGAAGAATAAAAATAAATAAAATGAAACCTTCTTCACTGCAGGGGCCCTTTGCAACTGATTAGGCTACACTTGCTCAATCAACTCCAAGAAAACTCCTTCAGATGTTCATAAAAACATGTGGTCTTCTCATATTAAAATAGGGACACAAAACACCCAAAAATTACATAGTCTAGAACTTCAATTTCACATTAAAACTATTACTAACTTCTTAGGTCCCTTACACAGGTATTTATAAGAAAAATCATATAACTGTTTGTGGAGAAAATCATTCTATAGCCAAACACGTAGAAGAAAGATATGCGGAATCTCTTCCTCGGCTGCTAGAGAAATAAATCCAAGACATGGTGGTTGTTGGATTCGTTTGTACAGGTGGTTGTTGGAGTCCATAGGTATAGGTAGTTGCTCCAGATAACGCTTCCCATCACTATGAAACGCATTAATTAACCACAAAATAGAGTCTTGTTACCCTCGGTCTCTTTGTGTTTGAATTATCCATTAACCGTAGTCTTATGACATCTTCTTTGTCGACCTGGGTTGAATGAATAGGATAGGTTCCATGTCATGATGATTTCAAAGATGCCCATGTGGCTTGTTTCTCCTTCTGACACATGGAACCTATTAGAGCATGGAGGTAGCTGCGAAATATCCAGTTAGCTACAGAATAGGCTTCGTTCCGTAGCTAACATACAAAAATTTATTCAAACAGCAAAACATAAAAAGCATAACATGTAAATCACTAAATTTCCTCCTCAAGACAGTATATACCAGTTATTAGTGATGAGAATGGATCTTTCTTATGGAAAAACAAAGAAAAGGAATGAGAAGAGTTGCTAGGGAAAGAGTAATTTTGAGGCTCAACATACCCCCACTGCAAAATCGTTGAATGTCCCCATGCAATTTTCAAAAATGTGAACTTATTTCTCATATTGCATCTGTTTTGACACTTCTGCCAACACATACAACTTCATTTTCTTACTTCTCCTTGCACTGACTGCCATCCTGGGCTTCTTCATAAGAAGTCTGTATTTGATGTTGATAAGTGTTCTACTCAAATTCCTATTTTTCCTCTTCAGCTTCCTATTTTTCTTGTACCATAATCCTAGGTGCAACATTGTGTTGTCATGAATGGCTTTATCCAAATTGTTCTATTCCCTCAAGGTTTCATTTTCTTTTTTAATATGCCTATTCAGAATATCTAACTCAAAGTTTTCTTGTTTGAGAGAGATAGTTAGAGGTTGTTGTGGATTGACAGGCTACTCTATATTGGTTGAGGATCCTGGATCCATTGAGGTATCCTTTCTCTCTAATGACTCTATGTAGTCATAGACTTTCTGTTGTACTGGATCTATGCCAGGAGAAGCTCTGCTTGGGCTGCCTTCAAAATTTTGTGGAGGAGAGTTTTGTGGACTGTGTTCAGGTGGAATACTGTTAGGAGATTGAACTGGGGTTTCTTCCTCTAAGTTTATGAACTGGGCTCCTTTTGATGTTACCTTCCTCACCTTACCTCAAAGTCTAGAGCTCCTTCTCAGGTTTTGGAAGCTTATGGTTTCTTCTCTTGTGTCCTTCTTCCTCTTCCCTATCTCATTTTTTTCTTGATTTTCTCCCTAATCTTGGTCAGTATTTTGGAGAGTAATTGTTCATCTTCTTGTGGTGATGAAGGTTCAAGAATGTCTTCATTGATTTCTTCAGCTCTCTCTTTCATTTCTCCTTTATGTTTAGTCTGCTTTCTAACCTCTGGCTTAGAAGTTGTCTTTGCATCATTCTTTTTTGAGGAGGTTCTAGATTTGTTTTGAATGTTAATACTGATCTTTCTCCTCCTACTTTTCTTAACATGACTCTCCTCAGGTGACTATGGAGCATCTTGGAAAAAATTTCTTACCAAGAAATCTTCCCAGGTATCCCCTATACTTTTCAAATGGAATTCAACTAGTATTTTCACTAATCCGTGATGATACATAGTTTCTATGGATTCAATTTTCTTTTGGACATTTGTAGCCATCCTTCTTAGACCCGTCTAGAAGGAAGAAGGGAAGGTTGATGGTTCCATTTTCTAAGAAATTCATTAATAAGCATATATGGTAAACATACATAAACCCAAATCTTCCTTCACATGTGATGAATTTTTGTAATATCAAAAACATATTACCCCATTTGTTCTTGAGTGTTGAAATAGGAATTCCCTTCCTGAATACTATAACATCCATACCTGGGTTTCTAAGGATCACTTTCCAAGATTCACCATGAAATTCCTTGTTTTTAAACCATCTTTCTCCTTGTCTCGATAGCTATGTTTCTTCTGCTATGAAGGATTCTGTGACTACAAATTTAATATCTCCTATCTCCACTTCTGTGCCATCAAATGACCTTGCAAAAGACTTGGTTATTTCCTTTTGGTAGCCGTCAAATTTCTCAATAAAATTTTACCATCCGGCCTTCTGTAGCATCCCTTTAAGCTATGGATACCCCTTCATATACTTTACCCCTATGGGCTCTATCCTCATATCCCTTGTTTTCGGTTAAAGTTCAAAATTACTCTTACTGTCTATAAAATGAGTGATATTTAAGAAATGGAATGACTGTGTGTATGGAAATGGAATGACTGCGTATATATGAAAATGGAAAGACTGTGTATATAGGAAAAATGGAATGACTGTGTATATAGAAAATGGAAAGACTGTGTATATGAAATGACTGCATGTATATAGGAGAGATAAACTTAAGGGTTTGCATGTAAAAAATAGACAGTAAGGGTTTAGAGAGTCGTAGATAGGTAGGTCACATTGTCATCTTGACCATTAACAGGTGGAGTTGTGGAGGACTGTTTGAGTACAGGTTATGGAGTTTGAAGCGGAGATTTGTTATGAAAGAATCATTGAGACCATTTTTCATTAAAGATGGAAGATATGGCAGAGATATAATGGCGGTCAAATCGAATGATGGTCGATTAAGGAGACGTGATTATACATACTATACAAACTTATGTTTTCAGATTGCTTTTCGAAATAAATCTTTGCATTTACCTTTGGAACCTTTACCTTTTGCTTGCTAATTTTTTTTTATATTGATCCCCAGGTACCTTGAGCATGGTTGGTCTTCAAAATTTGATTTTTTTTTTTCAATTACCTGCATACATGATTTTATTATGACATGTACACTTGTGCCTGAACTAATAAAAAAATTGTAGCTGCAGAATCAGGTTAGCTGCAGAACAAAATCAGTTGCATAACGTGAAAAAGAAAGTGAAATATGGCTTATGGATCATGAATGAAATGGAAGTGGCTACATAAGTGAAATGAAATGAGATGTAAGGCAAGATGATAAATGAAATGAAAATGGAATGAAAGATGTAAAAGGAAAAATTGAAAATTTTATTGACAAAATATGACAATGATATGAAGTGAAACTGAAAAAATAAAATGGAGTGAGGTGAGATGAGATGATGAATTTGTGGAATCTGAACTGCAGAGTGACTGTAGCTTTTTGTCACTACTTATTACAGAAAGAAAATAGAAAATATAGGGCGTCAAAAACCTTTGATTTTCACCTTGTATTTTCTGTATAAGTATGCCAATCAATGATTGGTTTTCAACCTTATACAATTTTTTTTTATTTGTTTTTTTTTAGGAAAAATAAAGACTAAGTTAGTGGAGAAGAAGAATTCTTCTTCACTAGCTTCATTTCAAAATTGTCTTGGAAAATCTTAATGAACTCTTTTGAAATTGGTTTCCGATATATATTTAATCTATGACCATTCACAAGAAGAGGAGTTTTACTTTCATCTATTGTTCTTATCCTCACTGCTCCATTACTAAAGACTTTTCAATCTCATATGGCCCAAGCCAATGAGTTTGAAACTTCCATTAAAAATCTTTAAGCTTTGAATCAAACAGTAGCACCCAATCTCCCACTTGAAACCTCTTGTCCTTGATATATTTGTCATGCCATTTAGCCCTCTGTTATTGGACTATACCAATCCTTTGAACTGCCTCTTGCCTGATTTCATCAAGTTCATTTAATTGCTCCAGCCTATGCTTTTGTGCCTCTGATAAATCTAGTCCCAGTTGGACTGCCATCTTGAAAGTTCTGATTTGGAACTCTATAGGGAACAGGACTTGTTTCCCATAAACAAATTCATAGGGTGTATGTCTCGTTGTGTTCCTCCATGTAGTTATATAGGCCCATAAGGCTTCAAGAAGCCTTTCCGCTCAATCTCTTCTATGTGGCTGCACAATCTTGGTGAGGATTCCTTCAATCACTTTATTTGTAGATTCCACTTAACCATTTGTTTGAGGATGATAAGGAGTAGATTTCCTATGTTTGATCTTGTATTCTTCCACAAGCCCTTCCACCATGTTAGATGTAAATTGAGATCCCTGATCTGTCACAATTTCTCTTGGAACACCAAAATGAGTAAAGATGTCCTCAAAAAGAAAATTCACTACATATTTTTCATTAGCAAAAGGTAATGATTTAGCTTCTATCCATTTAGTGACATAATCAATGCATACCAATATATACTTCTTTTGCTTAGATGGAGGATTAATTGGCCCAACAAAATCTAAGGCCCACTTTCCAAAAGGTTCGATGAGTACTTGAATTTGTAATGGCATTTCATTTGAGGGAGCAGGTTTCCCTACCCTTTAGCAGCTGTCACATCTCCTGACATATTCTCTAGCATCTTTGAAGATGGATGGCCAATAATATCCTAAAGAAAGGATTTTATAGGCCGTCCTCTTGTCAGTAAAGTGTCCACCACATGGCTCATCATGACATGCCTTAAGAATCTCGGGCATTTTATCTTCCCTGACACACCTTCTGATCATAAGATATGGACCTGTTTTATACAATTCGTTAGTGATCCATGAATATCTTTCACTTACCTGAATAATTTTTCTTTCTCTCTAGGAAACAAATGTGAAGGTAACTTTCCTATGACCAAATAGTTGGCAATATCTGCAAACCAAGGAGTTTGAGTAGTTACTGCAAAAAGATATTCATCAGGAAACTTATCTTCAACCGGAGAATCTTCTTTGATATTCTGAATCCTGGATAAGAAATCAACAACTGTGTTTTGTTTTCGAGGTCTATCTAGCACAGTAATGTTGAATTCTTGCAAAAATAAAAGCCATCTTGTAATTCTGCCATTAGTAATAGGTTTATTCATTAAATATCTAATTGCAGAGTGATCTGTATGAACAAAGGTTTCATAGCCTATTATATAGTGTCTGAACTTGTTAATTGCATGAACAACAGCTAAAAATTCCTTTTCAATCACAGTATAATTTAACTCAGTGGGAGTCAAATTCTTACTTGTATAGTAAATTGCATAAGGAATCAAATATTTTTGTGCCAATACAGCTCCCAGAGCTACATATGAAGCATATGTTGAAATATGGAAAGGGACTTTCCAATTTGGACCTCTTAAAGTGGGTGCTTCAGAAATTTTTGTTTTTAAGGTTTCAAATGCCAACTAGCAATCAAAATTCCAATTGAATTCACAATCTTTGGTAAGAAATTTGAAGAGTGGGGATGCTATTTTAGTGAAATTTTCTATAAACCTTCTATAGTATCCTGTAAATCCTAGAAAACTTCTAACATCCTTTTGGAAATTTGGAATTGATAATTTAGAGATGACTTCAACTTTAGATTTGTCAACTTTAATCCCATCTCCTGAAATGTGATGTCCTAAAACAATACCTTCTGTAAACATCATAAAACATTTTTCATGGCTTCGTGAAAGGTTTGCTTCTTTACATCTTTTAAGAACTTTTTCCAAATTCCCCAAAGCTTCTTCAAATGTATTGTCATAGACTGTAAAGTCATCCGTATATACCTCTATACAATCATGTATTAGATCAGAAAAAATACCTAGTATTGCTCTTTGGAATGTTGCAGGTGCATAACCCAAAAGGAAGTACTCAGTAGGCATATGTTCCCCATGGACAAGTAAATGTCTTTTCATCCTGATCTTCAGGTGCTACCTAAATTTCATTATAACCACTAAAATCATCCAAGAATGAGAAATACTTCTTACCTGCTAATGTATCTAACACTTAATCTATAAAAGGCAAAGGAAAATGATCTTTAAGGGTTTCTTTATTCAATTATCAATAATCAATGCATACCCTCCATTTACCATTCTTTTTAGGCACAATTACCAAAGGAGAAACCCATTGGCTATCTAAATTGGGTAAATGAAGTTTACATTCAGTAATTTTTGGAGCTCTTCTTTCATAATCTCTCTAAGATTTGGATTCATCCTTCTCTGAGGTTGTATGATAGGTCTACAATTTTCCTCAATGTAGATGTGATGGATACAAGTCTTAGGATCAATGCCTTTCATGTCGGTGTATTCCCATGCAAATGCAGCAAAATGTTGTTGTAATGTTTTGATTAGCTTTTCTTGTTGTAGTTTCTCCAAGTTTTTGTTTATGTTCAATGTCCTACCTGGAAAAATTTCAATTGTAGAGCTACCAAACTCTTCCATAGAATAGAGAGACATCTGCCTAGATGACAAATATTCAACATTAGATTTTTCTTGAAATTGCTCATGGTCATATTCTGAAGATGATTCAAAATTTTCCAATGTATTTAAAATTTGACTATCTTCACTAATATCTGAAATAGTAAAGAGAGGTTGAATATCATCTTCATCATCAATCCATTCTTTGTCATCTATTTCTGTGATTTCTTTTGCTAGAGGATATAGAGTAATTTTTTTTTTTGAATTACCATCAGAAATATACATGTCACCAGATCTACAGCTAATAAAAGCATCAGCTGTGGCCAGCCAAGGTCTTCCTAATATGAGTGGATGTCCTCCTAGATTGTTCTTGGGAGTTAAGATCATGAAATCAACAGGATATTCCCAAGAATCTAAGGATACTGAAATATCTTCTAACACTCCATCTGGTTTGATTACTGATCTATCTGCTAGTTGCAGTAAGGTAGGTGTGTAAAGAAGATTAGGAAGCTTGAGTTGCTCCATAGTTTGTTTTCTCATGATGTTTATTGCTGCCCCTAAGTCAATCAATGTATTTGGAATTTCAACTCCATTGATATGTGTTTTCACAATTGGACTTCCTGGATCCACATATTTTTGTATGGCAATTTTTCCCATCATTATGTTTGCTATTTTTCCTACCAGGTGAATTCTTTTTGTTTCCTTTGTTTTTCTTCCTAGTTTCTTTATGCTCAACTCCTTTATTGTTTTGGCTAGAATTGGAATTTCTTTAATGGCTTGTAGCAAAGGTATTTTGATACAAACATTCCTCAATTCATCTAGAAAACCATAATTGAGCAACATAATATGCTTTTCTACTCCTCTAATTTGTAATCTTTCAGGAAAAGGAGGTGTAGAAGTAGATGCTGGTTGCTCAATGATAAGAGTTTTGTTCACTGATTCTTTTTGTTTTTCTTTTTCAATGTTTTGGTTTTGGAGAGATGTTCCCTCAAAATTTTTATTGACCTTTAGAGAATATTCCTTAGAACTGTCTTGTTCCTGAATAACTACAGAAGGTCTTTCCTTTTCTAATATCCTACCAGATCTTAGTTGAACATCATTAAGATCTAGAGGAGTGATCATATAAGTTGTAAATTGTTGTCCTTCTACCATGTAAGCATTCTAAGGGTTTTTATTGTTGGGGTTTGGTAATGATCGGGTAGGTAGCTGATTTGGTTTCTGCTGAAATGGCCGTAAAAGTTGGGGATTTTGGTTTTGCTGTGAAGATTGTTGTGGAAATGGTAATGAAAGTTGAGGGTTCTGATTTTGAAGTTGTGGCTGCTGATTTTGTTGTTGAATGTGTGGGGGAGGATAATGCTAATATGATGGAGGATATTGATAATATTGAGAAACTCTTCCATAAGGATTTTGTAATCCTTGTGCCCATGGTTGAGGTTGAGGCCAAGTTTGCGATTGAGATTGAGGTTGAGGCCAAGGTTACTACCAAGAATTCCAATTTGGTGGGGACTGAAGATACATTTGATTGTTAAATCCCTGATTTTGTGGCCCCTGCCAAGGTCTTCTAGCAACAAAACAAAGAGGTTCTGCAGAATTTGGGACTGTTTCCTCTTGAAAGACAGCCTTAAGACCTAGAATTGAAGGACAACCCTTGGTCTCATGGCTTTCTGAGAAAATCATACAAGTTTCTACAACTTTTGCATCCAAAGGACATTCTCTTAGAGCATGTTTTTCTTCATTTTGGAAAAAAAATGGCTAAAGCATCAGCCTCGATTTTCTACTTGTTTTGTAATTTAAGGGTGTCTATTTGCTTACTAAGACTCCCTAGAATGTCATATTTAAATCCATCAAGCATATTACCAGTTTCTGCCCTACTTACAGATCCACTTGCAGATTTATTTACTCTAACAAGAGAAGGATCTCTTGGACCTTTCCCAGTTTTAGATTTCCCTCTTAAGAGATGAACACATAATTCTCCTATGTCACTTAATGTAAGTTGAGAGATATCTCCCTTCCCCATCATGTTAAGGATATCTATCCATTCATCCCTAATGGATTTCAATAAAAGAGCTTTTAAAGTATCTTCATCTAAATTGCCCATCTTTGCTCTTTTCAAATTATAGTTAAATCTCTCAATCAAATCCTCTAAATTTTCATCCTCTCTTTGCATCATTTTGAACACCTCATCTTTGTGATTGGTAGGCATGCAATAATCCAAGTACCTATCCAAAAACATTTTTTTCATATCATTCCAAGTTCTAATGGACTGAGTAACTAATCCCATGAACCATTTCAAAGCAGCTCCTTTTAGTGTTGAAGGAAACAATTTGAGTTTTTGAGAGTATTCTAAATAATCATAGGTTCTACACAAGACTTCAAACTCAAATAAAAATGTTTCACAATCCTCACTTTTTAACCCATGGAAGTTTGGGAGGACAAAAGGTGATATATTTTTCATCGTGGCGTTTGTTTCCTCATCCACTATAGGGAATCCAAAATAATTATCTATTTCCCTATTTCCTCTACCTTCTCCATTATTTACTCTACCTCCTCCATTATTTCCTCTACCTCTTCCTCTACCCCCTCCTCCAAATAGTGTGAATTCTCCATCTTCTCCTTCTTATGCCATTATAGTTTCTTCAGGGTCAGAATAGGGTTCAACCTGCAAGGTTACTTTCTCCTCCTCTGGTTCTTCTATTAATGGGATATGGGAGAGAGGTTTTACTTCTTCTACCTCACTAGGTATTCCTAATTCGTCAACTAAAATGTGCTCTACTATGTAGGTGAAAAAGGCTATTCCTATTGTTGGAGATTCAAGATTTTTCTCCTCTAGGATTGACTTGGTAGATGAAGTAGGAGATTCTTTTGATTGGATTTCTGCCCCTATAATTTCAGGAGTTCTATGATTGGGAGTATGAGTTTGGGATGGAGGTGTATCTTTCCTTGTTCTTGGTGGAGTAAGTGGTGTTGTAGGAATTGAACTTCTGCCTCTAGCTATAAATCTACCCCTAGAGTCTCTTTATCTATGCATATCATTTTTTTTTAATGTAAGAGATAAAGTTACCTAGTTACACTTCCCTGGCAACGACGCCAAAATGTTTGGTCAATTTAGTGTCCTAAATTACTCTACATAAATTATCAATCTGGGTATTGTAAACTAATGAAGTGTAGTGCACTGTTTGTACTAACTAACTCTTCTTACTTCATTGTCTTTATGTTTTATG
The DNA here is from genome assembly GCA_031772625.1 of Pinus tabuliformis. Classification (NCBI taxonomy): domain Eukaryota; kingdom Viridiplantae; phylum Streptophyta; class Pinopsida; order Pinales; family Pinaceae; genus Pinus; species Pinus tabuliformis. Next base: position 1,872,709,269 of record CM062817.1, read on the forward strand.
TTGTTTTGGGGGTTTTTGGTCTTTTAATTCCTAATGATTTACAATGTAAATTATCAAAACTAAATCTAACTTTCTTAATGACTGCTCAAAATCTAAAAATGAAAAAAGAGCTAAGAAAGAAATTCAAACAGAGCTAAGAAAGATATGGAAACAAAGCTAACAAAGAAATGAAAACAAAGTTTCTATTCTTATTTTACCATTATTTCCAAATCATGAATTAAAACTTAAAGTGAAATTTGCAATTGATGTCTAACTAATTACAGAAATAAAACTAAATGAAATACTTGGTTACTCTGCCTCTAAACCTTGGGAGAAAGTCTCCTTGGGATGACATTTAAGTAATTATGTACTTCATTAATCTAAGAGAACACAACTACAAAGATGCAGGAATAACTCATTGCATAGATGAAATGTTCAACCACTTAGTTAAGGATGAATTATCAACTTGAATGGTTTTCCATAAACATTCATTAACACCATGAGTTAGCATTTTAAATTAAAAATGAAATGGCAAAGACAGTAAATGACACTGATCAGTTTAATTGAGAATTTAAACTAGAAAAACAGTGAATGAAGTAAACTATCCAACAATGTATCCTTATCATTCTTCAATCCTACTCTCATCCTAAATCAATGTTGGTTTTTAATTGAAGAAACAAGATTATAGTATTGGGTTCTATCTTCTAAACTGTTAATAAGAACTAATAATAAATCAAGCTAATGGAAACTGCTCTAAATTATAAACACTGTTAGTAAGAAAATGATAGAAATTGCATTATAAACACTGTTAGTAAGAAAATGATTATAAACGTTGTTTAGAAAGAAAATGATGAATTTATAGTTAACAAGAAGAAGAAAAATAAATAAAATGAAACCTTCCTTAGTGGAGAGGCCTTCTGCAACTGATTAGGCTACGCTTGCTCAGTCAACTCCAAGAAAACTCCTTTAGATGTTCATAAAAACATGCGGTCTTCTCATATTAAAACAGGGACACAAAACGCCCAAAAATTACAGAGTCTAGAACTTCAATTTCACATTAAAACTACTACTAACTTCTTTGGTCCCTTACATAGGTATTTATAAGAAAAAACATATAACTATTTGTGGAGAAAAGCATGCTACAACCAAACACGTAGAAGACAGATATGTAGAATTTCTTCCTCGGCTGCTAGAGAAATAAATCCAAGACATGGTGGTTGTTGGATTCGTTTGTACAGGTGGTTATTGGAGTCCGTAGGTACAGGTAGTTGCTCCAGATAATGCTTCCCATCACTGTGAAATGCATTAATTAACCATGAAACAGAGTCATGTTACCCTCAGTCTCTTTGTGTTTGACTTATCCATTGACCGTAGTCTTATGCCATCTTCTTTGTCAACCTGGGCTGAATGAATAGGATAGGATCCATGTCATGATGATTTCAAAGCTGCCCATGTGGCTAGTTTCTCCTTCTGACACATGGAACCTATTAGAGCATGGAGGTAGTTGTGAAACAACCAGTTAGCTGCAGAATAGGCTACGTTCCGTAGCTAATATACAAAAATTTATTCAAACAGCAAAACATAAAAAGCATAACATGTAAATCACTAAATGTCCTCCTCAAGACAATATATACTAGTTATTAGTGATGAGAATGCATCTTTCTTATGGAAAATCAAAGAAAAGGAATGAGAAGAGTTGCTAGGGAAAGAGTAATTTTGAGGCTCAACAGGTACCACACTTGTGAAGCACTTCTCTACAAAAGTTAGTGTTACCATGGCACCAAAGAGAGCTGCTTCAAAAGAGACCACTCAAAGAAATATTGGGGCATCAGTTGAGTAAGCATCAGTAGACTTTCCAGTGTATGCAGACACTCAATTTTTTCTATAAAAGGGGTTATCACTAACATGGTAGAAATTTAATGAAGCTCTTTCAGCAAAGAGACTTGAGGAAGATCTAGAGGGCTAACTAGTTTATCTTAGTATCTGACAATCAGAACCACACAAGGTTGCATGCAGGTATCCAACCTTCCCATGTGCAAATGTCATCAGCTGGATTATCTCACACATTGATGAGGATACCATGACATTAAGTAGTGCCAGTAGACATAATCTTTCCACCTTTTAGGCAAAATATTATTAGCACATGTATCACTTGCCTGAGCTAGTGCAACTTATGGAATCATTCTTCTATGCCACCCACAACTATGTGAACACAATAGACATTTTTAAAGGTTGGGTGAAAGATCCATCAAAGTTGCAATATACACCCACCCATTTATATAAGAAAAAGTCCGTCAAGAAATCCTACCAACTCTCTTAGCATGCGGGATCCATGGTTAGCAGAGCACGAAGACCTTTCCTAAAGGGTGGGTAATCTTAATGAACCAGGTTTTGAATGAGGGGAAGTCATTCACCTAGTTAGATATGTTCTCTCGATAGTTAAGGGACCATGTAGCATAGGCTCAAAGTCCTCCCAATGGTGAGAAAGCAAGGCTATATATGTCTGCATATTTATTGTATACATTATGTGCACAACAATAATTCCCTGACATATACTGGACATGGACACCACGAGAATCTTTCAAGCATATCTATTGCAAGTTTTTTTCGGATTTCAGTTATCGAGGAGTAATGGCACAACTAACTGACCACTTCATCATCCCGCTTTACAAGCTTATCTTTGAAGAAGATCCACCTTGCATATCACAAGTAGCAATGGAGGCAATAGCAGATATCACAGATTGGTATGTCTCACTAGGTGGCACCTTCCTTAGAGTGCTCGGTGGAGAGAAGCCTCTGCATGTTTTACCAAGGTATGCCATCGAAAATCTTGTCATGCAAGAAGTATCATATCATCTCGCCACAGGCTTGTCAATAGCTTTGCATAGGAAGAATAAAGCACCATGGCCCACCCTTACTTTAAAAATTGGATTATAAGAGATAAAGAACTTGAAAGTCGCTGATGCTGAGGGAAAGGAAAAAGCAGGTTTTCGTTTGTATCTCGGAACTTTAATCTGTATGATCCAATTCCGTGGATCGGTGGGGAAGTCATTTAGCCAGAGGATGATCCATGGAGGAATTTGTACAATACCTCTAGTCTCCATGAGTCGGTTAGTTTAGCAGGGAATTCACAGGCTTCTCCATAGACAACAACAATTCTGGAAGAAACAAAAGATGAAGGTAGAAATCCTATGCAGGACAAGGGAAAGAGGAATATTTCCAGCAATCTAGAGGGAGAAAAAATCTAAAATATGAAAGAAGATCTTATTCTCATGCAAGCATATTTAGCAGTAGAGGTAAAGAGGAAGCAATAGATATAAAGAGTAGAGTGGAGGAAGAGAGAAAAGTAGAGGTTGTAGGAAGAAGAACTGGAGTTGTAGGAGGCAGAGCAGAAAATAAAGGAAGAACGGGATTTGAGGAGGAGGGAATGAGAAGAGAAGAGGAAGTAGGAGGAAGAAGAAAGATCAAGTGAAATGATAGAAGAAACGTCGTTGATACAGGTTGAAGAGAATGAACAAAACTAGCCAACAACTGAGGAGGAAGGTGAACAGATGTAGGATCGGGAGCTTGCTTAGCAGATTGAGCACTTGATTGAAGTAATAGACATGGAGATGGAATAAGAGCCACAAAATTAAGATGTTGATCTAATGTTGAGCACACCATCGGTCGCCACTTAGTCTCCACCACATCCAATAGTAGAGCCATCCTGGAGCAAAGAAGGGAATGATTTTCCCCTTGATGATGATTTGATAATGGATGTGTACAATATGTCATTCAATGAGTTCCAAAAGAGGATTGTACAAGCACGGAGGAAGCATTTTCCGGATGATCACACATCACTTGAATTCGTTAGAGAAAGGGTGATGGTGGTGGACACCAAGAAGCATCCAAATGCCATTGTCGAAGCCAACTTGGCCTTTGCATGAGAAACAAGGTAAAACATTGAGTATTTGATGGTTGAGAATGAGCAATTAGAACAAAAGTTGCAAGCTACCAGGAAAGAGGTAGAAAAACTCATGCATCAGCACAAAATGCAGTTTTTTCACAAGTTTACTTGGAGGAGATGACAACAATGATACTTGTTGAAGTATCAACACTCAAATAAATCACGTAGAAGCTCTTTAAGGGGTTTATGACTGTACATAAATAAATTTTCTATTTTCATGGCTTATAGCAATAGAGCAAAGAGTTTGTTAGAACTCTCAAGAACATACAAGCTTCCATTACCTATGTGCAAGAGTGGAAAATGCGATACAAAGGGGCACCGCTTGAATTAGTGAAGAAAATGAATCCATAGGAAGAGATAGAGAAAGCAAAAGTTTGGATGTTGATTCAGAAAAGAAGCTTGCCTAATTTAGTGGTAGCATTCAAGCCTCATATTTACAGTTTTCAGTAGTTTGGATTTTTTGGTAAAAACACACAATATTGCATTAGTCGATTCACTCACCAAATCCAAACCCAAGAACTAAGTCTTGCAGGAGATCAAAGAGTACTTGGTGTTAGAAAATTATATATTACAGAGCAATGGAACACATAAAATATTGCGGAAATATAAACACAGAAAACGCATAAAACAAGAGAGACACAGATATACGTGGTTCACCCAGTTTGGGCTACGTCCACGGAGAAACAGGTTGTCCTTCTTTTATTATATTATCCAGCAAACTGAAGAGATACAACCTAAAACAGATCCGCTGTAACTCCCTCTTCGCTCTCAATCTCCTCTCTCTTCCTCACTCAGAATACAGATCTACATAGACGCAATACAATTCCCTCATATATAGTGAGGGGTTACCTTCTAGGGAAAAAAAAACCTAAACTAAACATAACTTCTACCGTCAGATCATCCACCTAATGAACGGCCCAGATTGACTAGAAATTATTAGACTTCTACAAGGCAATTTTACATCTATTTTTAGCTTCAGGGGCGCTGCCCCCGAACCCCCGTTGGGGGACAAGTCCCCCCCGTATGGAGGGGTGTACAGTCTTCTTGGGGTATACATCCGGCTGAAACCTTTGAATACAGAGGATAATCACGCTCCACACCCAACACTTGGAGCAACTGGGACAGATTGCCACCAAGGAAGATTTGGAGTTGAACAGATAGAACATGCAAAATTTCATTGGTGGTCATGTCCAAGTAAGAAAAATGTTGCTCATGCTTCACAATGAACTTGAAACTGGTTCCAAGACATTGTACCTGGATTCCATGTACGCTACAGTCTACTTCCAGCCACACACCATCACGCAATTTGGGGACATCATCACACAAAACCGAGCTTGGCACCAATATGTGACCGAGAAGAAATAAGTGCAAGTTGTTGAGATAAAGTTCTCCCAAACTAAAGCATCATAGTGTTGTGTCTTGTTAGGCTATCAAGTAGCTTCTCCCTGATTTTTTCTTATATGGGTACAATTGTAAAATGTAATATTATTTGTAATTATGTTGTAAGTGAAATTTCAAGTGCCAATATTGGAATATGAAGAGTCATGATGTAATGTAGTGAGTCATTTTGTAAAGAAGTTGAAGAGTCATGAGGGTAGTCCAAAGGTCACAAAGGGGAGTTGAAGAGTCACCCCCTCTTGTTATAAATAGAACCTCATAACTCATGTAAGGGGCTTTTGGGAGCAAATATTTTGGCTAAGCTTAGGCTTAGAATGATATTGGGAGTATTTTGAAGAGTCTTGGCTTCTCCATAGCATAGAGCGAGTATACTTATTTGGAGGAGTGGGTATTCTTAACTTTAATGTTCCACTATTGGGGCTAATGGTCGTCCATGGTGTATGTATGAATGGAACTTTCACTTATAATAAAATCAGAGCCAACACACTTACATGCATATATTTTGAATATAGTAGGACTACTCTTGTTGTATTTGCAATGTATGTTATTTAACTTACGCTTATGCTTATGAAATATTTCATTTGCATTTTTATGAATCTTGTTGAATGTGTGTTGTTTTATTAATTCATCACTTTAAATTGTGGATTATTCCACATTTTAGCTTGTGATGTCATTATGCTTATGTGTTCCTTTCAAGTTGTGTACTATTACATGCTTCCAAGGGGCACACTTCCTTTCCCCTTTATGTGTTGTAACCTTCATGTGTTACACTTGACTTTCCACAGGGGCACACACTTTCTCTCACCCAAAGTTACCGTACTTCACTCTAAGCATTTTTGCAGTCAAAGCATAACATTACCACCCACTGCTAGGACTCCTACTCCAAATAGTGTGAGGTATAGTTTGGAATTCATATCGGGGAGATCCCCTGAATGTTGGCAGGTCTAGCATCATCAACACACTCAAAGGCATGGTCCTATGTTACAAGTTCCGTCCTATACTTAAATTCTCGAGAAGTTTATATTTCTTGGATTTATCAACAATCAAAATGAGCACTAATTAGCTCGTAAGATATAATAATTATTTCACATTACTATGCTTAATAATAATTTTTTTGTTTTCCTAATGATAGAAAGTATAATAATTATTTAATTGAGGATTTTATTTAAATAATAAATTTAATATTTGTTTTTCTTTTACATGACCAAAATGAATATCAAACTACATAAATTCATTTTCAAGTAATTACATTTAACATTACTATAAGATACCTCCTCAATAATATTAAAATAAATCCAATTTAAATCAATTCTTTACAATCTTACTCTAGTATCAACACACAATTATATTAATCAACCAAAGAAGTCTTTTTCAAGGATTTTACATTAAGAAATCATAAACAACATAATTATGATAATCCAACGTTAAGAAATCATAAACAACATAACTATTATAATCCAAGTTATCTATCCAATAAGATCATTTATTCTTAAGAACTTTAATGAACATTTCATGGAAATAACTATATCAATTTTTTTATTTATTCTTATAAAGTACTAATTGTTTTACAATAATGAAAATGTTGTAATTACTTGAAATGTACTACAACTAGATAAAGATAGATTTTTTGATGTAGATGTCGTAGTTCCAATATGATATGCTTGAGGTTTCAATACCCATTTTTTGTTTGAATGTTGCATACTCATCGATGAACCACCTTGCCTATTCCTTAGGTACTCTCCTTTCCTATGAACCCCTGAGATACAATGGAGTTGTAGGACTGATTTATAGTCTATCCGTATAGAGAAGAGATTCACAATCCCAAGAGGTTCCCACTCTAAACAATCTCCACACACACCGAACTCACTACAAAACTCAACTTAGTCACTCAAATAAATTAAGTTTTAGGACAACCATCCAACAATAGGGTGCATAAAATGTGTCTATGTCATTGTTAGTCTTGTTTTTATAAGATTTTCCATGGTTTCCATTTCTCTTCTCATTAAAAACTATAAATTTCTTAATTCCAATAATTTTTATTATTCACCTACCCATGTGTCGCAATTTTATCAAGACTATCATAACCTTCAATTTCTTATTTTATTTAAAAGGCCAATTTCTCTCACTCAAAATATGTTTCTTGATTTTTATCTTAGTTGTCCCTTGATCCCTTTTCAATTTCCTATTTTGGTGCTCATGTTTTTATTTACTTGAGTTAGCAATTAGGTGTCAAGTGTGATGATAGCTAAGCCACTTTTAAGCATCAAAGCTGCATCTTTACATTTTCCGTTTGTGGACCTGTGGTTTATGGCCCACGTACATATCTATCAGAAACATTCTTATTGGCGGAATCACAAAGAAAACCCGACCAATCACCCAACGGTTCTTTGAACGTTTATGACCGGAACCCAAAAGGAAATAAACCCCAGTTCATAACATATCGGGTCTGCCAGAAATGTTAACCCACGCGCACATTCGAGCGTGATTACCATCCGATTAATCAACCAACGAATGGTATGGATGGCCAGATCTCAACGAGGTTTTAATCTCATTGTCTAAAACCTTATCGGGTTCGTTTTCGGAATTAAGGTCCATGCTTGTTGGCACATGATATGCATCCGATCGCCTTTCAACAGACGGTCTGATCACCTCCAGACTTTAAATCATTTTAATGATTTTCTCGGGTCCGCTAGCAGAGATAACTTGTTAACAAGTTTCTGTACGATCACTGTGGATCTTCTTCCATTGGATGACTATGATGTTTCCTCCTCCATTCCTCTTCCATCGTTATTATCCATCGATCTGGACGATCCAACAGTTCCCGTTCTTTTCCGTTTTAATTCTTTCTACGTCATCGATCTTCAATTTTCAACAATGCAACTTAATCTCCACCGTTCTTTTGCCCTTCATTGTCTCTTTACAATCCTTTAGGAAATTGAGAAAAATCGACGTCCTCCACTATAGAAGATAATTCTCAATCTTCCTTTGTCTATTGTGAAAACCAATTACGCTTACTTCCGACTGATCCCTCCATCCATTCAAAAGTAAAATCCCGATCTCTACATGCCTATACACAAGTTTTATTAGACAATTAAATGCTAATCCTGTAAAGGAAATTTCGGCAGTCATTCATATTATTCAACAAAAAATTCCACAGTATTTCTCAGATTCACAGCGAATGCACCATAAGGCTATTAAGACACAAATTCCCACACATGTTGTATACAAATCCACACTGTTTTGGTATTTTTATAAAATATTTACAAGGAAAACAATCACATTCGACTGTTTCAATTATTTTCCATAAAATCCATCTACTACTCTTCCTAACTCCTCACTATTTCTCTTACAATCCTCTAGCTCTCTAACTCTTATCTAGCCTCTAGCTAACCTTGAGCTAACCTCTCAAATTATTCAAAATATCACAATTTATACAAAAACGAATTCATGAACCAATTTAGTTCAGATCCAACAATCTCGCACTCTCTCCCAAATTATCTCTCTGGCTCCACTCTTTTCTCAAACAGAATACAAAATTAATCATTTAAATCCCTCAAATCCTCACTCTTCCTAGGATTACTTAACTGTCTCTAAGATCTCTACATTCATGACATATTCTCCATAAATAAATTTACAATTAAAATCCCCTCAACTCAACTAAACTTAGGAAAATAAATAAAATGGTTAAGGGAACCCACTCCCTTTAGTAAATGTGAAATAAGTCTCATTGGTCTTATAAGCTTTGAAGAATTCTCCTGCATCAGACTTCCCAGGTTGAAATAATTCATGGACTCCTGCTCATGAGTCTTCCCACTTCTTCTGTTGTAAACATCATCAGATTTCATCTTCCAATTGGATGTCTGACCTTTTCCAATTGCAGGTGCATTTACTACCTTCTCTCTTTCTCCTGGATGCCAAACTCTGTGTTGTGGATGTCCTTTTGCTCTGCTTTCATAAGAATCTCCTTTGCATAATGTTTTGGTGCTGATATCCTACATAAACAACTCCTCAAACAACATAAATTTCTAGTCCTTTGTCTGCTGCTGTCTTGTCATCATCTCAATAGAATTGAGCTCCAAATTTATGTATTTTCCACTTTCTTGTACCTGAATGTTCATCCTGATTCTTGACTCAATCACCAACATCCTCTTCTGTCTATAAACCATTTCCTTTATGTTGTCATGTATATCCTTCCATATTTTCTTAACTTGCTGATTTTGACAATTACTCATGCTCATCATCTTTGTAGTTTTCACCATCCAGCTATCCAATATCTTGAGTAGAATCCTCCTAATCTCAAAAGAATAATGGTTCTTGTTTGATACAAGAACATATAACCTTTCAGCTATATACTTTCCATCAACTGCAAATAATTTAGTTATTGAACTTGGTTCAATTGCCTCCATATTCCTACTACATTTCATTGAACTATTCATCCCAAATTTCAATTGAAAATTCAAAATAAATTCTCGATATTCCAATCTTCTTTGAATCAAGAACAAAACATTTTTTTGGATTGTAGTTCCACATCCTCTGTAATTTTCTTTCTCTTCTGCAATGACTTGTTTAATAGCTATGCCAACTCTCCTTCCTTCATCCCGAACTTCTGAGTCAACTAGTTTCTTTCTCCCATATTCTTTGTTTCCATAAGGAAAACAGTCTTTCTACATTTCTAGAACTTACATACTTCTTTATGTTTACTTGTGCAAACATATCTCTAAGAGAAATTTTTCCTTCATCCTAAAAACCACATTCAACAATTAATAATTCAAAGTCAGAAAATACACTACATTTTCCATCTCTTTCCTCATTAACTTTGCTCCAAATTTTCTATGATTTATCATCCTCTTGATATGCATATGACATTCCAAACTTGTCATGTTGTCTTGTCTTGAAAAAGTCTGCTTGGTCTTCACTTTACTCTGGATGTTGTCTAATTTCCGAATTCTGTTCTCTGCTCTTCTCTTTGGCATTCCTTCCTTTCACACTTCTTTTCATTCTTCCTGTTTCTTCCCTACAAATCTATAATCCACTAAGTTTCCTTTTCCATTCCTACTTTTCAATTAAAATCTGCCAATCTGCAATTCTCTTGGTTTCTATACAGGAAAGAAAATCACCACATACAATAGATTTTTCATTCCATTGCAGAGCCCCTTTTACAATGGTAAAAATTATTGTCAACACCATGAATATCACATTCCACTGAACCCCTTTTTTGCTCACTGCATATGAATAGTTCATGAAAGCATCCTTGTCTTCATCCTTTGAAACTGTCTGGCTCTTTCCAAGTTGTTGATTACATCCACCCTTACTCTTTTTGCAATTTGTACAAATAACACTATCTTCAGTTTTCTATTGTGCACCAGCCTTTGCCAACCCATTCTTAAGTTCTTGGTTGTCCTCCTTTCCTCTCCTCTTCATAGCCTTTTCTAGACTAATTGTTCCTCCTTGGACTGAATTCTCTTTATAAATCTTTGTTCTACCATCTTCCATAGTACATTCTTTAGTAAGAGTCCTTTCCATTAATGTTCCACTATGTCCTTCCAAGACAATTTCTTGTCCATTAACTATCAATACAAGTTCATAATTTTTGAATAAAAATTGAAGAGATAATTCCATTACCTCAAGTGTTTGTACTGCACATACACTCTTTCTTGCTCCTGTCATAAGGTTATCTTCATACCTCTTTTCTACTTCTCCTTTTGTAATCTGCACTTTCCTTTTGTCTTCAGACTGTCTACTATCTTTTTGCCAAGTCTTACTAGATTCATCATCCTCAGCTTCCTTAGTAGTCTTCGACATTTGTCCATCTTTAGTGTCTTTGAATACATTTTCAATCAAGAACTATTCTATTACATCCATCTCTTCTAACAGTTTCATTTCTTTAGCAACCTGCATAAACATATCTTCTAAAGGTTGTTCATCACTTGCATACATACACAAATCATTAGTTTCAAAAATACTAGGCTCCTCTTTATTTGATGTTTCAATTATCACATCTCTCTATTTATTCGAACTTGTCCAACAGTTCAAGAAATCATCAATGATTCCCTCCTCAGCAAGGTAAATCCCTTGCTCAAGTCTACAATAGCTATCTTTCATCTCTAACTCAACTACTCTGAGTTCTTCTCTTAATTTGATATACATTCTCCTCTTTATCTGAAACTACAACAACTTCCACTTTATCTTCTTTCTTTTCATAGTCCAACCATACCTTTGGTCCTTTTCACATTTTTCTAGTAGCATTATTATGGCATCCACACTTGCTTTTAATTCTACAATGTATTTGTCAAATATCTCTTGACTAATCTCCTCTCCTTTGCCATTTCCTTGGCATATTTCTTTCTTCTGTTGTGGCTTCTCTCTGAACCCCTCCTATGACTATCAGTAGTCATTTCCTCGTTATCACTATGAGTTCCTCACTCACTATGAGTTGCACTAAGCCTCTGCAGCAACAAGTCCTCCCTGATGTCACTTACCTCATCAATCGCCTCTCTGGACTTGGTCTTTTGGCAAGCACTGGTTCTCTATCTCTAGAACCTCTTGAGCACTCTCTTCTACTCTCTTTAGGCTTATATCCTCAACTCACCTTCTCTTGAGAATAGTTTAATTGTCCTCCCTGTCCAACTTTCAGTTGGAATATTTAGGTTCACTGCCACTAATACAACTCCTCTATTTCTTTACACAATCTGCTACTGTGTGTTGCTGTTATCATTCTCTTCCCTTATAAAAACAATTCAAATGAACCACATCAAAATAAAACTCATACCTGATGATCTATCTCCTTAACCTTTCACTAGCTTGGAAATACAAATATTGCTTTACTTTTCATTGTCTGCACTTCAGTTCTTCTTTCAACTGAATTTCTTTTCTTGCTGAGTATATCCATATTCACTTTAATTCCTTACATTATCTCTGTTGTAATTTCTTCATTTACTTCTTTGTCATAGCTACTTGCTGGAACTTCATTACCTGCTACTTGCATTCACCTACATACATCATTGAATTTTTAAAGCCTACAAGATCCTTCTTGATCCTATCTTCCTCAAATCCCTTTTCCACAATCTACCTTGAATGAACCGACTGAAGTCTTCATTGCCTGTAACATTTCAGAATTCTTCTCTGCATAAAATCTTGTGTTCTGGTCTTCCAACACCAATTCCTTTCAAATCATATCCCTCTATATCTGAATCTATTACCAATGCAATTCTACACATTTTGAGAATAAAATTCAATCTTTCAACCAATCTCCACATAGCATTAGTCTCGCTCTGATACCAAAAATAATGACAGCTAAGCTGCTTTTATGCAGCAAAACTGCATATTTACATTTTCCGCGTGTGGACCTGTGGGTTATGGCCCACGTACATATCTATCAGAAGCATTCTTATTAGCGAAATCACAAAGAAAACCCGACCAATCACCCAACTGTTCTTTGAACGTTTATGACCAAAACCCAAAAGGAAATAAACCCTAGTTCATACCATATCTGGTCCACCAGAAATGTTAACCCACACGCACATTCGAGTGTGATTACCGTCTGATTAATCAACCAAAAAATGGTCTGGATGGCTGGAACTCAACGAGGTTTTAATCTTGTTTTCTAAAACCTTATCGGGTCTGTTTTCAGAATTAAGGTCCGCGCTTGTTGGCACGCGATATGCATCTCATCGCCTTTCAACAGATGGTCCAATCACCTCCGGACTTTAAACTCATTTTAATGATTTTCTCGGGTCCGCTTGCGGAGATAACTTGGTCGCAAGTTTCTGCGTGATCACCGTGGATCTTCTTCCATCGGATGACTATGATTTTTCCTTCGCCATTCCTCTTCCATTGTTATTATCCATCGATCTGGCCGATCCAACGGTTCCCATTCTTTTCTATTTTAATTCTTTCTACATCGTCGATCTTCCATTTTCAACAATGTGACTTAATCTCCACCGTTCTTTCGCCTTCACTGTCTCTTTACAATCCTTTAGGAAATTGAGAAAAAACCAGCGTCCTCCACTATAGAAGATAATTCTCAATATTCCTCTGTCTACTGTGAAAACCAATTGTGCTCACTTCTGGCTGATCCCTCCATCCATTCAAAAGGAAAATCCCGATCTCTATATGCCTATACATAGGTTTTATTAGACAATTAATGCTAATCCCATAAAGGAAATTTCGGTAGTCATTCATGCTATTCAACACAAAATTCCATAGTATTTCTCAGATTCATAGTCAATGCACCATAAGGCTATTAAGACACATACAAACACAAATTCCCACATATGATATATACAAATCCACACTATTTTGGTATTTTTATAAAACATTTACAAGGAAAATAGACACATTCGATTGTTTTAGTTCTTTTCCATAAAATCCATCTACTGCTCTTCTTAACTCCTCACTCTTTCTCTTACAATCCTCTAGCTCTCTAACTCTTAGCTAGCCTCTAGCTACCTTCGAGCTAACCTCTAGCTCTCTAACTCTTAGCTAGCCTCTAGCTAACCTCTCAAATTATTCAAAAGATCACAATTTATACAAAAACGGATTCATGAACCAATTTAGTTCAGATCCAACAATCTCTTACTCTCTCCCAAAGTATCTCTCGAGCTCCACTCTTTTCTCAAACAGAATCCAAAATTAATCATTTAAATCCCTCAAATGCTCACTCTTCCTAGGATTACTTAACTGTCTCTAAGATATCTACATTCACGACATATTCTCCATAAATAAATTTACAATTAAAATCCCCTCAACTCAACTAAACTTAGGAAAATAAATAAAATGGTTAAGGGAACCCACTCCCTTTAGTAAATGTGAAATAAGACTCATGGGTCTTATAAGCTTTGAAAAATGCTCCTGCATCAAAGTGTATGCCTCTAACTTCCTCTTCTTTTTCCCAATTTTCAAATTTTAATTAGAAATTCTAATTCTATATTTCTTCCTTAAGGAGTGTTCCCATTAATATCAATTTTCTTATTTTTAATTAAGTTTTTTTTTTTTTTTTTTTTTTTTTTAATTCATGCATACAACTTAGTTACTAATCAAATGGGAACTATACCGAGCTCTCACTTTTTAAAGGTAGCAAAAGATCATCCAATTTTGAAAAGCGTTGATTCATAATACACCTTTTTTTAGCATATTTTTGACATTTTAATTTTTTTTATGTATCAAGTATGAACATTTTTTTTTTAAATGATAGTGATTTTCATGTTGATTTCGAAAAGTGTCAATGAAACATAAATCCCTTTTTTGGGGGGCTTACTGTTGACACTTTAATTTTTCTAATGTATCAAGTGTGGATAATTATTTTTTAATTTAACAATTTTTTACGTAGTCTTCTTCTCCTTCCCTAAGATATATATATTTTTAAGTCTTTTTCAAGTTTGTGTTTTTTGTTTTTCTTTTCATTTTTTTTGTAATGAAATCTTTATTTTTTTACATAGTTAAAAAAATGTCAATATTTTAAAGTTAAGATTTTCTATATATTTATGTATCGTTAATTAATATTTCAATGTACATCAAATAATTGTCACTAAAAAAACAATAATTTTAAACATTTGTCAAAAAATGCACATTTTGAATATAAATATAATACAAAAGAATACACATTTTGAGACTTTTTTGCTAAAAATGACATGTCAAATAAATTAATTTTATGGGAAATTTTTCCACAAAAAAGGGTTTAAAAATGACATTTTTTATGAATTTTATGTCAAAAATAATAATATTCACAGTTTTTTTTCATAAAATAATGATTCACATAAAAATTAAAGTGAAAATCAGATAATACAAATATTAAATATATAACAACAATAATTGAATATTTATTCTTCTCATAAAATCTCAAAGTCAAAACATTACAAGTATAATTGCTCAATAGTTCTAAAAAATGAGCTTGATTTGCAAGCATAACTTAAATTTAATCAACAATATCATTTAATCCATGCTCATCATCTTCTAGAGTTTCATTATTGTCTTTTTCCACAGTGCTTTGTGCTTTAGTTTGGTCATTCTCCTCTTCTGATGGATCTTTGATGTCTACAAATCTCCCAAAGTATCTCTTTCTAGTCATTCCATCTAATGGTGGTTGAGGTTCCTTTGCCTTTTTTGCCACATGTGATTCATTAAAATATTTTTTCCTCAAACCAACTTCTTGCATTGGATTTGGAAGAAATTGAATAACATTAATTCTTTGTTGAATAAAACTGCATTGTAGTGAGTCTTTTTCAATGGCTATGCAATTTTTTCCTTTTTGTAGGCAACATGTTAGTGTTGTACCTAATTATCAAGTATAAAAGAAAAAATTAAGTAAATTAGTATAAACACATAAAAATTAGAAAAAAAATATTGAAATTCCATTTTATAATAAAACTTACCTGAACCTGAGATTAAATCCAAAACTCAATCTTATTCATTTGAACATAAATCTATAATATAGTTAATCAGTGCCTTTGGTTTTTGATAAATGTCAACTATCTCTCATTTTGCATCTTTATCCTTATATGTTAGTTTTCTTAAACAACATCAATAACCAATACTCGGCTATGATTCTTTCCATTTACTAGATTAAGAAGAATAGGCTTATATCTATCATCTTTCTTCTAAGATTCAACTTGAATGAACTCACAATCACTTTTAATTGGCTAATCTCTGCAAGTAATAAGATTGGACTTTTTCCTATAACATGAAATAGTAAAATTTCAATTAACTTGTACATAAATATTTTTTTTTAACATTAATCAAACATACAATTTCAATGTCTTACCATGTAAGTTACACTCTTGAGTTTTATTTTCCCTTGAATCTTGATAATAACATTGCAAATTGTGTGTCTAAATGAAATGTCACAAATATCCAAAGTGGTGATGTTGTGACTTCTTGAAATACCATAACCACTTTATTAAAATCTTGATAACTATAAGGCTCACTATCATATCCAATGTTTGGGAAATTGAAACCATGAGGAATATCTGCAATAACTAGGGAATATTCCCTTTTAGGTATGAGATTTGCAATTCCTTCACAATCACCTTGTATTATTTGATATTAGATAGTGTTGAGCCCATTCCAAATGTAATGATTAAGATGAGGATCAAGTTCAACATTCTTAAGACGCTGCATTTTTAGCCTTTCCAACTTAATTTTTTCAATAAATTTTTTGAAACTATTCAATACTCCATTTGCATCATTCTTTGACATATTTAATGAAATAAACAAATATATGTATAAGTAATAAAATAAAAATAGTTTACATATGAATAAAATGAATGTATAAATCAACATACCTTTTTGAATGCAAGATAAAAATATTTTAGTGTTGTTGTAGAACTTGAATATGGGTAGTTGCATACAACATCATCCCAACTCTCTTCATTCAACATTTTAACCATTTGTTCTTGTATTTTCATATAAACCTTATGACTGAATAAATAAATTAAAAAATGTTAATATAGTGATATGTATAACAAATACTATCAACAACAATATATTATATTTAAAAGAAAATTATAATCCAAAAATAAGTAAAAATAATTCAACAAACTTACTTTTGAAATTCCTCGCACATTTTGTCCAATGATAATTCACTTGACTTCAAACGAAATAATATTCATTTGATAAGTTTTTCATCCTTCACTACTTCATATCTCTCCAAGGTGTGATGGTCATATCATCTGGAAGATGCTTGATTTCAGGACGTCTTACTGCTAGTACATATTAAGGGTTTAGAATTTTTAGCCTTATGATTTTTTATGCCAATATTCTCCCACATCTTGAAAATATCATCAAGCAATTCTCATATCTCCTCAATTATAAATGCCAATTGGAAAATTTTATCCATACCTCTGAATACATCTGAACTTACGTTTCCACCTTTTGCATTGATTTTTTTCTCAATTTGATAACCTATTTCAATACAACATTTCTTTTGAAAGATAAGAGTGATCCGAATTTAAACAAGAATGCAAAAAATTTCAGATATAACCATAAATAAAGAGATGCAGCAAAAATAACACTTCCTTTCATTAATATCAAATAATGAAATATACTTACAAATAGAATGGAAATGAGATTAGCTTGGGTGATGGTAGCATATCTCTGAGAAGAGATGTGGTAGATACATGCCTTTGAACTGAGTTACAATGAGGTTAAACGGCCTTTTTATTATTGAACAATAAAATAAAACCCTAAACATCCAAAACCCTAACCTAAGGAAATGTAGCACCAAGAGTTTATGGACCCTGTTGGGGTCAGTTGGGCAGCCAACTTCTCGAAGTCATAACTTGGTCATATTATCTTCGTTTGATGCACGTGATACCTCGTTGGAAATATATCTATGAGGACTACAACTAAAAACGTGGTTTCATTGAAATCACCTAGAGGAATACTGCCAAAAAACGTTATTTAGGGCCTCAAAATGGCTTCGAAAGTTCAAGACCCGAAAAATTGCCAAAAATAGTAAATTGTGCTACAATTAAGGAAACTGGGAAAAAAATAGCAAAACAATGGTGAGGGTCCAAGTGGAATAGGCAGCTGGCCACCAATATCCACCTAGATCATTCATACCCCCTTAGGAAGCAATGGTCTCCATTGCGTTGAGTTCCTCCATGAGATGAGGAAACTTATGTTGAATTTGGTCCCTAGTGAGCAATTTTCCTTGGTGTAGGAGTTGGCCGACTTTGACAACACGATACAGTTGGATATTCTGCTAGTGAGTGTTCTTGATCTACGTGTCCATGATCCAATCAGTTGCAACTTGTTCCATGCATTATGGATTTAACTCTGCTGGTATGAGATGTTCTGCAATGTCGAATGTGTCCAGTAATGGTGGAAAGTATGGCCAAAGACGATCCACATTGAACACTGGGTGCAGGCCAAGGAATGGGGGAATGTTGAGCTAAAAAATACTTATCTCCCACAACCTTGGTGATGGTGTATGGCCCATATCAAAGCAAGTGAATCTTATGGTGGGGCCCATCGAGGTGCTCCTTCTGCAAAATTAGCCAAACTTTGTCTCCCACTTGGAACTTGTGTGGCACTCGATGTTGATCATGTCGTTGCTTGTACTTAGCATTGGCTTTGTCCAATATATCATGGACCTATTGCTAGATGTGTTGAATGTGCTCAATGAAACTATTTGCCTTTCCGGCTTTGGACTGGACATGAGTCGAATCTGCCGGAGTAGCTGCAAATGGTATAGCCACATCAATGAGACATAGTGGCTGGAATCCCAAGCCCACCTAAAAAGGGTTGTGTCCAGTTGAGATGTGGAGAGTTGGGTTGTAGCTGTGATGGACACAAGGGAGCATCTCATCCCATGTGTGTCGATTCTTTGAGTTGTACATGTGCAGAATGTGTATGATCATCATATTAATGACCTATATCTGGCCATCAGTTTGGGGATGGAAAGTTGTGGACATAGTTAGCTTGGTGTTCAGCACCGACCAGAGACTGGACCAAAATGTACTGAGGAACCTGCTATCTCGATCTGAGATGATAGACTGTGGGATCCCAAAGTGTACCCACACTCATTCAAAGAAGATTTTAGAAGTGTTTTTTGTTGTGATAGTCTTCTTACAGGCTGCCATAATGGCCATCTTTGATAATCTGTTGACGACCATAGAAACATATTCATTGCCATGCTTAGTAGAAGGAAGGCTTGAAATGTAATCCATGGAGATGGATTCCCAAGGTCGACTAGGGGTAGGCAGTAGAGTATAGAGACCTTGCTTCTTGATGGTCGGTTTGGAAATGGCACAGGCAGTACAGGATCTGATGTACTTCCCGACATCCTGTCGAAGATTCGGCGAGTAGAAATACTTTTGCAGTACTACCACCTTTTTATCAACCCCAAAATGCCCAGCATCCCGACTGTAGTGTGCTTCCTAAATCATCTTGGCACGCTAGCTTGAAAGAACATAAAGGTGTCCTATGTGGCATAATAGAGCATATTGGAGGTGAAATTTTGGAACTTGATGACCCTCCAAGAGCGTATGGTATGTGTAGCCGAATTCTGGGTTGATTTTATGTATAAGTGGCCAATTAGAAGTCTCGTGCCCACAAGAGTTGATCATGGTGGTTAACGCCATGATCAGTGATCAGTTGAGGCATTCTGCAACATTATTTGTGATGCCCTTCTTGTACTTGATATTCAAATGGAACTGTTGTAGGTATGTGTACCACTTCTGATGGTGATCATTTTGAAACTTCCCTTGTGTCTGTATGAACTACAAGGGTCGGTGGTCTGTGTAGATGACCATTTCCTTCCCCAAAATGTAATGCTTCCATTTTCGGCAGACCTCCAAAATGGAATACATCTCTTTGTCATAAGTGGGATACTTCCACACTGCATCTGAAATTGTCTCACTATGATATGCCACTGGATGCCCTTGTTGAGTAAGGACTACCCGAATAGCATAGTCAGAGGCATATGCATCAATCTCAAATGGTTGTTTCACGTCTAGTAATGTGAGCATTGGTGCAGAGAAGAGGTGATATTTCAACTTTTTGAATGCCTTCTGCTGAGATTCATACCAAAAGAATTTTTATCACTCCTCCTTTGGTGACTTGACTCAAGGGCCAAGTGATATGAGAGAACCCCAACATGAACCTACGGTGGAAATTGGCAAGACCCAGAAAGATTTAGAGCTCTATCAGAGTGGTTGGGGCTAGCCAATCCCGAATGACTTGGATCTTGGCTGGATCCACATGCACCCCCTATTCATCAATAATTTATCCCACATACTGAACTTGGGTCATGCCAAAAGTGCATTTCTCCAAATTGGCACACTTCTTGTGTTGTCGCAGTGTTTGGAGAACCTGTCGGATGTGGTGGAGGTGCTCTTCC
The DNA here is from genome assembly GCA_031772625.1 of Pinus tabuliformis. NCBI lineage: Eukaryota > Viridiplantae > Streptophyta > Pinopsida > Pinales > Pinaceae > Pinus > Pinus tabuliformis. The sequence continues at coordinate 1,872,729,431 of CM062817.1, forward strand.
CAACTCTAGCTGAAGATCAGGATGTCATCCAAGTATACCACTATAAATAAGTTGGTGAATGGCAACGAGATGTCATCCATCAACCTCATGAAGGTTGCAGGAGCATTCATCAACCCGAAAGGCATAACCAACCATCGAAAAGGCCCTCCTTGGCTTTGAAGGCAGTCTTCCACACATCAGAGGGTTCAATTGGTATCTGGTGATATTTAGACTTCAAGTTGATCTTGCTGAAATATTTTTCACCCTTGAGTTGGTCCAGAAGGTCATCAATCCGTGGTATCGGGTACCTATTTTGGACAATGATCTTGTTCAGTGCCCGATAGTCAATACAACGTCTCCAAGTCCCATCCTTCTTCTATACCAACACTATCAGGCTCCCACGTGGCGATGAACTCAGCCGAATGTGACCTTTCTGCAGCAACTCCTGAATTTGCCTCTTGATTTCATAGTTCTCCAAAATGGAACACCGATAGATTGGTCCATTGGGTAATGGCACACCTGGTGTCAGATCAATGGAGTGCTTGACCTGATAGTGCAGAGACACCCCTGCAGAGGAGGTGAAGATGTCCTCGTACTCCTCCATGGCCTTGTGCATCTGTTGTTGTCGTGCAAAGGGGCCCTGTTTGGAGGTCGTGGCCACCATCTTCTTCTTTCCTTGAGGGTGTATCATGAGGAAAACAAATTTCCCAGTTTTGGAAATGAGCTTACTACATTGTTTTGCAGTAACCAGAGAGATGGTGGTAGGCGGTGCTACCTCCGGTATCCTGTACAACTTATTTACCAATGTAACAATAACAACACGAGGACTTGAGTCATACATAGCATGTCGGTTCCACAAGTATGGTTTGCCTAATAATACATCACAAACATCAAGGGGAGCAACATCACATGATACCTCATCCATGAAGGGCTTGATGTTGTATGGAAGGTGACATTGTTGGCTCATACGTAGATCTCTTTCTTGGTGAAGCCACCTAGTGGTGTACAGTTGTGGGTGTGATGTGGTCAGTAAGCCAAGCCGCTTCACAACCTCTGCTACAATGAGGTTATTTTAGCTCCCGCTATCAACAATGAATTGTAGCGGAGAACCCTTTACCCACATCTAGGAGTGGAAGAGACACTTCTCCTCCTCTGGATCTTCGGGTTCCTCCTTCTAGATCTTTGTGGTGGCAATGTTGGCACTGGGCTCCGCATCAATAATATGCTTTTCATTGTCATTCCCCTTGTTGGGTTCTAACTCAAAGTCAGAACATGCATCTGATTCTGAAGCCCTCTTCTCAGCCACCAATGACTTCTTGGCTTGACACTCACTTGTATTGTGGGTGGAGCTCTTATGGTACTCACACCACTTTCCCATGTCCTTCTTCGGCTTTGCAGTGTTTTCCTTTGCTTGTGGCCTTGGTGGGTTGTCCTGGACCATCCCGCTTTGGCTTTGTCCTTTGTTCTACGATTTTGGGGCACCTTTCCCATTGCTTCAAATTCACAGGTCCAAAGTCTTGCTTCTTCTGTTTAACCTTCTGCTCGATCTTGACGGCATATTGGTATGTCGTGCTGAGTGAGGAGATGTCCAGGAACTCCATCTCGTCCTGGATGTATCTATGTAGGTAGCCATGGTACTTGAGTACCAAATGTTTCTCAGAATCCTTGATACCCAACTTCGTGCAAAGGGTATGAAAAACATTGGTAAACTCTGGCACATCTTGGTCCCTTCCCTGCTGCAGTGTGGTCCACTTTATGTATTTGTCCTTGTAGCTCTCGACAAGGTAGTACTACTCCTTGATGGCATCCCAGAATAAATTCCAAGTGGGAGAAGCTAAAAACAGTGAGGTCGTACTTTCATCCTTCTTCTCACAATAGGTTTCCCACCAGTCCTTGACGTGGGGGGAGGCTTTGAGAAGATAAAAAGTAATCTTTTCCTGGCTGAAAAAATCATGAACAAAAAAATATCCTTCTAGTAGATTCAACCATTTATCTACGATGTATGCATCTATTTGGCCCTCAAATATGGGAATGTCAAAGTTTACTTGTACCTTAAAAGGTCTAAAGCCTCGAGAGTGGTTATTGGATGTGGATGCACCATTGGTGGGCAACTGTTGAAGGATATGGGCAAAGTTATCCATCATCACATTCCTTTGTTTCTCGAGGGCCTCCTCGAGCAATATTTTGATAGGATCTCCTACTCCCTCGTCTTTCTTTTCTTCCCCCATGGGAGGCCGTCGGGATTTACGAGGCTAGTCTTGCAAAGGTTCGACCAGTTCGAGCCCTAACTCCTTATATCCTGACCTCGTTGGGGACATGCAAAGAAAAACAGAGAAAGAGAAGACCACTCTAATACCACTGATCTAAATTTAAACTGGGATCCAACAAATTACAGATATAACCATAAATACAAATATGCAACAGAAATAACACTTGCTTTCATTAATATCAAATAATGAAATATGCTTACAAACAAAATGGAAATGAGACTAGCTCGGGTGATGGTAGCTTATCTCTAAGAAGAGATGTGGCGGCTACATGCCTCTGAAATGAGTCACAATGAGGCTCAAAGGCCTTTTTATTATTAAACAATAAGAGAAAACCGTAAACAACCAAAACCCTAACCTATGGATATGTAACACCAAGAGTTTATGGGCCCCAATGGGGTTAGTTGGGCAACCAACTTCCCAGGGTCGTAACTAGGTCATATTATCTTCGTTTGACGCACATGATACCTCATTGGAAAGGTCTCTCCGACGACTACAATTGAAAATGCTATTTTATTAAAATTTCCTCGAATAATATTGCCAAAAAAACATCGTTTAGGGCCTCAAAACGGCTTTGGAAGTTCAGGACCCGAAAAAACTGCCAAAAATAGTAAACTGTGCTACAATTAACGAAAAAGAAGAAGAAGAAGAAGAAAAGCAAAACAAAAAAAACAAGCAAGCAAACAAACAGACAAAAAAAAAAAAAAAAAAAAAACAAACAAACAAACAAAACAAAAAACAAACAAAAACAAAAACAAACAAAAAACAAAAAAAACAAAAAAAACAAAAAAACAAAAAACTGACAGAACAATGGTGAGGGTCCATGTGGAATAGGCAGGTGGCCATCAATATCCACCTGGATCAAAGAGAAACATTTCCCTTATCCCCACCACATTTTTCTTCAAATGCACTATGAATAAATTTGGCCCTTTGGATGAAATTCATAGACATCCTATACTCATTATATGTATTATGATCACATGCCAATAAATTTGTTTTTCTATATGTTAAACCAACATAAATTATACATTTCACTATTTCAAAAAGTGAGTTATTGAGATATTCCTCCATCAATTGTCTTCTAGCCTCTGCAAAATGGTTTCCCCCCAATTACATAATATTTATATTCAATGAATCTTGACCTATCAAATGTATCCTTTTTGGGAACTTGGATTGGATCAACAAGAAACACAGAATCAACCACGTGCATATGGATTGTACGTAATCAATTTTTTTAAGTTATGAACTTGCAGGTGGTGTGGCTTTCTAATTTGATATTTAGATTGTCCTTCATTTGGCTTATCGAATTGGCCAACATTAAGCTGAATTGTATGGCCTCCATCAATTAAGATTCTCTTTGTCAAATGATTTGAAATGGTAATTTTTTTTGTTTTAATAATTCCATCATCCAAATCAACACCTATTGTTATGATTTCCCTTCTACCTTTAGAGCTTTCACTGTGACATTCACTAGTGCCCATGATTTTTTAGAATGGCAAAATTTTGATTTCTTCCTCCTATCGGTTAACATATTTTCTTATAAATAAGCAATCTCGCATCATCAACTAGAAGAGAGACATTTGTAGGCATTTTTTAATTTTTGTGTTTTATAGCTTTTCTCCTTTTCAGCAACAATTCTAATATCGTTGCCACTAATGACAACATATTCTTCAACTTCAGTTTCCAAATCTTCATAAGTAATATGTCTAACTTTACTAGATTGATCCACTTTAGCTATTATTTGTCAATGCCTTGTATGTACTCTTGTAGTTTCATGAACTATTGTTTTTGCTTCTTTCTCCGATCTTCTTTTGTGTCTATGTGGACACTATTGATCACATTCATAATATTTGGCTCTATATAATAAATTCCCTCCAACATAACTGAAAAACTCTTAGCAAGCTCCTATCAAACAAAATATAAAATGTTAATGATAAATAAGCTATAAAAAATATAATGATACTTACAATAATGCATAGCACATAAATATAAAGAAGCAAATTTACAATGTTATTTGCAATGTTGATTGTGATTTCTTCACACATATTTGTAGAATCTTAATACATGCCATACTTCATCTTTAAGAGACTATATCTAACATTCTCACATGTCTTGGGAAATTTTGTAAGAACATAAACAATATATGTATTTGACACCAAACATATGTCTCATACTTTTCCCATCACCTCATAATTTTCACCATAGTTAATCATACCACAATATAGATATATTTGTATACCTTCATTGCTTTCTCTATCTTTAACATGCCATGTAAATATTTCTTTATTTATTTATCATGTCATCTTCCATTCTGAAATAATATTCAATGCATTTGAGGGGCCAGTTGCTTGACTTTTACCATGTGATCTTAGTTCGGTTTCGTTCAACAATATTCATAAAGGGTCCAACTGCAACTTTAGATGATGTAATTGTTGCCCTTGTCCCAAAAATATTCACAAATACCTTCTTTGATGTCATTTTCCTAAGATATGTGTGTGTGTCTCAATTAGAAAAGACACATATCTTAATTAAATAAAAAAAACAAAAAGGATTAAAAATTAAATATATTCATTAAAAAAAAAGATCATATGTAAAAAAAAAAAACAAAAAACAAAAACAAATGTAACAATTAAAATAAAAATATTTAAAAAATTAAGATTTAATTTAAAATTTTAAAATAAAAAACAATTAAAATTTAATTTTAAAACGAAAATTTACAAATAATAATAATAATAAAATTTTAAAATAAAAATATTTAAAAAATTGTGTCCAGGTGGGCACGCCTACAGCCTTTCGGCCCCTAAATGGGTTGAAGGCCAATTGGTTGGGGCCAAAAGGTCGCAGGTGTGCCCACCCGAGTCAACCTTCCACCCAGTTGGGGGCCGAAAAGACCAACCTTTTGGTCCTCGACTAGGCAGAGGATCAAAAGGTCACAGGTGCACCCGCCTAGGTGCAAATTTTTTAAATAAAATTTAATATTTTAATCCTAAAAAAAAAAAAAAAAACTTTATTTAAAAAATAAAAAATCCAAGGAATAGTTTTTCTTTTTGTATCTGGGGGGAATCCAATAGTCTGCTTGACACATAACTACTAGTAAATCTTTGGGGGGTTGACGACCTTTCCTCCTTGCCTAAACCAAGTCACCTCAAGGGGATTTGAACCTGGGTCTGCCTTGTTTCAACGATTTCATAAATTTTGAATTAATGAGTTGAGTTGACTCCCCCCACCCCCAAGACAAATAAAAAAATAAAAAATAAAAATAAAAATTGAACACTGGTTTTTCCATTTCAAAGCCCTAAAAAATTATGATTTTTCTTATTTTTCTCCTAAAAATCCTACAAATATAAATTTTATTCTTCGTATTTTTCCCTATAAAAATATTAAAAAAATGATATTTTTATGTGGTTTTTCCCCTAAAATATGATATTAAAAAAATCTTTGGAAAAAAAAGGAAAAACACTAAAAAAAATTAGTTTTTCAACATAAAAACAATAAAACAACATATTTTCCCCAAATTCCTCTTTAAATGGTCAAAATAGAAAGAAAACTAACATTTGAAATGCGAAAATCTCTCGTTGAATGTCTTCTTGATGACAATGTAGCTCCTTTGCAAATCACTCCAAGCTTTTTAACGAAACCTCTAGAAGACTTGATGTGATGTAAGGAATAGAAACAATGAATGTTATTATATAGCGAAGATTGTGGGATTATTTTAAAGTCTCTTGGATGTGGGATTAAAATTAAAATTAAGAAAAAAATAATATATAGTTAATATTATAGATTTAGATTAACTTTTGTTAAATGTGGGACAAAAAATAAAATATAAATTAAAAAAATTAACTTAATTAACTAGTTAATGTTAAATAATTGAAGTCAAATATTCATTTTATATTTTTTGAAGGAATGCATTAAATGACAATTTGTGTGGAAAATTTGAATAGAAAGTAGGGTCAAAATTTTGAAGACAATTTTAGTACACTGCTTTCAAATAAATTTTAGAGGGAAATATTTCAAATGAAATTTTTGGAAGGAAAAATTTTGAAGAAAATTTTGGGGGGAGGGGAGGGATTATGGAGAGAATTTTTCATTCTCTAAGCTATAAATTGTCATTGGGAGAGAGTGCATTTGTATCATTCAACAACTTCTGTGAAAAGTCATGGATTCTTTTGATAGTAAAGTTTCTATTTTTGTAGCATTAACATCTTCCTCACATAACAACTCTATTCATATTGATGAGTATAACAAGAATTCTTTCACGATGGATCATGAGGCAAAATTTCCACTTAGTCCTAATCCTAAGGCTTATGAGAGCACCACTGACGAAGGGCAGGATGAAGAATTTCCTGTAAATAGAGAGTCAAATTTTCCACTTATTTTTAATCCTAAGGATTATGAGAGCACCACTGATAAAGGGGAGGATGAAGAATTTCCAGTAAATAGAGAGTCAAATTTTCCACTTAGTCCTAATCCTAAGGATTATGAGAGCACCACTGACGAAGGGGGGGATGAAGAATTTCCAGTAAATAAAGAGTTAAGTTTTCCACTTAGTTCTAATCCTAAAGGTTATGAGAGAACCACTCACAAAGGGGAGGATGAAGAATTTCCAGTAAATAGAGAGTCAAAATTTCCACTTAGTCCTAATCTTAATGATTATGAGAGCACCACTGATGAAGGGGAGGATGAAGAATTTTCTGAAAATGATAATTTTACTATGAATAGAGAGTCAAATTTTCCACTTAGTCCTAATCCTAAGGATTATGAGAGCACCACTAATGAAGGGGAGGATGAAGAATTTCTAGTAAATAGAGAATCAAATTTTCCACTTAGTCCTAATCCTAAGAATTATGAGAGCACCATTGACAAATGGGAGGATGAATAATTTCCTCCAAATGATATTTTTAGAGGCACAAATGTGGATAATGCATTTTCTCTGAGTTGAGATTTCAAAGGAGCTCATGGTGATGATGAATTCCCCCCAAGAAAGGATTTTAAAATTAGAGATGAGGATGGTGAAGGATTTTCTCCAAGCAATGATTTGAAAGGAGGAAATGAGGATGATTAAGTTCCTCCAAGCGAGGATTTCAAAAGCATGGATGAATATGGTGAAGAATTTCATTTGAGTCAGGATTTGAAAAGCACAGATTATGGTAGTAAATAATTTCTTGCAGGTGAGGACGATAATGAATATTTTTCAAGCAATGATGGTGATGAATTTCCTAACTATGTTCAAAATGAACATAATGAGGATAGTATTCCTCCTAATGATGATCAAAATGCTTATAGAGAGGATCATGAAATGGTGGAGACGTTGCAAGAAAATATTGTATCTATGAGTAGAAGTAGAAATTTTCATATCAATCCAAGATATTCCAGCTATACAAGGGATAGGATAGAATATCCCACGAGAATAAGTTTTATCAGTGATCTAATTTCAAGTGAATGTTTTCAAAAGGATTACTTGAAACATATGTATTTCAAGTTTTCATTTGAGAAAATGAAGAGATATTTGTCAATGAATAAAAGCATGCCAAATTCATATTTAGTGGGGTGCATGCAATATACAATGGCAGGTTCTGATTGTCATATTAAGAATTTATTACTCTATACAAGGACTTTCAAAATGTTTCATTCAATTGGTGATTTTCGTCTATCAAGTATCCAAGAAAGATTGGAAAAAGATCCCACATTTTATTCAAAATTATGCCATAGGCGAGAGATTGGACCATTAGCAAATACTACAATGTCATGGATGCAAAATTTCTTTTCAAGGAATGGAGAATGTATGCCAAATAAAGGCACAATACATATTCCAAATAATTTCTCAGGATTAATCTACAACTTATACAAATAATATGCAGAAGGTGTTGAAGGAGATGGTAATTTTATTACATATCCATATTTTACGAGGATATGGAAGAACGAATTCAACAATTTTCATTTTCCTAAGAAGACAAGGATGTGGATTTGCAGTACATGTTATTTTGTTAAATAAAAAAGGGATAAATGTCATGGGGCAGAAAGAGGTATGCATTCATAACATTATTTTTAAAAATTGGATAGTTATCAATATGAAAATGTATTTATTAATATGTTTCTTTTATGTTATGTGAAGATTCCATTCTCCAAACGCTTCAAGAGCATCGCAATCAATAAACAAGTGAAAGGAAAAAGTTGTATAAGCACCAAAATAAATGTTATAATAATCCAAATAAATATTTTGGTTTGATAATTGATGGTATGGACTAGAAGAAAACACTTCTACCACATTTTTTCTGCACACCAAAAAATTTACAGGAGGAAAATTTTATTCAGTTTCACTTGGTCGACTCTATGGTATTTAATGGGAAAATGTGGCAAAAGGTTTACTTCACAAATCCAAATATTCATAATGATGCAAATTTTACCATAACCATAATTCATGATGTGCTTTCTCATTAGTATGGTAATCTTCCTCAAGTTTTGCATCTGCAATTAGAAAACACTAGTTCTGAAAACAAAAATCAAATTGTTTTTGGATATCTAAACATTCTTGTTGAATTGGGAAATTTTCAAAAGGTAAAGGTTAGTTTCCTTCTTATTTGGCACACTCATGAACATATTGATCATATGTTTAGTCGTTTTTCGGTAACATTAAGGAGGAAGGATGTTGGGAGCCTACCATTATTAATTGAATGTATTAAGAAATCATACATTCCATAGCGTACTTTTTACGGGTTGGAAGAAACTATTAACATGTGAAGGCTTATTCTAGGATCACATGGTGAGGAGAAATTCATTGAAAAACTTAATGGCACTAGCTTCCAACATCAATTTCGTATCAAAAAAATTATGGGAAACACTTATATGGGACAGAAGTATTCGACTGCAGTAGAATGGGGGTCGTCATCAGGTTTAGCATTTTTGAAGTTCATTTGAGATCATCCAATATTTGCATCAAATATATTATTATTACAATCGGTTGCTCAAATCCATAATGCATGAAGGCATAAGAGAGATATAAATTATTTTGAATACTTGGAAGAAATTAAAAAATATATTAGAGATACATATGAGTACTTCGATATTGTTGATTCAGTTTTGTGGGAGTCTTTTTTCAATAAACAAAGTGATATCATTTCAAGATGTAGGAAGATATACTTTTGAAGACTCCATTTATTTGGACACAAAATATTCCAAATGAACATGAGGAAAGAAATGTTGTTGAACAACAACAATCTCAAGGTATTATTAATTATTCACAGGTAGAGGAAAGAGAAATGTATTTAGTTCTAGAAGATCACATGCACAACGTGAATCCATGGAAGACCTTTACAAGGGTTTAGTGCAGGATATTAACGAGGGTGGCATGATCATAGTGTTAGCAGATGGAGATCCACATGGTTATCAATGTTGGGTTTCCAAGATTATAAAGGTCATTAAATAAAATGAAGATTTTACAGTTGTTGAAGTACATTGGTATGCCACAAATACACACCCATTCATGGTGTGTACAAGCCAAAGATGGTAGTTGATAAAGAAATTTCCAGAAAAAGAAAAAGAAAGGGTACAAATATAAATCATTGTTGCACAAACCTCTTAAAATTGGAGGATGTTGACATACTTGTTTATGACTTCAAATTAACAAAGAGAGGAACTCTTCACTTCAGGACCATAGAGATTCTAAAGAGATTTCTACCAGAAGAAATAGTGCTAAGATGGGAGTCTATTGAACCCAATTGTAGATCTAGAATACTTTTGAAACTTGAAATGGTGGGCATGCATGTTGACTCAAATAGGGCACTAGTTAATGAAAGATAAGAATATGAGTCATCTTCATCTACATCAAGTCATTCATCTAAAGGTGTTGTAGATTATGATGGTGTTCCAAAACCTATGACTGATCTTGAATAATAGTCTAAGACATTTTATGTAAATGATGTTTGCATGGTAACTTGAAATAATAACTTCTATATGATCTTACATGAAGTTATGAGTCATTTCTATATTTGTTGGATTTATGTTTTAATTATGAAGAATTAATTTTTTAGAATATCCAAAATGCAACAATAACTTAGAGAAATAATATATGTTTCATTTAATCTACCAGTATTGATATTTTGATTAAAAGTAAAAAAATTATTAGAAATTAATGTTGAGTTTTTAAATTATACAGTGATATTGCCATGATATTATTTATTGATATCATTTGATATACATAGTTAAAAAAAATGTTGTAATTTTAATGCCTCATTAAAAGGGGGTGTTGAGAAGTGTAGCAAGAAAGGCTCAATTTGACTTTACCTTTGTCAAATTGAGAAAATTAAACTTTCCACATCAGCAGACAACTTGGAGGTAGCTAACTAGTGTGACATGGCTCTTGTCACTCAGTTAGCTCAGTAAATTCGAGTTAGAAAGCTTGAAGTTCAGTTAAGAATGTGTGATTGCTAAATTTTAGTAATTCAGTTCAGTTATTTCCAGTTGTATTCAATTAAACTAGTTCCTACTATTGATAGAACCAATTGGAGGTGAGTTGTGTAGTGGGACAATAGTCTAACTCAGAGATCATCCAGTGAACTAATCAAAATACCAAAAATAGCTAGTGCATGAAAGAAATTCGAGTTCCTTAGTTGTGGTGGAGATTCCAAACAAGTGTAAAATTAATTATATACTAGATTGAGTGTACAATTTAGAGTATTGGTCAGGTGATCAATCCTTGATAATTGCGCAAGGAAATAGGAGTGAGTTTAGGCATCACGACTGTAGGTAGCATGAGTGTGGGTAGCGCAAGTGTGGGCACACAAGTGCAGGAAGAGCGAGTGTAGGATCAATATTTGCTAGAGCAATCTATGGAGGCTGGAGGAGGCAGAAATTGGCCAAGTGTTGGCCAGAGGTCCTCGGTCAGTAGGGAGAAAAGTTTTACCTTTGCAGGTGTTGCTAAGAGTTGGAGCATACAATTGTAATAGTTTCTCTATTCAACTGATTAATGCAAAAAGGATTAAGGGGTTTTTAGCAGTTTATTTCCCCTAGAAACATTTGTGTACCTATGTATTTGATGATGCATGTTTGCATATGTTCTAAATTGTGAATTAATTTCCACAGAGAAGTAGAGTAGAATTGTGTCTCTTGATTTAGATTAAATTTCTTGAGCAGTTGCAATTTTATCACCAAAATTTCTATAGGGGATACTTCATTTTGATGATTGATTTTTAGGTTTTTATTGCAATGGGATAAGTTGTCTTAGGCTAAGATTTGGAAAGAGCTATACTTTTAGCCTTTAAAATAAAAATTACTCTTGGAATAATGACTCTTTCATTCAGATGTTCATTTTTTAAGTTTGTTTTAGTCACATAATCTGTCTATAATGCCATGGTTGAAATATGTTGAAAACTTAAGGTTTTTAATTCCATGGTTGAAAAATTGTCAAAATTTTAAGGTTTTTCTGAGTTATGATATTTTATCTTTAATGCTATGTTGAAAATAGTTATAATTTTAAGGTTTTTTAGGGTCATTATATTTTATCTTTAACGACATGGATGAAAATTGTTGGAATTTTAAGGCTTTTAAGAGACGTGATATTTTACATTTAATGTCCTACCCGAAAATTGTTGGAAAGGTTTTTCGGGATCCTGATATTCTATCTTTAACGCCATTTCTAAAAAATGTTGAAATTGTACCCCCGAAATAAAAATTTTGTTCTAACATCAACCCTTTTCATTATTAGGCATTTATTCATATTTTTTGCACAAAAAAAATAAATTTTACTGCCATTTTTAAAAAATGTTGAAAATTTACCCTTAAAAACATCGTTCTGGCATACACATTTTTCATTTTTGGGTTGTTTTTCATGCTTTTTGGGTTTTTTTGGCTGGAGTTCTCATTTTATCGGTAACTTTGTTAATTACCTCCCCCTTTGAGTGTTAGTGTTTAATTGATATTTTATTTCCATTTACTTAGATAAAATATCCTCCCTACATGTTTTATGATAGCTAGAATATTCAGCCAACTTACCTTATTTCAATGTTTTCTAAAGTTTGACTTTTAGTCTACTACCATATTATCTTTTTCCTAAGTTCTCTAGAATTTTAAATTATATTTTACTTTTAAACCCCCTTTTATTCATCCACCTTAACTTAAGTGTTTATTCCATTAACTTAAATTCCAGTTATTTGTGTTTATTCCATTAACTTGAATTCCAATTATCTTTTATTTTATCCTAATACCAAGGGTGCTAAGTTGGTTGTGCCCTTTTAGGAATTACCTCACATAATTCCAAGGGTGCCACAATATTTTCCCTTCAAGTATATATGACTAATGTAGGGGAACTTAGGCATGACAATGGAGACAATCGTTGACTTGAGAGTCTCCCTTTGATGTAAGATTAAAGGTGTTGAGTATTAACATGTCTACCTTGATGTTGTCCCTTAGTAAACCTTGTGAGTGACTAAATTCGTGGTCCAAACATCATGGTGTCGTACAACTTGAAGGTGAAAGTTCCTAGAACTTTCCAATCTAAGCCATGGTTGGAGTGCTAGTAGGTGGAATCAAGGATGTTGTCACACTCCTCCAAGGAATATTCATACGCTCTATATAGCCCCATTACCGATATGTAAGTCATTCATAAAGCATGTACCATATGCTTGCATCCACTATACATGTTATCATTCTATGTAAATTTGTTTATCATTAAAAAATCATATTCAACATCAAACACTACTAAATAATCAAAGAGAATCATTGGCCAATCATGCGCCTATGAGCCATCATGTTCTTCTACCACAATCAAACAATCATCAATATCATCTAATCATAATGATTAATCATCATAAATTATTCATGACATGTAGCATCAAATTATCACTATCAACTACCAATATCAAAATCATCAACATGGTATATCTTGATAGTAGAAAATGCATAACAAGAATCATCATCACACAAGATAATAATTTGATCATCAGTATGTAATTTTAAATAATATAGTGTAAGTCACAATATCCATCTCATAATTAAAAATAAATCTAAAATATTTTTTTCAATGGAATCATGCTCCAAAAAATATAAAAAGGAGACTAATTTGTAATCCCCTTGACCAATTGTAGTGAGAATAGAGTTCCATACTTCAATTGAAACCCAAGGAGAAAATTACATGATCTACACCATCCCATCCTATGATAATTAATAATGGAAATCTCTGATTACACCATCCCATCCTACCATAATTAATAATGGAAACCTGTTATTAGCGTGAATGATTAGCATGGTGGGTCATCCTATATATCAAGTTAAAATGCATGGGAGCATCAATTTTCAAATTATCTCTTGATGTTAATTTGATCATTATATGTTGATAAGTGGGTTTAGAGCTTATTTAGGAGATTGGAAAATTACTCATCTCCCACTCTTTTCCATACCAATCCTAATTTCATGTTATAGCCCTTATTTAACATAGCATCAACTAAACATTTTACCCTCCACAAAGAATGATAGAATTTGACATATTTGAATTTTTCTACAAGTTTTTAAAATCAAAAGAGAAGCCTATTCAGTTGTGATTCTTGAGGTAAGGTTTTGAAGACCATGTGACAAATAGAAATCATTGAATCCCTTACCTTTGTTACCTTTTTGATCCCCAGATACTTCACAATTAGGATTCCTTGCCACAAAGCTAAGGCTTCTACTTTATTGTTAGAAGTCTCATATATTAACCATGCAAACAAAGTTTCTTCAATTCCATTAAGGTCTACAACGACCCATACCTACTACCTCTCACAAATAAAATGAATTTTATAATACAATAATTATTCACTTCTTTTAATATACATTTTTCTTCATTTATTTTTTTCCCTCTTAGTACTAAATAAAAAGAAAAATAAAATGAATCTTAGAATATAAGTTATTCAATTATTTCATAAAATTTTGATTTTTTTCTTATTTTTCTTCTAACTAATATTACTTATGTTCACACGGATGAGGTGTAAATGGGGTGGGGATGCAACCACTCCCGCTTATTGACTATCTGTCTCCTCACATGACAAATCTCAACCATCACCCTCACACAACAAATGGTTATGACTCTATTCCTACACATACAAAAATATGATGGGGAGGAATGTGAACTCCTTCCCAACTCATTTTAACCTCTTTCAAATGATAGAAGCCTCCAAAATCCAATCTTGCAGGTACCTAGCTATGCAAGGTGGGCATCATTGGAAAATAAGGAGGGGGTGATCGCATGTGGGGGAAAATATGATCGCAGGGTGAGGGCTTCATTGAATTAATGGTTGTAAATACTTTAAAGGCTTGTAAGAAATCTCAGTCTTGAATGAGGAGGTAGGCTCGATAAGGTACATATTCTCATAATCTATTATTAACTATGTGTTTGTTTTATGGAACTATCTTACCTCTGTATGATTCATATGCTACTTAGCTTGTGAGTTCTCTAGTCATTTGATCCAAATATTAAGGGTGCACTATAGTCTCTGTTTTGATATATAGGTCAAAAGTCATAATTTTATGTAAAATGGAACTTGATAGATATGTAATTGACAAATTAAAACCTATTTAATTTTGAGTTCATCAAAAAGACACCTTATAACAAGGAAATAGAAAGAGAGTGAAGGTTGGTAAGGAGAGGTTCCAAAATTGGCCTCATGGCATGTAATGGTTCTTATCCTCCAACTCTCTATCTCTCTCTCTTTCATATTTTGTGGTGCATTAATTTCATGCATTTTCATCAATGTCCTTGTGAATAGTTTTAAGGTAGATATGTATGTTTTCTTTCTTCCTCTCAACATTCAAGCCTTCTGGATCTTAACCCCCAAGATCTATATCATTGTTATTAGAGAAAGTTACCACTCCATGGGAATCTCATGCAACATCTACATGTAACATATAGAAGCTTGGGAGACCTCATTTCATCTCTTTCTCAAATTACTTGTAACTATATGACCACCATTGAAGCACAATAATGGATAGAATACAAGGCTTCCATCTTCAATAAATTTTATATGATTTTCACATCCTCTATAGAGAATTTCATGTAGTGTATGATAGATTGTTTTAAAGGAATTTATGTTAGCTACATGTGTTTTCTATGTAATTTCACTTCATTTCCCAGTTTAAGATATATCATCGGTTGAAGTCACTTAGGTTTGTAAAGAAGCCCGAGTTGCATATAACTTGAGTTTTAAGATGAATTTTCTCACCTCACAAGATACAACAAAGAAAATATCTTATCATCAGGAAATATCTCTTTGATATCTCAAATGGGTTTTTAATAGAATTTATTTCATCAATTGTAATTAAAGCTACAAGCAAAATTGCAACGAGAGGTCCACTACAAAAAAATAGGAACCTGAGTTGTGGCTCACCCACAAACCCATGTTTATGGATTAACCATGCAAAACGCTTCTCCAAGATTTCCATTGTCAACTCAATTATAGGTCATCCACAAATGCATAATTACCATAGTTATGGGTAGACCACACAAAACCTTTCTCTAAGCTTGCCATTCCTAACTTAGTTATGGGTTGTCCACAAACCCATGGTTATAGATTAACAACACAAAATCCTTCTCTTCATTGGCACTCAGACACTATAACCATGATGGTTATGGGTCATTCGCAAACTCATGCTTATGGGTTTACCACACAAAACCATTGTCTTCATTAGACATTGAGACATTGTATCATGATGGTATAATGGACATAATGAGTTCCCTCTTTTTTTTAGCATGGGTGAAATGATGAGACTGTCATTTTAGAAGGGAGGACGATTGATTTAAATATTGGGGGGCTTATAATCCAATTTTAGAGGTATGAGCCATAAATTCATAATTTTTGTGTAAAAGAGAACTTGATAAATATGTAATTGATGGATTCAAACCTAATTAAAGTTGACTTCATCAACAACACACCTTATAAGAAGGTGATAGGAAGAGAGTGAAGGTTGGGAAGGAGAGATCCTAAAATTGGCCACATTGCATGCAATGGTTCTTCTTAATGGAGTCCTTCTTCTCAAACTCTCTCTCCTATTTTCATATTTTTGTGGTGTATTGAATTCATGCATTTTCCTCAATTTTCTTATTATTAGTTTTATGGTAGAATTTTATGTTTTCTCTCCCCCTTTCTCAGAATTCAAGATTTATGGATCTTAGCCCTTGATTCAAATCATCATTGTGGTTTTGTAGAGTTGGATAACAACTCACCAAAGTGAGAAGCTCTCAAAATCCGAGGCTCAAGGCTAGGCGAGCCTTAGGTGTCAAGTTCATTTCACTTCTCTCATACCCTTTGCAGGCTCTTGATTGTCATAGAGAAAGAGCATGGACAAGGTGCCATCATTGGGAAGATTCTAGGTTATTAAATAAAAATGGCAAGGAGTGCATGGTAGGTTAGAGGAGGGAGGGACCAGAAAAATAACAGATAGTCAAGGAGATCCCCCTCCTCCAATCATCCTACTCACCCTTTGCGAGTTGCAGGAGAAGCCTAGGAGGCAATAAAAGAGATATTATTGCCAATGTTATTGAAAATCTACAATTTAATAATATTAACTAACATTCACAAACACTTTCTTACATAATCATTTTATTTTTACTTTATATATATATAAGGATGCTTATGAAAAAGGATGCTATCAAAAAAGGATGCTAGACTCAGTACTTACTTGACAAATAGAAAGACGAACGCCAAGCTAATTCTCTCACCGAGAGACACGAACCACGACCACTCCTCAAGTCTTCATTTTCGCCTTATACTCTCCAAGGTCTTTTGAGAATTACAGAAATGTCCTCAGATAGGCGGCCCAACAGGCTTCTATATTAAATCAAGCAAAAGTGTACATACCATGTGAATAACAACATAAGAGAGCTCGCTCTGAACGATGCGCCTTATTTGTTAAAAACACTTATTTATAGAACAGAGAAGTCTCTTCGTATCTGAAATCTAGATTTGAAACCTAAACTAAGCATCTAGAATGATTGAGGGTCTTTTTGGGAATCGTACCCGCATAGTGTCTACTCAATCTTTCTTTTACAAAAGTAAATATTCTTATGATTGAGGGTCTTGCCTGTAGGTTTTAACCCCATACAGAAATTACCTGCATACGAATTCTAAAACACATAAAATAAAAAATGCGAGAGCATAAAACATAAAACACATATATAGAGAGATTTTCCCCTGGATCCCAAAACTGGGACTACTAGCTTGATTTTTCATTATTTTCCTTTCAATGTTACAATACATATTTATACATGCCGAAGCATCCAATACCATGGACCAAAAACCATCGCATCCAAACCATCGACCGAAAACCATAGGTAGGTTTGCCCAACCTAATATAGGGTAAAAAAAAAAAAATCCTCGGGGCGCTGCCCCGAACCCCGTAGTGGGGGGCTACCCACCCCCGTCAAACCCCACGGATAAGGGGGGCTATCACCCCCCTATGACCCCCCCACTGTGCAATTGACGCAACAAAGGGAGGGCTCCTCCCCCCCTCTAACCCCCCAATTCACAACATAGGTTAGTCGTGGAAAGAATATAACACAACCCAACATTCTCCCACTTGTTGTTTTCTTTCCACAAGGGGCCACAGGAGAGATTAATCATTTTTCCAGCCCTGAAACACCCATTGTTTATCTACACCAAGAGAACTTCTCAGAGCTCACAGATTTTTTCAATGCATCTGTAGTATTATTCAAAGTGTCCACCTTTACTAGCAACACCTTTTTCTCTTCTATCATATCCCTCACAAAGTGATACTAAACATCAATTTGCTTTGTCTTTGAATGATAAGCAGGGTTCTTTGCCAAGAAAATTGCACTTTGCCTGTCATAGTCTATCCTTATAGCTCCCTGTACTAACTCCATACTTGAACACAATCTTTGCAACCAAACTGCTTCCTTGCTTGCATGAGTGGCTACCATGTATTATGCCTTTGTAGTTGATAGTGCCACTACAGATTGTTTCTTACTCATCCAACTGACTGCACCTCCAAATAGGTTAAACACATACCCACTTATAAATCTTCTTTGATCCAGATCTCTAGCCCACTCTACATCAACAAAGCCATGAATATCCAACACTCTGTCCAATCATGGTCTTCCTTGGTAGCACAAACCATAATCACTGGTGCCACGCAAATACTGGAAAATCCGCTTCACTGTTGTCCAGTGCTCCTTCCCTAGTTTTGGCATAAACCTGCTTAATACTCCCACTGAATGTGCAATTTCTGGTCTAGTATAGACCATTGCATACATCAGGCTACTGACTGCACTTGCATATGGAACATCGGACATATCCTCTTCTTCTTCTTGTGTCTTGGGACACTGTTCAGCAAATAACTTTACACCTACAAGAATAGGAACCTTCACTGGTTTACTATCCTGCATATTAAACCTCTGCAGTATTGTCTCGACATACTTCCTCTGGTTTAACCAAAGCTTCCTCTTTGGCCGATCTCTTTTAATTTCCATGCCCAAAATATAATTTGCAGCACCAAGATATTTCATGTCGAATTTGGAGGACAATTGGGTCTTCAATTCCTGGAAAATTTCTTTGTCATTTCCAACCAGCAACATATCATCCACATACAAGACCAAATAAATAACATGGTCACCAATTAATTTAAAATACACACAGTGATCTACTTTGCTTCTGGTGAATCCAAGTCCCCGTATAAATGTATCAAATTTCTGATACCACATCCTTGGTGACTGTTTTAAGCCATACAGAGACTTATTTAACTTGCATACCAGTTCTTTCTTACCCTTCACCGTAAAGCCTTCAGGTTGCTTCATGTTGATCTCCTCTTTCAGATCCCCGTGAAGAAATGCTGTCTTCAGATCCATCTGTTCTACCTCAAAATCAAAAGAAGCAGCAACAGATAAAAGTAACCTAATAGAATTTACCTTGGCAACAGGAGAAAAAATATCACCAAAATCAATTCCCGACACCTGGGAATAACCTTTTGCTACCAACCAAGCTTTGTATTTCTCCACCTTTCCTTCTGCATTTGTCTTCTTCTTGAACACCCATTTTTTGCCAATGGTTTTCCTTCCAGCCGGCAACTCCACTAGATCCCAAGCCTCATTTTTGTGCAAAGATGTCATTTCATCAACCATGGCCTCTTTCCAGAGTTTTCCATCCTCTCAATCTACTGCTTCCTTCACAGCTTTGGGATCATCATCAGTAATAGATAAAGAAAAATTTGAACAGAAAGCAGATGGACTATACCTTTCTGGTTGCCTTCTTTCTCGAACTGATCTTCTCACACCCAGAGTTTGTGGCTCTTCATCTTCTGATTCCTCCTTTGCTGTAGAGTCTGATTCTTCCTCCTTTAGCTCAAACTCTATCTTCTCAGGTTCCTTTGGTTAGACTTCATGTTTAATAACATCTTTCACCTCTCTGAACACCACATCTCGGTTGTACACAACCTTCCTTTTTGCTGGGTTCCAAAGCTTATAACCCTTTAAACCATCTTTATACCCAATAAAGATGCACTTTTTAGATTTACTATCCAACTTGGTTCGTTTCTCCTTTGGAACATGTACATATGCATCACATCCAAATACCCTCAGATGTGAAAGAGAGGGTTTCTTACCAGTCCATACTTCTTGTGGAGTTTTATCCTCCAACGCTGAGAAGGTGATCTGTTGACCAAGTAGCATGTTGTCTCCACCACTTCTACCCAGAATTCTTGTCCTAACCCAACACCATTGAGCATTCTTCTTGCCCTTTCCATCAACGTCTTGTTCATTCTTTCTGCAACTCCATTTTGCTGAGGTGTATATGGAGTAGTATTCTGTCCTCAGTGCCTTTATCTTCTGCATTGTCTGGTTTTCCACCAGAGCCTTAAATTCTTTAAACCTGTCAAAGACTTCAGATTTTTTCTTAAGGAAATATATCCATGTATTCCTTGAGAAGTCATCTCAAAATGATACATAGTACACAGACTTACCCAGTGATGGAACCTTCACAGGTCCAAACACATCACTGTGCACAAGCTCTAATACCTGTTTCGCCCTCTTACCACCAGAGGGGAAACTCACCCGATTCTGCTTCCCATATACACAATTTTCACAGAAATCAAAATCCAAAGAGATATTACTCATAACTTCTACCATACCTTTACCATGAAGTATTTGAAGGCCCTTCTCTCCAATATGTCCAAGTCTTTGATGCCAAAGCATGGTCTTCTCTTCGGAGACCACTAGATTTTTTGCTCCACTTTCAGGAACCACAGAACTGTTGCACCCATCAACAACAGTGCTACCTTGTAGCTTGTACAAAGTTCCAATCCAAACTACCCACATAAATACCAGTGTTCCCCGAACCATCTTGTAACTATCCTTCTGTTGTGGGGAAAAGTATCCGATGCAGATGACACTAACCCTACTCTAAAGGTGACAGTCTTTAGCAACAACTGAATGATAAAGTTTTCATGTTCCACTTTATGAAAGTACAGAGAGAATGGAAAGAAGGTCAACCAACCTGGTGTCTTGCGCTTAGTCGATCCTTGTCCTTCTCTCTTTGTATCCTGCTCCCAGCTCTTTGCTCTCCTAGCCGATCCAGCTACACACAGAACCTGGACAACACAAGAGAGCAAACTACAAGATACAAGTACTCTTAATTGAAGCATGGATTAGGTTGCATCAAATATACATGTAAACACAAAGCATCTATGTAAAACAAGTATATAGGAGAACATGCAAACTTTATTGATAGAAAGTAACAGGGTTCCAGAGGAAGTTACAACCAATGATGTTGGCTCCAATCCAGCAGCACCTCCTCGGCAGCAAGAACTCTCCTCTTCACCTCTAGTAAAACAATCACCCAATAATCCTGGCGGTATACCAACAGCACCTCCTTGCTTATACAAAATTCCAGCCTCCCTAGACCTCATAGAAGAGCTCTATATATAGGAGGGAAGAGGAAAGGATGAGTCAGCTGGAGGCTGGCATATAGCTGACTAGTGTCCTTTCCATCTTCAGTTAATCTTCAGTTCCTGTGTCCACTTGGAGATCCTTGCTTACACATGGTGATCAAGTACCTCTTACTCATCACAGGGCGAATCTCATGACCAAAGTGTCAGTTTGGAAGCTTCCTGGGCAGTTGACACCTTGCAGGATGACTGTGCCACTTGGCCAATCTCGCCCAGCGCAGGTAGCCTTCATTGTTTTTTACTTCCAGCGCAGGTACAGAGTGGGACAGTTGCATTACAGCGCAGAAGCTCAGTTAAGCAGCTGACATGATTCAAAATAAGCCTGTTTTGAAGTGTTTTCAAGTGGAGAACTGATTGGAAGTGCTGTTGATTGATGACCTTGTTCTTTTAGGGGTAAGAACAACATGTTTAGGGACTGAGGATCCCTGTAATTATTGACATTCCATGCTCCTTGACGCGAGGCACAAAAATGTCTATAACACCTTCTCGAACACTTTTTTACACCTACATCATCCATCTTGCTTACAGAAATTAGATTTCTGGCTAATGCAAGAATATGCATAACACCCGGAAGTGTTCTAACCCTTCCACCTTGCAACTTCAACTTTAATTTTCCGCGACCAACGATTCTAGCCTTCCTATCATCCCCTAAGAATACATCACCACCATCGTATTTCTCATACTCACAGAACCACTCTCTATGGGGAGTGAAGTGAAAGGATGCACCTGAGTCAATCAACCATGCCTCATGATCTACATGTGTACTTGAAGAAGCCAAGTACACATCCCCACCTTCATCTGAGGTGGTTTTCGCCTCTGCAGAAGGAGCATCATCATATCCCTTTCCTTTATCAGGAGCTTTAGATTTATAGTCCCTTTTGTAGTGCCCTTCCTTTCCGCATTTCCAACACACCACCTTTACAGGTTTTCCTGGAGATTTATATCTCCCTCTAGATTTAGATCTCCCACTCGATGACTTATTTTTGTTTCTGTTCTGGGACCATCCTCGTATAGACAATGCATCACCATTATGACTCTCCATTTTTTTCCGTCTCATCTCCTCCATCAGCAAGGATGAGACTATTTCATCAAAATCAAGGCAGTTGCATTGCTACCTATTGCAATAAGCAGACTATCCCACGAATCTGGTAGAGAACAAAACAAACTAATGCACTTATCTTCATCTAAAATTTTAATATCAACATATGCTAACTGACTTGCCACAGTATTAAATGCGTTCAGATGCTCTGTCACCGAGTCTCCATCTTTCATCCTCAGGTTATACAACTTTTTCCGCAGGAATAGTTTATTTTCCAGAGACTTAGATTGGTACAAAGTCCCTAACTTGTCCCATAAATCCTTGGCCATATCTTCCCCTGATACATTCAGCAATACTGAATCTGAGACACACAATTGTATTGTGCTCTTTGCCTTTCGATCCAACTTCTTCAATTCTTCATAGGACAATCCCGTTGGTTTAGTAACCCAGATCTACTGGGATCCACTGATCTTTATCCACCAATAGATCCTCCATCTTGAGTTTCCACAACTCAAAACTCTGACCATTAAATTTCTCGATCTCTATCTTTCCACTGCTTGCCATCTTCTTTCACCACTGGAATCGATCTCGCAAATCTCCCAATGAACAGGGTATACCACAGGCCCGAGCAAAACCCCTCAGCAACAAAGGCATCCCCTTGAAGCCAGAACAACTCCAATACCAAATGTAGGTTTTAATCCCATACAGAAATTACCTGCATACAAATTCTAAAACACATAAAATAAAAAATGCGAGAGCATAACACATAAAACACATATACACAGAGATTTTCCCCTGGATCCCAAAACCAGGACTACCAGCTTGATTTTTCATTATTTTCCTTTCAATGTTACAATACATATTTATACATGCCGAAGCATCCAATACCATGGACCAAAAACCATAGGTAGGTTCTCCCAACCTAATATAGGGTCCAAGATATTTTTTTTCCTAGGGTGCTGCCCCAGACCCCGTAGAGCGGGGCTACACGCCCCCCTC
The DNA here is from genome assembly GCA_031772625.1 of Pinus tabuliformis. Lineage (NCBI taxonomy): Eukaryota > Viridiplantae > Streptophyta > Pinopsida > Pinales > Pinaceae > Pinus > Pinus tabuliformis. The sequence continues at coordinate 1,872,752,630 of CM062817.1, forward strand.
AAACCCCCTGGACAGGGGGGGCTGCCACCCCCCTCTAAGCAATCGGCACAATGAATGGGGGGCTCCGCCCCCCCCCCCCCCCTCCCCTTTAACCCCCTGGTTCACTACGTAGGTTAGTCGTGGAAAGAATATAACATAACCCAACATTGACGGGAATTGTACCCACACAGTTTCTACTCAATCTTTCTTTTACAAAAGTAAATATTCTTATGTAAAATTTTATTCACTGTGACTGTAGTCACAGATGCACGGATCCATTCCACAGTTGTTGCAAGTCTTATCGACATCTTCCACCTTTTGTCTTTCTAGAGCCTCTAAAATATATTTGATATCCACTTCCTCTAGAATGGGGTCCAGCTGAGCATCTTTGTACCATGGCGGTGCTGGATCAACCTCTTTAGTTTTTTATGATTGTCCGATTTCAATATTTTTTTATTTACCCATCATGTCGTATCTTTATTTTTTGCATAGGGCATCTGCATGTGCTAGGTTGTCTACTTCGAAACTTTGAATCCAACTTTTATCAACATTTAGATGTTTGACATGATTGACAGGTAGTTCTATTCCAGCAAGATCAGAGAAATCGATTTCTTTATCAATTGAGTGTTTTATCCATCATAGATTGCAGATTTATGTCTTTTCCTCTAAGCCACTGATTATCAAACATGACATGGCTATAGCTTCCTGAGGTTAACATCAAGCAGATCAAACATAATGTATCATCATTCCAATTTCCTGAACAAATTATTAAAGTGATTAAAGATTTGACATTGATAATTAATTTGATTATTCTATCTTTTCCAATTATTTGTTCTGCTTCTTGGATAATTTCCTTTTTGTGAGATAATTCTTTTTCTGGAAAGGTTCGAAACCATTCTGAAACATCTTGAATTAATTGTTTATTGTAAACCAGTCTGAAGGCTCTTGCTGATGTTCCTGCTTTTTCCCATAATTGATCAAATGGGTTAAATGATAAATCATCTATTAAACCAATGGTTTCCCACGGTGTAGATGTCATCCTTAAATATTTCAGAGATCTTTCAATGTTTTGAGATATTCGTATCTCTCTCTTTTTTGTGCATCTTCCATCCTTTATTATCCAGTCGGCATGAGGTTCCAAAATATTAAACATGGGAAAGTTGTCATCTGCTTCATAGTCTTCTCCCCAACTTTGATAGAAAGCCCGATTTAATTCTTCCCAAAAATTTGGGATTCTTAATGACCTAAGCCATTTTGCTATTTCTTCTTGGATAGGAATATTTTCTTGATCTAAAAATTTCGCTGAATTATATATCCCCATTCCAAAATCTACACATTTGACTAACTAATAATAGTTGATTATTTTTAGAACCTATATCATTTATGTTGTCCATGTGATAGACCACATACTTGTAAGTGATATGAATAATATTTTTACCTTCATCCCTTCACAAGGATAAGTTTTACAGAGTTCGTCCATGATTCCTAGTTGAGTATTGATGTTCTTTGTTTTATAACCTCTGATTTTGTTAATCCATTCATTTCTTCTCATTCTCATTCCTACCAGCCTTTTTATTTCATCTATAAGTTGTGGTATTTGTTGTTCTAAAAGCTGAAGCCTTTGTGTTAATGTTGTTTGGATATCTTCTATTCCCAGCATCTCAAAAGGAGAATTTGATTGAGTATGAAATCTGAATCTGAACATCTTGTTCATTTCTCTTGTTAACACATCTGCTAACCAATTTGAGTTTCCTGGTATCCATTGAACTTCAAATTCATACTGTTGGAACCATATTTTCCAGGATAGTAATCTGCCTCTAGCCATTTGCCATCCAATTTTTGCATTTAAGAAAAATTGAAAATTCTTGCAATCTATTTTGATTATAAATTTAATAGGTGCAAGATATAATTCAAATTTTTGGATTCCATTGAATATATATATATATATATATATATATATATATATATATATATATATATATATATATATATATATATATATATATATATATATATATATATATATATATATATATATATATATATATATATATATATTCGTGAAATAATTCTTCTGACTAGGAGAAAACTCACCTGATTTATATGCACAAATTTGTTCTTCTTGATTTTCTCCTTTTTCAAGCAATACTGCTCCCTAGTATTCATCTGATGCATCTGTTTGAAGAATTAATTGTCCTGTTCCTGGAGGTTTGAGTTTTGGCAGGCTCTGTGATTTTTTTTTATCTATTGTACTGATTTGGTTGCTAAACTGCTCCATTCGCCATTTAAGCGTTTTTTAATAGCTTATGTTTTTTCAGATAATTTAGAAATATATTCATGTACATAATTCATAATTCCCAAAAAAAATTGGATTTGATTTTTATCTTGTAATTCATCTGGGAAAACAGTTATCTTCTGTACAATATGGGGTTGCATCTGAATTTGCCCATTAATGACGATTATTCCTAGAAACTCAATAGTTTCTTTGAACAATTCTATTTTTCGATCTGATAACACAATCCCATGTGCTTCCACTTCTTTTATGAATATATACAGATGGAGAATATGTTCTTCAATATTTTCACTATGAATTAATATGTCATCAATATATACAATTATGAAATCATACCTGCTAAAGATGTTGTCCATTCGTCATTGAAAGAAAGCAGGTGCATTTTTTAGACCAAACGGAACTACATTCCATTGGAAGAAACCGACCGGGCAAGTGAAAGTTGTTTTGTGTCGATCTTCTGGTTTAATCTGTATTTGATAATATCTGCTCTTCATATCAAATTTTGAGAAGATTTTTGACTTCTGTATCTTCTGCATTATAACCTCTTGCCTTGGTAGTGGATATTTGAAGTCCTTTGTGATTGCATTAAGTGGTTTATAATTGATTACCATTTGGATTTCCCCCTACGACTTCTGCATGATTTCTAACAATGAAAGTTGAGCACGAATACTGAGATGTAGATTCTTCAATTAAATTTAGTTTAAGAAGTTCCTTTACCTGAGCTTTCATTTCTTGTTCATCTTGAGGTGTGCATGGAATAACACCTCCTTGCACTCCATTATCATGGAGTGTTTCAATGTCATGCATTGGACTTGTTTTGTCCCAAAATTCTTAGGGATCACTGGAACAAAATTTGAGTAACTTTCTTTGGATTTCTTTTTGTTCGTCTGACCAACTTTCTTCTCTGATAGCTTTATTAAGATGATGATGTTTTTCTTTTGCTTCATATGTTTGCAATACTTCTTGCCAATCATTGCTATCTTTTTCTGGTTTCCTCATTTTTTTTTTGTTTTTTTTGTTTTTTTTTATTTTTTTTTTGTTTTTTACATTTGATTCTGCTAAAGAAATTCTATTTACACAGACTACCTTATTCTTGATGTTGCAGATGATTTTATCTTTAGCTATTGTCATTGGGAGGACTGATGTTATAAAGGGCATGCCCAATATCAGACTACTTGACTGATCATAATATTGGATTGTTGATATTTTTATAATTCTCCCTCCTATCTTCATAGGAATATTATCTACATAATGGGTGAGAGTTACATTACCTCCAATGGTTTCTGAATTTATTATGTTCCTTAATGGTTTCCATGAGGATTTGAAGAAACTTGGCTTGGCCAAATTATTTGAACCTCCTGAATCGATGAAGGCATCTACTTCAACCCAATCCTTACCTGATTGAATTTCTATTGTTATGTACAATAGATCATTTTCTCTGACTATTTTCTTCATCAGGTTCATTTTAGCTTCTAAATCATACTATTGGGAGAATTCTGTATTGGTAGAGTAACCAATGTTCTTGGGAATTGGACAAAAACTTGGAGATTTTGAATATGTGTCATTTACCTTTCCTTTTCCTTTGATTGCTAACAGTTCTGCATGTTTCTCCTCTTCCTCTTATTCTTCTGATACGTTGTCTGTTCCACTGAATTCTATTTGGCTATAATCACGATTCCGATTCTATCTCATAATCTGATCCAATACAAATATTCATTTTTTGGCTTCTATCTAGACCTTCTTCTTCTGTTGTGTCTTCCATTTCGGATAGAATATATACATCAGAGCATTCCTCTTCATTATCTAAAACATACCAATCATCTACAAATTCATCCATTTCCATACACTTTTTCGATTTTGATGAAGTATTTTTAGGACATTTAGCAGCAAAGTGTCCTTTTTTCTTATATATAAAACAACATCCATCTTTGACTGGAGTATTTCTTCTTTCTATGTATCTGTATTTTGGAAATGGTTTCCTTGGATTTTATAACCATTTTATCGTGTATTTCTCAAAGTGTCTTTTCTTATGATTTGTTCTTTTCATCGGAATCCATGGGAGTATTTCTTTACAACATTCTTGTGATGGTTTGGTAGCATTTTCTTGAGCATTTTTCTGCCAACAAAGATATTTCAGTTTTTGTTTACAATGATTTATGAGATCTGCCCAATAGATAGCTTGCAACTTTCTATCCCTTTCTTCTAGATCTTTCATTACTAAGTCACCTATGTTGTGTGGGAGTTTTGACAGAAATGTGACTTTAGTCATTAAATCATTGCTTAGCTCAGTTGTTATTACCAGCCTGAAATATTCTTTAGAGAACTCTTCTAATCTTTTGGCATCTTTTAATTCCATACGGGCCAGATCCACCATTGCCTGTTTCTTAGAGTCCTCTAGTTCTATACAGAACTGAGTCCTGAGTAATTGCTCAAAAACTTCTAATCCTGCCTTTATGACCTCTTCTCTTTCTTCTTGTGGTGGTGTTCACCACGTGTAGACTATTCCAGTCATTCTTTTCTCTGCCAAATTAAAGATTGCAGCATTATCTAATTTGTTTGTTATTTTCATTTGCCATAAAGCGCCAATCCATACCCTGATCTAGTCTTATGGGTTGTTTGTATGATCTAAATCTAAAATATAGTCATTGCTATTGGATGCCATTAGATCTTCTTCTACTTTTCGATATTTTTGGTACAGAATGGAAAACATGTGCTTTGTTTAGACTGGGTCTGATAAAGCTTGAAAATTTCTTGGTTGCATCTTCTAATTTTAAATCACTTTTCTTAAATCCAAAGAATACCTATTGCTTTCTACGTAACCCCTCCCCTTCAAAAGAAGACAACAATTCTGTCTTACCGGGCTCAGTAACAGATTGAGAACTTGTAGCTTCAGAATCTTCTTTATGGGATTGCCATATGCCTAGATTTTCAAAACTGTTAGATTCTGATTTTTTTTTTTAATTCTCTTTTCTTCCTTCTCTCATCTTTTACTTGTTTATCTAAATTTTGATTGTCGTGGATTAACTTTAGATTCTGCAGAGCTTGTTCTGCTTGACAACCCAAATCATCTATAACTACTTCTGCATGATTACACCAATTAATATATATATAGATATAAATAATATAATAATATTAACTAACCTTCAAAAACACTTTCTTACATAAACTCTTTATTTTTACAACATATCATGATTCTCGCTTCCCATTCAACATATCCTTGTGGACTAACATACATCAACCAACTTTGACCAAACTTATTTGTACCACAACCAAATTTCCTTACATACAACCTAACTCTTTAGGATACGCATCTAAGGTCTATTATATAAGAAATCTTTTAACACTTAGCATGTGATATACATAATAATTGTTGCAAGTGGCAAATATTATATCTCTGTTTTGTTACCTAATTTATTACAAGGCAAAAATATATATATGTTTTGTGTGTAGCAATAGATAAGCTTTTTTCCATTTACGTGTTGTGTGTAACAATAGATAAGCTTTTTCGATTTATATCATGTGAAGATATGATTGGTATCATTGAATATACTTTCATCATATGGTGTATTTTGTCAACTAAATTATTTAGATTATTAAAAGTGGTTGAAGATTGAAATAATGATAGTGTCATTAATTATGTGTTACAAACACTTAGGATTTTGAAAATACTTATTTTATCACAATTATATTTCCTTATATACAACCTCATCCTTTTCTGAAATCTTTTGCTCTACCTTATCTTATGGGGTCCATTGCTATATGATTAAAAAAAAAGATGTGTAATTATCCTCTAAACTCTACAAGAAACTCCCTAACACAGCATGTTATGCACACAATAATAATTGCTGGCAGCAAATGTTAAAATATGAATTAAATATAATAATTTTCCTTTCATATCATGAGGACATTTTAATCAAATATAATAATTTTCCTTTCATATAATGAGGACATTTTAATTAAATATAATATTTTTTCCTTTCATATCATTTGGACATAAGATTAGTACTCTCACCTTATCTTAATGCAAATTGATATACTCGAGCATATTATATTTCTATCAGATGGTTGACTATCTTACCAAAATCGTACGAGTTGTTGAAGATTGGAATCTGTCCTAGAATCAACTTTTATAAATAAATAAAAACTAAGAAGCAAAGCACCATTATAGAGGGGCTCGATGTCAAAGGAAGTTTAAAATAAATGAATGAATTTTATATAGAGTTTAATATAATAAGGAAGCTATTCTAGAGATAATTTCTGTAATAAATAAATATATGTTTTATGTTTTATTTTTTAATAATTGTTATTAAATTTAAATTTTGATTATATAATTATGGATAAAAATATATATATATATATATATATTTTAAATATACAAATTAATTCAACATCTTATATTTTTTTAAATATTTAAATTGTGAAATTTCAATATTAAAATTTGTAATTTTAATATTTTATTAAATTTCTTATCTAATTTTGTATAAATTTTATTAAAAAAAAAAATTAAAATATTCAGACTATTCATAAAGTAATATAAATTAAATATTAATATATATCACATTCCATATTAAAAAAAGTGTTAATGAAAAACAAAATCCCATTAATATATCACATCCCTATTAAATGTAAGTTAAAAAGGATTTATATGAGATTACATCACTATGATAGGATATGTTAATTTTAGTGAGAGGTTATTGTAAATTTTATATATGATATGTTAATTTTAGTGAGAGTTTGTTAGTAAATTTTATATAAATTTAAAATTATTTATTGATAATTTAATATAGCAAAGATTAGAACGAATTCTCATGAGCTCCATAGTGAAACTTGCCGCTGGGCAGTTCCTAAAACGCCATGGATGGAAAGGATCTGCCATATTTGTGAGAATAGGAGCATCGAGGATGAAAACCACTTCCTCTTAGAGTGCCCTGCATACAACCACATTAGATCTCAATTTCACAATCTTTGTTACAATACTGACCTTCCTAGCCTTTTACAATGCCAAAATTATAGTGAACTCTGGAGGCTTCTCTCCAAGCTTTTTGAGCATAGGAATAAAATCTTAAATCAAAATAAATAATTTGTCTTTTTACGTCCGATAAATCATTATTTGGTCTCAGCGGACGTTAACCACCATCATCATCATCATATATTTTATTATAATTATTGAAATTTATTTGATCAAATTAATAATGTTTTATAATTTATTTATTTATTATTACTGAAATTTATTTTATCAAAATTTAGTGGATAAAAAATTGTTTAGATAATAATTTTTATTATTCAAATTACAATTTTAATATATTTAAAATCAAATTAATATAATATTGTTATTTGTAACCGTTAAAATTACAATTATATATCAAATCGTTAATTCCAAATAAAATAGAAAAGAAATTATTGAAAAATGTAACAATTTAAATGTTGTTTATCCTATATCCTATTATTTTTTATAGCGCATATGAAAATAACATCATAAAAGCAATTATTCATGTGAAATCCCAAAATAAAAATATGACTTAACACCAAAGTTGTTTTTTTTTCTTACTTGATTTAATGATGTGTGTAACATTAGAAATAACATGTATCATTTTAATGTGTGTCGCACTAAAAGTATTCAATGTCTTTTTAAGCTATTTATTTTAATTGATTTTGTTTAATAAGAAACTATAAATCTTTAATTTTGCATTATTGCAATACAGGTATCTCTTTTAACATGAGGGAATGAGGGAAAGGAGAGTGGGAGAAATGATTAGTGCCATTGCAAAGATTAGGGTTTGTGTTGGAAGTTTTGGAGACATCTCTACATATTTTTATTTTTTTTCGTTTAATGGAACATATGTTTCTTGAATGGAGGATAACAAGTATGTTGAAAGCTTATTTTTAGATTTTTTTTGGGGGATATACATCAATGTTCAAACGGTTAATAAATACAAAAATAAATAAATAAAAATAGAGAAAAAAAAAATGACTTACTTTCATATTTCTAAAGAAAATGGAAGGAAGACTCCAAGTAAAATCAATAAACTTTATCACAAAAGTCATTTCCTAAGGATGAAGTTTAATAATGCATGGTCAAAGCCTTTAAATCCTATGGTCTTAAGTAAAAGGTGGTTGGTCCTCAATATTAGGAGGTTTTAAAGGCCGGGAATGTTTTTACTCCTGTGTGTTTGAATTCAAGGAAGATAAAAACAAAGTATTTATAAGGGGTTGTTGTATTTGAATTGTTGGACATTTTCTCTCGATTATATGAGCATCCCTTAGGGAATGAAAGTTAAATGGACTATTCAAGCATAAGATATTGGGTATTAGTGAATGTTGCTTATGAAAGTGGGTCATAGTGAATGGCTCAGATATGGGTTTTTATATATAGATAGATATAGATATATCAAATCCCATGCACATACTTTAGTAAAAGAATTGAGCTTTGAATGCACAATTTATAAGGTAAGTCACTTGCTAAGATATTGCAGCTAGCTAAGAGGATTGACAATAGATAAGAACTCCATGTTTAAGTCCATTTGTAGGATCATTCGGGAATGGATAGCCTTCTTAGAAATTCATGTTATTGGTGCAAGTTCTAAATGTGATGGTAGACACTACATATTTCAATTCATTAGTTATGATCTCATCTCACCATCCTTGTAAGCAAACATTACTTGATGCAATGGATATTAAGTGGATTATTCAAACTCATGAAAAAAAGATCATTAGTGAATGATGCTCATGAGAGATGGATCATAGTAATTTCCTTGAGTAGTAAAAACTTCTTTAAATAGTTAACATTGAAAAATGCTCAATGCTAAATGGACAATTCAAGTTTGAGAAAATTTAATCATAATGAATGACATGATAAATGAGTCTTAATAAATAAAGTATCAAATATTCTATGTTGTGAATCTCTAAAAATTAATTCATAGTAAAGGACTTAGCTTAATAATTAGTGAATGATGCTAATGAAAAATAAGTTATAATGAATAACTTGAATATCAAATACTTTATTTAGTAAATCCTTAAAACAATATTTCTATCACTTTTACATATCCATTTCTACCCTTCGGAAAACACATTCTTATTTAAAACAATTAGGTCATCTTTAGCAGTGAGGATAATTATCATGGAATAAACAGTCCATGTTCTATGTATTATACCACACCATTATATGTTTAACCTACTGAATGATGGTTTCCCCACGAGTCTATGGAATTCCTTGACTACCTTGATACATAAATTTTATATAATCCTTCTCTTTCTCTTATTAGTTTTTTTTTTTAATCATATAAGCAAAGCCTAGGGTAAGGATGGCTTTAATATTGAATGGAAGAATGATCTATCTAGCAATAGCTTGTTGTCACCAAGATTGTGCAAGACTCGCTCGAGCCTAGACGCCCACTGGGATAGTTTATTTCCCCTAATGTTGGCTCCAACTCTCAACCTCGTTCTACAAAGTTTGAACATAAGATTCAATAGAGACTAAATGATACACATATTAACTAATCTACACCTATTAGGTATATTTATATTCCTTCTCATTATGCAGATAGACATATCTATTTTTTAATAGGGCTTCCAAAATTTTAATTTACTTATCAATAATTAAAGAAGATGGTAAGGATTTAATATCCATATAATATTTTAGAATATTATTAGTAGTATACACAAATCAAAGGCTAGGATTTATTTTCAAAGTAGTTATGCCTTTTTCCCCTTTTAATTACATTCATTAATTGAAAAAATGGCATATAAACAAGTGGCATATGAAATGAGTTATGATTTTTTGGGCATGTGGTATTGATAAGTCATGTTATTGGCCCATAGTATTGTAAGAAATCCTATTTATATATTAAGAATCTCCATGATAAAGTGGGGATGAACCTCCATGGGTAAAAATCTTGTTATATGTTTTTTTTTAATGTATACACATGTTTAACTTATATATTAATCCTTTTATAATTAATAATATAATAATTATTGTAAATAAAGTTATAATTTAGTCAATTCTTATGAATTTAATAATTTTAGCAACTTGATATGTATGATGAAGTAAGTGTTTTGATGCTTCTTCTTCTTCTTCTTCTTTTAAGAGATGGGTAAGGGTTTTGTATTAATAAATATGGTTACGGACCAAAACCCTTACATGGATTTTCTAGTACAAAATTTATGATAACCACATCGTTCAAGTAGTTTGCAAACTCTAGGATTATTGTTCCATATTATTCTAAAGATATTAACATTGTATATTCTACAAAAATTGCCTAGAATATAACAAAATTTGCATTGCTTCATAACAAAATATAGCCACAGGATATCACACAGAGTTTTAGAGCTTCAAATTTAACATCGATTATTCAAATTAATACCATCACCTCTCAGTCGACAGGCTCAGAGTTTTATAGCTTGAAATTTAATATCGATTATTCACACTAATACCATCGCCTCTGAGTCAATGGGATCTTTTCTCTCTGGCAACAACATTAGAGCCTTAAGTGTTTTGATGCTTGTTATGTATTGATGCCTATTAACAATTACTAGCCATTTAATTTATATAGTTTTTCTAGTTATATTCTTGATTATAATTATACCTTTTTTTATAATATGTTCATCAATCCTTAAATCTTGGTATTGGATTAAAGATTGTAAAGGTATTCTAGTAATTCATTTTTCTATCTATTTTAGAATAGGGTTTCTATAATTTTAATTTAGTTATCAATAGTTATCAGGTGGATAGTAAAGATTTAACTTCCACATAATATTTTAGAATATTCTTATTAGTGTTCACGAATCAAAAGTTGAGATTTATCTACAAAGTAGTTATCCATTTTTTCCCTTTTAATTAGAATTTTTTATTTAAAAAATAGCGTCTGAACAAGTGTCATATGAAATGAGTTACGGTTTTTTGGGCAGGTGGTAGAGATTAAGAATCTTCATGATAAAGTGTACACAAATCTCATATATATATATATATATATATATATATATATATATATATATATATATATATATTCCTTTTATCATTAATCATTATAATAAATTAAAATAAAGTTATAATGTACCATGAAATAAATATTTTGATTGTTATTAGTCCTTGCCAAGCCAAAGCTCTAGTAATCAATTTGCCTATTGACCACTATTAGTTTAGCAATGACCAATAGAACTTATAATGTTTAACTTTGGAAAACAAATATTTATTTTTCAATATTATTGCAAAAATTATTTTTTCAAACATTTGATTGAACCATAAACTTGAAGGTCTTATTGTAGCCTTTGTGCCACCCAGATAACTACCTCAATTTTTTTTGTCATGATTTTTGGATGCACTTGCAATATTTATGCCATCAATTATATATATTTGTGGAGTGATTTTTCATTGTTATGATTCATAGGAAACCAACCAAAATTAAAATCTTTGAAAATTTAAGCAAATATTTGGATAGGAACAAGATGTGAATAAATATACTTACCAAGAGTTAATTCACATCATTATTTATGTTTTTTTAAGCACTTTAATAAGTAGGAGTAAAATGTAAATGTGCAAACTTACTAGTGATTACTACCCACCAAAATTTCTGCAACTCCTTTCACCTTAGTTGGCAATTGATTTTTCCATTTCATATATCAATTTGCAGTTTTTATGAAAGCATAATTCCCACTTAAGTGGTCATCTGATGCATTTCCCCCTATGGAAAGAAAATTGATTTTTTTTTAGCACATTCTACTAGTTATCCCATAATTGGCCTAACTACATGGGAATGACTCCAAATTAGAGTATGGTTTTTTTTATCCATTGGGTTGGGAACATACATGTTGAGCATTTATTTTAAGTTATGTGATTGTTGAATCATATTCTCTCTCATTGCTAAATTTTTTGGCATATCAGATATTGCTAAAGGGTGGAGCACATATAGAGAAGGGAACATTGGATTTTTTTTGCTAGAGTATATGAAGAATTACAAATATATAGTTTACATTTATAATCTTTATATTAGTTATCTTAAATATACCTCAGCTTCTAAGTTATTCAATGATGAAATGTGTAATTATGTAACACCCTCCGCCCATATCTACCCAAGTAACTGGCCAACCGAGGTAAACATGTGACGAGAGGCTACTATGATATGATTCAACCTCCTAGGTGTCCTTAAAGAAGTGGAATCGATGGAAACACATAAAAAATATCTTCCACATCAGCAACAACATTCCCAGGATCCATCCCAACCACAAGTATCATGCCCCTGGGTCCCACTGAGTTTTTAAGTTATTAAACCTCTGAATGCTCCCATGCTATGGCCATTCCAATGTCTACAGAGATCTTGTTGCTCCCACATGCCTGCATGCCTGCATCCAGAGACTATTTCAACAGACCTATGCCAGAGTTTGTGGGATTTAAGGCACTTTTCAAGCCCAAAATTCTGGCCACTACCCAGAGCTTGTTGTAACTTCTGGAATCCATTAAACACATGATGATAAGGCTAATAAACCAAAAATAACTCTAGGAATAGACCTAACCATCCCCAACCAAGACTGGCATTGTGTCAAACACTTGGCATCAATGCAATCTACATGTATAGGATACAAGACAGAGCATGAATGACTGAAAAATCTTATGAGACATGACAAGAAGGATCAACACCTTCTCCTTTGAATTTTTATGACATCAATTAGGTCTTGCATCCATCATTTTAAAAATTACAAGTAAATACATGAAATAAACATGACATGAACCAGTCACTTAACCATGCTTATAACCAACATAAAACCATGAAAATAACAGTGAGATAACAACCATTAAATCCACATATAAATAAGTACAAAAGAAACAGGACTTAGCTTTTATTAAACACAAGCAAATCCGACCAGGTTTGAGGCTTCCACATCCAAAAACAACTAAGGGAATCTAGAGGTTAAACCAGCTCCACCCTCACCAATCCATGATCACACCAAAACTGGTGCTCCGATCACAAAATTGAACGCAACTTGGAATGCCATCCAGAATCCATCACTATCCTTAAGGAATTTGTTGTCTCCTTGTCTCTCAGGCTTTACAACAATCCAATCCCGGATCACTAGGCCCTAAACCGAGATGCCTCCCTCAATATTTATCGTGTATCCCACCAAATCTGGTCAAGGGATTCCTAAGCCTTTGGGAATGAACCTTGAGACCACCTCCGCCCCAGATTCTAAAATCCATTCGGTAATTCCAAAGCTCAAAACCAAGATCAACATCCCAACACACCATGGCATCGGGAAAAAGGCAAGGCTAGGTTGAAAAACATTTTCATAACCCGAAAAAACCACGCTACCGAAAACAAGAGAACCATACACCAACATGAAAAGCCATGCATGTCAAAACCACCTAGGAAATCTCACATGCAATATGTTACCTACAAATATTCATGTTGAAGTTGCTTGATATTTCTCTTCCTTTCTTGCTCCTTTCTTTCCTTCCTTCCCCTTTGCTTGTTTTTGCTTCCTTGCTTTAAAGCTAGAGTGCTCCAAGAAAATTGTAAGTGTCCAAGAGTGAGAGAGAGAGAATAATGAGAGAGCTCTAAAACCTAACTAACCAAGCTTGAACTAACCAAAACTTTTCCAAATGATCCTTGGAAGCCTTTTTATCAATGAGGCTTCTATTTTCTTCAATTTCCATTATTTTTCTTCATTTTCCTCCTCACATGTAACCTGTGACCGTTCACATCCCTTTTTTCCAATTTTCCTTTATTTTCATAAATAAATGTGCCAAAAATGCCTTTTTCCTTTTCAATTCCTTTGCCTTTTCCAATTTCCTTTAGCCATAAACCCAGGAAATGATGCCCACTAGGATATATTTGCCCAACATTTAGCTTGGAATAAGTGTCCTTTAACAGTGGTCTTATTTTGTCTTTATTAAATTTTACATGGAATTTTCACCAGGGCTATTACAAAACCCTCCCCCTTAGGGAACATTGTCCTCAGTGTTAAACCACACCAAGACCTCAGCAAACCACATAAAAGAAAACATACTGCCCATGGAGCTTTATAACTTAGCTCATTGCAGTGTTTACAATGAAGGACTTGCTCAAAAGCAAAACCTCATTGCAACATGACCAGATAACGACCATACCACTTACTGGAGCTTTATAACATAGCTCATTACAGTTTTTACAATAACCACATATACACATATGCACATTTTCTAAACCAAAAAATATAAGGATACAATGCCTACATCTGCAATAAGGGAATCCATAGGCCACACCTCCACCCTCAAAGTAATACTAAGATTCACCTCCTTCCCAGGAAGCCTAGAATCCACTGCCAAAGTCAAACTACTTCTAATTTCCAATGCTATAATCATGTGCCACTTGTCCTCTCAATAAACAATTACCTTCTCATTGTTCTAGGGCGCACTCCCAATGTGCATCTAATTCCATCTGGCAATGCTAATGACCAAAACAGATATATCCTCGGCCTTCCCTTCTCTACTACGCAGTCCCTTGAGAAATATGGTCACCCCTTCCATGCAGTCACTCACTTTACAAGTTCCCCGACATCCCCTATCTCGGGTGATCCATCCCTTGGCAAGGCTTCCTTACATAAAAAAAACAACCAAGGCATATACCTGCCTCAAAACATCATATCGGTCATAGCATGCTCATGGCAATTAATGGACACTATTAGGTACCAGTTTCCCACAGTGGCCCTACTCCTGAAGTGCTTTGCCAACATACTATTGCATGTTCCAATTCCTTTTGTCATTGCTGCTAATGCTTGCAGTTGATTTCAACTAGCCAACTAGGCATTTTTGTGCTTCGTGTACTAAGCACATAGCTTCCATTAAATTAAAATAAATTGAAATAACTTCAAATCTTACCTCATTGGTAGCTCGTCAATAAAGTACACTTGCAATCTTGTTTACTTATTGTCACAACAAGTCAAAATAGCATCTTTGACCAAACCATCATGTATAGATAGTTTACATCATGTTAGCTCAAAACACAACCATCATAGATCAAATTCATAAATCACATGTAACCATCATAAACCATAATCATAATTCAGACGCATAATAAAACAAAATAAAATATTGATACTTATCCTTTAATTAATCCTTAGCTTCTACCTTTGTCTTTATTCCGTACACACTGCGGATCGGTTTCCACACCCAACAAACACCCAGTGCCTTCTCCCCAACCATGTGCACATACACATAGTGTGCATCACACGCATACAATTCTATGCAATACATGCACATATACCTGAAATACAGTACATACACCTACATCCACTATACAACACAACACAATACATGCACCTACATCTAGTGTACACCACAACACAATATGTACACCTACACCCGATGTTCAACACAATACATATACGTAAACAGAGTACAACACAACGAATACACATGTCATGATACCACGACTACACCATGCACATACATAGTAAGGCATGAACACAACACAACATGTACAACATGCACATAATACCGCATGTACAACATGTACACAGTACCACCTATACACAACACCTCCTGCATAACGTGTACACATCATCACATGTACATAACACCACCTGTACAGTGTGTGCCACATGTACATTGTACCACCTATACAATGTGTACACAACGCTAGGCATACACAGCACCACATGCATGACATGTACACCACACCACATGTACACAGTACCATATGCATGACATGTACACATCACCAGCTGCATACAACACCATATGTACAACATGTATACAACACCACATGCTCACAACACCACT
This sequence comes from Pinus tabuliformis, assembly GCA_031772625.1. Classification (NCBI taxonomy): domain Eukaryota; kingdom Viridiplantae; phylum Streptophyta; class Pinopsida; order Pinales; family Pinaceae; genus Pinus; species Pinus tabuliformis. The sequence continues at coordinate 1,872,768,652 of CM062817.1, forward strand.
TGTACAATCATGCACACAACACCATATGTACATAGCACCACATGGAAAACATGCATGCAACACCACATGTACATAGCACTACATATCCAACATGTATATAACATAATTTGTACACAACACTACATATGCAACATGCACACAACACCGCGTATCCAACATGTGCATAGCACCATCTATGCCGAACACTGCATATGTAATATTCACACAACACTATCTATACCACCCTATACATAACATTGCATAACAACATGTACACACACTATATATACACAACACCACATGTGCACAACATCACAGATGCAACATGTACAACATATACAATATATGCACAATAGTAGTACCACACTATCGCTACCAAGCAACCTTGCTTCCAGTGTCTCTCCTCCATCCATGCTTATCCTAGCATGTCACGCATCAGGCTACTCTTCCCACTTGATTCCTCATGAACTAGGAATATCTTCATGCCATTCACCTATATAAGAATTCATTCCCCCACAAGAACAATTCTTGATGACCCTTCCAGATAGTGACATAGATACATACATACATATACATATATATATATATATATATATATATATATATATATATATATATATATATATATATATATATATATATATATATAGCACAAAACAGTCATGATCTCGTCAGAAAACAACATACCTACATACATACATGTATACATATATATACACCGACACAATCATGATCACAACGTAATTACCAGATATCATAAGCTCAAGGTTAAGAGAACTTGCTTTATCCATGCAGCACATATATAACATCGAGAACAATAATTCCCAACATAGCTAAGGCATCTGATGCCTCAAATCTATTTACTTTACCTTTCTTGATTATTTTTCTCATGACTATCCCGACATCGTCCATTTACTCCAATGGACCCAACCAATCCAACTAGTTGTTATAAGCTTGCCTTCAGCTGCCCTTATACATGTGTTGAGCTTCATCCAAGCCTTACATCACCTATTCGGTTTCATTTAGCTCTCCCTAGGCTCCATTAACTTTCCTCTTTCCCAACCAATTCCCAAACCCCAAACATAAAAGGCAAGACAAGAAACAAACAAGAAGAAAACCATGGAAAACCAACAACAATACGACACCACAACCAAAGTGGCATGGCCATGCACAAGACACAAACAAAAATTAAATTAAGCACAAAAAATCACCAAAATACCAAAATCACAAGACTAATAACAAACATAATGACTCAATCCCCATAGTTCCCAATGCTTCCAAGGGAAAGCTCAACCTGAGCCTTCTTCAATATTCCATGGAAATTTATTTTCCATGTGATCCCTTGCATCATACTACCATAAACACATAATCGTCAGTGCTTAAATAAACATAGCAATACACTAATTATCGTACCTGGCTGTGCAAAGAATGTTTCTTACAATTGAACACATCTATGCCATCTCTCAAGGGACTCCAATTCCCCTTATAGATCTGTTTGCTCTGCTACATGTTTGAGCATTTTTTAAGGTCAAGGACAGCTTGGCCGTGGTGTTTTCTGAAATGGAGGGGCTAGCAGCAGTTTATTTGATTCCTTCCCCTTCATTTGCATTATTCCCTTATATCTTCCACACCTCTATTTCCTCCTTCCTCCTAAATTCCCCTTATTCCCCTTTAAACCCTTTTTAACCTATTCCCGGGCATATTTTGTTTTAACACTATAAAAACCCGCCTAAACCCATGTTCCTCTAACCTCCCGGGCGCTTTTTGTTTATAATGTTATTAAACCGCATAAACGTTGTTTAAAAGGCTTTTTGGGGGTTTTTCTTGTTTTAATATTATAAACCTCGATAACCTTTATAACCCTGCGTGTATAATGAAATGCATAACCCTAAGCATTAATAAAGCCCGAGCCTACCCCTCACCTGTCATATCAACCTAAACTCATACTTAATTCTACGCCATCTGATCCTCTGCCTATTGATCCAACGCCATACGCTTCCCATGCTCCGTGAACCTGCACGGCTGACAACCTGCGGGGAAGCGGTTTCCCGCCTGCCATATGTCGCAATTTAACTGGATCGCACCCGCCTGTACGTAAACCACCATTCCTGAAGAGCGGTGCGGGGAAACCACTTACCGCCCTTCTGGTACGGTTCCCTGCCCATTAATTGTTATGCACCTTATGCTCCCGTCAGCCGTTGGATCTACTGCCCGTGATCCAACGGCCCTCGTCCCTCCATTCCTAATTGTGCCAGATAGCCCCCTAGATCCGATCTTCGTCGTCTGTTTTTTCATCCAACGGTTGATATTCGTGCCCAGCCCTCATTCATTTGCCATGCATCCTCTATGTGTTTGATCTATCCATGCACACGAAGAAGGAAGAGATCATCTAGTACACTGTGCATTGAATTCTTAGCGACCACAGTTAAAGAGACAGCACGGCCAAGGATGTGAATATTGATCCTTGAGCAGTTCAATGACCGCAACAGTTATTGAAAGTCATGAAGTTAATATTGCACCTATTCAGGAAGGACATCTGAGTACAGAAAGCACCATTTTGTTCATTAAAAACAATCAAATTGTTATCAAAGATCCATATCTAATTGTAAATGCAGTTGTTGGCCAGTTATGACCCCTCCATGCATAGCCAGGCAGATATTTTTTTGAACAAACTCTATATATACCAAAAAATAGAATGTAATCAGGGCGATGAGTGTTATTTTGTTGTAACGTTCAACTTCTGGAGATTGTAACTGTTGTGATACCTGCAGCATGTGGTCTTCATTTTCAGCTAATGCAAGCTTCTTTTGCTGTTAATTACTCACTGTCCACTTCTTCTTCTTGTTCCAGGATGTGCCTGTTTGCATTTATTCATGTGTTGTTAATGATTAGCATTAGAGGGGCTGTCATCCCACCTCTGTGTTAGGATTTAGCATGTAACATTGAATTTGTGTGCAGGTTTCTGTTGTTTTAATACCAGAGAGATGTCATCCTGTCTGTGTATTAGAAAACAAATTTACAAACCTTTTAACTGGTTGCAACCAGCCATCATAGGGTCCTGTGCATCTTCTGGTGTGGTCAATCTTCTCCATCATCACATTTTCTTTAAACTGTGAGTAATTGGTGCTCTAAAGCCTTGTAGTCTGAGAATGTTCACCCATGTCTGGGGTCAAGCACAGTAGAAGTGGTTATCTGGCTTGAATATGAAGCGTTTCTTTCATTCATCCACCATATTTCCAACATTTTTGTTGAGTTTGTAATGTTCCCAAGCATCTCCGATATACAACCTAGGAGAGTTTCTTGGGGTGATAACAAGATCCACTTGTAACTAGGGACTAGCTAATATACCTGTCAAGTACATTCTCACGAGTCTAGAACATATCCACATAATGTCAGACAAGATTAAGGTTAATAATACTTCCTATATGTAAAGAACTCATTCATTTGAAATTAGGGTTTCCAAACACATCCAGAGGAATTCTTTCCCAATTCCTTTGTTTTACCTTTTTTACCTTGTTGCAATCGAGATTACTATGTACTGTCACATCATCCAACTGTTAGTTATATAAAAACGCCAATTATTACCTTGTCATGCTAATACCAAGCATGTTTCCTGCAACTATTTACACATGTCAACCAGATGTTCCAAATATCAAGACAATCATATATATCAATTTTGAAATCAACCTTTATCAAGACTAAAAATCATGTCATAATCCATAGTCAATTCATATTCATTAGACATAATGCTACAACTGTCACCTATTACACTCAAGTACATGTCAACTGTCTCAACACATATGTGTTAGTACAATCATCTTAAAAAAATATTATTTCTTGATTCAATCTTATGGATGCGTACTCATATCATGTGATTAATCAAACATCCAACAATAAATAGACTACATAAGAGACACCAAAACTCAAACACCATTTAAACGACATAATCAAACATTCAAGCACAAAGTAGATGGCATAAGCAATTTCATACCTTAATGTATCTTAGGGGAGGCTATCTTGTCTGCACAATCAAGCTAGATTAGCATGATATAACTTCACAACATATCAACTTAACCATAAATAAGGTCATGATATCCATAGCAATAACTAGCTAACATGTTCACATCGTAAGCTCATAAACAATTCTCATTCATACATAATAATCACATCCCCACAGTCAGTCTAGATTAGTATGACATAATATCACAACATGTTAACTCATACCTGAATGTCATAACCCTAGCCATCTGCATAGGCCAAACAACATCAAAATATTAATGCTATAACATTAATCATCAAGTTACTAGCATATAACAACAACAAGTTATATATCACGCTCATCAAAAATATATAACCTAATTATCAAGCTAACTATCATATAACAAAAACAATTTAACCTATAACATACTCATAAACAACATATAACATAATCATCAAGTTATATAACATAAAACAACAAGAGGAATGCATAAAACCACATGTTACTACCATTCATGACTATCTGACACATGTGAATATGACTAAACTAATCAACTAGCATCTATCTTGTATGTAACCATAACATCAATGCACATGTACATAAACCTAATGTATATAACCCTAATGCATATAACAATCCATTAACTAACATACCTGCATGCCCAACATCCAAACCTATATGACGACATGCTCTTTCCTCGAGGTCTAATGCTACAACTTCACTTTAATGATCTGCATCTCCTGCTCTATCTCAACCAACACATCAACATCATAACAACTAACAACATCATGATGACCTAATTGCATACAATGACCTCACAATGCATGTCCTACCTACCATACATGCATAACAAATGCATATACAACCGTACACTCATGAGGACACATCCCACAACAACGTCCTCAACCTTCACATGGCGACATCATTATAGCCATGATCAACACCATGTAAATGCAACAAGAACATGGACTAAAATCATAAGGAACACATGTGCAACCAGAATGAATGCATGACCAACACACATCCCATCCAATCCGAGGGGTGAACCATGCTCTGATATCACTCTGTAACACCTTCCTCCCATATCTACCCAAGTAATCGGCCAACCAGGGTAAACATGTGATGAGAGGCTACTATGATATGATTAAACCTCCTAGGTGTCCTTAAGGAAGTGGAATTTATAGAAACACATCAAACATACCTTCCACATCATCAAAAACACTCCAGGATCCATCCCAACCACACAAGTATCATACGCCTAGGTCCCACTAAGTTTTTAAGCTATTAAACCTTTGAATGCTCCCATGCTATGGGCATGCTCGCATCTAGAGAGATATGTATGCTCCCACAAGCCTCCATGCATGCGTCTAGGGACTATTTCCAGTAGACCTATGCTATAGTCCATGGGATTTAATGCACTTTTCAAGCCCAGAATTCTGACCACTTCCTAGAGATTGGTGTAGCTTCTGGAATCCATTAAACACATGATGGAAAGACTAATAAACCAAAAACTAACTCCAAGACTAGACCTGACCATCCCCAACTAGGACTGACATTTTGTCAAACACTTGGCATCAATTCAATCTACAAGTCTAGGATACAAGACAGAGCACGATTGACCGAAAACCCTTATGAGACATGAAAATAAGGATCACCACCTTCTCCTTTGAACTCTTATTACATCAATTAGGTCTTGCATCCATAATTTTAACAATTACAAGTAAATACATGAAATAATGATGACATGAACCAATCACTTAACCATGCTTATAACCAACATAAAATAGTGAAAATAAAAGTGAGATAACATCATTAAATCCAAATATAAATAAACACAGAAGAAAAAGGAATTACCTTTCATTAAACATAGCTAAATCCAACCAGGTTTAAGACTTCTAGATACCACCCGACCGTAGACATGGCTGAAACAAATATTTCTTTCAGTCAGTCACCCCCATTCCATATTCCAAGCATCAATGTGGGATCTCATGGAAAAACCAATCAAAAAAAAACCAATGGAATCCATAGGTTAAACCACCTCCACCCTCACCAATCCATAATCACACCAAAACCGATGCTTTGATCATAAAGCCGAACCAAAATTAGAATTCCATTCGAAATCCATCACTATCCTTGAGGAATTTTATATCTCCTTGTCTCTCATCCTTTACCGCAATCCAATCTTGGATCACTAGGCCCTAAACTGAGAAACCTCCCTCAGGGTTTACCATGTATCCCACCAAATCTGATTAAGGGATTCCTAGGCCTTTGATAATGAACCTTGAGACAACCTTCGCCTCGGATTCTGAAATGCATCTGGAAATTCCAAAGCTCAAAACCGAGATCAACATCCCAACACACCATGGCATCTAAAAAAAGGAAAGGCTAGGCTAAAAACCACTGTCATAACCCGGCAAAAGCATGCCACCAATAGCAAGAGAACCATACACCAACATGAAAATCCATGCATGTAAAAACTAGCTAGGAAATCACACATGCAATATGTTACCTGTAAGTATTTCTGTTGAAGTTGCTTGATCCTGCTCTTCCTTGCTTGCTCGTTGCTTTCCTTCCTTCCCCTTTGCTTAATTTTCCTTCCTTTCTCCAAAGCTATATTGCTCCAAGAAAATTCTAAGTGTCCAAGAGTGTGAAAGAGAGAGAATAATGACAGAGCTCCAAAACTGAACTAACCAAGCTTGAACTGACCAAAACTTTGCCAACTGATCCTCATAAGCCTTTTTATTAATGAGGCCTCTATTTTCTTTAATTTCAATTATTTCCTTCAGTTTACTCCTCACACACATCCTGTGACCTTTCACCTCCCTTTTCTCCTATTTTCCTTTATTTTCATAAATATTTGTGCCAAAAATGCCTTTTTGCCTTTCTAATGCCTTTTCCTTTGCCAATTTCCTTTAGCCATCTACACATCCAACGATTCCCACTAGGATATATTTGCCCAACATTCAGCTTGGAATAAGTGCCCCTTAACCGTGGTCTTATTTTTCCTTTATTAACTTTTACATGGAATTTTCACTAGGGTTGTTACAAATTACATCGAAGGGTATCTAAATACACCTTCAATATGGAAGGAGGAGTAGATGAAAGCCCAAAATCCCATTATTAATGTCGTATATGAGAAAGGAGGAATTTTCTTATGTCAAATTTGGTATATGGGAAGGGCTTCCCATATGGGTAAGGACACAAGCATAACTATTTGTAAATTCCTTATATGATTCAGATTTGGATCGTGTATTTATAAATTCCTTCCACACTAATAATATGTATTGGATTAAAATTAATTTTATATTAATTTTTTTTATTCGTTAGTATGGAAACCATTTTATCTTTCTTCCAAAAGAGAAATCATTTTATCTATTAATTAGATTAAACTAATATTATTATATGTTTTTTTTGTTGATTGAAAATATTTGCATTCAACTTTTTAAATAGAGATAGCTAATCAGGTTTATGGAATTTAGATTATCAACCCAATGGGAAGTCTCCCATTTCATCATTATTAGATAGAAAAATATAGGGAAATATTATTTTGAGGAATGACATGGATTTTGTAGATTATCCTACTCCTTGAACTCTTAAAATTCAGGAAATTCCATGGATTGTTAATAATTTTCATGTTGTTGCCATAAATGTTATCAGTATAGTTGATTGTCATTCATAATTTGACATTTAACCACTTACTAAGTTGCAGTTATTGTAGTTGAGTGAAGTTTTACAAACTAATTTTATTTATTTATTTATTTTAATTAATATTATATTTTTTCCCTTTCGTTAATATTAAATAGTTGTTATATAAATAATTTTGGATTTAGAATATTATCAATGGAATTGGTTAGTTGTTATTAGTCTTTGTTAATAATGTGTATTGAATAATATTTATACATTTTCCATTTCAATATGTTATTATGATTTTGGAAACAATTTGTTTTAACATTTAATGATAATTTATGTATATTTTGTTATTAATTAATAATTAATATTACTAATTGTGATATATTATTTTGTTATTAATTAATATTATCAAATTTTATTATTTAATATATACTAACTTCTTCTTTTCGATAGAACAAACACTCTTTTTATTTATAAAATTGGTTTGCATGGCCAGTATCATTTACATTCCATTGTTATATTGGTTGCTTCAAAATTCGAGAGCATCCACAACATAGCTTTCCTACTTCACCAAGCCTTTTGGACTACTACATTACATTTATAGCAACTGTATATTCTACAAAATTACCCAACAAAAGTTCAAACTTCCAACACATATACCAAAAAAGATTAATATTCCCTTGAGGGGCCAGGGTCCAGATTACCATCATGCTCCATCGACTTTCATGGCCTCGGTATTCTTTTGCCAGTGTTTTTGCTGATGTCACTTCCTATGGATTCAGAATTGGAATCATGAAACCATGGGATTCTTCTTCCTCAGAGCCAACACCCAATTCATTATCCTTCGTTTTTAGTAGCAAAATTTGTGTTTCCATGCTGAGTAACCTCCTTTCTATACAAGCTTACATCCATTCACACTTATGGCAAATCATATTTGTTCTATCATCCCTCTCTTTTTCCATAAACTCCAAGTACTTATTAACGAACTCATACATCCCCATCAAAATATTAAAGAGTCTCTCAACCGATTTTTTACAATGAAACATGTCATTTGATGAGCCCCATCCCTATATTGAAACAAATTCCTAGCTTCTCACATGTTCACTCAAACTCACAACAGCGATTACTGACTCAGAGTCTCCACCTCCAAACATATAAAGCATGGCCAAAGATTGTTGACGAAGTTTCTACCTAATGATGGACATTAATTCCAAAATCAAACCTTGCCTCAATAAAAATTCTTCTGTCATTCTAAATGTCTCCGGGCAGTGTATTCGCATGAGGGAATTAATTTTTTCAATCCTTCTAATTTGCATTATGTACCTCGACACTATGGAGAAGGTCTTATTCGAATTTAAAACACATTTTTTTCCTAGCTAGATCCTCTAGGTGTAGTTTACTTCCCGCATGCAATGCCACCCAACTCCTATACATCTGAGACACAAATGTCTTCCTCTTGTTGATATGGGGTAGCATCGGATGTGATCTAACCATGAACATTGGTGGAGAGGCTAAGGTACATGAGATCTACAATACCCAGAAAGGGTTTGGGTAGATTCTAAAGAGTTTGGGAGATATTAAAATAATTAATATTTTTAATGGAGTCCCTAATTCTAAACTTAGGGAAAATAAAATATTAATGTGAATTAATATAACATTGTGTTAGAATGGTCCAAAAGACATGGATCAAGCTAGATCTAATATTAGCCATTGATTAGGGACTTAATCTTGACCATTGATTTTTCAATGAGAAAAGTATAAGAGGAGGCTTGAGGGTCACTTGGAGAACACACCAAGAGATCAAGATTTTGACTTTCTGGGGCTGGGTTTGCTAAGAAAGTTGAGAGAGTGATCAAAGTTGCAGCTGAGGGGTAGTGAATATAGAATCACAGAGGCAGAGATAGCACTGGGAGGATCATCGCAGTAGCTGGAGAGAGGGATGTAGAAGCAGTCAAGGGTTCACACAGAGCCAACCAGGGCTCACGCAGAGGCAACCAGGAGCTGCGCAATGCCTCAGAGGGCCAGCGTGGGTAACGCAAAGGGCTAGAGGGTTGACGCAATGCCTCCAGAGGCTAACGCAGGCCAAGCCAGAGTGATGTTGGGCTAACGTTGGGCCAGAGAGAGGCTGATGCAGTCCTTAGAGGCTAACGTTGGGGTTTCATGGGGCAGATTGGAGCTATGGAGTTGCCAGAGTGTTTATCCAGGGTTTTAGCCAAAATATCTACTTCCAAGTAGAGAGGTACTACTTCTGAGATTTTTCTTTTTTTTATGTTGGGTGAGCCGGATTTGGCACCCAGATTGTATTCTGAAATTGTTTAATAAATCAAACCCTCAAATAGTTGCACTGGTTTCCTAGATTGGGTTTTTTCAGGGACATTAGTCCAAAAACAATAGTGTCACTTGTGTGCTTGTTTCTATTTCCTTCGGTTGATGATCTATAATGTGTTGAGCATGTACTTGTATTTATTTCCAGTATTTATGTAAATAACTTGTTAATTAACATAACAAGTATGTAGGAATAAATCAGTAAAGTGCATGAAGGGTTTCCAGTGTGTCAGACTTAGAAATTCCAACATTGTATCAAAGCGTGGTTGCAAATCACAAGAGAAAAAAGGACATCAGCCGAGCAGAGAAGAAGCAGCAGAAAACAGTTGTCCTGAGTGACAGATGTTGTTCCTATCAGAGTAGCAGCAAGGAAAGGGTGACGCAGTGCCTACGTCATCAAGATTGAGCCAGGAAGAGGCGGTGCAGAGGTTGAGGGAGGTGGAGGTAGGCTCACACAGAGCCATGTAGAGGCCAGGAGGGTTGATGCATTTGGCTAAGGATGTTGATTTTCTGGTACCAGGATTGCGCAAAGCCTAGGAGCTCTAACCTTCAGGTTGTTGGGGTTTAGGAGGTCGTGGGTAAGTTGTAGAGTGGAGCTGGTGGGGTACTGTAGTCAGAAAAATACCTAACAGGGCAAGACCAAGGGAGTTTCTACTGAGGATTTCTAGCCAAGAAATCCAGATTAGTGGTGTAGCTGCACTAGCGATCGGAGTGGGGGCATCTCGACATTGGCAGAAGGGTTTCTAGGAGGGAAATCGAGACTTAGAGGGAGTCACACCAAGAACTTCCAGGAGGGAAGTAGAGGAGCAGTGAGATGGAAGTGAATGAGGTAAGAGACCAGGACAGACTGGATAGAGCCTCAAACTTCGTAGTTTGGAAGGCCAAAATCTTCTCCGTTATAGATAGGAATTGTGTCAAGCACTTCGCTTTTAGGACGATAGCTATCCCAGTTGACTCAACTGATAATGAAAACTATGAGGAGGCAATGGTGAGGGATAAGAGAATCATTCTTGACGGCGTCAAGGACCATATAGTATCAAATATTTCCGAAAATGACACGACAAATGAGATGTGGGAGGCCCTAAAGAAATTGTACCAGCATACTTTTGTGTAGAGAAGGATGTTACTAGAAAATCAACTGCAATCATACTAGATGCAGAAGGGAGAACAAATTGACCCGTTCCTCGATCGATTGAAGGAGATCCGGGACCAGCTAACTTCCATAGGGGCCACGCCAGATCAAGAATTGATGGTGAGAATAGCCCTAAACGCAGTCTCAAAAGACTGGGAGGTGTTTGTCGAGAGCATACTGGGCAAGGTGACCCTTCCAGATTGGGAGAAAATGTGGGTTGTTGTTCACCAAGAAGAGCTCAGAAGGCTGAGCAAGGTGGGAAGCAACAACAAGCGAATCAAAATAAAAAAGGAGGAGGAGATGGATGTTTCCCTATCATTTGAGGGAAAGAACGAGAAACAAAAGATGAAGGACCACTCCAAGGTCAAATGCTTCCACTGTGGGGAGCTAGGTCATTATGCAACCCAGTGTCCAGGGAAGAAGAGCAAGGGAGAGGCCTCCGAGACCAAGGCTACGCAAGAAAGGGCAGAGAAGGAAGTGGAGACAGACAATGATTGTGCCATGAGTGCACACACACCACTTGAGCATAAGTGAGGAGACATTGAGCTGTAGTCAAATGGACTATAGGCAATGAGGGGTAGGATCCTTAAGGTACCCAGCCTCTTTGATTAGACCTTGCTATGGGAGCCCCGAAGAGGAGCAGCAGTACTGGCGATGTCAGTAGAGACGGATGCGGATGGAGAAACAAAGGGCGCTATAGTGTAGAATTACCAGGACATCACGAGGCTAGCAGGTTGCAATAGTGCGAGAGGCACAAGAGTGTTGCACTAGTGCAGGATGGCGTAAAGAGGTTTGCAATGGTGTGAGATGCATGGAGTTGTTGCAACAGCGCAGAGGTCAGAGAGGGAGGACTTGTAAGTGACAGAGGGAGGTTCAACATCAGGAGTGTTTCTAGCCTGACGGAGATGTCAGAGTTGGGAGATCAGTTACTTACTTCTCAGTAACTGAGTTGCAGTGTAGTAGTTAGCAGTGGTAGTGTTATGGGTAGCATGATGCAGCATGATGAGAGGATTTGTAGTGCAGATGCAGCAATGGCAGTGGCAGGGCCATGGGTAGCAGCACAGATGCAGAGGGAGTTGCAGTACGGATGCAGGAGTGGTAGTGGCAGGGCCATGGGTAGCAGTAAAGGATGCAGCAATGCAGATGACGAGCAACAAGTCTAGCATTTGCACAGGAACCGATGCCAGATGATCAGGGTGATGCTCAGTGAGGAGTATTGTTAGAGCACAATCCTCGCTAAGAGGGAGTGTTGATTTTGGGTAGCATCGGATGTGGTTTAGGCACGAAAATTGGTGGAGAGACTAAGGAACATGAAATCTACAATACCTAGAAAGGGTTTGGGTAGATTCTAAACTGATTGGGAGATATTAAAATAATTAATATTTTTAATGGAGTCCCTAAGTTTAAACTTAGGGAAAATAAAATATTAATGCGAATTAATATAAAACTGTGTTAGAATGCTCCAAAATACATGGATCAAGCTAGATCTAATCTTAGTCGTTGATTAGGGACTTAATCTTGGCCGTTGATTTGTTAACGAGAAAAGTATAAGAGGAGGCTTGAGGGTCACTTGGAGAACACACCAAGAGATCAAGAATTCAACTTTCTAGGGCTGGGTTTGCTGAAAAAGTTGAGAGAGTGATCAGAGTTGCAGTTGAGGGGCAATGAATACAAAAGTAGAGAGGTGGAGATAGCACCGGGAGGATCAACGCAGTAGCCGAAGAGAGGGACACAAAAGCAACCAAGGGTTCATGCAGAGCCAACTAGGACTCACGCAGAGGTAGCCAGGAGCTGCGCAGTGCCTCAGAGTGCCAACGTGGGTGACACAAAGGGATAGAGGGATGACACAGTGCCTCTAGAGGTTGGCGCAGGCCAAGCTAGAGTGACGTTGGGCAAACGCTGGGTCAAAGAGAGGCTGATGTAGTCCCTAAAGGCTAACGCTAGGGTTTCGTGGGGTAGATTGGAGCTATGTAGCTGCTAGAGTGTTTATCCGGGGTTTCACTGCTTCTGAGTAGAGAGGTACTATTGCCAAGATTTTTCTCTGTTGGGTGAGCTGGATTTGGCACCCAGATTGTATTCTAAAATTGCTTAATAAATCAAACCCTCAGATAGTTGCACCAGTTTTCCTGCATTGGGTTTTTTTAGGGACATTAGTCCAAAAATAATGGTGTCACTTGTGTGATTGTTTCTATTTCCTTCAGTTGATGATTTGTAATGTGTTGAGCATGTACTTGTATTTATTTCTAGTATTTACATGGTAAATAACTTGTTAACTAACAGAACAAGTAGGTAGGAATAAATTAGTAAAGTGTATGAAGGGTTTCTAATGTGTCAAACTTAGAAATTCCAACACCTTCATTCTACGTCCACTCAAGGAGAATTTACACCTGGATGGATTCATTTATTTCCCTTGGTTTTGACACACGCCATATCGATCAGATCAAATTTGTGAATCTTCCCATTAATTTCTCTAATGGTCATGGGATTGGGGCTCGGATATTCCTGCCACCATCTAATTCAATTATGCCTTGCTCTCGCTGGTAGTTCATGTTGGAAAGTTTTTCTGTTGTAGAGTTTGAATTTCAGAGGATATGGCAAAAGGAAATTTCTTGAAATTGTGAGGATAGCTAGACTATCCTACTCACAATTCAAGGAAGTCATTTGTGATCTCTAGTTAATGCCATTGATATTTTCCTTATCACTGCCATTGAATCCCCTAGGATGATTAACTTATTTATTTTATTTCTCTTGGCTACATCCAGTCCTTTCCACAAGGCCCAATATTTGGCTTGGTTGTTTTTTGCAATACCTAGCCCCCAAGCATAACTATATATATATATCTATATATATATATATATATATATATATATATATATATATATATATATATATATATATATATATATATATATATATATATATATATATATATATATTGTCGAGTTATAAACCATCCCTCCCGCTCCAATCACCCCCGGGTTCCCTTTAGAATCCCCATAAAAACACAAATATGTAGTGGATTGTTTACTTTTCCATTCTCTAAACTCTTCCACCCCTAGCTAAAGTTGGGTGAAAGTATGGATTTTGGGTTGATAAATACTGAAGTTGATAGCATGATCAAAAATATATGGGAGATTCACCTAATTCCTTTCCTCCAAAGATAATGCATCCTTATTTGAGGTAGTTATTCCTTTGGCCACTAACGCTTCATTTAGAGGACAATGAGTTTTGACTACAGCTCGAAGGATGGATGGGTTATTTTCTTTGAACATGACATGATTCCTCTCAATCCATATCAACCAACAAAGAAATTTTTAGAATGAGACCCAAACTCTCTTCGCTAATGGGGAGTGGACTTTGTCAATTGGAATATTTCAGTTCCATGCTTTGAACATATCAAACCAAGAGTTGCGGATGGAGTTGATTTGGCCAAATTTTTCATAAGCATTTTCCACACAACAAGAGAGAACGAGAAAAATTGGAAGACATTAGGAATCAATTCTTCATTAGTTTTTCACAAAACACACCTAGATGGGCCCTTTATGATCGTCCTTCGAAGATACTCTACTGTTAGGATATTTCCATGAGTAAGGGACCAACAAAAATCATTAACCTTCAAAATGATGTCTTTTTTCCATATCGTTTTCCACAGGCTTGACAGAGGGGGATCTGGGAGCTTTATCAACAAAAAATTATATCCTTCTCTTATTGAGTATTGCTTATTTTTTCTCGGACACCATGAGCGATAGTCAGCCAAGTCTTGGGAAACAGGAGTGAATCCTTTTAGAAGGGGGATCATGGAATCCCACTGAAAGGTTAATTTTTGCGGAAGGTCTGGACACACCCAAGTTGGTCCACACACCTGAAGGGTCCCATGATGAGATGTCTTTCAATCTTTGTAGGTTGCTACTTTTCATCCACTCCAACAGTGCAGTCACTTCGTGTTGATCTAAATTCATGGTTCTCGATGGAATTTTGTCCTTCCATAGACTGATTCTTTCCCCATTCCCTGCACACCAACCGAAATTATTAATTATTAGGGGAGAAACAACTCAATCGAGCTTCCAAATTTTTGAACCCTTCCCTTCCCATTGCAAATTTTATGCTCACAATAATCTGGACCAGAGAAAATTTTTCTTTAATAACGCCATCTTCCACTATTCTATGGAGTCTGATATCATCTTCCAAACTATTTTGGCTCCTAACTCAAGATTCGTAAATAGAGGATATTTAATTCCAATACCTCCTGATTCTTTTGGAAGGTGGATTGTATTCCAGTTTATGAGATGAAAATTGTGACGATTTCCTTTGCCACCCTGCTAGAGGAATTTTCTTAAGGAAACACCTATTTCTATTAGAATTCTTTTTGGCAACAGGAGCCTTGAACAAAGATATATTGGAAGAGAAGATAACACAAATTTGATGAGAATATTTTTCCCAACAAGATTTATCCAAAAAGCTCCCCATCCTTGAATTTTCTTTTTAAATTTATAAATGATTTCCTTCCAATCCTCCTTGGAGGATGATCCCAATGAGATTGGGATTCCTAGATATTTAAAATATTCTAATATATTTTAACTGAAATGTCTAGAGGAGTAGTGATGATCCCCAATTTTGGTACAATTTGGGCTCATTTTGGCCTATTCTACTTGCTCAAACCATTCATTTTTTATTGCTTATGCATGCATTTCTTAGTTTATTCATGTTGTAGGAAGAAGGGTAGGCACTCTCTCTACGTGACTAATGCATTATGATTCCAGGTTTTGGCATTAAAAGGGAGCAAAAGACAACGAAAAAGGAGACAAGGAGACAATGAGGTGGCACTGCTGGTTTTTAGGAGAGGATGTCCACGGTCTTAGGGACATTCCTCGTGATTCCCACCAAGAACTCCGAGATCCAATCCATCTCCCCTCCGATCTTAGAAGCAGCCATCTGTTCTACAGGAACAACAGTTATAAACTGCTCTACAGGAACAACAGTTATGACCGTCCTGCAGGATCAGCAGTTAAACTCTAGTTGGACAGCCGAGCTCCTAAAATCAAGGACACTTGTTGGATCATCGTTTTTGTATAAGTATAGAGGCCTTAGCCTTGGATAGGTTGTTGAAACTCTCGTATTGCTATTGTAATTTTGGAGCACAGCTCAGTTTTTGTTCCTTCTTGTAAGCCAATTTGGCATGATATCAGATTATGAATAAAGAAGGCAGATTCTGATCTAGTTCTGAGTTTTTCTTAAGGAGACTATAGCTCTCAGGTTAGGGCCCAACCTGAGAGCCATAGATCCCCTCTGCTGTAGTGTTGTTCCCATTTCATTCAGCACTTTGAGCTTTTCATTTGCACATGCAATTCGAATTACAGGTTGTTAAGTTGGTCTTTTTCATGAGTTAGATAGGAGTTGCTTATGGTGAATTTGTTTCCACTTGCGTAGTGTAGCAGAGGATAGATATAATCGATTGGAGCTCCAACAAAAAGGTTGTTAAGGCTCACTGCCATCTCATCTGGGATTGGAGTGAAGTCCATGACTAACCACCAAAAATACGCATTTCTTTATTTCATGATTGCTGCAAACACAGTCACGTTATGTTAGATGCTTCCACATGATTCACACCTGCACCACACTCCTTTACCACAGCTTCATGCACATTCCCCTTCACGTTTTGGATTGCTGCTCATTGAATTTACAAGCTCAGGTAGTTTAGGTTGATGCATTTTCGGTTTGGTGACAGTCCTAAGCATTTGTTTCACTTACACTGCTTTCTCTCATTCCATCACTTCGTCCTCCATCTTGATTACGCATGCAAACACATCTTTGACCCCTGCTCTGCTCTGTTACCTCCCAAAGTCTTCCACTCCTCACGTACTTCCATTCTTTAGCCCTTTCGTTGACCTAGCCCTCTATATTCCAACCTACTACCTACACTCACTTCCCATCCTATTCCTTCACTTCTAAAGCCATCACCAGCCTTATTCCTACCTTACACATCTCCCCCTACCATTCCATTACTCCTCCATCACTTCAAACACTCACGGTAGGTCATCCTGTAGCCATTTGTAGACATCCTGTAGAAACCAAAGTATCCTGTAGGACCCCCCGCAGACATCCTGTAGGAGGCCACTCTCTCGGTTGCTGAGCATCTGAATGCAAGGAAACTCTGTGGATGGATGCTAAGGATCCATAGGGACCTCTCCTAGCCTCCCCAACCTATCCCACGCTTTCCTTCCTTCTCCATCCCATCTGCACAACCAAACCCTAGTTAGCACAAGATCACAATCATTCCACACACTTAAAGGAAAAATACAAAAACATAACTTTCATGATGCAAGTAGTTTAGATCCATGCATTTCCACTTATTAGAGGTAATGACAGCATTGGTAGAAGTTGCATTCACATTATTTGCATTGTAGAGGTTAGACTAGTTAAATTAGGGTTTCCTAGGTTTACATGCTTCGATTTGCTTTCAGTTCATCTTTGTCAAGTAAATTAGCTTTCCTTTGAGATTAGCTTTCGTCCATCAATTAGCAAGCTTCTTCTGAGAGCCTATAGAAGTTGGCTTGAGCCCTAGCGGACTTGTGCCAGCTGACCAAGTGACAGCTGCGACAAGAGCTAGTACTTGTGCATATAGCACCGTCGCTTCCAAGTTTGTACGAACTACCGGGTTGATAAAATGAGAGACAGGAAGCCCCAGGAGTTGTAGCATTATTGCTACAATACTGGAGCTCACCATCTTTTTGGCGCCGTTGCCGGGGAAGCGTAAGAGTATTAGTAATTGTTGCTTTTCTTCTACTTTCGTACTCTTACTTCTGCTCAGTAGTTTATTTCATTTCCATTCTACAAAAGTAGCTTAGCATTTCCTGCTTTCCTAGATTAGCATTTCCTGCTTTCCTAGATTAGCATTTCCTGCTTTCCTAGATTAATATTTCTTGCTTTCCTAGACTAATATTTCTTGCTTTCCTAGAGTAATTTTTCTTGCTTTCCTAGATTAGCTTTCCAATTCTGCAATTTCATTTGAGCAATATAGTTAGTTGTAGATCACTTTGTTTCAGTTTTGCAGGTACCAAAGAAAAAGCAAAAGCACTCAAAAAAAGAAAAGTCCTTTCCATTTCATGCCTCGTAGGAACCGAGATAGATCAGGCAAATTCCTACCAAACACCCCCACCACATCACTGAGTCACCCTTCTCTCTTCTTTGATGACAGTGACCCAGAGGAACCTATAGGTGAACATCCTGAGATATACCAAGACCCTATAGAAGAAGAAGAGTTAGAAACCACTCCATCTGAAGCCATGGCTGATAATAGGAGAGAAGATGAGAGAATAGAAGGAGCTTTCCCCATCCGAGAGACCAATGGAGATATGAAAATGAAAAACATTAGCCCCTCCGCCTTGCCTCACTTCCATGGACTGACCACTGAGGATCCTGATACCTTCTTGTTTGATTTTGCTGTCCTTTGTAGAACCTATGACTATACTGAAGATGAGCAAAAGCTGAAGCTTTTCCCTTCCACTCTTAAGGATGCAGCACTACGCTGGTTCATGGGATTACCTGGGAATAGCATCGCTACTTGGGCTCAGATGCAGCAAGCCTTCAATACCAAGTATAGGGATTATTGTAGGTCCAAGGAAACCAAGGGAGAGATCTTTCGAATGACCATGGGGAATGATGAGTCTTTAGAGGATTATGAGGAGAGGTTCCAACTTAGCTATAAACGGGCCAGGTGCACACTTGACCCTGAATCCCTCAAGTTGGTTCTACTGCGAGGAGTCCCTGAAGATCTCTTAGACACCCTTCACATGTTAGCTGGGGGGGACATTTACCAACTGCCTTATGAGGACATCAAGACTGTGTTTCGAAATCATTCCAGGGCAGCTAGAAAACGAGGTAGAGGAAATCTCCTCTCCACTGGTGTCCCTTTCTCCAAACATGAGTTTACAAACCAATTAGAAGATCTTAAGAGTGAGGTGAGACAGACCATTGCCATGCAGCTGGACACATTCAGGATCCAGTAGAAGAAAGAAGAAGCTGAGAGAGCCTTGGCTGTCTTCTGTCCTAGGTGCACCAGAAGACACCCTAAGAACGAATGTCCATTGCATTCGGTTGAAGTGTGTTTCGCTTGTGAGGAGGACCACCCAACAAATCAGTGTCCAACCTTACCTGGGTTTAAAGCCATGTACCAAGGAACCGAAGCCCCCACTGAACCTCTCTACTTCATCAACCAAAGGAGGCCTCAAGGATCTAGACCTTATCAGCAGGGGATGCAAGGGGCATCTCAAGCTTATTACAACCACAACCAATCAACTCCTATGCCTTCCTGGGGCCGCCCTGCTCATCCTTCATGGTCCATGCCTCCTCCATGGTCTTATCCACCTCAGTACCCTACTCAAGCTACTTCTCATCCATATCACTCACATACCCAGCCACAGCCTCAATGGAGTGCTCCTCAGTCGGGGTGGAGGCCCCAATACAACACTCCTCCTGCTATTTTGCCTCCTCCACCAGTTCAACCTCAGCCTTTACCTCCTTCTCCTGCAAGGCAACCTCAGATGCGTGCTCAACCGAACCCGAACCCCAACAATAGACAGGCTCAACAGGTATATACTGGGGAGACCTCATGCCCTACCTATGCTGTGGAGATCCAGGAGATCAATCTTAGATCTGGAAAGACTCTTCCAGATCGCCAACCTCTTCCCCCAGAGGATGAGGAAAACCATCAGGAGAGTGAACCAAAGCCTATTCCACCCTTTCCTGAGAGACTAACAGCCACCACACAACCTAACCCAGAAGAAGATGAGCTTTTGGGTGAGCTCAAGCAGTTGTGTGTAAAAATCCCACTTCTCCAAGCCATTAAGGATGTGCCAATATATAACAAACTGGTTAAGGAGAAGTGTTTCAAACACCCAGGCAGACGGAAGAAAGATGCCTCAACTATCAATGTCATAGGACAACTGTCTGACCTTATGCTAGGACAAGTCATCTGCCCAAAGTACCTAGATCCTGGAAGTCCTGTAGTAGATGTTCACATCAATGGCACCATTATCCCCCACACCTTGATTGATCTGGGGGCAGCCATCAATGTGATGACCAGGGATACCATGCTTAAACTCAATCTTCAGGGTTCCTTGAGGAAGACCTCGACAGTACTGCAATTAGCAGATCGCTCCACTGTGACTCCCGAAGGGATTGTGGAGGATGTCTTGGTCTCTATTGATTCTTGGGAATACCCTGCAGACTTCCTGGTTCTGCAACCAAAGGCCAAGCTTACTGGATATCCTCTCATCTTGGGAAGGCCTTGGTTGGCTACTGCAGATGCTTACATAAGTTGTCGGGAAGGAAACATGAACATCAAAAATGGTCCCATGTCCAAGCAGCTAGTCCTATACCCTCCTGCCCAACCTTCTTTAGAGCATGATTTACCACTCTGGTTGGAGGAAGGAGAGGAAGACGAGGTGTACTCTGCACCTCTGTGCACCCTAGATACCACTAGAAGAGACCCTCGTACCGAGGATGATTTGATTGAGACCCTGATCCAGAATCCACCTTCCAGTGCACTATCTTTAGAGAAGTTGGTGGAGGATGCCCAAGCTAGCACCTTAGTGGACCTTTGTACAACCAGCCCTGTCACTCCCAGAGTCAAAAGTGTGGAGTTCGGCCCTGAGAGAGCATTAAAGATCTGCTCCTCCCTATCTCATTCCTAGGAGAAGGAGTTGTGTAGCCTATT
Organism: Pinus tabuliformis; assembly: GCA_031772625.1. Lineage (NCBI taxonomy): Eukaryota > Viridiplantae > Streptophyta > Pinopsida > Pinales > Pinaceae > Pinus > Pinus tabuliformis. The sequence continues at coordinate 1,872,789,412 of CM062817.1, forward strand.
GGCCAGCCACTTAGATGCTTTTGCTTGGAGCTATAAGGAGATGAAAGGAGTCCATCCCTCGGTCTGTACCCATCATATATACATCAAAGAGGATTGTAAACCAGTTAGGCAACCCCAGAGGAGAATGAATCCAGCCCTTAAGGACATTGTCAAGGAAGAGTTGCAAAAATTGTTGGATGCAGGATTCATCTACCCCATCTCAGATAGTGAATGGGTGTCCCCTCTAGTGTTGGTTCCCAAGAAGAATGGGAAGTGGAGGATCTAGTAGATTACCGTGAGCTGAACAAAGCTACCAAGAAAGACCATTTCCCTCTACCTTTCATAGATCAAGTGTTGGATGGACTGGCAGGAAAGAAGTTCTTCTCTTTCCTGGATGGGTTTAGCGGGTACAATCAAATCCAAATCAGCCCGGAAGACCAAGATAAGACCACCTTCACTTGTCCTTGGGGTACCTTTGCCTACCGAGTCCTTCCCTTTGGGCTATGCAATGCTCCTGCTACTTTTCAGAGAGCTGTCTTGAGCATCTTCTCGGAGTTGGTCCATGATGCAATGGAAATATACATGGATGACTTTACTCCTTATGCGGCCAACTTCCAGGAAGCATTGTCCAACTTGGGAAAGGTCCTAACCAAGTGCATCGAGATGAACTTTTCCCTTAGCCCTGAGAAATGTGAATTCCTAATGACTGAAGGGACCGTGCTAGGCCATACTATTTCTTCTCAAGGATTGCAGGTGGATCCTAACAAAATTGCTCTCATCAAGAGGGTTCCACCTCCTCAAAAAGTAAGGGATGTCCGGAGTTTCTTGGGATTAGCAGAATACTACCGGAGATTCATTAAAGATTTCAGCAAGTTAGCCTCACCATTGTTTGGTCTTTTGGCAAAAGATGTGGAGTTTAATTGGACTGACGATTGTCAGAAGAGTTTGAAAGAATTAAAAGACAAGTTAGTGTCAGCTCCAATCCTGAGAGGTCCAAACTGGGCCCTACCTTTCCACATCCACACTGATGCCTCGAACAAAGCCATAGGTGCAGCCTTAGGACAAGTTGAGCAAAAACTTCCATATGCCATTTACTTCGTTAGCAAAAACTTGTCCAAAGCAGAGCTGAATTACACTATAACCGAGAAGGAATTCTTAGTTGTGGTTCATGCACTGAACAAGTTCCGACATTATATTACTGGTTACCAGACTTTTGTACATACTGACCATGCTGCTATTTGATATTTGATGAATAAACCAGATGTGAATGCTCGTATTATTAGATGGTTACTTTTATTGCAACAGTTTGATCTAACCATTGTTGATAAACCAGGGAGAGAAAATGTTGTTGCTGACTTCTTGTCTAGATTGGATTTGTCTACAGATGAAGATGGGACGGTGGATGACCAGATGCCTGATGAGCATCTGTTTGCTATCTCAGTACTCTCTCCATGGTTTGCTGATATAGCAAACTACCTTGTTTCAGCTCAGTTCCCTCCGCACCTCTCTTCAAAAGAGAAGAGAAAAATCATCAGAAAGAGTGCCTCATTTACATGGATTGGGGGCAATTTGTTCAAGCTTGGCCCCGATCAGATCTTGAGGCGTTGTGTAAGGGAAGAGGAAGTCTTTGACATCCTCCTCACCTGTCATGATGGGCCTTGTGGAGGACATTTTGCAGCAAAGAGGACTGCCTTCAAGATCCTGCAGGCAGGCTACTATTGGCCCACACTTCATCAAGATGTCAGAAGATATGTTAGCCAGTGTGACCAATGCCAAAGAATGGGGAAACCGACCCAAAGGGATGAGATGCCTCTCCAACCTCAAGTGACTCTTGAGCCATTTGAGAAGTGGGGCATGGACTTTGTGGGTCCAATCAATCCCTCTTCGAGGCAAAGATCCTACATCATTGTGTGCACTGACTACCTGACGAAGTGGGCAGAGACCAAAGCAATCAAAGCAGCAACAGAAGAAAAAGTGGCCGAGTTCCTAAGAGAAAACATCTTCTATAAGTTTGGCTATCTAAGAGAGCTGGTCACCGATTAAGGGAGCCAGTTCACCTCCCACCTGGTTGAAGATCTCCTAGCTCATCACAAGATCAAGCATAGAACCTCCACTCCCTATCATCCTCAAGCAAATGGGCAGGTGGAGGTCACCAATAGAGCGTTAGAAGGGATCTTGACTAAAGTGGTGAGCAGCAACAGAAAGGACTGGGCAGATCGCCTGGTTGAAGCCACATGGGCTTACAACACCACTTGGAAGACCACTACCGGCTTCACACCTTATGAGCTGGTCTATGGGAAGAAAGCTTTGCTGTCCATTGAGTTTGAGTATAACACTTTGAGGATGGCAGCTCAGCTGGACCTAGATCTCAGCCATGCACAACAAGAAAGGTTATTGCAGCTGAATGGACTGGATGAGCACCGCATGCAGGCCCTCCTTCACTCAGAAGTGGTTCAACTTCAGAGGAAGGTGTGGCATGACCAACATCTCCATGACAAGCAATTTCAGTCGGGAGATTGGGCTTTGTTGTATGATTCCAGATACAAGGATTTCAAAGGGAAGTTGAGAACCAGATGGATGGGACCATACTCAGTGGAAAAGTGTCATGACAATGGATTCGTCCTCATTCGAACCATTGATGAGGAAGCCATTCGCATGCTTGTCAATGGGCATCGATTGAAGATCTACAGGAAGCCTCCCTCAAGACAAGAGTTCATAAAAACAATGGAGAAGGCAGTATTGGTCATAGAGAAGGGTCCTGCCCCTGCTTTGGGCACACCCTAAAGCATCTAAATAAAAAATAAAAATAAATAAATAAATAAATAATAAAGATCCTTGGGTGAAAACCTCTCTGAGGCGCCCAAGGCAGGTGGTAGGGGTGAAAACCTCATTGAGGCGCCCCTGCTATCTTTCAAAAAAAAAAAGAGAGAAAAAAAGAGATAAAGATCCTTGAGTGAAAACCTCTCTGAGGCGCTTAAGGCAGGTGGTAGGGGTGAAAACCTCATTGAGGCGCCCCTGCTATCTTTCAAAAAAAAAAGAGAAAAAAAAACAAGATCAATAAGTCATTATGTGAAATTTGCATGCAGATTGCAGGTGTTCTATGGAGGAGAGGAAGCCTCTCAACTCAAAGCCAGAAGTCCTTATCATGCAGCCAGGACACCTCACCAGCACCTCCTCCAAGAATGCCTATGTTCTTCAAGGTATGTGCACTTTTGTTATTAAACTGAGTCTCCTACAGGAAGACACAGATTTTCTACGGGAAGGTGCGATTTTCTACAGGAAGGTGCAAATTTCTACAGGAAGAGCTGCCTGTCTACAGGAAGCTCTGTACTTCTACAGGAAGCTCTGTACTTCTACAGGAAACTTCCTGTAGAAGCTCAGAACGAGCCAGAATGCGTTTCATGAGCAGATCTGATGACTACGGGTTGGTGTGGACGCATGCAAGCCTCTTTTGGGCCCATGCACGACGTTGATACCTTGCTCCACCATCCTCGTCACCATGCAACTAAGATCCCTGCACTAGCAAACCAGATCAATGAGTTCTCGTGGAAAAATCAGTTGTCAGAGAAAAATGAACACCGAGAGCTCATACCATGTCCATGTCGAGCATCAGAAGCTTCGGGAGCGCGATTAGCAGGTCATCTCCATTATCAAGTAGCATGCACCCAAGGAGGTGAGACTGTTACAAGGCCCCCCGCGGGAATCCTGTAGCAGTCAAACCTGCAGGAGTGGATACCATTCATCGCCCAGCCATCTGCAAGCAACACGCGGGCGCATGAAACCAGAGCGTCCACTACAGCGCCAGCATCCTGTAACCACGAGCCTCCAGGACAGTGTAAGCCACATGCAGCAGGTAGAACCGTCGTCCAAAAAACTGAAAATCATGTGCAGACGCGCGCAGGTAAGTGTTCTAATCCTTCCTTCCATCAAATCGCATGAGTATTACTTTGATTTGTTTTCATGGCGTAGAAATGAATGGTTGAGCGGCCGTAAGGCCAGTTGACTGGCCATGTCGGCTAGTGAAGGGATAGTCAGATGATGGGGTGGCAGCCGCAACAAAGGGAACACGCAGCATGCACGTGAAGATCAGTCCCGTCAACCGAGAAACGAGTTTAACCGAAAAGGGCGGCGGCAAATCTGTGGGAATGAATGCGGCAACAAGTGAATGTGCAGGCAGATGATGGGTGACGTCACCCAACGGTCCGGCGGGGACAGCTCACCCTCCGCGCCACGAGCTGCGCCGATTCAAAATCTAATCGGCTAGATTGTGCGCGTATATCCATCCACCTCCACTTTAAAACTTGAGTAACTCTTCTGAATACCTCTGCATGTTGATACACCAAGCTTTCGGCCGACTGAACACCAGTGAAGCGCACCTCAACCACAGTCCAATTGCAGTCCTCCTCGAAGTTTTCACACTGCTCCTACAGGAACAGTTTCTACAGGAACGCAGTCCTACAGGACGCAGTCTTCTACAGGAACGCGGGTGTTCACGAAAAAAAGGTGGCCGAGTAATGAGGTAACCCCGGACTCCTCATGCAATTGCTCATTTAAGGTGGTAGGATTGTCAGTTACTGTCAGGGTAAATGAGAAAGTAGACCAATTGCTGTCTGTGTGCCCATACTGCAATTCTACAGGATTGTTGCGTGGTTAGACTGTGTTGTAAAATTTTTGTGGGTTATACGCATTGTTCTGCACTCTGTCATCGAAACTAAACTCTCTTCCACCATCACCACCTCCGGTTAAGAAAATTGTGCATCATGCCGGGTGGATTTATCAGGCGAGAACCCACAGATTCCACCAAATTAAGGAGAAATCCAGCAGTGGTAGATCTCTTTACCAGGGCATAATGGATGCCTTTTTGTGATAAGCTACAGGGCTACGATGATGAAGTAGCCGAGGAATTCTTGCAGGCATTGAAGCCTAAATCCCAGACACTGGCCACAGTAAGCTTCAAAGGCCTCAGCCTCCAACTCACCCCAGAGCATATAAGTCGAATCACAGAACTGCCCATGGGTCTGCCGTGGGATAAAGAAGAGCGGAAGAGGAGCCAGCAAGCAAAGAAGGAGTTCTTCCCACCTGAAGAATCATTCACAGAGGACAAAAATGGGGTGAAAAGGACAAGCCTGTTGCCACCATGGAACGAAGTCAGTTTGCAAATTATGAAATATATCACCTGTGAGGGTCGTTACAGCATCGTATATGCGTACCACTTCAGGCTGCTCAACGAACTAAGACACCAGATTGACCTCCCTGCAGCACAGAGGCTGAGCATTCCTTACTTTCTACTGCAGTCCTTGATGGAGTGCTCTACAAAGCTTAAGGACGGAATCCCTGATCAGATAGCCCATCATGGGTTAATAAAATTGCTTGTGGAGGATGCTCTCCACTCATATAAAGTCCCCCTAGCATGGGAATCATTTAGGAACTTAACAAGAGAAGGGGACATAAAAATGTTGCTTGAAGAAACGGGATCCTCTAGCGGTGAAGAAGAAGAGCCCGTAGCCAAGAGTAGGAAAGGGAAAAGCCAAAAGGTCCCGACTCCAACACAGAAGAAAGAACGAAAGGAGAAGGAGGAGGGAAAGAATGACAGAGCAAAAGAGGACACCCCCATCCTGTTAGCAAGGGAAAAGAGGTTGAAAAGCAGGGCAGTCAAAACTGAGGTGGTCCCTGCCAGCCCAAGCACCTCGTCAGCTCCTGCAGTCAAAGCCAAAGGCAAAATCCATGCAGCCAAGCAAGAAAAGGTGGTGAGAGTTGCATCTGCAGGAACGCAAAAACTGGCTTCTACAGGAAGCCCGAAAACACAAACACAGGCTTCTACAGGAAGCCCGAAAACACAAACACAGGTTTCTACAGGAAGCTCGAAAACGAAGACAAAGGCTTCTACAGGAAGCCCGAAGATCAGTAAGGAGCAGGCTTCTACAGGAAGCCCAAGAGCAACGACCAAGGCTTCTACAGGAAGCTCGAAAATCGTTGGAGAACAGGCTTCTACAGGAGGCCCAAAAACGGAGACAAAGGCTTCTACAGGAAGCCCGAAAGTGCAACCACAGGCTTCTACAGGAAGCCCGAAGACAGAGACAGGGGCTTCTACAAGAAGCCCGAGATTGGAAAGAGGGGCTTCTACAAGAGGCCCGAAGGTCATTAAGAAACAGCCTCCTATAGAGAGTCTGAAGACAAAGAAAGAATCTTCTACAGGAGGCCCAGAAGCGGGCAAAGCAGGGTCTTCCACAGGAAGCCCGAAATCTAAAAAGGAGGGGCCCTCTACAAGGAGCTCCGAGAGATCAAAACGCAAGAAAGAGAAGGCTGGCATTCTCGAAAAGGAGGCAGCAGCGGCACTGGCTGCCCTCAGCACTCCTCCAAAACCGAAAGAGAAAAGGGAGAGGGAGACCCCTCTACCACCTGAAGCCAGGAGAAGCAAGAGGATGACCACGGGCAAGCCACAACCTCCACCCAGCAGCCAAACCACTTCAGGGGATGTCCCTATTTCACCCAGTGCAAGGACCCCCTCTAAAACATCAGCCACCCCTGAAAAGGGGAGCCCAAAAATAACTTCCTGGACACGAAAGATAGGCCAGTCGCCTTCCGAAGCCCGACTCAAGGAAATAGGAAAGGGGAAGGAAGCATCACCCTCGTAACCACCAGGGGCAGAGAAGGCAGGGCCATCAAAAGCAGAAAAGAAAGAGTCTGTTCCGGTCCCGAGTCCTCGGCCAAGGACAAGGAGCAGGAGCAAGGTTGCTCAAGGATGAGCAAATGGTTCAGCTGGGGGGTGATGATGAGCCCCAATTTTGGTACAATTTGAGCTCATTTTGGCCTATTCTACTTGCTCAAACCATTCATTTTTTATTGCTTATGCATGCATTTCTTAGTTTATTCATGTTGTTTGTAGGAAGAAGGGTAGGCACTCTATCTACGTGACTAATGAATTATGATTCCAGGTTTTGGCATTAAAAGGGAGCAAAAGACAACGAAAAAGGAGACAAGGAGACAATGAGGTGGCACTGCTGGTTTTTAGGAGAGGATGTCCACGGTCTTAGGGACACTCCTCGTGATTCCCACCAAGAACTCCGAGCTCCAATCCATCTCCCCTCCGAGCTTAGAAGCAGCCAGCTGTTCTACAGGAACAACAGTTATAAACTGCTCTACAGGAACAACAGTTATGACCGTCCTACAGGATCAGCAGTTAAACTCTAGTTGGACAGTCGAGCTCCTAAAATCAAGGACACTTGTTGGATCATCGTTTTTGTATAAGTATAGAGGCCTTAGCCTTGGATAGGTTGTTGAAACTCTCGTATTGCTATTGTAATTTTGGAGCACAGCTCAGTTTTTGTTCCTTTTTGTAAGCCAATTTGGCATGATATTAGATTATGAATAAAGAAGGCAGATTCTGATCTAGTTCTAAGTTTTTCTTAAGGAGACTATAGCTCTCAGGTTAGGGCCCAACCTGAGAGCCATAGATCCCCTCTGCTGTAGTGTTGTTCCCATTTCATTTCAGCACTTTGAGCTTTTCATTTGCACATGCAATTCGAATTACAGGTTGTTAAGTTGGTCTTTTTCATGAGTTAGATAGGAGTTGCTTATGGTGAATTTGTTTCCACTTGCGTAGTGTAGCAGAGGATAGATATAATCGATTGGAGCTCCAACAAAAAGGTTGTTAAGGCTCACTTCCATCTCATCTGGGATTGGAGTGAAGTCCATGACTAACCACCAAAAATACGCATTTCTTTATTTCATGATTGCTGCAAACACAATCACGTTATGTTAGATGCTTCCACATGATTCACACCTGCACCACACTCCTTTACCACAGCTTCATGCACATTCACCTTCGCGTTGTGGATTGCTGCTCATTGAATTTACAAGCTCAGGTAGTTTAGGTTGATGCATTTTCGGTTTGGTGACAGTCCTAAGCCTTTGTTTCACTTACACTGCTTTCTCTCGTTCCATCACTTCGTCCTCCATCTTGATCACGCATGCAAACACATCTTTGACCCCTGCTCCGCTCTGTTACCTCCCAAAGTCTTCCACTCCTCACGTACTTCCATTCTCTAGCCCTTTCGTTGACCTAGCCCTCTATATTCCAACCTACTACCTACACTCACTTCCCATCCTATTCCTTCACTTATAAAGCCATCACCAGCCTTATTCCTACCTTACACATCTCCCCCTACCATTCCATTACTCCTCCATCACTTCAAACACTCACGGTAGGTCATCCTGTAGCCATTTGTAGACATCCTGTAGAAACCAGAGTATCCTGTAGGATCCCCTGCAGACATCCTGTAGGAGGCCACTCTCTCGGTTGCTGAGCATCTGAATGCGAGGAACCTCTGTGGATGGATGCTAAGGATCCCTAGGGACCTCTCCTAGCCTCCCCAACCTATCCCACACTTTCCTTCCTTCTCCATCCCATCTACACAACCAAACCCTAGTTAGCACAAGATCACAATCATTCCACACACTTAAAGGAAAAATACAAAAACATAACTTTCATGATGCAAGTAGTTTAGATCCATGCATTTTCACTTATTAGAGGTAATGACAGCATTGGTAGAAGTTGCATTCACATTCTTTGCATTGTAGAGGTTAGACTAGTTAAATTAGGGTTTCCTAGGTTTACATGCTTCGATTTGCTTTCAGTTCATCTTTGTCAAGTAAAGTAGCTTTCCTTTGAGATTAGCTTTCGTCCATCAATTAGCAAGCTTCTTCTGGGAGCCTATAGAAGTTGGCTTGAGCCCTAGCAGACTTGTGCCAGCTGACCAAGTGACAGCTGCGACAAGAGCTAGTACTTGTGCATATAGCACCGTCGCTTCCAAGTTTGTACGAACTACCGGGTTGATAAAATGAGAGACAAGAAGCCCCAGGAGTTGTAGCATTATTGCTACAATACTGGAGCTCACCAAGTAGCTATATCCTACAAAACTACTTTCGAACAATTACATCCATAGAGTTATCTCTTTCTTTTGTTAACATTACGTCCAAAGAGATAGAGATATGAATCCATAACTGCTTTGAATATTTTGGCTATAATTTTTTAAGACCCCACTGGGAGGAGATTGTCATCTGCAATCTGAGAGTGGTTGATTTCCTTGATGTTTTTAGCTATTCTTATACCCGACAGGGAGCCATTCTTCGTTGCTCTCTTGAGATTTCTACTTTGACTTTCTGCTACTATGATGTACAATAGAGGAGAGAGAGAGGGAATCCTTGTCAAATATATCTTGAAGTTTGGAAGAATGGGGTCATGCTGCCATTAATGAGAGGAGAAATCCAAGGGGATCAAATGCGAGCTTTGATCCAAGAAATAAAATGACCATTGAAACCAAGTTTTTCGAGAATAAGAAAGAGAAAGGGATGACTTACAGGTCAAAGGCATTTTCCATGTCTAGCTTTATGACAAATTCGGGCCTTGCTCCTTACTTGAATGGATAGCTTCTTGAATGAGGATGATATTATCCAAAATTTTCCTCTGTTTGAAGAAACCTCCTTGATTCTCTGAAATCAACTTTGGAAAAACCAATTTCATCCTACTGGTAGTGATTTTTATTAAGATCTTATAGGATGCATTACAGAGAGAGATAGTCCGAAATTGAGAGAAATTAATTGGATTTTCTTCTTTTGGGATGAGGGCAAGGAAACAGGGGTTTGTGCTCCTCCCACCTTACACTTTTTCTTGAACCAATTCATCATTCCGACGAGATCCTTTTTAATTTCAGTCTAGAAGGCTCTATATAAGCTTATAGGGGAGTCATTTGGTTCCCAAGCCTTGTCCAGATATATAGACCAAGTCACCTCCACCACCTCTTTTTCATCAATTTCCTTCACTAACATATGATTTTCTATCTCATATATCTCAGGAAGAAAAGGAGAAATAAGTTCTTCAACCATGGCATAGTCCAAGTTCCCAGGAGACGAGTAAAGAGATTGAAAATGAGAGAAAGCCTCCTGCTTAATTTCAGTAAAGGAGAAGATTTTTTCTTTACATTTTGGCTTTATCTCTCTCACCCTATTTCTATGTTCCCTTTCCTTTACTTGCTTGTGGAAGAAGGTCGTATTTCTATCTCCTACTTTAAGCCATATGCTCATGGATTTAAGCCTCTAGTACTCCTCCTCCTTTTTGCATTCAATATATACTAACTTCTTATCAATAATAATAATAATTAATTAAGGTTGAGATAATATTCATGAGCACTATTGAAATATTGAAATATCTATATATATATATATATATAAACAATTTTATTGCACAATAACTTTATAGATATCTTCAAATCATTATTATACATTTAAGTATTTGTATATTCAAAATTATTTGATAGAGACTATGTTACATGTAACTTTAGTTATAGATTGATATATATAGATATTTACCAATCATATAATTTATATGATTATGTTAATTTTATTATTTATATATCAACATTTCAATATCATAAAATGATCTTGATTTTATTTAAAAAGTTTATAATTATTTAATAGAAATCTATATAATATAATTTTAAATGTAAAATTTAATCTGAGGTGTTAACTCTAATAAATAATTGTTCGATCCGTTGTTGTTTTACACTCGTCTTTTGGTGTCGTTTTATGAGGATATTTTAGAACTCGTTAATCACCTTAGCCCATGATACTTTATTATATGTTAGAGGATTTTTGTAGAAGGTTAAATGATTATAAATAAAAGTTTTAATTCACCATAAGTAATCCTGGTTCAGATTTTATTTTGTTATCTATAGATATATATATTCTTTATTTATATTATAAAACGATTTTTCTTTATAATGAATGATTTCTTTTGATTTTTATTTTATTATATTCTATCTAATCTATATTAGATCATTTAAGTTTATTTAATTGATTTATTTAGATTTTAATAGATTCTATATATTATATAATATAATATGATTGGTTAAAACTTTATTTAGGATATAGATATATTTGATTAATTTATTATTTAGTTTAATTCTATTAAATTCTTGATTTTTTATTGTTATTTTTTATTTCCATTATTTAATTGTTGGTATTATCTAATCATTTTTATTTTTATTTTTTCTAATTTTGTTGTTTAAATTATCATTTTCGTTATTTATTTATTTTTATTTTGACTTTCTAACCTATCAATATATATATTAACTTTTATTTATTTATTTGATTTTCTAACATATTATTTTGATTTTCTTTGATTTTTAAGCATTTCCACACTATATATTGTTGTTGTTAGATTAGGTACTCCACTTAAGCTGATGAAGAATCACATTAGAGAATTCAAAATGGTGGCTCCAAAAATCCCATGGGATCTCAATCCAAAAAAGTTCTCTGTCTAAACATTATGGATCACAAAAATCTAAATTCAAAAATAATATTATAATCTAAAAATATATTTGAAAATAGAAATATATGTGATATTATGATTTATAAACATTTTTTAAATTTTAAAATATAAATTTTATAATTTTATAAAATAATTGAAGTATTTAAAATTAAATAAAGTTATTAGCGAAATGAAAATATTATTAGTAAAATATTAGGGTTAAATCTCAAAGTTGGTCACTTTTATAGAGAGTATTATAAAACTTTGCTCAGGTTGTTAAAATTACAATCAACTAGTTCACTTCATATACTATATTATAAAACTTTACTCAGTTTTAGGTTGTTGCGCCAAGAGGTGCTCTACAACCCAATATAGAGTAGATGTGTAGGTGTAATGTAAGTATGTAAACAATTCTAAATATCGGCTTAATTAAGAGCGGTCTACAACCCATTATAGAGTAGATGTGTAGGTGTAAGGTATGTATGTAAACCATTCTAAATGTTGGCTTAATTAAAAAAAAATGTTAAAAGTGATAAGCCAAGTGCAAACATTAAAATGTTTGCTCAATTAATAATAAAAAGTTAAATAATAAAAGTAATAAAAATCAATTTGTTATATTTTGATTTTGTTATTAATTTGTGAATAGGCTTTGTTAGAATACCATGAGCCAATACCATGGCTTCTCAATATGCATGCCCAAAAACCCTAACTTATTTCACAAGCAAAATATTTTATAACAATATGAGAAGATTCTTAACCATAGATATTGGCCCCCACTACAAGATTCTTAACCATGGATATTCACCCCACTTTATAGTGGACATTATTAACTTGTAAAAAATAGGTTTTTCAACAATACTATGGGCCAATACCATGGTTTATCAATACCACATGCCCAAAAAACATAACTTATTTCACAATCAAACTATTTTATAACAATACAAAAATATTCTTAACCATGGATATTCATCACCTCTTTACCATGGATATTATTAACTTGTAAATATGATTTGTTACAATATTGTGGACTTATACCATGGCTTATCAATACCACATGCCAAAAAACATAACTTACTTCACAATCAAAATATTTAATAACAATATGACAAGATTCTTAACCATCGATATTCAACCCCACTTTACCATGGATATTATTAACTTGTAAATATGATTTGTTACAATATCATGACCTATCAATACCAAATTTCCAAAATCCATAACTTATTTAACAATAAAAATGTTTTATTAATATTATAACATCTTTTTAATAGAATCTTATAGGAAAACCGTTATAATTAGTTTTAAGATATATATAAACCCTCTATCCTCATGACTACTGAAAATATTCCCATAAAAATTAAACTAAGGTTTTAATAAAATTAAAAATGAGAATACGTTTATATTTAAAGATGTGAAATTTATATAATACAAATAGTATTAGTAAGAACTAACATAGATCCATATTAACTAAGGATCCAAGTGATAACAACAAGCAAAGTGAAGGGGAGATAGGGGGAGGGGGAAGGAGAGTGGGAGAGAGGGAGGGAGATAGTGACAATGTTGGAGGGCGGGGGGAGAGAGAGGGAGAGATAGTGATGGGGGGGATGGAGAGTGGGAGGTGGAAGAGAGAGTAAGCAAGAGAGAGAGGAGGGGAGAAAGAGAGGGAGTGAGAAGGTGAGAGGGAGAGAGAGAGGGAATGACAAGGGAGAGATGGAGAGAGAGTGAGGGAGAGATAGTGATGGGGGGGATGGAGAGTGGGAGGTGGAAGAGAGAGTAAGGAAGAGAGAGAGGAGGGGAGAGAGAGAGGGAGTGAGAAGGTGAGAGGGAGAGAGAGAGGGAGTGACAAGTGAGAGATGGAGAGAGAGTGAGGGAGAGAGGAGAGGAGGGAAGAGAGAGAAGAGAATGGGAGAGAGACAGGGAGAGAGAGAGAGAGAGAGAGAGAGAGAGAGAGAGAGATGCATAGAGATGTAGGGGAGAAAGATAAGGGGAGAGGAAGGGAGATAGTGATAGAGTTGGAGGGAAGAGATAGAGAAACAGAGAGAATGATGGGAGGGAGAGACAGAGGGAGGTGGGAGAGATGGGTCTTAAGAGAGAGGAGAGAGACATGGAGTTGGAGGGGAAGAAATAGGGAAGGGAGAAGAAATACATATTGGGATAAAGGTAGAGAGAGAGAGGAAGTGACAAGGGAGAATTAGAGAGAGAATTAGGGACAGAGGAGAGTGGGAGGGAAGAGAGAGAGGTAGAGAGGAAGAGGGAGGGAGAGAGGGAAAGATAGATATGGACAGAGAGTGTGTATGTTTGGTGGGGAGATAGAGAGAGGGGATAAGAAAGAGATGAATAGATACAAATATAGATATTATATAGTATTATACAACCAACCTAGATCCATCTTAACCCGGATCTATCGAGTGCCGAGAAGGATCAAATCTATCGAGGTGCAAACCCTTCCTCAAGTTTTGCAATCAAAAAAGAGGTTTGCACATTGATATATTGGATCCCTCTCAACGCTTGATAGATCTGAGCTAAAATGGATCTAGGCTGGTTAAAAATAAAATAAAATAGTTCACTTCATATACTATAATATAGTATTATTTTTGAAATAAGAAAAAATGTAAAAAAAATTGAAGTTGTAAATTCCATCCCAATAAACAAATATATAATTATAATTGTCTTTTATATATAATTTATATCACAATCATGCCTCTTCTAAATAAATAGATGTGAATAAGTAAAATAATGATAGTTATTTATAATAATCCTTTCATATATTTTCCTTATTAAATGATTAACATTTATTTAATAAAATGTGATTAATAACCAATCTAGTTTTATTTTAATTCTAGATCTACCCAACGTTGAGAGGGATCAAATCCCTTGAGGCGCAAACTTATTTTAGAGTGAAAAGAGATTTGATCCCTCTTACTTCTTAATAAATATGAATTTAAGATGGATCTAGGTTGATTTAATTATTAGTTTTTATTAAAGCTATTATAATATGTTCTACGTTGAATCTACATTTTTAATTAGAATCTAATGTAACTTTTAATATAGAACATTTTTACATTATGCATCTAATCTCTAATGTCTACATTTTTCTATTATATAATAAAATTGAATAATAATTAAAAAAGCTCATTAAAATAATGACAACTACAATATTTTATAAACAAATGTCTTTATCTTATTTTTGTAAGCTAATTTGTATTACCTCACATAATCCAAAAAGATATTACATAGTTCATTCATACATTGTCATAAGACTTTCTGGAAGATTGTCTCAACCTACCCAGGGAGAAATCAGGTATTTTTACCATCTGTCAATAGAGTAGCAAGTCCAAAACTTTAAAAAGTGTAGAATTTGAAGCTTCGCTAGTGAATCTAAAAAGACATCATACTATAGAAAACCAACAGGAAACATCTATCAGTTACGAATCATAAGAGTTCATTACCATTGGATCTTGTGTGCTAGAGCTTCGGTGTGTTTATGGGGTAGCAATGCATGGAATGTGGCGCTCAATTTGTTCCAAAAAAACATCCATCCTCTCCATGTAGAACCTAATGTTGTGTTGCTCTCTCTTCACATCTGCAAGGTGGCAAAAAATATTGAATTGGTATGTTTTTCTTTCCATCATGATCTTGCCCATCAACGTTTTCATCTTCTAATAAGAAAGAGAACTTGAACGTATTTCTTCCTTTGGTCCTGGGTATGGGCAAGGTCTATAACTATATATCCAAAATCCTCCAATAATTATTAATCATACATATAATGATGGTCTATGATAGCCATATTGTCAAGATTTTGCATCTCACCTCAAATATCGGCAAGAATGTCTGAGTGGAAAGCTTCGACAGACTCAAGGGCTTACTGGTGATCCTGATTACAACCCTGAGGGCCTCAACCCCCCCCCCCCCCCCAACCTATGTGGAATCACATAAGTTGATTTTGCATGGTGTTGGGTCGACAGGGTTGAACCCAAATTAAACCACTCCACAAAATATCAATTAAGAAACAAGAAGGGGTAGAGCACAACAAAACACTTGATTCCAAAGTCACCAATGATATGTCCCAAAGGAAATCATAGGTTATATAGGAACCCATATCAAATACCCATAAAATCAATCAGGAATTAAATTAATCAACTAGAAGCCCTTCCCCCAACCCAAGTTGTAAAATTGAGTGTCCACAATGACAACGTCTCAAATAGTACACCCAGAAAATAATCCAACAAACACTATCGTTACTAGAGATACCGAGCCATCTAACTAACCAAACTTTAAGCCAGAAAGCAATATCAAAACATAGATGTCTATGAAAGTTCAAAGTTACCCATAAAGTGGTACACCTCACGTTCCACACGCAGGATGGCCCACTAGTTCAGGGCATCACAGGCTTGATGGGAAACAACAAGATCCTTACTTCCTTCACCATTTTCCTCTTCAATTTTCCAATCCATGTTGTAATTTCAGGTTCTCCAAGCTACACTGCAAATCCAGACAAATTCTCTCCGAGCGAGCTACGACACTCAACCCAACTCTTGATGTTGGAATTATGGCCTATTAACTCAAGCATCCCAACTATGGTGAGGAAACAAAGTATCCCCATGCAGTGGTATGGTTGATATCTCCACCCTTCTCCCCGATTAACCTTAGAATTTCTCATGCCTTTCTAATTATTGTGTTGAAAGGTGCTCTATAGCCTAGTAGAGGGGAGATGTGTATAATATAAGTAAGTAATGTAATGCAAGTAATTTTGTCAACAATTATTAAATGTTTGGAATATATATATATATATATATATATCTATATATATATATATATATATATATATATATATATATATATATATATATATATATAGATATATATGAAAAAAAAAAGAAACAAAATTAAGTGTCGACTTCATATTCAAATTAAAACATATATAAATGTAAAATGTAATGTAAAAGTTAAAATGTAAAATGTAATGTAAAATTTAAAATGTAAAATGTAATGCAAAATGTAAAACTTACAATCCATATAAATTAAAATAATGATTTCATAACCATATTTAAATTTAATTAATAAGCACATAAAAACTAATACTTACAATAAACTTCAAATATAGCAAGATTACTGACCATGCATATTCACCCCCACTTTAACATGGATATTATTCTGGATTTAAGACCTATGTGGTTAATTTCTTTTGACTTAGTTTCTGGAGAATCCAAAAGACCTATGTGGTTAATTTCTTTTGACTTAGTTTCTGGAGAATCCACAGTAAGAACCATTTTCTGCCAACGTTTCAAATCCCAACCGGGATCCATCATCAGGACTATTTGAATGCTTGATAGAAGAAGAGCTAATTTGAGAGATTAAATAGTAATGAGGAGAGTAAATTAAGATGAATGTCGGCTCTTTTTTGAATAATAATTTTGATTGCGTTGATAAGGCACTCCTTGCGATAGGTCACCAGTTCAAATCCCCGGTGGGTACTTAGGTTAGTCTTAACTAGAAAAAAAAAAAAAATTAGTTACTTTTAATTTAATATAATAATAATTATTAATATTAATTGTAAATAATAATAATAATAATAATAATAATAATAATAATTAATATTACTATAATAATTAGTATTAATAATAATACTATTGATCATAATTAATATTAATAATATTAATCCTAGTATATTGTATTAATATTTAATATTTATTATATATAATGTATGTTAGTACAATTTTTATTATGATTATTATAAGATAGAATTATTATTAATATATTTTGAAAATTAGTTACTTTTAATTTAATATAATGATTATTATTAATATTAATTGTAAATATTATTATTATTATTATTATTATTATTATTATTAATATAATAATTAATAATAATAATTAATATTAATAATATTAATATGGATATTATTACCTTGTAAATATGCTTTCTTACAATACCATGGGTCAATACCATGGCTTATCAATACTAGATGCCCAAAAACCATAAATCATTTCACAATCAAAATATTTAATTTAAACCTTAGCTTTGCTTCCTTGGGAATTTTGATAATCTCGATGTTCTTTTCGCAATCTAAGCTATGGTAGAAAAATCGGGACAATGAAGAAACTACTTTTAGGCAGCTTATCTCCTTGTTGAAGGATAACATGTGGCTAAAATAAGCTCAACAAAAGTTTATTAAGAGGGAAGAGAATATATCATCCATAGTTCTTCATGCTAGCTTTCGGAGGATGTCTCTGACCTTCTATGACAAAGCCTTGGTGGAAAAATTCATGGGCATGTGGCCCTCCGTGAAATATGTGGAGCAATGGGTAGAGAGGACCATGAAGTCAATGATGAAGGGGAATTGAAAGTTTATGACATGGGTAATAGCTTCTTTGATTTATTGTTTGAGCTCAAGGAGGATCGTGACGTTATATTCTATAACAGACACTATTTATTTGGTGCCATGGGTATGTATTTAAAGGCATGGTCCATCAACGTTAATCTTGATGATGAAGTCCCCAAGGTAGTTCTTGTGTGGGTCAAACTTCCCTGGTTTCCCCTTGCCTGCTAGAGTAATGAATACTTGAAGGCCATTGGCAATGAGGTTGGTCATTTCTTTGACAGGGCAGAGCCAAAGGGTTAGCAGTTTACCTGTACATGGATCTGCATCGAAGTTTATTTGGAGTAGGGCCTTGTGCTAGAAATCATCATATCTTAAGGTGAATGGAGATTTATCTAGTCTCTTGACTATGACAAGATACCATTTAAATGCAAAACTTGCCATGACTTTGGACATTTTTCCTGGGATTGGAAGAAAAATAACAAGTAAAATGGGAATGGATTTTCACCTTCTCAAGAGGGCTAATGGCACACTCATAGGCGAGGAGAAAACAAAGGCAAGGGAGCCAATAGATCTTTAACTGCAACTTCTCAAAACATAACATCCTCTTTCGCAAACATTTTTTAGACCTTGACTCAAGAGGTTCTTGAGCTCTTGGAAAATGAGATTGAGGTTGAAAATGTCTCTCTCGTGGAGGAGGAGGATAAAGGGACTAAGAAATAAATAGAGCCTCAACATGAGAAGCCTGCTCATGCCTACCCTACCCAATCTCCCATGACTACCCCAGCTAAAAGGAACAAAATCTTAGAAGCAATGTTCAATGAAATGAACGAGAATGAGGAGCAGTTCTCTCCAGTACAAACAAGAAGTGCTAAGAAAAAATAAAATGTTCAAGTGATTCCACCAAAAGGGAAGTAGAAAACCCTAAAGAAAAGGGATGTCCAACAAAAAGGGAGGTGAGGAAAATAGAGGTAGAGTAGAATATCAAGATGGGGAACCAATCCCAGATAATCGAGATATTAAAGAATGTAAGCAAAAAGAGTCACATGGCACAAAAATCAGAGGAGGTAAGACTTCCGCTTCTAAGTCTAAATGAAAGTTATTTCTTGGAACATAAGGGGGGATGGGTAACCCTATTAAATCCTAGGTAATCATATTTTTGGTAAACTCGGAAACTCATGGTGTTCTCTTTCTCCATGAGACTAACCTAGCTACAGAAGAAGTGTTAGAGAAGTCCAAAATGTTCTCGAGGAACAACACTAGTGTCGCTCAAAGCTGTTGTGGTGATTTAAGCATTCATTGGGTTTCCTCTAATTTTAGGTTAATAAACATATTTAAGTCTAAGTATTGGGTTTCAGTCAGACTTGAGGACTTCCAATCTAAAGAGCTATACTCTATGATCAATGTTTATGCCCTTATCGATTACAGAGATAAAGGGAACTTTTGGTACTCTTTTCTCAGCCTAAAGGAGGAGCCTTGGAAAATGGACTACAATTTTGGAGGGTATTTTAACACCATTCTTCTTTCCTTTAAAAATCATGGGAGCTCCATAGTCTATGACCCTTTCAGAAATAGAATGGAGGAATTTCTCTCTGAATGGTATTGAAAACGTAACTAGTTTCAATCTTCATAATTGTTGTTGTATCCATTTCAATATGTATCTTATGTAACAAACAAGAAAAGAAAAAGAAAAAGTTATTATTTTAAAGGATGGGTTTTGTTATCATTGAAAAAATTCTCGAAGAAAAAGGGTAAGGTAAAGGTTAATTGATCCTAGACATATTCATGTTGATCTTGGTCGTGTTCATGCAATATACATTTGATACAATTCTTAGTTTGAGCAAATAAGCCCATGGTGAGCAGAGATCAGAAATCTTCATCAAGTTCAAGCGAGGCAGCTCCTCAATTAAGCAAGGAATTTAGCCCTAGGGCTAAGGAAACATCATCACAGCTGCTTAAAGATGGTAGAAGTAAGGCTAAGTCCTAATTTTGGACAAATTACCTTTTGATACTTACCTTGAAGAGTGGTGTCTAAATATTCAATGTTGAACAATTTCATGTCAAATGGAAAAGTCATTGCAGTAAAAGGAAAGACACAAGAAAGTTAGATTTTGATCCTAAGCTGTGTTTTTGAAATTACACAGCAGTTTCGCAGCGCGCTGCGAAACCCCTGTAGCAGCCTGTTTCAGCATAAAAAACTCTGCTTTCTGCGTTTACTAGTCAACTTCCAGGAGGTCTCTAAAGCAACTGAAAGCCTATTTTGGGAAATGGAAAGATTTTTTTATTCCTAACAGACTGAAATAGAAAAACCTCCTTCAGTTTCCTCAAATCCATTACGATCTGAGAGAAATTAATGACCAAAGTTGCGCTACGAAACTGCTGTAGGTGCAGTTTTTCATCTCCTGTTTTACACCTGCTTTTCAAAGATAGATTCTGGGCGGTAGGGAAGGTGTTTCAAAAAACCAAGAGAGGTTTTTGTTAGGCACGGATTGGTTTACAAAAACCTCCTTCAGTTTTTCCAAATACATTTTCTTTGAGAAATTATGAGCTCTGTCCCAAGACATATTTTTCAGCCAGAACAGCAGTTTCGTAGCAGCTGAAGCTAAATAATCCAATCTCAGTCACTAGTTTTGAACTGCAAGTGGAAATGTTGAAAAGGGAATATCTTAAAGGGATCCTTCAAAATTATCAATCTTCAGCAAAGTTAATACATGTGGAGGAAACATGTATTCGAATGCAACTTTAAACTTTTGTCATAAAGTGAACACATTTACTACAGTCCAAAATATGTCAGGCAGCTTGGAAGAACTTTTGTCTTCACACATGGACAAAGGTTGACAGCACACAAAGACGTGGCATTCTGATATTTTTGTAAAACTCCTATTGAAGGTGGACATGACATTTATGCAGATGAGAGACATTACTTCTCTAGTTCAGGAGTTGCTAACAGTTCATATAGCTTGGATGCAAATGAAAATTATCGTAAGAGTTCTTTGTATGGTTCTAGCTTACAGCCTTATGGCAGTGGTGCCCAATACCGTATGTTAAGTGAGGAAGCTGAGGGAAAGGTAATTTTCCTGTTAAGGATAACCTTCCGGATTATATGCACTAATCTTATGCACTTAACCCCAGACAGTCATGGGATGGTGGTGAATCTGGTCAGAGGTTTAGTAATGCAGATGTAGAGAGAGGTAAATTCCTTTCCCGTGATTATCTTGAGTCTTCTGATAATCATCTTTCTAGATCCCAATTATGGCAACGGGCAGAGGTAACAGGCAATGCATCCATTAATCAACCAGTGAGGTACCAGCCAGCTTCATACAGTTATATTTGGAACAGCCAATGGTGTTATTGATGTCATTGCATCTTTTCCTCAGGAGAAATATCTGTTTCTTGAAAAGTTGCAAGAAAATATTTTCAAAATAATCAAGGGAGTAAGGTGCTTAAGCCATGAACACTAGTGATCATAAAGCTATGAGGAAGAAAGTTGAAGACTTGAAGGCACAGCTAGGCCAGTTAGCTGCTAAATGAAGTTGCTATTCAAAGAAAGGTTTTGTTCCAAATTTTGTCAAATTTTGCTTAGTTTTATTGTTTTGAGGACATGTAGATCCCTGCTATATGTATCAAAGATCAAAAGGAGTTTTGGCAATCAAATGTCTAGGTTGTAGATACCTCAGGGCAAAGACAAGTTGTTTAAACAATTCAGTAGTTTCGTAGCGTGCTACGAAACTGTTGTAGGTGGTGTTTTCAACGCAAAAAGACAATTTGGTGATATGTGCGGGAATATTCAAAAGGGGACACCTAAAGGACATCAAAGGGACCAGATGAAGCCATCACAACCATTCAGATCAAGACAGTTGTACCTTTAAAAGGTGGAATGCTTTAACTCAAATTTGAAGTTTTTGTTATAAAGCCACTTTATTACCAGTCATAGGGTATGGAATAAGTTGCATACGAGGAATTTTGGCTTGCACACTTGGCCATCGATGAAGTCTCCAACACATCAGGAACATGGTGGTCCCCTATATTTTGGGGTTATTTAAAGGGCTAAAATGTGCTGCTATATATTCGAAGTTATGGAGGACTGGAACCGAAAAAACAGGGGATATCACCTAGCATCACTGAGCAGATTAAAGTATTCAGCATCCGAGGCCAATATGGAGCTTTAAATGCTCATCTCAGCCATCTCAGCCAAACTGCAAAGAATCCAGGTGTCAAAGAACAAGAAGGAATCTTTCTACGAAGAAGATAGTGTTAGAGTTATAATCAAAGTAGAACTCTTTAGAACTCCACTTAGCATTAATTGTATTTAATAGTTTGTTGTAAAGCAGATAGGTGTCATTAGTGACAGTCATCGAGCTCCCCTCATGCTGGAGGAGGAAGCTCGAAGTGGTTAGAATAATGTTTCTATATATAGCTGAAATATCTATGTAATGAGGGTTGGATATTTGAGAAAACAGAGTATTATTTTGGCTTGTGTAAAAACTCAGTTTCAGTAATACAATTTGCTGCTTTTCTTCTCAGGATTCATACAATGTTTCAATGCTCAAGATATGTGGTTTTGCTTTATCCTTAATGTTTTTACAGTTGTATAAATACACAATCACTCAGAATTCACTTATGCTGCTCTGATTTCCTGTGTGTATTTGTAAGCTGAGGTTTTCTATGAGATGTGTTTTGAGTATTTAAACATCACATGCCCTGACTTCTATGTATGAGTAGTGTTATAGTTTACTGAAGTATGATTAACTCCATAAGCCCAATGGAAGTCTTTGTAATGTCTGTCCAGCCAGCATGTTTGTTAAATTCACCTTACAAGAGTTAGCCATCTTATCAATATTCAAAATCAATAACCTTTTGAGAGAGCCCTCTCAGGCTAGGGAGGCTAATCCTTAGTCAAAAGATTGGTCTGAAACAGTTACACAGAGTCTACCTGATCAGCATCCCTTCAGTGCTTGATTTTGTGATAATATTTTGGTGCGTCTGTCGGGAGTCTGAAGATTACTCATTCCCAAAATTATAAGACTGAACTTCTGAAGGTAGCAGGAGCTCAGAAAGGTTTTCGAGGCTGCATTCTACCTTGGTGACTCCATTAAATCTTAAAGTTTTAAAGGTGGCTTCGAGAGGAAGATATACAAGAAGTAATCCTGACCCAAACCCACCTAGTCCTGTGGATAATCCCAATATCATCTGAAGGAGTAGACAAAGATTTTCTGATATACCAGGTACTTCAAACATTTCAAAGTCTTTGTTTCCTGAGTTTTCTAGAAGCCCTGAAGATAAAATTGTTGATGATAAAATTCAAGAAGTGTTGTTGAGGTCTGAAAACGAAGAAGAACTTATTGGTATCATTTTAGATTTACAAAAAAAAGGCATTGATACTTCATCTTTAGTGTCACAAAAAGATAAAGAAGAGTTTTGGGAAATTGTTACTTCTGAATTGTTATTAGAGGAGGAGGACTTGAAACAGTTCAAGGAGCTTGACCCTTTTGAAGTTTTGCTTAAATCTAAAACTGGTCTACCTCTCCCAAATTGGAGTTCTTTTGTCAGTGGTTTACAAAGTCCAAATAGCCCTTTCCGTACTCATACTTTATCTTCTGCCTCTGCTAGTCCAAATAGTCCTCAGACAACATCTCATACTAGTTCTGGTTCCACTAGTCATACAGTACCTGCTATCACTGCTCCTCCTTTCATTATGGTTGTACCTGCTAGGTATGCTCCTCTGGCTCTCCCTGCTGTTCTACATGATTTGCCTAGTAAATATGTTGCTAGGATTCCAACATAGGGAGGCTAATCCTTAGTCAAAAGATTGGTCTGAAACAGTTACACAGAGTCTACCTGATCAGCAGCCCTTCAGTGCTTGATTTTGTGATAACAGGTTTCATGCTCATTATTGATGGTATTCTAGTTAAAGGCGTGTTCTTCATCTTCTAGGGTTTGCTAGGTCTTAGGATTTCTTGTCATGAATCAAAGGAGTCAACATCATGTTTATAAGACCCTTCTGGGAAAAATGTAATTGTAAAAGGAATTATTATTGAGTCTAAAAAGTCTTGGAAACTCCAAAAGTACAAGTGAGCCCTGGCACCTTCAAGTCAACTCCTTGGAAAGGCTATATAAAGGAGAAGTTCAACCTCATTTGGGACTTACTAATCCATAAGTTCAATCTCACAATAAGAAGTTCATATGTAGTTGGGAGAAGTAGAAAAGGGAGAGTGAAGGTCTAGAAGGAAAGAGAAAGCCAAGGAGGAAGTGAGATCTCTATTTTTGCTCTTTATCTCTCTCATGCGTGTGAAATCTAGGGTTTATGCAACTTTTTGGGAGGAACGAAATTGTAGGTTCTATTTAGTCAATTTAGTATGTCCTAAATTGCTACATTAATTATCAATCCGGGAGTCGTAAACTGATGAAGTGTGGCGCACTATATGTGCAAGACAACCTTTTTCTTACTTTTTATCAATTTTATCTTGTTTCTGGGGGTTCTATATTGGTTTGTCTCCTAATGCAAATGATAATCCTATTCCTAAGTTTTAAGAATACTTTTAGAAGGAAAGTTTGGGTATAGATTTTAAGGCAATTGTGTCCTCTATAATGATTTCCAGAACTTAACACTTCAGAAGGTCTTAAAACATATTATTGATGAAATTAATACTTGAACAAGAATAGAAATGTGATGCTATTCAAATCAAACAAATAATGAACTACTAATCATGAAATCACTATCTCTGTTGCTTATCTAAATACAGAAAGAAAAATGAGTTAAGCTACTGCACTCAAACAAATCAAAAACTGCAAACTAATAAAAGTAAAATCAATTCACTTCATTTATAGTCCAATAGCTTGCCAAGTACTCTAAGTTATGGCTCTAGAGATAACGTCAATAATATGAGGAATTGATATCTAATTGTAGAAAAATAAAGCTAAAATCAAATCACATCATTCATAGTCTGATAGCTCGCCAAGTAGTCTAAGCTATGGCTCTGGAGATAACATCAATGATATGAAGAATTTGATATCTAATTGCAGAAAAATAAAGCTAAAATCAAATCACATCATTCATAGTCTGATAGCTCGCCAAGTAGTCTAAGCTATGGCTCTAGAGATAACGTTAATGATATGAGGAATTTGATATCTAAACTAACTGACATAGCGAATGAATAAAACTAAAATCAAAGCATAACTGAAATTAATCTAAGAAAAGTAAAGTCAGCAGAGAGGCTAATCTCATGTCACTAGTTATCGTAAAAATTGTATGAAAATGCTCGAGCCTAGCCTATCCTGAAACACACACTGATCAGTGTTAGCAACAATATACAATGCTTGAAAAATCATGCACAGGATTGTGACGTTAACATCATAACTATCTTATGAAATATACACAGGTGAATAAATTATGAAATATGTACAACGGAAACAAGTAAATAATACATAAAAACTTTACAGCAATAAAGAAAACAAAACCTCAGTGTGCAGGGGCCCTCTGCACGGCCTTCGTCAACACGCTATCAATCTGGAATTACGCTCACACAATCATATAAAACAGAGTCTTGTTATATTGCAAAACAGAGGAAGACTCCTCTCGTTACAACAACAGGACCAGTTCACGGCACAGTACAATGACTAACAGTAAAACGACATCAAAAACTAACTAGCTCTATGCATTTGCAAACACGTTATTTATAAGGGAAATTACATAACTGTTTTCTTATGAAACACCTTCAACAGAGGACACGTAAAAAGACAACATCCGTGAGTTTAGCATGATGGTTGCTGAGATCATTCAATCTATCAAAATATGGCTGTTGGATTTGCGTCGTGGAGGCAGTCTACAGCTGTCAAAATGAACCCAGAGATCTAGGAACGGCCTCAGACCCTTCACGTGTTGAAAAACAAAGACCTGTTGCCGTAGGACTCCTTCGTTTGACCACCATTTGACCATGGCTTTCCTTTATCAATCCGGCTAAACCAATAGGACCAGATCCATGTCCAAATCATTCCCTAACTGCCCACGTGCCTCGTTTTCCTTGATGACACCTGTAACCTAGAGATCAACAAAAACAACTGCGGAAAGTTGAATCAGTTGCGGAAAGTGGATGCATTCCGCAGCTAATGAGAAAAATCTAATTGAAATAGCAAACACAAAAACATAGTTAGAAAACCACTTAAATGCTCTTTTAGAATCAATATGCAATGATCTTTGATAGCTTATGAGGTACTAGTGAGGGGAAAATGTGTAGGAGAGATGTAGTTTCAGAGCTCAACATACCCCCACTGTGAAGGTGTTGCATGTCCCCATGCAAACAAAACTTTGACCATCCTTCCTTCAGTTCATGTGTTCTAATACCTATGCCAACACATCCAGCCTTCTTTTCTTCTTTCTTGGGACCACTGTCATCCTTGGCTTCCTCATTAGGCACTTGAATTTGAGGTTGATGAGAGCTCTGCTCAACCTCCTGCTCTTTTTCTTCAATTTTCTATTTTTCTTCTGCCACAGCCCAAGATGCAACATGGTGTTGTCGTGAATAATCTTATCCAACCTGCTTTGTTCTCTCAATGTTTCATTTTCTCTTTTGATGTGTCTATTTAGGACCTCCAGCTCAAAAACTTCCTATTTTAGTGATTGGATTAGAGCTTCCTAGGCTGTATTAGGCTGGGCAGATGAAGTGCCTTGATCTGTGGCAGTTTTCTCCAACGTTTCAATATAATCATACATTTCTTTTTGGGTTGGATCTATCTCAGGTGTAGTCTTCCTTGGGTTGTCCCCACAATCTGGTTGAGAAGGAGTGATCTCAAGATCTGGCTGAGAATGACTAATTTCAAAATTTGGCTGAGGAATAGGAGTATGGTGTGGGCCACGGTTAGGAGGAATTGCTTGAGGTTGTTCCGGTGTTTCCCATCCTAAATCAATGAAGTGGGGCCCTTTAGTTTGTACTTTCCTCAGTTTTCCTTTAAGTCTGGGGCTCCTCCTTAAATTTTGTGAGCTAGTGTCTTCTTTCTCCACACACCGTTTTTCTTTCCATTTCCTCTTTGCTGCCGCTGATTATTCCTGAAGATAAGCTGGTCTTTCAGAATTTGGTGGTCCTCTTCTGAGGAGGTTTCTGGGGTTTGATAGATAGGTTCAATGTTTCTTTTCCCCTTTAATTTGCTTTGCTTCCTAACCTCAGTTCTTTCCTTCCTACTTTCTGGCAGCTTCGCTTCCTTATTAGTTTCTTTAGCTATGTTAGTAGGAGTGTCCTGAATTCTCACACTTGTTTTCTTTCTCCTACTTTTCCTTGCTGAGCTACTCTCAAGTGTTTCAGGTGGATCTTGAAAGAAGTTTCTAACCAAAAACTGTTCCCAGGTGTCCTTCTTTTCCTTCAACTATTTTTCAATCAAAATTTTCACAAGGCCGTGATGGTACAAGTGGGGTTCTATGTCCTCCAAATTCTTTTGTACAGTTATGGACATCCTTTTCAGACTATTCAATAAAAAGTAAGGCAAATTGATGGTTTGATTTTCTAGAAAGTTCATTAGCAACCGGGTGTGGTACATATACATGGACCCGAACCGTCCCTCACATGTAATAAATTTCTGGATTATCAATAATAGACTAGCCCACTTTTCTTCTAAAGCAGAGACAGGGATTCCACGTTTGAAAATGGTTATATCCATACCTGGATTGCATAGGATAACCCTCCAGGCCCTCTCATCAAAGCTTTTGTTTTTTAACCAGCGTTCCCCCTCCTATGGGAGTTCCGTTGCTGTAGCGATAGATGCCTCTGTAATTGAAAATTTAAGGTCTCCAACATCAACTTCCACACCATTAAAAGACCTCGCAAATGTCTTTGTAACTTCTTTGTTGTAGCCTCTGAATTTCTGGATGAACTGTAGCCATCGTGCCTTCTTTAGTATGTTTTTCAATTGGGGGTACCCCTCTATGAATTTGGGCACTTCCGGTTTTTCTCTTAGCAAAAGACCCATTCCTACCTCCTACCTTAAAATACGTCTGAGTGAATAATAGATTGACGGAGGTGAAATGGCTATGTTAGTAGGGAATGGCAAAGGTTTATGGAGAAAAACCAGTAATCGTAAATGAAAGAGCAGAGAACAGGCAATGAGAATGAGTTCACAGGAGTGTAAACAAGCCGGAAATAACAAACGAGATAGTATGGGAATAGAGTGAGCTTAGCTTTTGAGATAGACGGTTGCGGAATAAGTGTGAGCACGTTCTCAAAATGGCTGCGGAATGTGCGGTGGGAAAGAGCCGTGATCAAATAGATTACGTCTTCATAATTACCCAGTTCAACAGGTGGAATGCCAACGTACAAATAAACACGAGTTAAATTTAGGGGCGGATCATGAGGCCATTACAAATTAATGCAAGGTTCGTGGAGGAATCATGTAAAGGTCATGGAGCGGTTATGGAGGCTATCAATGCTAATCATTACATATAATGGAGCCGTGGTTTTATAACTATATAGAATGTGCCTTTTAAAATGCTATTTGAAATAAATCTTGCTCATACCTTGGAATTTTTGCCACTTTCGTCCATTAACCTTTGATTAGCTGCTTCTTGTTGGTGCTTTATATCTTCAAAATATTTTCCTTTGTCATACCTGCACTTGGTTCTCATCATTATTTGGCTAACATCTGACTGTCAGTGTTGAATAGCACAGTGTTAGCTGCGGAATCAATCAACTGGCTGCGGAATCAGTTTCTAGCTGCGGAAACTGAATTTAGCCGCAGAAACTGACATAGTGAACATATGACTGAATGGAGATGGATGGAAATGAATGATGACTGAGTGAATGATATATGAAAACTGGTCATGAAAGGAATTTTATTGGCGAAATGAGATAATGAAATGAAATGAGATGAAATGGAGTGAAGTGAAATGACATGAAACTATGAATAAAATGAGGAAATATTTTTTTTGGAAAATATAGGGTGTTAGAAGTTTATGATTTTCGCCTTGTATTTTTTGTATAAGACTGCCAATCAGTGATTGGTTTTTAGGCTTATACATTTTTTTCTTCTTCTTTTTTCAATAGAAAAGAACAAAGATTAGGTTGGTGGAGAAGAAGCATTCTTCTTCACCAGCCTTATTGCAAAATTATCTTGAAAGATTTTGACAAATTCCTCCTTTGAGAGTGGTTTATGGTAGATCTTTAATCTGTGGCCATTCACAATAAGAGGATTTTGATGTTCATCAATGGTTTTGATTCTTACCACTCCATTGCTAAAGATTTTGTCAATCTCATATGGCCCAAGCCAATGAGTCTGAAATTTTCCTTTGAAATCTTTAAACTTGGAATCAAATAGCAATGCCCAATCTCCTTCTTGAAAATTTTTCTCCTTGATTTATTTGTCATGCCACTTAGCTCTTTGATATTGAACTAGATCAGTTCTTAGGATTGCTTCTTGTCTGATCTCATCTAGCTCATTCAACTACTCCATTCTATGCTTTTGGGCTTCTGATAGATCCATTCCCAACTGAACTGCCATCTTGAAAGTTTTAACTTGGAACTCAATGGGGAGCAGGACTTCTTTCCCATAAACAAGCTCATAAGGAGAATGTCCTATTGTATTCCTCCATGTAGTTCTATAGGCCCATAAGGCTTCAGGAAGCCTTTCTGCCCAATCTCTTCTGTGTAGATGAACAGTCTTGGTAATGATGCCTTCAAGAACTTTGTTTGTAGACTCCACTTGACCATTTGCTTGCGGATGGTAAGGAGTAGATTTTCTGTGCTTGACCTTGTATTCTTCCATCAGCTTCTCCACCAGTTTGGATGTGAATTGACCTCCCTGATCTGTCACAATTTCCCTTGGAACACCAAAGCGAGTAAAAATATCCTCATAAAGAAAACTAACAACTGAATGCTCAGTAGCAGAAAATAATGCTTTGGCTTCTACCCATTTAGTGACATAATCAGTACATACCAATATACACTTTCTTTGTTTAGATGGTGGGTTAATAGGTCCAATGAAATCTAAAGCCCATTTTTCAAAGGGTTCGATGAGTACCTGTGGTTGTAATGGCATTTCATTTGAAAGGGTAGGTTTCCCTACTCTTTGGCAGCTGTCACACCTTTTGACACATTGTTTTGTATCTTTGGAGAGGGATGGCCAATAATATCCTAAAGAGCTAATTTTATAGACTGTCCTTTTGTCAGCAAAGTGTCCGCCGCATGGTTCATCATGGCATGCTTTGAGAATATCAGGCATTTCATCTTCCCTAACACATCTTCTAATCACAAATTCTGGCCCTGTTTTAAACAATTCGTTAGAAATCCATGAATAATTTGAACTTTCATGAATAACCTTTCTTCTTTCACCACGAAATAAATGTGGAGGTAGTTTCCCTGTAACCAAATAGTTAGCTATATTTGCATACCAAGGAGTCTTGGTAGTTATTGCAAATAAATATTCATCAGGAAACTTGTCCTCTACAGGAGAATCTTCTTTAGTATTCTAAATCCTAGACAAGAAATCAGCTACTATGTTTTGTTTCCCTGGTCTATCTAACGCAATAATATTGAATTCCTGTAAAAGTAAGAGCCAGCTTGTAACTCTGCCATTAGTAAAGGGTTTGTTCATTAGATATCTAATTGCAGAATGATCAGTATGAATAAAATTTTCATAGCCTATTATATAATGTCTGAACTTATTGATTGCATGAACAACAGCTAAGAACTCTTTTTCAGTCATAGTATAGTTCAACTCAGTGGGAGTTAAATTTTTACTGGTATAGTAAATGGCATAAGGAACTATATCTTTTTGTCCCAACACAACCCCTAGAGCTGTATCTGAAGCATATATAGAAATATGGAAAGGAAGTTTCCAATTTGTTCCTCTCAAGATAGGCGCTTCAGATATTCTTGTTTTCAAAGTTTCAAATGCTGATCGGCAATCAGGACCCCATTTGAATTCACAGTCTTTTGTAAGCAGTTTAAAGAGTGGAGATGCTATTTTAGTGAAGTTTTCTATAAATCTTCTATAATATCCACTAAATACCAGAAAACTTCTAACATCTTTTTGACAATTTGGAATAGGTAACTTGGAGATGACTTCAACTTTTGATCTATCAACTTTAATCCCATCCCCTGAAATATGATGTCCTGAAACAATACCTTCAGTAAACATCATAAAGTATTTTTCATGGCTTAGTGAAAGGTTTGTTTCTTTACAACTTATAAGGACTTTTTCCATTCTAATGCCTCTTCAAACGAATCACCATAAATTGTAAAATCATCCATATAAACCTCTACACAATCATGGATTAGATCAGAAAAAATTCCTAGTACTGCTCTTTGGAATGTTGCTAGTGCATTACATAATCCAAAAGGATGCACTCGATAAGAAAAAGTTCCCCATGGACAGGTAAATGTGGTCTTATCCTGATCTTCAGGTGCTACCTGAATTTGATTATAACCACTAAAACCATCCAGAAATGAAAAATACTTTTTTCCTGCTAATGTATCTAATACTTGATCAATAAAGGGCAAGGGAAAGTGATCCCTCAAATTTGCTTTATTCAATTCCCTGTAATCAATGCATACCCTCCATTACCATTATTTTTGGGTACTATAACCAAATGAGAAACCCATCAACTATTTGAAATTAGGTAAATGAAATTTACATTGAGTAGTTTTTGGAGCTCTTCTTTCACTATCTCCCTAAGATTTGGATTCATCCTTCTCTGAGGTTGTCTGGTTGGTCTACTGTTTTCCTCAATATAGATATGATGGATGCAAGTCTTAGGATCAATACCTTTCATATCAGTATACTCCCATGCAAATGCAGTAGAATGTTTTTGCATTATTTTCGTTAGCTCTTCCTGTTGTGACTTTTCCAAATTTTTGTTCATATTCAGTGTTTTTCCTGGAAAAATATCAATGGTAGAGCTACCAAACTCTTCCATAGAGTAAATTTGTCTTGATGATAGATATTCAATATCAGAATCTAACTGAAATTCTGTGTCGTCATATTCTGAAGATGTTTCAAAATTTTCTAATGTGTTCAAAATTTCACTATCTTCACTAATTTCAGAAACAGTAAAGACAGGTTGTATAATATCTTCATCGTTGACCCATTCATTGTCTCCTACTTCTGTAATTGCCTTTGTTGGAGGATACAGATTGAATTTCTTTGTCAAACTACCATCAGAAATGTACATATCTCTAGATCTACAACTAATGAAAGCATCAGATGTGGCTAGCCAAGGTCTTCCTAAGATGAGTGGATATCCTCCTAAATTACTCTTGGGAGTCAAAATCATGAAATCTACAGGATACTCCCAAGAATCTAAGGAGACTGAAATATCTTCTAGTACACCATCTGGTTTAATTATTGATCTATCTGCAAGTTGGAGTAAGGTGGGTGTAAAAAGAAGATTAGGAAGTTTAAGCCGTTCCATAGTCTGTCTACTCATAATGTTGATAACAGCCGCTAAGTCAATCA
This sequence comes from Pinus tabuliformis, assembly GCA_031772625.1. Classification (NCBI taxonomy): domain Eukaryota; kingdom Viridiplantae; phylum Streptophyta; class Pinopsida; order Pinales; family Pinaceae; genus Pinus; species Pinus tabuliformis. The sequence continues at coordinate 1,872,821,455 of CM062817.1, forward strand.
AAGTGTTTGGAATTTCTATCCCATTTATATGTGTTTTGAAAATTGGACTACCTGGATCTACATACTTTTGCATGGTAATTTTTCCCATCATGTGTTATAGACATTTTTGTGCCTTACAGCATGAAGCATGAAATGTCCATAATCTAAGGGATCCAAAGTCCCTAAACATGTTGTTCCTACCCCTAGAGGAACAAGGTCAGCAAACCACAACACTGAATAAAAGTTCTCCACCTGAAAACACTCAAAAACAAGGCAATTCTGGATCATGTCAACTGCTCCACTAAGCATCTGCGCTGAATGTCAAGTGCTCCACTGTCTACCTACGTTGAATGTCAACTGCAAAGAAGGCTACCTGCGCTGGGCGAGTTTGGACATGTGGCACAGTCATTCCTCAAGGTGTCAATGCCCAGGAAGCTTCCAAAATGACACTTGGATCAGGGAATTCGACTGGTGATGAGTAAGAGGTTCTAGATCTCCAAGTGGAAGCAAGAACCTCCAAGTGGACTCAAGAACTGAAGAATAACTGAAGTGATAGAGGACACTAGTCAGCTTCATGCCAGCCTCAAGCTGACTCATCCTTTCTCCAAAACTCCTATATATAGATCTCTCTCATGAGGTCTAGGGAGGCTGGAATCTTGTGAATGTAAAGAATTGCTGTTGGTTTGAGTTTAGAACTATTGGGTGATTTGCTTTGAAGGAGGTGAAGAGGAGATTTCTTTCTGCTGGGAAGGTGATGCTGGATTGGGCCTTTTATGGTTGTATCACTTCCTGAACCTTACTTCTTCCATTAATAAAGCATTTGAGGTTCTTCTATATGCATGTGTCTCAATGGTGTGTTGTTATACTTGTGTATTTGATTTATTCTAATCCTTGAATCAATTATGAATGTATGCTTCTTGTAGTTTCCCTCTCTTGCCATTTTGCAGGATCTTGGTGTAGCTGGGCCAGTGAAAGAGCAAGGAGCTGGGGGCAAGCAGCAAGGAGAGAAGATTGGATCAACCATTAGTGAAAGACATCGGTTAGTGGATCTCTTTCTTCCCTCTTTTACATCTCATAAAGAAGTAATCTCAGATAGCTTTGCTTTGATTGTTGCTAAGGAACTATCACCCTTAGAGTGGGATAGGGTCATTTCGTATTGGATACTTTTCCCAACAACAAATTGGTGACTCCGCTGGGGATCGTATCTTGTTGGTTGTTTGTATTTTTGCTATTCATTTCCTAAACACAGGGAGTACCGAATCAAACTGCATTTTGATCTTTCAAATGCAAAGTAGAGGGCAGCTACTCTAGCTTAGTTTCTGGGCATGTTTATAATTTGAAGAGCTGATCCACAAGGACTCTGAACAACTCTTAGTGATAGCTTTTCATCCTCCTTTGAGCTTTGAATCATCCTTTAGTGTGTACTTGATTGGTAGCTTTGATTTGGCCAAAAACTTTTTATTTTTGAGCAATCTGTAACCTGGAAACCAAGAGAAACGAGAGTTTCTCTCTTCATTGCAGGCACTGTGAAGGCAGTCTGCATTTCATCGCAGGTCCCGAAGGGGCTACCTGCACTGAATGTCAAACTGACAGTGTTCTACCTGCGCTGAACCAGTTTTGCCTTGTGCAACTGGGGTTCTCTGCTTTCTATTGCCCTGTTTTCATCCTTGTTTTTGCAGCCTGTTATCAGTCAATGTACCTATCTGAAACCACCTTTCTTTGCCACTATTCCGCCTCGGTTGTATAAAGAAACTGTATTTGTTCTTTGTGTATTTCTTACATCATTTTCAGTTTCCCATAACGAAAGTGAACTAGTCTTGCTGTGGCCTCTTAGATCTAGACCTGTGATAAGTGTCGTTCTGATCTTAAGAGTTAGTTTGTTTTCTGTTCATAGCTGATTGAGCATTTGCTTTCGTCATATGGTTTGAGTTTATGTATTTCTAGTGTCGAAACAAGTAAATCTTAAGGTGTCTTTTGATTTTGGACAAAAGCTTGTTTTCTTTCACTAGAAATTGAATTCAAAGTTATACAACAGCTTTCTTTTTGTAGTACACCAACATTAAGAAAGAGAAAAGAAATACCTGCATTGTGCATTTTGCATTTGATAAGTTTGCATGTTGGATTTAGGAGAAAGTGCATTAGTGTGTGCTCTATGATCTGTGTGAAAAGATGATGTCTTTCTTTTCCCTCAGTAGTTAAGATTTTCATAAGTCGAAAAGATTGAAAAAGCTTGCTTATCATCTTAGACTGCATTTAGGAATTTGTATCATACATCTCGTGGTGAACCTTGAAACGCAAACTTTAAAAAGATCAACTTAAAATATATTGAATGAACCTAAAAACGCTTTGCAATATAACGCTCATCGTAGAGGTCTAGGTAGAGACGTGTTCCAGCGTCGTTAAACATAGTGACTGTCGATCTCGAAGAAGGTGGGTGATTCCTCCTGAGAGTCGGTGGCACTAATACGGATTGTGCTCCCACGTACCGTCACGTATATATTGGGAGACCCCTATAGGAACAAAAACTTTATCCATAGGAAGCCATGTCGGCCGCCCTACTGATCACAATGCAGTGAACACAGCATTCACGAAGATCGACCACCCGTACCGTAAAACGTATTCTGTGGTTTTGCGAAAAGTTTGGCACACCCTCTGCCTAGATCTCCAGAGCAGTTTCTTTTGGCCTTTTTCAAACTCTATAACTGAAAAAGTCCATCTGAGCATTTGTCACTTCGGGCTCGTTAAAACATCAAAGGATACTAGAGCCATCTTTAGCTTTTTCTCGACTCTTAAAAAGTGAAAAAGCAAGTTGTGTCTAAAAGCGTCTAATAAAATTCATTCAATTCGGAAACACAAATTTCCCCTTTTAATATTTTGGTTGATCGAGTAATCCGCAATCATGGAAGAAATTCAATTGAAACCCCATCATTCGTGGAGGCTTACGAGTCAACCGTCTTTGTCTCCGGAATCGAAAACAGTACGGACAAAGCAGACTCGTTTAACCGGTTCAAAATCTCATATAAAAATTAGAACAAGTGTTCCAACTACATATGAGGTTCCGGTTACTCCAAACATTTCTGGAAACCCTGCCTCTATAGAAGAAGTTCAATAGCCACAGAAGGACAGTAATACTGATCCTAGTCTGGGGGAAAATACTTGTATAACTGAACTAGTTCCATCTGTAACCGGTCCAGAGAGTTTTGTTCCTCAAACAACTGTCACTGTCGAAACAACCACTTCTTCGGCACCAAAAATATTTTACGGACCTGACGGTCTTCCTCTTCCACCGGGTTTGATTGCGATAGAGGAAATTGCAGAGGATCCGCAAGCAAGTACTCCAACCCATTTTGGAGTCGGGGTCACTCTATTTCCTTCATCAGAAGTTAATCCGCCACAAGTGGAGGTTCCTGTAGAATCGCTAGGCAATCTATTGGATAGACTTAAAATGTCTGAACAACCGTCATCATCTAGGACTGTGTCAAACTACACAGCAACAGCAGAAGCCCCTGCTATCACTCCGACAATGTTTGCCGGCGTACCAGCTGTCCCGACTAGCTCACAACTGCTAGAAGGAGTCCACCAAGGGACTATTTCGATAGTATGGTCTGTTCCAGTTTGTTCATCCGCAATAATATCCGACAACTCTTATGTTGAGACTCGCCAAATTGATCCATTTGGAGGTCAATTTGGGCAATCCAGTCCCCAAGGACAATCAATCCCCTTGAGTTCCAGATTGTTACAGTATGGGGGAAGTATTCCCTTTCATTACCGCCTCCGGGAGGGTACCCATACGTGAGTTCACAACAATATTCAGGTTATACTGGAATTGCATCAAGTAGTTGGGTACCTATGCTACCTCAACAACCAAAGGTTGTATATTCTATGCAACAGTGTGTACCTATGACGAACATCCCAACCACATCGGCTATTGTAACAGTGTCGCAAGTTCAAGCGATGCCTGTTGCATGTCAACCTCAGGTTGTAATGCAACAGCCCCTTGACCTTGGGTCACAACCACAATCGCCAACTGGTGGGGCGACACAGGTCCAAACGGGTACAATTACCTCACACCTCGGTCCAACTGTTAGCATAGCACAACAAAACATGGCTTCACAACCATGGTTAGTGCGATACCAACAACCACAATTCCAGCAGGTGTACCAAGGTTCTGAGCAGCAGATCTTTGCGAACAGTGGACAACCGTATATCCAAAACGGTCAAAACCAACCACTTTACAGTGGTCAAGTCCACCAACCGTATCAGTCATACCAACATGAATTACATTATGCTGGTATGCAAAGGCCCACTGCTCAAGCGATTCCATCGTACCCTGGTTATGCTTCGCCTAACCTGAATCAACAGTTACCATTCGTGGTGACTTTAGAGTTACCCGATTTACACCGGTTAACCAACGATCTGATTGCTTATGCCCCTTGGTGGCCAGCGATTCCTCATAAACTTCCATCTGACATTCCTAAATTCAATGGAAATCCAGGTGAAGACCCATCGAATCACGTGATGACTTTTCATCTGTGGTGTTCCTCGAACACCCTAAACGACGATTCAATAAGGCTTCGCCTCTTTCAGAGGACATTGTTATAGACATTTTTGTGCCTCGCGTCAAGGAGCAAGGAATGTCGATAATTACAGGGATCCTCAGTCCCTAAACATGTTGTTCTTACCCCTAAAAGAACAAGGTCATCAATCAACAGCACTTCCAATCAGTTCCCCACCTGAAAACACTTCAGAACAGGCTTATTTTGGATCATGTCAGCTGCTAAACTGAGCTTCTACGCTGTATTGCAACTGTCCCACTCTGTACCTGCGCTGGAAGTCAAAAACTATGAAGGCTACCTGCGCTGGGCGAGATTGGCCAAGTGGCACAGTCATCCTGCAAGGTGTCAATTGCCCAGGAAGCTTCCAAACTGACACTTGGGTCATGAGATTCGCCCTGTGATGAGTAAGAGGTACTTGATCGCCATGTGTAACCAAGGATCTCCAAGTGGACATAGGAACTGAAGATTAACTGAAGAGGAAGAGGACACAAGGCAGCTTCATGTCAGTCTCAAGCTGACTCATCTTTTCCTCTTCTACCCTATATATAGAGCTCTTCTATGAGGTCTAGAGAGGCTGAAATTTTGTATAAGCAAGGAGGTGCTGTTGGTATACCGCCAGGATTATTTGGGTGATTGTTTTACTAGAGGTCAAGAAGAGAGTTCTTGCTGCCGAGGAGGTGCTGCTGGATTGGAGCCAACATCATTGGTTGTAACTTCCTCTGGAACCCTGTTACTTTCTATCAATAAAGTTTGCATGTTCTCCTATTCACTTGTTTTACATAGATGCTTTGTGTTTACATGTGTATTCATTGCAATCTAATCCATGCTTTGATTATGAGTGCTTGTATCTGTTAGTTTGCTCTCTCTTGTTGTGCAGGTCTTTTGTGTAGCTGGATCGGCTTGGAGAGCAAAGAGCTGGGAGCTGGATACAAAGGAAGAAGGATAATGATCAATCAAGCGCAAGACACCAGGTTGGTTGACCTTCTTTCCATTCTGTCTATATACTCATAAAGAAGAACATGAAAACTTTATCATTCAGTTGTTGCTAGATTCTGTCACATCTAGAAAGGGTTAGGGTCATCCGCATTGGATACTTTTCCCCACAACAAACTGGCGACTCCGCTGGGGAGATCCTAGTATCTTGTTGTTGTTATTTGTAGTATTTTGCTATTTCTATCTTAAAGAACCGAGTACCGAATCGAAAAGCTTTTGATTATATCAAAAGCGAAGTAGAGGGTTTGCTACTCTTGCTCCTTTGCTGAGCAACTTTAAGATTTAAAGAGCTAATCTACAGGTAGATCTTTACTCTTTGTGATAGATCTTAGTCCTCTTGATCATCCCTCTACCTGTACTTAACCCATAGCATTTTGTTTCAGTCAAAACAGTACATTTTTGAGCTTTTTATGACCCGGAATTGTTAGCAGACGTAACTCTCGTAAGTCAGTGCAGGCTGTCCACAGGCAGTCTGCATTACAGCGCAGGTAGCCCCTTCGGGAACTGCGCTGAGAGTGAAACTGACAGTGCAGTACCTGCGCTGGTCCAGTTGGCCTTAGGCTAGCTTAACTCTTCCTCTGTGTCTTGGCCCTGTTTGCACTTGTTTTTGGCTGATTGCTTGCTGGTTAATGTATTTGCTGTATACCTCATCTCCTTGACTTCATTTCGCCTCAGTTGTGTGATGAAATTGTAAACTTTCTTTCGGTATTTCTTGTTTCAGTTACAATTTCCCATAGTGAAAAGCAAGCCTACAGCCTTGACCTCTTAGATTTCGATCTTATGAGTTAGTATTATTGCTGTTCATAGCTGTTTTAGATTGATTTGCTTTCACCTTATGGTTTGAATCTGTATTTTTCTTGTATTTTAAACAAGTCTTTCATAAGGTGTTCTTCTGATTGTGGACAAGCTTGTTTATTCATATTTGAAAAGTTGATTCAAAAATCATACAACATTTTCCTTTTGTTAAGCATCAACATTAAGGAAAACGAAAAGAAATACATGCATTGTGCATTTTGCATTTGACTGTATATATGATGATTTAGGGAAATGTGCATTATAGTGTGTGTTCTTTGATCTGTGGAAAAGTTGTGTCTTACTCTTTCTTCAAGTAGATTAAGGTTTTCATAGTTGAAAGACTGAAAAGATTTTGCTTCTCATTCTTAGATTGCATATAGGAAGTTGTATATATACATCTCGTGGCGAACCTGAAAGGCAAACTACTAAGAAAGATCAACATTAAAATAAATTCAATTTACATAACAACGCTTTGGAATTTAACGCAAACATCTAGAGGTCTAGGTAGAGACGTGTTCCGGCGTCGTTAAACATAGTGACTGTCGATCTCTACGAAGGTGGGTGATTCCTCCTGAGAGTCGGTGGCACTAACACGGATTTGAGCTCCCGCGTACCGTCGAGTATATTGGGAGACCCCTATAGGCTTTATCCTTTTATCCTTAGGAAGCCGTGTCGACCGCCCTACTGATCGCGATGCAGTGAACACAGCATTCACGAAGATCGACCACCCGTACCGTAAAACGTATTCTGTGGTTTCGCGAAAAGTTTGGCACTCCCTCTACCTAGATCTCCAGAGCAGTTTCTTTTGGCCTTTTTCAAACTCTATAACTGAAAAAGTCCAACCAAGCATTTGTCACTTCGGGCTCGTTAATACATCGAAGGCGACTAGAGTCATCTTTAGCTTTTTCTCGACTCTTAAAACATGAAAAAGCAAAGTTTGTGTCTAAAAGCGTCGTAAATAAAATTTATCTTAAAGCGGAACATAATCACCTGTTATTCCCACGTTGATCTTTTAGTTGAAAAGTATGGAGCCCACCAACCAAGGAAGTAACCTTGGCGGAAGTTCAAATCCCTTCTCCTCTTGGGGAGATGTTGGTGCGCCCCATATGGCTACATTGTCGCTTCCAGGATTGACAATTGGCCTTCCTGTTTGGCTTTTTTCAACTAATGTAGTCCAAATCGCCACTAATCCTGAGCAATCGAATCAACAGTCAGAACCATCTGAAACTACCCACCAGCCTTCCACTTCTTATAATACTTCCTCTGATCCTTCATCTTCACAGGGTAGAGCCGGCAAAAGTCAGCCTCCCAAGGAGAAGAAAGAAAAGAAGAAGAAAGGAAAGAAGCAGAAGGAGCCTCTGGCGAAGGCGACTGGGGGCAAGCAGAAGAAAACTGACAAAAACCCACACACTGCACCGACCGGGCCTAAATCGCCATGTGTCATTTGCAAAGGGATCCATTTCCATCGTGATTGTCCTTGTATTCCCCGGATACTGAAGGACTGGTCCCCAAGGTTGCACAATCCGGTAGCATCAACCTCTGGTTGTCAAGTTGATTGCATTTCGTCAACTAGCGAGAGTGAAGGACGAAGAAGGGGACCAAGATCGCCCTGTCTATTGTGTGAAGGTAGTCATGCCATCCACAAATGTCCATTCTTAGATGAGGCCAAGAGAGTTTTGGAAGATCGCCCGGTGTCACCGTTGCGACTTCCGCCTGGATATAAAAAACTCGCGCCTAATCCCTCGACAGTTGTAAATCCAGTTGGCCCTCTTAAGTGGTCAGCTGAAGTGTCGGTCATCGACAATGAACCTACAGAATCTAGACCAGACGAAAGTCTAAAGGTCGAAACGGCAGTTGACCCGGTTCTTCCTTCAGAGGTTCTATCGTCCAATGACCCCGTCGTTGAAGACCCGTCTTCAAATGACACCGTCACCGAAGAGTCATCTTCATGTGGCACTCTCACTGATGAGAACAAGGATGACACCATCCAGGTTCTCTTTATCAGCACCGACTCCGACGAGCATCTGGGCAATGCGCCCATTCCTTTATCGCAGGAAGGAACATCATCAGAGTCGTATCCGGCCGTATATTCGGTCCCACCACCAAGCAACCTGGTTGTATCCTTTGATTGGAATCAACTAGGCAGACCCCGGTTACCAGCCAGTATACCATTCAGAATCATTGTCCAGATCTATAGAATGATCATGGCTGGTACTATCATTGATGAAGGGGCATCTGTGAGTATCCTTTCCTCTATTGCTTGGAAAGCACTGGGTTCCTCGGCGCTTTTACCTGAGTTAAGAAATCTCTCAGGTTTTGATAAAGGAACCAGTCGACCATTAGAAATCCTCCCCGATGTACCTGTTACATTGAAGGGGAAGACCGTCAGGATGAACGTGTTGGTAGTTCAAGGACCCTTGGATTATAACCTACTCCTTGGACGCGACTATATTTATTGCATGGGAGCGATAGTCTCCTCACTCTTTAGAGTAATGTGTTTTCCACACGAAGGAAGAGTGGTCAAGCTCGTAGACCAACTTTCATTTCCGGGATCTCACATCGCAAATAGTCAAATACCAATCCTAAATGGTCTGTTCGCTCAAGATTTGCCTCCGCCCCCAGTCCTCCTTCCCGATGAATGCGAGTGATTCGGAAGGAAAAGACTAGGACCCAGGGGGCATGCACCCTGGTCTGCTTCGGGCAGAAGAAACTCTGGGTATAAGGAAGAATTTCCGCAGAAGAATATGACTAGTCCGTACCCCGTCCATGGAAGGAAGTGGGGTTGTTCTGGAATAATAATCTTTTGTTAAAGTTATGTGTTTGACCGAAGAGTCATTCACCTTTGTCTAAAGAAGTGGGCAATGCCCAAGTAGGAATTCCCTTATTATAACAAGTAGTCACCATCTTTAAATTCCAGCCTCGCCCATCGAAACATGAGTTTTGAAGGATAAGCAGGGGCAGTAAACTAAGAAGGAGACCGTATTGTTGTAACAGAGGGTAACCATCTTTGGACAACCCAATGATAGACACCGCCGAAGGAAGAGATTGATTTGCGGCAGCGAATAGAACCACTCTTCGGATAATAAGAAAGAGGCAAGCCTCCCTCGATAATACCTATGTTTTATCTTTGAGTAGTGTTCTTCTATTGTCACAAATAGCTGTTTGTTAAAAGTGGGCCGACAGGAAGTCTGAGTACTGCGTAAGACCCCTTAAAATAACGAGAAGACTAGTATCGTTAGCATTAGATTGGCAAGATGACAAGTAACTATGAACACCCAAAGAAAAACAAAAGTAGAAGAGAGGAGGGGTGGAGCCTTGAAATTCTATCCTATACCTGGGGGCATGCAACCTTTTGGAATGCAAGCAAGGGACGACTATTGATTTTTTAAATTTTTAGGTCCTCCCTTTAAACCTGTAGGTCTAACCCTTTAAACTCGTAGGATTAGCCGTTTCCGAACTTGCACAAAGAAAGCCTGTGGGGCAAAAGTAAAATTTGCCAAAATAAGAGCATAGCTGTAGTAAGGCATAAGCTCTATAAAAAATTGATCCTTATAGGAGGCGTTCTTATGACTGGTATTTCGAGCAGTTTTAATATATAGTTCATGCTCGTTAAAAAATAAACGCAAATCCGAGCAGTTTTAGGCCTGAATCCATGCTCGTTAAAAAATAGAAGAGGGTGAGAAAAAGTTTCCCCCAGAGTTCAAGCTCATGGAAAAAATGAACCGGTAAATAACCTTTTGAGATTGTAAATTCATTAGCCATAAGAACCTTGATCGTGTTTTCATCCACCACCTCCATCGTTCATTTGGCCAAGCATTCACTTCCATTTGTGTGTTTACCTCTTTTGAGAAACAGCTGCGAAGAGTGATTTCACCTAGCCATCCTTGTGACACTGCCGTGATTGGAAATTCCAACCTGTACCTGGAATCTGTAGCTATACCTGTCTATCACTCGTTTCTCAAAAGACGAGTCTTCTTTCAGCTCTTTTCACTGACTCATAAAATATGAAAAGTTTGCCGAGTTTTGGCCTTCCAGCTCGTTAAAAGACCGGAACGCTATCCCTCCTCTAAATTTTAATCTTTTTGGACCTGAGGGATTATTACACAAAAGGATCGAGCGCTTGTCTTGTTCAGCTCGTAAAAGTATCGAACAGCCATCCCTTCTGTATTGTTTTATACTTTTTCGGACTTAAGGGATATGCTGACGAAAAAGGAACTATGGAGTTAACTTTCTGTACCTTTTCAGACTCTCTAAAAATGAAAAGGACCGAGTTTTCTTTGTCGTTAGACTCGTTAAAATGATTAAATAGCGACAAACTTGTCTTTAGACGAGAACGAGTTTCCCTATCGCTAGGCTCGTTAAATCTTAGCAATGGGCTTGCCCGAAGGGCAGGTTATAGAACAAGCATATGTTATCCTCCTCAAGCTTGACAAAAATAAAGAGGTACTGGTCAGAAATGACTGGGGAAAAATTGGGAAAACAGCAAAGTTTAGAGGTAGCAAGTCACTCTTGAACATGACACTTTTCCTCCGTATCACATCGGGTTGGGTTGTCTCATTCACCGGTCTCGTCACCATGGTCCTCGCCACACCATCCATTTGGGGTAATGCTACCGATCCATCGCATCAGTGTCGTTATATGTTCAAGAGGGGTCATTCAGAAAGTGTCAACCGTGTCCCATCCACTACCATACATCATCCTTCATCCATTTTCATGATCGCCACCCTGATTCATATATCACAGTTTGTTTCCACCTCCACTAAATCATTAGCTCCGTTCCGTGTCATTGATTTGGGATTCATCAAGGCCCTCCTTTGACGGATCGCTTCTTGTCGACATCAGCTCATTATCCAAGAAGTTGATCTAGGAACACCCCCATCAGTACTTTGAAGCTTGCATGCCTCAATGGCAAGTTTCTCACTTCCGGCGACAGGTATACCTCAATGACCTTCGACCAGAAGATTTTGCGTGGCGTTCGACGCCAAGTCCTGTATTCACGCCACGTGAATTGTACTGCAGTACCTTGAGGTTCATTGTCATTATTGGTGATTCCTCTCGCGCTTGTTAACGGTTTTCATTATTGACCGGTAATCAAGCGATGTCTTTCCATGTTCGACTTCGACGCAATTCTCACATGGATCGACTTGTACTTAGAGTGAAGATCGAACGAGTTTGAAGACCCCGGATCTAGTTTCATCCATCCGGGCTGCGATATATATTCAGGAAATATAAAAACATTTGCCATGTACATCATTGCAGCAGATGATCATCCTATCAAAGGATGATAATTTCAGCAGAAGATTATCAGTCTGGCCACAGACGATCGTCTGTCATATGTATCAAAATGTATTTATAAAAGCTGAGCATGGGAATGCCCGCCTCAGCCAGACCATGAAATTGAATGAAAGATAATGTATTGTATTGTATTGTATTACAGGGCACTCTCCTCCGGTACTGGAACGAACTTCGGACCCTCTAGCTAAAGCATTTCACCCGAGTAACGGCCTCATACTTTAGGGGGCAACTGTTATAGACATTTTTGTGCCTCGCGTCAAGGAGCAAGGAATGTCGATAATTACAGGGATCCTCAGTCCCTAAACATGTTGTTCTTACCCCTAAAAGAACAAGGTCATCAATCAACAACACTTCCAATTAGTTCCCCACCTGAAAACACTTCAGAACAGGCTTATTTTGGATCATGTCAGCTGCTAAACTGAGCTTCTGCGCTGTATTGCAACTGTCCCACTCTGTACCTGTGCTGGAAGTCAAAAACTATGAAGGCTACCTGCGCTGGGCGAGATTAGCCAAGTGGCACAGTCATCCTGCAAGGTGTCAATTGCCCAACAAGCTTCCAAACTGACACTTGGGTCATGAGATTCGCCCTGTGATGAGTAAGAGGTACTTGATCGCCATGTGTAACCAAGGATCTCCAAGTGGACACAGGAACTGAAGATTAACTGAAGAGGAAGAGGACACAAGGCAGCTTCATGTCAGTCTCAAGCTGACTCATCTTTTCCTCTTCTACCCTATATATAGAGCTCTTCTATGAGGTCTAGAGAGGCTGAAATTTTGTATAAGCAAGGAGGTGCTGTTGGTATACCGCCAGGATTATTTGGGTGATTGTTTTACTAGAGGTCAAGAAGAGAGTTCTTGCTGCCGAGGAGGTGCTGCTGGATTGGAGCCAACATCATTGGTTGTAACTTCCTCTGGAACCCTGTTACTTTCTATCAATAAAGTTTGCATGTTCTCCTATTCACTTGTTTTACATAGATGCTTTGTGTTTACATGTGTATTCATTGCAATCTAATCCATGCTTTGATTATGAGTGCTTGTATCTGTTAGTTTGCTCTCTCTTGTTGTGCAGGTCTTTTGTGTAGCTGGATCGGCTTGGAGAGCAAAGAGCTGGGAGCTGGATACAAAGGAAGAAGGATAAGGATCAATCAAGCGCAAGACACCAGGTTGGTTGACCTTCTTTCCATTCTGTCTATATACTCATAAAGAAGAACATGAAAACTTTATCATTCAGTTGTTGCTAGATTCTGTCACATCTAGAAAGGGTTAGGGTCATCCGCATCGGATACTTTTCCCCACAACAGACATTGACAGGTCCAGCGGCTAAATGGTATATTGAATTGCCAAGAGCCTCTTTCGACAATTTCATCTCCTTAGCCACGACCTTCTTAACCCATTTTCAATTACCAATAAGGTATGAAACGGGAACAGAAATATTAACCAACTTCAAACAGACAACTGCCACCCATATATCTGATCATATACATGAGTGGCGTCGTCGTCGTAGGATGGTAAAAACGTACGTTCCCGATCAGCTATTAGCTGAATGGTTTATCAAGTCATTACTTCCGGCTATAACGGAAGATGTGGACAAGGGGGGAGTCGTAACAGAGGAGCAAGTCATTTCTCGTGCTCAATATCTAGACTTAGTATATACTCAGTCTGGCACGCTCTACGACAAAATACCCGACGCCCCTAGACCAGAATTCTCAATTCCTCCTCCTCCCAAATCGAATAGTGACTCTCATGCCGGTGATGGCGTGATTGGCACGAAAAACGCGAAATCGATAAAGGCTTCGTCAAAGAAAGCCTGTAAGAATTCGTATCAAAATGCAAAAGAAATTCTTGCTTCGGAAGTAAATTCCGTATCAGCAGATAAAGGCAAAGAAACCAATCAACCAGGAAGCAAGAAGAAGCAAAACAAAGGGAAGAAGATAAAACAGGGTGAATCATCTCCTCGAAAAAATTCTTCAAACCCTCCTGGGCAAGGGAAACCAAATTATCCATGTCAAATATGTGATGAGGAGGATCATTACACAAAGAATTGTCCATTCAAAGCTGAGTTAAAGAGGTTCTTTAAAAGTTCCCAAACCTCAGCTGTGTTGACTGATCCGTTCCCCAACCCAGGTCAAAATATGGTTGATAGTGGAAATGCTTCCCCGTCGCAAGTGCTTATGTTGTCGGTTTCAAAACAGCAGAATGATGCTTTGATATCGACAAGGAACAAAGATTACGGGAATCCTCAGCTGTCGAACGACAAAGGAAAAGATCAACCAAGTAGTTTGACAACAACTTCGACAGAAGTTGTACCGCCCATCATTCCTGAATTAACAATAAAACCACCAAAGGGAGTAGTACACAAGTCGACATTTAATCCTCGCGCCAGGGCGGCGTAACATTATAACATAGTGGAAGATTTGGCCTAATCGCCATCCGCTATGTCGACTCTTGAGGTACTGCAAAATTGTCCATCCCAAAGGCAGGCGTTGTTATCGGCTATTGGTGGGGTTGATCCTAAGGATTCCAATCTTGTATCCTTTGATCACAAAGGATACGATCCTCAGATACCAGCTCAACTAGCTTTCCTTATTCAAGTGAAAGCCCTCAACAAAACTGTTCACAGAACAATTATTGATGAGGGAGCATCAACATGTATTATGTCGATGAGTTGCTGGAAAACTTTAGGATCTCCAACCTTGTCGCGATCTTCGACGACATTAAAAGCTTTCGACGGAAGGACTTATACCCCGTACGGTATCCTTAATAACTTGAAGGTTGAACTGGGGGGAAAAACAGTAGAAATTGATGTTGAGGTCATTGATGGAAATCTTGACTATAACATCCTACTGGGTAGACCATGGATTTATGCCATGGCGGCTGTTGTGTCGACTTATTTTAGGAAGATCGCATTCCCGTTTGAAGGAGGGATTGCGGTCGTCGACCAATAGAACTTCCTCCCTAATGGTTCACAAGTTACAGGAAGCATTCCCATGATCCATGAGAGCAACCATTCGCTTCAATATATCGGAGTAGGATTATTGAAAGACCCCACATTGATGGGAACTTTCGCACTACCACCTCCTATTTACATGGGAAATATACCGTTTGTAGCAACCTGCAACATGATATCTTCCACGAAGGTCGCAAAAGACAATGTCAACATGGATCATGCAGTTGTTTTGCCCCCAAGCCCTTTAGAAATATTGTAGCAATCAATGTTTCAAACATGGGAGGCGAACCCAAATCAACGCTCGTCAAGTGTTTGGGTAGATAGGTCTAGAGAATATGGTAACTATTTAGATCCTTGGTCAAAAGTACATGGGACTGACGAGGGAATCTTACAATCAATGTTGATTGAGGGGGCACCATGGAATGATCACCACCATCATTCCCTTCTTCCGGAATATGAAGAAGATACTCAACATGACCTTTATCACCCTTCAATTTTTGAATTCCTAACAAATACTGTAAATACGGTGGATTCCGAGCGAAACTTATCTAACATTGAAGAGACTATAGCCATAAATATCTTGACTAAAACAAATGTTGTAGAGAATATTTATGTCGGCAAAGGTTGTTCCCCTTCAGAACTGGAAATATATAATGCTCTTTTTCGCGAATTTAGAGATGTCTTTGCTTGGTCATATGATGAAATGCCAGGCATTGACTTGAGTATCGTTGAACATGAAATTAAAATGTATCCTGATGTAAAACTAGTAAGACAACGGCTTCGGCAGGTGCACCCCAAGAAAGCTGCTGCCATTAAGGCGGAACTTGAAAAAATTCTCCATGTTGGATTCATCTACCCGGTTCCTCTAACCGATTGGGTATCGAATATTGTCCCTGTTATGAAGAAACAAGGGATGATCAGAGTGTGTGTCGATTATAGGGATGTAAACCAAGCTTGTCCGAAGGACAACTATCCTACACCCTTCATCGACCAGATAATTGATGAATGCGCCGGATGTGAAATCTTTTCATTTATGGATGGATTTTTCGAGTATAATCAAATAAATATCCGCCCACAGGATCAGTCAAAGACTGCATTTATTTGTCCGTGGGGCACATTCGCTTACCGAAAATTACCCTTTGGTTTAAAGAACGCAGGAGCGACGTTTCAGAGGGCTATGAATTATGCATTCCACGACATCAAGAACATTGTTCAACCTTATCTCGACGACCTTCCGGCTCATTCGCGAAAGCGGACTGATCATCCGCAGCATTTAAGAGCGATATTTCTACGTTGCCGACACTACAAGATAAGACTCAATCCGCACAAATGTGTGTTTTGTGTCGGTTCTGGTCGTTTACTTGGCTTTGTAGTCTCTAAGGATGGGATTCGTCTCAACCCCTGCAAGGTTCAGGCAATCATTAATTTGCCTCCACCTTCAAATTTCCTTCAGATTCAGAAACTCCAAGGGAAAGCAAACTTTCTGAGGAGGTTCATTCCAAATTACGCAGAACTTGCTAAAGGTTATACTCATCTTTTGAAGAAGGATGTACCTTTCTTCTGGGACCAGGTGGCGCAAGCTTCCTTTGATGCTCTGAAAGATTGTCTAGTAAAAGCATCATTAATGTACGCCCCAGACTATCAAAGACATTTTAACCTGTATCTGGCTGCAGCGGATACGACCATTGCGATGGTTTTAGTTCAAGAAGTCGATGGAATTGAACATCCTATATATTATTTAAGTAAAAACTTAAATGATACAGAAAGTAAATATTCTTATGTTGAAAAACTAGCGCTTGCAGCTGTTCAAGCGATTCAAAGGTTTCGACATTATGTCCTCTTTCAGAAAACTACCATTTTGTCAGATTGCAACCCCATGACTTATATACTGTCGCGACAGTTGCTGGGAGGCAAATATTTGAAATGGATAGCCATCCTTCAAGAGTTTGATCTGGAATTTGTAAAATCCAAATCAAAGAAAGCTCTAGTTTTCACAGAATTATTGTGTGATCTCCCATCGTCGTCCAACGATGAAACATCAGAAGAGTCAATCGTGGACAAAAGTTTGTTTTTGATATCTACAAGCGATGAGTGGTATGGAGATATCATAGTTTATCTCCAAACCCAAAAATTCAGGCCAAACACCTCTCACTCCGAACAAAAACGTATACGATACCAAGCAAAAGACTACATGATCGTCGGTGATACACTTTACCGTCGTGGTATCGATACAGTTCTGAGGAGGTGCCTTACCCATGAGGAGGCCGAAAAAAGCCCTGAATGAGTGTCATTCAGGCGCGTGTGGAGGACATCAATCTGGATATGCAACAGCACCAAAAATCTTACGAGCAAGATACTTCTGGCCAACGATGTTCAAAGATTGCATAACCGCAGTCAGAAGTTGCCATGCTTGTCAAATTTTTGATAGCAAAACCAGACGACCACCCGCACCTTTACAGCCGATAGTTGCTGTTGGGCCATTCGCCAAGTGGGGCATCGATTTCATGCAATGTAACCCCACCTCGACCGGGGGGCATGGGTATATTATAGTCGTTGTTGACTATTTTACCAAATGGGCCTAGGCGATGCCTACATTGGATAACACTGGTGAAACAGCTGCCCTTTTCTTTTTCAATCATGTAGTCGCCAGGTTCGGCGTACCACAGGCTATAGTTACATATCATGGATCGCATTTCCGCAATCACATGATGGTCGAATTAGCTGCCAAGCTAGGCCTATCTCACGACAGCTCTACCCCGTATTATCCGCAAGCCAATGGACAAGTTGAAGCAATCAACAAGGTCCTGAAGCGTATGTTGCAAAGGATGATCGGGGTTCATAAAAGAAGGTGGCACCTAATCCTGTACTCAGACTTGTGGGCTTACCGAACGTCGGTAAAGAACGCAACCGGGTTCACACCTTTTCAACTGGTGTATGGCCTGGAAGCAGTCTTGCCAATCCAGTGCGAAATTTCGTCGCTTAAACTCGCAATCGATCTCCTCCCCGGAACTTCAGAAGAAGAGGCTCGTTTCTTGGAATTAATCCAGTTGGACGAAACCTGTCGTGACGCCACTTTGGCTAACGAGGCCCATAAGAAACGAGTCAAAGCACAGTTCGACAAAAATGTCAAACCCCGTGTCTTCTCAGAAGGTGATTTGGTCTTACTTTATGACCAAGAATCCGATAAATTGGGAGCAGGTAAATTCAAATCCTTATGGATGGGCCCCTATATTGTTAAAAGGGTGTTAGCAAAAGGAGCCTACGAGTTAATGGATTATGACGGAATTCCACTGGCGTAGCCTCGCAACGGGTTGTACCTCAAGCGTTACTATGCTTAAATAGTAACCTGCATTCTTTTGTTGTATTTTGTTTTCGCTAAAGTATTTGTTCTGGTCGAATGATCCACCTTTTTCATTTGTGGCAGATGTCGAACCTTCTGGAGACATGTGTTGGATATGCCGACGGAGCAAGTCGTAGTTCGCGGAACCTATCCTCCGCAGCCTGGGCCATTTTTGATCCAAGCGGTGAGTTAGTAAGTTTCAGAGGTGTGTGTATTGGGCAATCAACAAATAACATCGCTGAGTATAGCGCGTTGATAGAACTACTCTCTGATGCCATCACGCGTGGCATACGCCGACTAATTGTCAGGCTAGACTCACAGCTCGTAATACTACAACTCAATGGTATATATTCTGTTCGCAATCCAGCTATTTATCGCATGTTCCTAAGGGTTAAGATTTTGGAAAGACAATTTGATTCGATTAAATATGAACATATTTCCAGAAACTTGAACACATTAACCGACTCATTAGCAAATTATGTGTTATATAGACATTTGCGACATTTATAAAAAAGACATATCATCAATGATTGTACATATGGATCATATAACTCAACCAGAATAAAACTCAAAAATCAAAATATATATAAGATGTTTATCGTTCATACATAATGTTCTGTAACCAAGACAAAAATTGGTCATATGACCTAAAACTCAAAAAGTGCTAGGGGGCACCCTAGCCTAGTGGTGCTCATGATAGCAAGTCACGGTCTGTGCAATCATGCGCAAGAGACGAGTCCATCATCTAGGCACGCCAGTAGTATGCCGCTGCAACTATAAAGGTAACTCATCGATCCATACATCCGGAATACCGAGAGTAAGGCTCTCAACCTGCTCCTGCACAACTGTAAGGGTCTCAGTATCGTCAAGGTCGTGAAGAATAACTCTCCTAGCAGGCTCCACTGCCGGGGCAGCAACTGGCGGTCTCGGACGAACTGCTGGACGGACAGGACCAACATCTGCATGCACCCAAGAGTATGATTAAAAGTCTTGATAGAATAAAGCACAACAACATTATGAATAAAACAGTAAACAGTGATATGGTCAAAGAGTTTACCAATAGCACCCCACTGTTCGCCATCTGGTAGCACCAAATCCGGATCACCTCGGAAATCCATACCCACATATGGATACTCGGAAAATACCATCTCCTGGCGCTCGAACCACCTGAAGAAGGCATCAGTGAAACTGATCTGAGGTTGACCAGCATGCCTAGACATGTGATCGACCCACCTCTGCATGTGTGGCTCGGTCGGAGAAGGCAAGTCGAGTATAATATACTGAGGCTGCATCAGTGGGATTTTCTCCAAGGCGAAGGCAGTCAGAATAGAACCAAATCCAAAATTCTTCAGCTTCCCATCCTTTACCTTGGTCAATTGACTTTTCATCTGAATACTTTCGGTTGGAGACACTCCAAGGCGTGCTGCACATAAGATCTGTTGGCAACATGTAGAGTTGCGCTACCGGCCATCCTACCGATGGTATACAGAATGGACCTGAGAGACCTGTCAGTAATCTCACGGATAACAACCTTGCCGTCTCTACTCGGCTGGGAACCTTCCCCGCAATACTGGCGGACATAATCTCTCACGGAGTCGGTCCCCCGGGCCGTACCTGACAAAGAAATGGGGGCACCTCACCTTGACAATCCAGTCAAGAAGTAAATGTCCTCTATGGTCAAGGGGATGGATTTTCCCTTAATCTGGAATACTTGGTTAATGGGATCCCAAGGATCAAGCATATACTGCAGCAAAGTGATCTGTGCTCTCATGCTAGAGATACGGAAAAACTTCAGCAGGCCACAGTTCCGCAGCGCATTCACCGTGACAGGGTCATGGAGGGCAATCATGTCCTCCTCTTCATTTTCTCGTTCTCGCCATGTAAGGGACATTTTGTTCAAAGATCCCTGCAAAACAAACAAGAGAAGGAGTAAGTTCCTGAATTTGATGAAAAAATGGAAAAAAATCATCAAAAAAGGTGCTGGAAACTCAGTTTTTTGAGCCCAACGCAGGCAGGCAGTGTCCTACCTGCGTTGAAGGTTAGGCTGCCTTAAGGCAGCTTGACATTCAACGCAGGTTTCGAATGGGAAACCTGCGCTGAAGTTAGGGCGCTCTGGAAAAACCCCTGAGGCTCAGAAGGACAGAAAAACAGGCACAAAACTGAAAAAGGAAACCATGAAAAGAAAGAGCTAGGGTTTAGCTCCTACCTGGTCCAGACGATGCTGAAAATCGTCCGCAGAATCTCCCGGAATCAGCTGGTGAAAATCAAGGGGGAAGTGGCACCTCCAGAGCTCCAACAAACCAAATGCAAATGACATGGTAAAATGAGAGGTAAAAACACCTTTTAATGGCTTTTTACGTAGTTCAAAGCAAAATATTAGGGTTATAATCTCATTTTCATGCAGATATTATTCATTTCTAACAAAGTTTGTTGCAGCAATTGAAAATGCAGTACTATCCTTGAAAAGAGAAAAGCTAGTAATGGTAAAAAATCAAAATTTGACCATATAATCGAGCAGTTTTAGCATAAAGTTCATGCTCGTTAAAAAATAAACGCAAGATCCGAGCAGTTTTAACGCGGTCTTCATGCTCGTTAAAAAATAAATATAAGCAGTGAGCAATGTTTCCTCGAGAGTTTAAGCTCATTTTTAAATAAAAAATGAACCTATTCCGGTAAATAACCACTGTGATCGTAAATTTATCAGCCATAAAAACCTTGGTCGTGTTTTCACTTGCCACCTCCACTTTCATTTGGCCAATCGTTCACCTCCATATGATTGTTTACCCATTTTGAGGAATAGCTGCGAAGAGTGATTTCACCTAGCCATCCTTGTGACACTGCCGTGATTATAAAATTCCAACCTGTACCTGGAATCAGATGCTATCCCTGTTTATCACTCATTCCTCAAAAGACGAGTCTTCTTTAAGCTCTTTTCATCTGACTCATAAAATATGAAAAGATTGCCGAGTTTTGGCCTTCCAGCTCGTTAAAAGGACCGGAAGAGCTATCCCTCCTCTAGATTTTAATCTTTTTGGACCTGAGGGATTATTGCACAAAAAGGTCGAGCGCTTTTTTTATTCGGCTCGTTAAAGTTATCGAAAACTCATCCCTTCTGTATTTTTTTATACTTTTTCGGACTTAAGGGATTAGATGACGAAAAAGGAATTTTGGAGTTAACTTTCTGTACCTTTTCAGACTCTCTAAAAATGAAAAGGACCGAGTTTTCCTTGTCGTTAGACTCGTTAAAATGATTAAATAGCGACAAACTTGTCTTTAGACGAGAACGAGTTTCCCTATCGCTAGGCTCGTTAAAACATAGCGATGGGCTTGCCCGAAGGGCAGGTTATAGAACAAGCATATGTTATCCTCCTCAAGCTTGACAAAAATAAAGAGGTACTGGTCAGAGATGACTGGGGAAAAATTATGAGAACCTCAAAGCTTTAATGGTAGCAAGTCGCTCTTGAACATGACACTTTTCCTCCGTACCACATCGGGTTGGGTTGTTTCATTCACCGGTCTCATCACCATGGTCTCGCAAAACCATCCACATTTGGGGTAATGCTACCGATCCATCGCATCAGTGTCGTTATATGTTCAAGAGATGTTGTTCAGAAAGAGTCAACCGTGTTCCATCCACTGCCATACATTATCCTTCATCCATTCATGACCGCCACCCTGAATCATATGTCACAGATTGTTTTCACCTCCATTAAAATCATTAGCTCCGTTCCGTGTCACTGATGTGGGATTCATTAAGGCCCTCCTTTGATGGATCGCTTATTGTCGACTTCAGCTCATTATCCAAGAAGTTGATCTAGGAACAACCCCCTCAGTCCTTTGAAGCTTGCATGCCTCAATGGCAAGTTTCTCACTTCCGGCGACAGGTATACATCAATGACCTTCGACCGAAAGATTTTGCGTGGTGTTCGACGCCAAGTCCTTTATTCACACCACGTGAATTGTACTGCAGTACCTTGAGGGTCATTATCATTATCGTTGATTCCTCTCGCGCTTGTTAACGGTTTACATCATTGACCAGTAATCAAGCGATGTCTTTCCATGCTCGATTTCAGCGCAATTCTCACATGGATCGACTTGTACTTAGAGTGAAGATCGAACGAGTTTGAAGACCCCGGATCTAGTTTCATCCATCCGGGCTGCGATATATATTAAGGAAATATAAAGACATTTGACATGTACATCATTGCAGCAGATGATCATCCTACTCAAAGGATGATAATTTTCACCAAAATTATCAATCTACCATCAGACGATCATCTGTTCTATGTACCAAAATGAATTTATAAAGCTGAGCATGGGAATGCCCACCTCAGCTAGATCATGAAAGCAGTATGAAAAATAATGTATTGTATTGTATCTTATTACAGGTCACCTCTCAGCGATTGAATGAACTTCGGATCCTCCTGATAAAGCATTTCACCCGATAAACGACCTCATACTTTAGGGGGCAACTGTTATAGACATTTTTGTGCCTTACAACATGAAGCATGAAATGTCCATAATCTAAGGGATCCAAAGTCCCTAAACATGTTGTTCCTACCCCTAGAGGAACAAGGTCAGCAAACCACAGCAATGAATAAAAGTTCTCCACCTGAAAACACTCAAAAACAAGGCAATTCTGGATCATGTCAACTGCTCCACTGAGCATCTGCGCTGAATTTCAAGTGCTCCACTCTCTACCTGCATTGAATGTCAACTGCAAAGAAGGCTACCTGCGCTGGGCGAGTTTGGACATGTGGCACAGTCATTCCTCAAGGTGTCAATGCCCAGGAAGCTTCCAAAATGACACTTGGATTAGGGAATTCGACTGGTGATGAGTAAGAGGTTCTAGATCTCCAAGTGGAAGCAAGAACCTCCAAGTGGACTCAAGAACTGAAGAATAACTGAAGTGAGAGAGGACACTAGTCAGCTTCATGCCAACCTCAAGCTGACTCATCCTTTCTCCAAAACTCCTATATATAGATCTCTCTCATGAGGTCTAGGGAGGCTGGAATCTTGGGAATGTAAAGAATTGCTGTTGGTTTGAGTTTAGAACTATTGGGTGATTTGCTTTGAAGGAGGTGAAGAGGATATTTCTTTCTGCTGGGAAGGTGATGCTGGATTGGGCCTGTTATGGTTGTATCACTTCCTGAACCTTACTTCTTCCATTAATAAATCATTTGAGGTTCTTGTTGGGCGATTTAGTTGTCCGCTAAATCCCTGTCATTTAATTTATCAATCCGGGGAATCGTAAACTTAGAAGCAAACCAATATATATGGGACCTTAGATGAAACAGGTGTAAGAAGTTTGTTTAGAATGGAAATGCATATTAAAAATCTAAACTATCAGATCTATTCTATGAAAGCATACAAATAATGTTTGATCAATGGAATTATTCTACTTTAGAAGATAGAGAAGAGTCTCTTGTTCAAGAGTCCCGGTTGTCCTTCTACCATCTTTCTATAATAACATTTCCAAACACCTAAGAAAGCAGGAAAGAAAGCATGTAAATGAAAGCAAGTAAATATTGTTTTCAGTTCAGTTCTTAATGGAGAAGAGTCTCCTAACTTAGGAGGACTTGATCTCTAGATACTGAAAGGGAATCAATATTCATATAAATGTAATCTAGGAAAGCATATGAGAAAGTAAATCTTATTTCAATTTAATCTAGCTCATGAAGAAGGGACTCCTAACTTAGGAGGTCCTGGTTTTCCTTCTCACATCAAAACTAGCTATTGAAAGGAGATCAACCTTCACACAATAAAACATGGCCACAACATGAATTCATACTAAAATTATCTATAAGTATTTACAAGAAAGAAATAAGATGAACATCATAATTGAAATTAGTATATTCACAACATTACTTTACAACAAAGTGCACTTATCTCAGTATGGGGATCCTTCTATTCCTCAATGAGCACACATGAACAACTATCACACCTTAAGAATCAAACAACACTCATAACTCATGATTTGGAGAAAATGGTATTATTCATGTTGAATGAACATAAATCTAATGCTAATGAATAACTGATAAATGTTCTCTCCCTCCTCTCCTTCATTACATGATTTAGAGGATGCTCCTCTTATTTATACATGAATTAGGGATATCTACTCAATAAATGTAGATCCCTTAAATATCTACTAGACCCACACTTGTCTCAACTTATCCCTAAATACTAGATACAAATCCCATGACACATCAAAATCTCCATGATCTTCCTCCTTGGAATATGGTCCACCTCTTGAGTTGAAATTCGAATTTGATCTTGGGAGGCCACATAAGGGTGCCTTGGAAGCTTCCAAATGATCTACACTTGTCATCAAACTCAAGCCACTTTTAGGTATAAGCAAATACATGTTATTTCTCTAACTTTTAATCATAAATTCACTCTAAATACATGAAATTAATAACTTTGGAAAATGAGAATATAAACTCATATGGTAATGGAAATATAGGGTGATGTAATGATAATATGGTGAAATGAGATGACAAAATGAGGATAAAAGGTGAAAATGGAGTGAAAATTAAGGTTAATTTGGAGGCCCAACAGTTCTTCTATATGCATGTGTCTCAATGGTGTGTTGTTATACTTGTGTATTTGATTTATTCTAATCCTTGAATCAATTATGAATGTATGCTTCTTGTAGTTTCCCTCTCTTGCCATTTTGCAGGATCTTGGTGTAGCTGGGCCAGTGAAAGAGCAAGGAGCTGGGGGCAAGCACCAAGGAGAGAAGATTGGATCAACCATTAGTGAAAGACATCGGTTATTGGATCTCTTTCTTCCCTCTTTTACATCTCATAAAGAAATAATCTCAGATAGCTTTGCTTTGATTGTTGCTAAGGAACTATCACCCTTAGAGTGGGATAGGGTCATTCCGTATTGGATACTTTTCCCAACAGCAAATTGGCGACTCCGCTGGGGATCGTATCTTGTTGGTTGTTTGTGTTTTTTCTATTCATTTCCTAAACACAGGGAGTACCGAATCAAACTGCATTTGGATCTTTCAAATGCAAAGTAGAGGGCAGCTACTCTAGCTCAGTTTCTGGGCATGTTTATGATTTGAAGAGCTGATCCACAAGGACTCTGAACAGCTCTTAGTGATATCGTTTCATCCTCCTTTGAGCTTTGAATCATCCTTTAGTGTGTACTTGATTGGTAGCTTTGATTTGGCCAAAAACTGTTGATTTTTTAGCAATCTGTAACCCGGAAACCAAGAGAAACGAGAGTTTCTCTCTTCATTGTAGGCACTGTGAAGGCAGTCTGCATTTCATCGCAGGTCCCGAAGGGGCTACCTGTACTTAATGTCAAACTAACAGTGTTCTGCCTGCGCTGAACCAGTTTTTCCTTGTGCAACTGGGGTTCTCTGCTTTCTATTGCCCTGTTTTCATCCTTGTTTTTGCAGCCTGTTATCAGTCAATGTACCTATCTGAAACCACCTTTCTTTGCCACTATTCCGCCTCGGTTGTATAAGGAAACTGTATTTGTTCTTTGTGTATTTCTTACATCATTTGCAGTTTCCCATAATGAAAGTGAACTAGTCTTGCTGTGGCCTCTTAGATCTAGACATGTGATAAGTGTCGTTCTGATCTTAAGAGTTAGTTTGTTTGCTGTTCATAGCTGATTGAGCATTTGCTTTCGTCATATGGTTTGAGTTTATGTATTTCTAGTGTCGAAACAAGTAAATCTTAAGGTGTCTTTTAATTTTGGACAAAAGCTTGTTTTCTTTCACTTGAAATTGAATTCAAAGTTATACAACAGATTTCTTTTTGTAGTACACCAACATTAAGAAAGAGAAAAGAAATACCTGCATTGTGCATTTTGCATTTGATAAGTTTGCATGTTGGATTTAGGAGAAAGTGCATTAGTGTGTGCTCTATGATCTGTGTGAAAAGATGATGTCTTTCTTTTCCCTCAGTAGTTAAGATTTTCATAAGTCGAAAAGATTGAAAAAGCTTGCTTATCATCTTAGACTGCATTTAGGAATTTGTATCATACATCTCGTGGTGAACCTTCAAAAGGAAAACTTTAAAAATATCAACTTAAAATATATTGAATGAACCTAACAACGCTTTGCAATATAACGCTCATCGTAAAGGTCTAGGTAGAGACGTGTTCCGGCGTCGTTAAACATAGTGACTGTCGATCTCGAAGAAGGTGGGTGATTCCTCTTGAGAGTCGGTGGCACTAATACGGATTGTGCTCCCACATACCGTCGCGTATATATTGGGAGACCCCTATAGGAACAAAACCTTTATCCATAGGAAGCCGTGTCGACCGCCCTACTGATCGCAATGCAGTGAACACAGCATTCACGAAGATCGACCGCCCGTACCGTAAAACGTATTCTGTGGTTTTGCGAAACGTTTGGCACACCCTCTGCCTAGATCTCCAGAGCAGTTTCTTTTGGCCTTTTTCAAACTCTATAACTGAAAAAGTCCATCTGAGCATTTGTCACTTCGGGCTCGTTAAAACATCGAAGGATACTAGAGTCATCTTTAGCTTTTTCTCGACTCTTAAAAAGTGAAAAAGCAAGTTGTGTCTAAATGCTTCTAATAAAATTCATTCAATTCGGAAACACAAATTTCCCCTTTTAATATTTTGGTTGATCGCATAATCCGCAATCGTGGAAGAAATTCAATTGAAACCCCGTCGTTCGCGGAGGCTTACGAGTCAACCGTCTTTGTCTCCGGAATCGAAAACAGTACGGACAAAGCATACTCGTTTAACCGGTTCAAAATCTCATATAAAAGTTAGAACAAGTGTTCTAACTACATCTGAGGTTCCGGTTACTCCAAACATTTCTGGAAACCCTGCCTCTATAGAAGAAGTTCAACAGCCGCAGAAGGATAGTAATACTGATCCTAGTCTGGGGGCAAATACTTGTATATCTGAACCAGTTCCATCTGTAACCGGTCCAGAGAGTTTTGTTCCTCAAACAACCGTCACTGTCGAAACAACCACTTCTTCGGCACCAGAAATATTTTACAGACCTGACGGTCTTCCTCTTCCACCGGGTTTGATTGCGATAGAGGAAATTGCAGAGGATCCGCAAGCAAGTACTCCAACCCATTTTGGAGTCGGGGTCACTCTATTTCCTTCATCAGAAGTTAATCCGCCAGAAGTGGAGGTTCCTGTAGAATCGCTAGGCAATCTATTGGATAGACTTAAAATGTCTGAACAACCGTCATCATCTAGGACTGTGTCAAATGACACAGCGACAGCAGAAGCCCCTGCTATCACTCCGACAATGTTTGCCAGCGTACCAGCTGTCCCGACTAGCTCACAACCGCTAGAAGGAGTCCACCAAGGGACTATTTCGACAGTATGGTCTGTTCCAGTTTGTTCATCCAGAATAATATCCGACAACCCTTATGTTGAGACTCGCCAAATTGATCCATTTGGAGGTCAATTTGGGCAATCCAGTCCCCAAGGACAATCAATCCCCTTGAGTTCTAGATTGCTACCGTATGGGGGGCAGTATGCCCTTTCATTACCCCCTCCGGGAGGGTACCCATACGTGAGTTCACAACAGTATTCAGGTTATACTAGAATTGCATCAAGTAGTGGGTACCTATGCTACCTCAACAACCAAGGGTTGTATATTCTATGCAACAGTGTGTACCTATGACGAACATCCCAACCACACCGGCTAATGTAACAGTGTCACAAGTTCAAGCGATGCCTGTTGCATGTCAACCTGAGGTTGTAATGCAACAGCCCCTTGACCTTGGGTCACAACCACAATCGCCAACTGGTGAGGCGACACAGGTCCAAACAGGTACAATTACCCCACACCTCGGTCCAACGGTTAGCATAGCACAACAAAACATGGCTTCACAACCATGGTTAGTGCAATACCAACAACCACAATTCCAGCAGGTGTACCAAGGTTCTGAGCAGCAGATCTTTGCGAACAGTGGACAACCGTATATCCAAAACGGTCAAAACCAACCACTTTACAGTGGTCAAGTCCACCAACCGTATCAGTCATACCAACATGAATTACATTATGCTGGTATGCAAAGGCCCACTGATCAAGCGATTCCATCGTACCCTAGTTATGCTTCGCCTAACCTGAATCAATAGTTACCATTCATGGCGACTTTAGAGTTACCCGATTTACACCGGTTAACCAACGATCCGATTGCTTATGCCCCTTGGTGGCCAGCGATTCCTCATAAACTTCCATCTGACATTCCTAAATTCAATGGAAATCCAGGTGAAGACCCATCGAATCACGTGATGACTTTTCATCTGTGGTGTTCGTCGAACACCCTAAACGACGATTCAATAAGGCTTCGCCTCTTTCAGAGGACATTGACAGGTCCAGCGGCTAAATGGTATATTGAATTGCCAAGAGCCTCTTTCGACAATTTCAGCTCCTTAGCCACGACCTTCTTAACCCATTTTCAACTGCCAATAAGGTATGAAACGGGAACAGAAATATTAACCAACTTCAAACAGACAACTTCCACCCATATATCTGATCATATACATGAGTGGTGTCGTCGTCGTAGGATGGTAAAAACGTAGGTTCCCGATCAGCTATTAGCTGAATGGTTTATCAAGTCGTTACTTCCGGCTATAACGGAAGATGTGGACAAGGCGGGAGTCGTAACAGAGGAGCAAGTCATTGCTCGTGCTCAATATCTAGACTTAGTATATACTCAGTCTGGCACACTCTACGACAAAATACCCGATGCCCCTAGACCAGAATTCTCAATTCCTCCTCCTCCTAAATCGAATAGTGACTCTCATGACGGTGATGGCGTGATTGGCACGACAAACGTGAAATCGATAAAGGCTTCGTCAAAGAAAGCCTGTAAGAATTCGTATCAAAATGAAAAAGAAATTCTTGCTTCGGAAGTAAATGTCGTATCAGCAGATAAAGGCAAAGAAACCAATCAACCAGGAAGCAAGAAGAAGCAAAACAAAGGGAAGAAGAAAAAACAGGGTGAATCATCTCCTCGAAAAAATTCTTCAAACCCTCCTGGGTAAGGGAAACCAAATTATCCATGTCAAATATGTGATGAGGAGGATCATTACACAAAGAATTGTCCATTCAAAGCTGAGTTAAAGAGGTTCTTTAAAAGTTCCCAAACCTCAGCTGTGTTGACTGATCCGTTCCCCAACCCAGGTCAAAATATGGTTGATAGTGGAAATGCTCCCCCGTCGCAAGTGCTTATGTTGTCGGTTTCAAAACAGCAGAATGATGCTTTGATATCGACAAGGAACAAAGATTACGGGAATCCTCAGCTGTCGAACGACAAAGGAAAAGATCAACCAAGTAGTTTGACAACAACTTCGACAGAAGTTGTACCGCCCATCATTCCTGAATTAACAATAAAACCGCCAAAGGGAGTAGTACACAAGTCAACATTTAATCCTCGCGCCAGGGCGGCGCAGCATTATAACATAGTGGAAGATTTGGCCCAATCGCCATCCGCTATGTCGACTCTTGAGGTACTGCAAAATTGTCCATCCCAAAGGCAGGCGTTGTTATCGGCTATTGGTGGGGTTGATCCTAAGGATTCCAATCTTGTATCCTTTGATCACAAAGGATACGATCCTCAGTTACCAGCTTAACTAGCTTTCCTTATTCAAGTGAAAGCCCTCAACAAAACTGTTCACAGAAAAATTATTGATGAGGGAGCATCAACATGTATTATGTCGATGAGTTGCTAGAAAACTTTAGGATCTCCAACCTTGTCGCGATCTTCGACGACATTAAAAGCTTTCGATGGAAGGACTTATACCCCGTACGATATCCTTAATAACTTGAAGGTTGAACTGGGGGGAAAAACAGTAGAAATTGATGTTGAGGTCATTGATGGAAATCTTGACTATAACATCCTACTGGGTAGACCATGGATTTATGCCATGGCAGCTGTTGTGTCGACATATTTTAGGAAGATCGCATTCCCGTTTGAAGGAGGGATTACGGTCGTCGACAAACAGAACTTCCTCCCTAATGGTTCACAAGTTACAGGAAGCATTCCCATGATCCATTAGAGCAACCATTCGCTTCAAGATATCGGAGTAGGATTATTGAAAGACCCCACATTGATGGGAACTTTCGCGCTACCACCTCCTATTTACATGGGAAATATACCGTTTGTAGCAACCTGCAACATGATATCTTCCACGAAGGTCGCAAAAGACAATGTCAACATGGATCATGCAATTGTTTTGCCCCCAAGCCCTTTAGAAATATTGTAGCAATCAATGTTTCAAACATGGGAGGCGAACCCAAATCAATGCTCGTCAAGCGTTTGGGTAGATAGGTCTAGAGAATATGGTACCTATTTAGATCCTTGGTCAAAAGTACATGGGACTGACGAGGGAATCTTACAATCAATGTTGATTGAGGGGGCACCATGGAATGATCACCACCATCATTCCCTTCTTCCGGAATATGAAGAAGATACTCAACATGACCTTTATCACCCTTCAGTTTTTGAATTCCTAACAAATACTGTAAACACAGTGGATTCCGAGTGAAACTTATCCAACATTGAAGAGACTATAGCCATAAATATCTTGACTAAAACAAATGTTGTAGAGAATATTTATGTCGGCAAAGGTTGTTCCCCTTCAGAACTTGAAATATATAATGCTCTTTTTCGTGAATTCAGAGATGTCTTTGCTTGGTCATATGATGAAATGCCAGGCATTGACTTGAGTATCGTTGAACATGAAATTAAAATGTATCCTGATGTCAAACCAGTAAGACAACGGCTTCGGCAGGTGCACCCCAAGAAAGCCACTACCATTAAGACGGAAGTTGAAAAACTTCTCCATGCTGGATTCATCTACCCGGTTCCTCTAACCGATTGGGTATCGAATATTGTCCCTGTTATGAAGAAACAAGGGACGATCAGAGTGTGTGTCGATTATAGGGATGTAAACCAAGCTTGTCCGAAGGACAACTATCCTACACCCTTCATCGACCAGATAATTGATGAATGCGCCGGATGTGAAATCTTTTCATTTATGGATGGATTTTCCGAGTATAATCAAATAAATATCCGCCCACAGGATCAGTCAAAGACTGCATTTATTTGTCCATGGGGCACATTCGCTTATCGAAAATTACCCTTTGGTTTAAAGAACGCAGGAGCGACGTTTCAGAGGGTTATGAATTATGCCTTCCATGACATCAAGAACATTGTTCAACCTTATCTCGACGACCTTCCGGCTCATTCGCGAAAGTGGACTGATCATCCGCAGCATTTAAGAGCGATATTTCTACGTTGCCGACACTACAAGATAAGACTCAATCCGCAAAAATGTGTGTTTTGTGTCGGCTCTGGTCGTTTACTTGGCTTTGTAGTCTCTAAGGATGGGATTCGTCTCGACCCCTGCAAGGTTCAGGCAATCATTAATTTGCCTCCACCTTCAAATTTGCTTCAGATTCAGAAACTCCAAGGGAAAGCAAACTTTCTGAGGAGGTTCATTCCAAATTATGCAGAACTTGCTAAAGGTTATACTCGTCTTTTGAAGAAGGATGTACCTTTCGTCTGGGACCAGGTGGCGCAAGCTTCCTTTGATGCTCTGAAAGATTGTCTAGTAAATGCATCATTAATGTACGCCCCGGACTATCAAAGAGATTTTAACCTGTATCTGGCTGCAGCGGATACGACCATTGCGATGGTTTTAGTTCAAGAAGTCGATGGAATTGAACATCCTATATATTATTTAAGTAAAAACTTAAATGATATAGATATTAAATATTCTTATGTTGAAAAACTAGCGCTTGCAGCTGTTCAAGCGATTCAAAGGTTTCGACATTATGTCCTCTTTCAGAAAACTACCATTTTGTCAGATTGCAACCCCATGATTTATATACTGTCGCGACAATTGCTGGGGGGAAAATATTTTAAATGGATAGCCATCCTTCAAGAGTTTGATCTGGAATTTGTAAAATCCAAATCAAAGAAAGCTCTAGTTTTCGCAGAATTATTGTGTGATCTCCCATCGTCGTCCAACGATGAAACATCAGAAGAGTCAATCGTGGACAAAAGTTTGTTTTTGATATCTAAAAGTGATGAGTGGTATGGAGATATCATAGTTTATCTCCAAACCCAAAAATTCAGGCCAAACACCTCTCACTCCGAACAAAAACGTATACGATACCAAGAAAAAGACTACATGATCGTCGGTGATACACTTTACCGTCGTGGTATCGATACAGTTCTGAGGAGGTGCCTTACCCATGAGGAGGCCGAAAAAGCCCTGAATGAGTGTCATTCAGGCGCGTGTGGAGGACATCAATCTGGATATGCAACCGCACCAAAAATCTTACGAGCAGGAAACTTTTGGCCAACCATGTTCAAAGAATGCATAACCGCAGTCAGAAGTTGCCATGCTTGTCAAATTTTTGATAGAAAAACCAGACGACCACCCGCACCTTTACAGCCGATAGTTGCTGTTGGGCCATTCGCCAAGTGGGGCATCGATTTCATGCAATGTAACCCCACCTCGACTGGGGGGCATGGGTATATTATAGTCGTTGTTGACTATTTTACCAAATGGGCCGAGGCGATGCCTACATTGGATAACACTGGTGAAAAAGCTGCCCTTTTCTTTTTCAATCATGTAGTCGCCAGGTTCGGCGTACCATAGGCTATAGTTACATATCATGGATCGCATTTCTGCAATCACATGTTGGTCGAATTAGCTGCCAAGCTAGGCCTATCTCACGACAGCTCTACCCCGTATTATCCGCAAGCCAATGGACAAGTTGAAGCAATCAACAAGGTCTTGAAGCGTATGTTGCAAAGGATGATCGTGGTTCATAAAAGAAGGTGGCACCTAATCCTGTACTCAGACTTGTGGGCTTACCGAACGTCGGTAAAGAACGCAACCGGGTTCACACCTTTTCAACTGGTGTATGGCCTGGAAGCAGTCTTGCCAATCCAGTGCGAAATTTCGTCGCTTAAACTCGCAATCGATCTCCTCCCCAGAACTTCAGAAGAAGAGGCTCGTTTCTTGGAATTAATCCAGTTGGACGAAACCTGTCGCGACGCCGCTTTGGCTAATGAGGCCCATAAGAAACGAGTCAAAGCACAGTTCGACAAAAATGTCAAACCTCGTGTCTTCTCAGAAGGTGATTTGGTCTTACTTTATGACCAAGAATCCGATAAATTGGGAGCAGGTAAATTCAAATCCTTATGGATGGGCCCCTATATTGTTAAAAGGGTGTTAGCAAAAGGAGCCTACGAGTTAATGGATTATGACGGAATTCCAATAGCACAGCCCCGCAACGGGTTGTACCTCAAGCGTTACTATGCTTAAATAGTAACCTGCATGATTTTGTTGTATATTGTTTTCGCTAAAGTATTTGTTCTGGTCAAATGATCCACCTTTTTCATTTGTGGCAGATGTCGAACCTTCTGGAGACATGTGTTGGATATGCCGACGGAGCGAGTCGTAGTTCGCGGAACCTATCCTCCGCAACCTGGGCCATTTTTGATCCAAGCGGCGAGTTAGTAAGTTTCAGAGGTGTGTGTATTGGGCAATCAACAAATAACATCGTTTAGTATAGTGCGTTGATAGAACTACTCTCTGATGCCATCATGCGTGGCATACGCCGACTAATTGTCAGGCTAGACTCACAGCTCGTAATACTACAACTCAATGGTATATATTCCGTTCGCAATCCAGCTATTTATCGCATGTTCCTAAGGGTTAAGATTTTGGAAAGACAATTTGATTCGATTCAATACGAACATATTTCCAGAAACTTGAACACATTAACCGACTCATTAGCAAATTATGTGTTATATAGACATTTGCGACATTTATAAAAGAGACATATCATCAATGATTGTACATATGGATCATATAACTCAACCAAAATAAAACTCGAAAATCAAAATATATATAAGCTGTTTATCGTTCATACATAATGTTCTGTAACCAAGACAAAAATTGGTCATATGACCTAAAACTCAAAAAGTGCTAGGGGGCACCCTAGCCTAGTGGTGCTCATGATAGCACGTCACGGCCTGTGCAATCATGCGCAAGAGACGAGTCCATCATCTAGGCACGCCAGTAGTATGCCGCTGCAACTGTAAAGGTAACTCATCGATCCGTACATCCGGAATACCGAGAGTAAGGCTCTCAACCTACTCCTGCACAGCTGTAAGGGTCTCAGTATCGTCAAGGTCGCGAAGAATAACTCTCCTAGCAGGCTCCACTGCTAGGGCAGCAACTGGCGGTCTCGAACGAACTGTTGGACGGACAGGACCAACATCTGCATGCACCCAAGAGTATGATTAAAAGTCTTGATAGAATAAAGCACAGCAACATTATGAATACAACAGTAAACAGTGATATGGTCAAAGAGTTTACCAATAGCACCCCACTGTTC
Source organism: Pinus tabuliformis (assembly GCA_031772625.1). Classification (NCBI taxonomy): domain Eukaryota; kingdom Viridiplantae; phylum Streptophyta; class Pinopsida; order Pinales; family Pinaceae; genus Pinus; species Pinus tabuliformis. Next base: position 1,872,855,744 of record CM062817.1, read on the forward strand.
GCCATCCGGTAGCACCAAATCCGAATCACCTCGGAAATCCATACCCACATATGGATACTCGGAAAAGACCATCTCCTGGCGCTCGAACCACCTGAAGAAGGCATCAGTGAAACTGATCTGAGGTTGACCAGCATGCCTAGACATGTGATCGACCCACCTCTGCATGCGTGGCTCGGTCGGAGAAGGCAAGTCGAGTATAATATACTGAGGCTGCATCAGTGGGATTTTCTCCAAGGCGAAGGCAGTCAGAATAGAACCAAATCCAAAATTCTTCAGCTTCCCGTCCTTTACCTTGGTCAATTGACTTTTCATCTGAATACTTTCGGTTGGAGACACTCCAAGGCATGCTGCACATAAGATCTGTTGGCAACATGTAGAGTTGCGCTACCGGCCATCCTACCGATGGTATACAGAATGGACCTGAGAGACCTGTCAGTAATCTCACGGATAACAACCTTGCCATCTCTGCTCGGCTGGGAACCTTCCCGTAATACGGGCGGACATAATCTCTCACGGAGTCGGTCCCCCGGGCCATACCTGACAAAGAAATGGGGGCACCTCGCCTTGACAATCCAGTCAAGAAGTAGATGTCCTCTATGGTCAAGGGGATGGATTTTCCCTTAATCTGGAATACTTGGTTAATGGGATCCCAAGCATCAAGCATATACTGCAGCAAAGTGATCTGTGCTCTCATGCTAGAGATACGGAAAAACTTCAGCAGGCCACAGTTCCGCAGCGCGTTCACCGTGACAGGGTCATGGAGGGCAATCATGTCCTCCTCTTCACGTTCTCGTTCTCGCCATGTAAGGGAAATTTTGTTGAAAGATCCCTGCAAAACAAACAAGAGAAGGAGTAAGTTCCTGAATTTGATGAAAAACTGGAAAAAATTCATCAAAAAAGGTGCTGGAAACTCAGTTTTTTGAGCCCAACGCAGGCAGGCAGTGTCCTACCTGCGTTGAAGGTCAGGCTGCCTTAAGGCAGCTTGACATTCAACGCAGGTTTCGAATGGGAAACCTGCGCTGAAGTTAGGGCGCTCTGGCAAAACCCCTGAGGCTCAGAAGGACTGAAAAACAGGCACAAAACTGAAAAAGGAAACCATGAAAAGAAAGAGCTAGGGTTTAGCTCCTACCTGGTCCAGACGGCGCTGAAAAGCGTCCACAGAATCTCCCGGAATCAGCTAGTGAAAATCAAGGGGGAAGAGGCACCTCCAGAGCTCCAACAAACCAAATGCAAATGAAATGGTAAAATGAGAGGTAAAAACACCTTTTAATGGATTTTTACGTAGTTCAAAGCAAAATATTAGGGTTATAATCTCATTTTCATGCAGATATTATTCATTTCTAACAAAGTTTGTTGCAGCAATTGAAAATGCAGTACTATCCTTGAAAAGAGAAAAGCTAGTAATGGTAAAAAATCAAAATTTGACCATATAATCGAGCAGTTTTAGCATAAAGTTCATGCTCGTTAAAAAATAAACGCAAGATCCGAGCAGTTTTAACGGGGTCTTCATGCTCGTTAAAAAATAAATATAAGCAGTGAGCAATGTTTCCTCGAGAGTTTAAGCTCATTTTTAAATAAAAAATGAACCTATTCCGATAAATAACCACTGTGATCGTAAATTTATCAGCCATAAAAACCTTGGTCGTGTTTTCACCTGCCACCTCCACTTTCATTTGGCCAATCGTTCACCTCCATATGATTTTTTTCCCATTTTGAGGAATAGCTGCGAAGAGTGATTTCACCTAGCCATCCTTGTGACACTGCCGTGATTGGAAAACTCCAACCTGTACCTGGAATCAGTTGCTATCCCTGTTTATCACTCGTTCCTCAAAAGACGAGTCTTCTTTAAGCTCTTTTCATCTGACTCATAAAATATGAAAAGATTGCCGAGTTTTGGCCTTCTAGCTCGTTAAAAGGACCGGAAGAGCTATCCCTCCTCTAGATTTTAATCTTTTTGGACCTGAGGGATTATTGCACAAAAAGGTTGAGTGCTTTTTTTATTCGGCTCGTTAAAGTTATCGAAAAATCATCCCTTCTGTATTGTTTTATACTTTTTCGGACTTAAGGGATTAGATGACGAAAAAGGAATTTTGGAGTTAACTTTCTATACCTTTTCAGACTCTCTAAAAATGAAAAGGACCGAGTTTTCCTTGTCGTTAGACTCATTAAAATGATTAAATAGCAACAAACTTGTCTTTAGACGAGAACGAGTTTCCCTATCGCTAGGCTCGTTAAAACATAGCGATGGGCTTGCCCGAAGGGCAGGTTATAGAACAAGCATATGTTATCCTCCTCAAGCTTGACAAATATAAAGAGGTACTGGTTAGAAATGACTGGGGAAAAATTGGGAGAATCTCAAAGCTTTAATGGTAGCAAGTCGCTCTTGAACATGACACTTTTCCTCTGTACCACATCGGGTTGGGTTGTTTCATTCACCGGTCTCATCACCATGGTCTCGCCAAACCATCCACATTTGGGGTAATGCTACCGATCCATCGCATCAGTGTCGTTATATGTTCAAGAGATGTTGTTCGGAAAGAGTCAACCGTGTCCCATCCACTGCCATACATTATCCTTCATCCATTCATGACCGCCACCCTGAATCATATGTCACAGATTGTTTTCACCTCCATTAAAATCATTAGCTCCATTCCGTGTCACTGATGTGGGATTCATTAAGGCCCTCCTTTGAAGGATCACTTATTGTCGACTTCAGCTCATTATCCAAGAAGTTGATCTAGGAACAACCCCCTCAATACTTTGAAGCTTGCATGCCTCAATGGCAAGTTTCTCACTTCCGGCGACAGGTATACATCAATGACCTTCGATCGAAAGATTTTGCGTGGTGTTCGACGCCAAGTCCTTTATTCACACCACGTGAATTGTACTGCAGTACCTTGAGGGTCATTATCATTATCGTTGATTCCTCTCGCGCTTGTTAACGGTTTACATCATTGACCGGTAATCAAGTGATGTCTTTCCATGCTCGACTTTAGCGCAATTCTCACATGGATCGACTTGTACTTAGAGTGAAGATCGAACGAGTTTGAAGACCCCGGATCTAGTTTCATCCATCCGAGCTGCGATATATATTAAGGAAATATAAAGACATTTGACATGTACATCATTGCAGCAGATGATCATCCTACTCAAAGGATGATAATTTTCACCAAAATTATCAATCTACCATCAGACGATCGTCTGTTCTATGTACCAAAATGAATTTATAAAGCTGAGCATGGGAATGCCCACCTCAGCTAGATCATGAAAGCAGTATGAAAAATAATGTATTATATTGTATCTTATTACAGGTCACCTCTCAGCGATTGAATGAACTTCGGATCCTCCTGATAAAGCATTTCACCCGATAAACGACCTCATACTTTAGGGGGCAACTGTTATAGACATTTTTGTGCCTTACAGCATGAAGCATGAAATGTCCATAATCTAAGGGATCCAAAGTCCCTAAACATGTTGTTCCTACCCCTAGAGGAACAAGGTCAGCAAACCACAACACTGAATAAAAGTTCTCCACCTGAAAACACTCAAAAACAAGGCAATTCTGGATCATGTCAACTGCTCCACTGAGCATCTGCGTTGAATGTCAAGTGCTCCACTGTCTACCTGTGTTGAATGTCAACTGCAAAGAAGGATACCTGCGCTGGGCGAGTTTGGACATGTGGCACAGTCATTCCTCAAGGTGTCAATGCCCAGGAAGCTTCCAAAATGACACTTGGATCAGGGAATTCGACTGGTGATGAGTAAGAGGTTCTAGATCTCCAAGTGGAAGCAAGAACCTCCAAGTGGACTCAAGAACTGAAGAATAACTGAAGTGAGATAGGACACTAGTCAGCTTCATGCCAGCCTCAAGCTGACTCATCCTTTCTCCAAAACTCCTATATATAGATCTCTCTCATGAGGTCTAGGGAAGCTGGAATCTTGTTAATGTAAAGAATTGTTGTTGGTTTGAGTTTAGAACTATTGGGTGATTTGCTTTGAAGGAGGTGAAGAGGAGATTTATTTCTGCTGGGAAGGTGATGCTGGATTGGGCCTGTTATGGTTGTATCACTTCCTGAACCTTACTTCTTCCATTAATAAAGCATTTGAGGTTCTTCTATATGCATGTGTCTCAATGGTGTGTTGTTATACTTGTGTATTTGATTTATTCTAATCCTTGAATCAATTATGAATGTATGCTTCTTGTAGTTTCCCTCTCTTGCCATTTTGCAGGATCTTGGTGTAGCTGGGCCAGTGAAAGAGCAAGGAGCTGGGGGCAAGCACCAAGGAGAGAAGATTGGATCAACCATTAGCGAAAGACATCGGTTAGTGGATCTCTTTCTTCCCTCTTTTACATCTCATAAAGAAGTAATCTCAGATAGCTTTGCTTTGATTGTTGCTAAGGAACTATCACCCTTAGAGTGGGATAGGGTCATTCCGTATTGGATACTTTTCCCAACAACATCATGATATCTGCAATTTTTCCTACCAGGTGGATTCTTCTTGTATCTCTTGGTTTCCTTCTTGGTCTTTTAAGACTCAACTCCTTTATTGTTTTTGCTAGAATAGGAATCTCTCTAATGGCTTGTAGCAAGGGAATCTTGATACAGACATTCTTCAATTCATCTAGAAAATCATAGTCAGGCAACAAGATTTGTTTTTCCACCCCTTTGTTAATTTGTAATATTTCAAGGAAAGGAGGCGTGGATGAAGATGCAGGTTGCTCAACTATAGGATTTTTGGGGGTTGACTATTTTTCTTTTTCTTTTTGAATGGTTGGGTTTTGAAGAGATGCTTCCTCAGAACCTTTATTAACTTTAAGATAATCCTCCTCAGAAGTACCTTGCTCTTGAATATCTATAGAAGATTTTTCTAGAACTCTACCAAATCTGAGTTGGACATCATTAATAGGAACAATCATATAGGTAGGAAATTGTTTTCCTTCTACCATGTAAGCATTCTGACGATTTTTGTTGTTGGGATTTGGCAATGGCTGGGCTGGTAGTTGATTTGTCTTTTGTTGAAATGGAAGCAAGAGTTGAGAATTTGGATTTTGTTGAGAAGGTTGTTGTTGTGGGAATGGTAATGAAAGTTGTGGGTTTTGATTTGGAATTGGTGGATTTTGTTGATTTGGAAAAGATGGAGGATATTGATAAAATTGAGCAAATCTCCCATAAGGATTTTGCATCCCTTGTGCCCATGATTGGTATGGATTTTGAGGTTGGGGCCAAGGTTGTTTCCAAGAATTCCAATTTGGCGGAAGCTGAAAGTTCATAGGATTGTTAAATCCTTGATTTTGTGGCCCCTGCCATGGTCTTCTTGAAACAAAACAAAGGGACTCTACTAAATTTGGATCTTCCTAAAGACAGCTTTGAGCCCATGAATTGAAGGACAATCCTTGGTCTCATGGCTTTCTGAGCAAATCATACATGTTTCTACAACTTTTGCATCCAAGGGGCATTCCCTTAGAGCATGTTTCTTTCTACATTTTGGACAAAATATGGCCAAGGCATCAGCTTCTGCTTTCTGCTTGTTTTGTATTTTAAGGGTGTCTAGTTGTTCACTAAGGCTCCCTAGAATATCAGTTTTGAACTCATCAAGCATATTGCCAATCTCTTCCCTACTTATTGATCCAGTTGCAGATTTGTTTGCTCTAATAAGAGAAGGATCTCTCGGCCCTTTTCCAGTTTTAGATTTTCCCCTTGAGAGATGGACACATAGTTCTGCTATGTCATGAAGTGGAAGTTGAGAAATATCTCCCTTCCCCATCATGTTTAAAATATCTATCCATTCATCTCTAATGGCTTTCAATAGAAGGGCTTTCAAGGTTTCCTCATCTAAATTACTCATTTTTGCTCTCTTTAAGTTGTATTGAAATCTTTCAAGTAAATCCTCCAAGTTTTCATCTTCTCTTTGCATCATCTTGAATACCTCATCCTTATGATTGGTGGGCATACAATAATCTAGGTATCTATCCAAAAATGTTTTTTTCATATCATTCCAAGTCCTAATAGATTGAGTGACTAATCCCATGAACCATTTCAAAGTAGCTCCTTTCAATGTTGAAGGAAACATTTTGAGTTTTGAGAGTCTTCCATATAGTCATAGGTTCAGCACAAGACTTCAAACTCAAATATAAATGTTTCAGGATCTTCACTGCGCAACCCATAAAATTTTGGGAGAACAGATGGTGAAATGTTTTTCATTGTTGTATGAGTTTCCTCATCAGCTATAGGGAATCCAAACGAGTTATCTCCATCCATATTTCCCCCATTGTTACCTCTACCTCCTCCATTATTTCCTCTTCCTCTACCTCGACCCCCTCCTCCAAATCCATTTACTACTTCCTCTGTCATGATAGTTTCCTCAGAGTCCTCAGAGTCCTCTGGTTCTTCTATTAATGGTGAATGAGGAAGAGTTTCTCCCTCCTCTTATTCAGGTGATTCTACTTCTTTGATTACAATATGTTCCCCTGTAGAAGTGAAGAAGGGTTCTTCTCCTAGATCATATTTAATAGATAGCGTGGGAGAGTCTCCTAATTCGGCTGTTGTCCCTTGAATTCCGTGAATCCTAAGGTTGGGAGTATGAGTCGGAGATGATGGCGGTGTATCTTGTATATGCCTTGAAGTAGCTGGAGTTGTGAAAATCAAACTTTTGGCCCTAAATATAAACCTTCCCCTAGAATCTCTTGCTCTATGCATGTCATTCTTTTATCTTTTTTAATTTATTTTTAAGTCAGGCTAATAATTCTCTTTCTAATCTTCCAGGTCACACTAGGTGCAAGAAGAGAGCATAATCAAGAAATTATTGAACTAATAACTCTCTTTTCTGATCCTCCAGATCGCGCTAGGTTCAAGAGGAGAGCATACTTCAAGAAGTTATCAAATTTCCCTTCTTTTTTTTCTTTTTTTTTGTAAGAGATTGGCTACCTAGTTACACTTCCCCAGCAACGGCGCCAAAATGTTTAGTCAATTTAGTATGTCCTAAATTGCTACATTAATTATCAATCTGGGAGTCGTAAACTGATGAATTGTGGCGCACTATATGTGCAAGAAAACCTCTTTCATACTTTTTATCAATTTATTTTGTTTTTGGGGGTTTTATCTTGGTTTGTCTCCTAATGCAAATGATAATCCTATTCCTAAGTTTTAAGAATACTTTTAGAAGGCAAGTTTGGGTATATATTTTAAGGCAATTGTGTCCTCTATAATGATTTCCAGAACTTAACAGTTCAGAAGTTCTTAAAACATATTAGTGATGAAATTAATACTTTAACAAGAATGGAAATGTGTTGCTATTCAAATCAAACAAGTAATGAACTACTGATCATGAAATCACTGTCTATGCTACTTATCTAAATACAGAAAGAAAAATGAGTTAAGCTACTGCACTCAAACAAATCAAAAACTACAAACTAATAAAAGTAAAATCAATTTACTTCATTTATAGTCTGTGCTCGCCAAGTAGTCTAAGATATGGCTCTAGAGATAATGTCAATAATATGAGGAATTGATATCTAATTGAAAAAAAATAAAGCTAAAATCAAATCACATCATTCATAGTCCAATAGCTCGCCAAGTAGTCTAAGCTATGGCTCTGGAGATAACGTCAATGATGAGGAATTTGATATCTAATTGCAGAAAAATAAAGCTAAAATCAAATCACATAATTCATAGTCCGATATCTCGCCAAGTAGTCTAAGCTATGGCTCTGGAGATAACGTCAATGATATGAGGAATTTGATATCTAAACTAACTGACATAGCGAATGAATAAAACTAAAATCAAAGCATAACTAAAATTGAAAAGCTAAGAAAAGCAAAGTCAGCAGAGAGGCTAATCTCATGTCACTAGTTATCGTAAAAATTGTATGAAAATGCTCGGGCCTAGCCTATCCTGAAACACACACTGATCAGTGTTAGCAATAATATACAATGCTTGAAAAATCATGTACAGGACTGTAACGTTAACATCATAACTATCTTATGAAATATACACAGGTGAAAAAATTATGAAATATGTACAATGGAAACAAGGAAACAATACATAAAAACTTTACAGCAATAAAGAAAACAAAACCTCAGTGTGCAGGGGCCCTCTGCACGGCCTTGGTCAACACGCTATCAGTCTGGAATTACGCTCACACAGTCATATAAAACAGAGTCTTGTTATATTTCAAAACAGAGGAAGACTCCTCTCGTTACAACAACAGGACCAGTTCACGGCATAGTACAATGACTAACAGCAAAACAACATCAAAAACTAACTAGCTCTATGCGTTTGCAAACACGTTATTTATAAGGGAAATTACATAATTGTTTTCTTATGAAACACCTTCAACAGAGGACACGTAAAAAGACAGCATCCATGAGTTTAGCATGATGGTTGCCGAGATCATTCAATCTATCAAAATATGGTTGTTGGATTTGTGTCATGGAGGCAATCTACAGCTGTCAAAATGAACCCAGAGATCTAGGAACAGCCTTAGACCCTTCACTTGTTGAAAAACAGGGACCTGTTGCCATAGGACTCCTTCGTTTGACCACGGCTTTCCTTTATGAATCTAGCTAAACCAATAGGACCTGATCCATGTCCATATCATTCCTAAATTGCCCACGTGCCTCATTTTGCTTTATGACACATGTAACCTAGAGATCAACAAAAACAACTGCGGAAAGTTGAATCAGTTGCGGAAAGTGGCTGCATTCCGCAACTAATGAGAAAAATCTAATTCAAATAGCAAACACAAAAACATAGTTAGAAAACCTCTTAAATGCTCTTTTAGAATCAATATGCAATGATCTTTGATATTTTATGAGGTACTGGTGAGGGGAAAAAGTCTAGGAAAATGTGTAGGAGAGATGTAGTTTCAGAGCTCAACAGGTTCAAGTTGCAGTAGGACGAAGTGCAGTATCTTGTAGCTGGAAGAAAGATTGCTCTATCTTGACCTTGTTTACCTTGGGAAAAGTTTTCTTGGTCTAGGAAGATCTTAGGAGGAACCTATATTAGGGTCTCTATAGAAAATTGTAAGACCAAAATTATAGGGTCGAAGTAGTAAGACGAGTTGCAGTATTGAAGTTGGTGGGTTGAAGTTATAGTTTGATGTTGATTATAGAATCAAGGAAGGAATTGTTGAAGGGGTTTAATTGGTACTTGTAGAAGGAATTGGTCTAGGGAGTGGGTCTTTGTATCTCATTTGAAGAAATTCTATAAGAAGAAAAGAGTTTTTTAGGATTTTCCTTTGGAGGGGGTTTTCCCTAGCTAAAAGCCTAATATTTGTGTCCTCTGTTGTTGTTGTTTATTTTCTTAATATTTGTTTGATGAAAATATTTAATTAAATAATAAAATAAGTGTAACTAAGTTCACAAGAAAATATTAAGGTTAAGGAAAATAATGAAGTAATAAGCTTCCACTTTGTATTTTCCAACATGGGATCAGAGTTAAGGTGAACAAAGAAGGCAGATGGAAGGATACTAGAAAAGGTTGATTGTCAGGGGGAAACATTTGTGGAATAACTCAAGAAAAGAAGTAGAATACCTATTGATATAGGGTTTCTACATTGAAGAATACCAAGACTACATCAAGCTCTCATCAAAGGAAGGGTTGGGAAGAAGACTACAAGAAGGGTGTTGATCTCTCTTAGGAAGGAGATCTATTTGGAAGGCATCTTTGAAGGAAGCATCAAATATATTGAAAGAATAAAGAAGTTTGAAGACATCATCAAGTAGAATCTTGGTTATCAAGGAAGTTTCACATTATTACTCAATTCCTAAAACTACAGGCCATATGGGTTCTTTTGGCAAGGAGAGCAATAAGCTCGTTAGAGCATCAAATTACCTAGCATGGAAGAAAAGGATTGACCCAAAACTCATAGAACATGAGGTAATGGAATATTTTGTTTGGGAAATTACTGAACCTAGCAACAAAAATACTCAAGAACTATAAAAATACAAGAAATGGGAAGTTAGGGCACAAAGGATCATAATTGAATCCATTAAAGATCCTCTTGTTCCATTTGTTGAAAATTTCAAGACTTTCAAGGGTATGCATGATAAGCTAGTAAGCTTGTACTTTGTAAGTACATTAGGATAAAAGATGTCTTTGTGGAATAAGATATATTGAATGAAGAAATCAAAGGATGAGGATATGACATCCTTCCTCATTAAAATGTCTCAATTAAGAGACCATATGCATGGGCTTAGAGAATCAATTTTTGATTCAAAAATGGCCATATGTGTATTGAATGCACTACCACCAAAATGGAGCATCTTTGTAACAAGCATCTACTCTAAGAAATATTTAACTCCTTTTTATGAGCTATGGGCTCAATGCATTCTGGAAGAATCAAGGATCAAGGTAAAAGATGACATTGGATCCAATCAGAAGTCTCAAGCATTTCTAGCTAGAGTCAAGAAGTTGAAGAAAGGAAATTTTGGTAAGTCCAAGAAGAAAGATATGTCCAAGGTTCAATACTTTAAATGTAATGATTTTGGACACTTTAATAGGGATTGTCCAAACCAACAGAATAACAAGAGAAAGGAAAGGAGTGAGCTCATGTAGTTGATGTTGTGAGAAAACCTCAAAAGAATCCGAAGAAAGAATATGTGAAGGATCTTTACTATTAAAGAAGGCACTTTGTCTCTCAAGCTCCTTATAAAAAATTATCTTTCCTTCAGGACAATATGCATTTTTGTTTATATAAGAGTCTTGATTTTGCATAACATCATAGAGTGTAGCATGTGATACAGGCATATCTAGATTGATTTTTCATTATATTCCTTTCAATGTTACAATACATATATATACATGTTGAAGCATTCATAAACTCAAATCCATAACCCTGGATTAGAAAATAATTGTATTTCCCTTGACTAGATCTAAAAAATACCATGGGTAGAAATCCGTCATGCCAAAAACCATATGAAAAGCCCATGCACAAAACCATGGGTAGGTTCACCCACCATCTTTGGGTCTGACCCCCATCCTTGGGTCCACACAAAAAAGAAATTTTGGGCGCTCCCACAGACCCTGTGCAGGGGGACTACCACCCCCTGACAGGGGGGGCTTATGGCCCCCTTGTGACTCCACTCACTGCACCTTGTGCAACATACAACACGTAACCATAGTCATGTAAATAATATAACACATACCCAACATTCTCCCACTTGTTGTTTTATTTCCACACAGGGGGTCACATGAGTGATTAGTCATTGGTCCAGACCTTCAATGCCCATGGTTTCTCTACACGAAGAAAAATTTTGAGTGCTCACAAATTTCATCAATGCATCTACAACATTATCAAAGTGTCCACCTTAACCATCAACACCTTTTTCTCCTCAACCATATCCCACACAAAATGATATTGAACATCAATGTGCTTTGTCTTCGAATGATAGTCAGGGTTCTTTGCCAATAAAATTACAATTTGGCTATCACAGTCTATCCTTATAGCTTGTTGTACCAACCCCATAATTGAACACAGTCTATACAACCAAACTACTTCCTTTCTTGCATGATTGGATGCCATGTATTCAACCTCTATAGTTGAAAATGCCAATATAGATTGCCTCTTGCTTATTCAACTAACTGATCCTCCAAATAGGTTAAACACAACCCCACTTGTATATCTTATCTGATCCAGATCTCTAGCCTAGTATACATAAAAAAAGCCACGAATGTCCGAAAATCTAACCAATATTGGTCTTCCTTGGTAGCACAAACAATAATCATTAATTCCACGCAAATACCTAAAATGTCATTTCACTATTGTCCAATGGTCCTTCCCTAGTTTTGATATGAAATTGCTCCATACTCCCATTGCCTATGCAATGTCTGGTCTAGTTCAAACCATTGCATATATCAGGCTATTAACTACACTCACATGTGGAACATGGGACATGTCCTCCTCTTGTGTCTTGGGAAACTATTCAATAGAATAAAACTTTACACTTACATGAATAGGAACCTTCACTAGTTTACTATCCTCCATATTAAACCTCTATAATATTGTCTCAACATACTTCCTCTAGTTTAATTTCCATGCCCAAAATATAGTTTGTGGCACCAAGATCCTTCATGTCAAATTTAGAGGAAAACTGGGTCTTCAAATATTGAATAATTTATTTGTCATTTCCAATAAACAACATATCATCCACATACAAGACCAGATAAATAACACGGTCACCAATTAATTTAAAATATACATAATGATCCAATTTTCTCCTTGCAAAGCCAAGTCCCCATATATATGTATCAAATTTTTGATAGCACATCCTTGGTGACTATTTTAACCCATACATAGACTTTTTTAACTTGCATACCAGTTCTTTCTTACCCTTTACTACAAAGCCTTCAGGTTGCTTCATGTAGATCTCTCCTTCTAGATGCCCATGAAGAAATGTTGTCCTCACATCCATCTGTTCTACTTCAAAATCAAAAGAAGTAGCAACAGATAAAAGTAATCTAATAGAAGCTAACTTGGAAATAGGAGAAAAAATATCACCAAAATCAATTCCCAACACCTAGGAATAACCTTTTTCTACCAATCAAGCTTTGTATTTCTCCACATTTCCTTTTTCATTCATCTTATTCTTAAACACCCATTTTCTGCCAATGGGTTTCCTTCCATCCAACAACTTCACTAGATCCCAAGCCTCATTTTTTTCTAAAGATGTCAATTCTTCAACCATGACCTCTTTCTCAAGTTTGCCATCCTCTGAATCGATTGCTTCCCTGACAATTCTGGGATCATCATTAGTAATATATAAAGAGAAATTTGAATAGAAAGTAGATGGATTGTACTTCTTTGGATTCCTTCTCTCTCAAACTGATCTTCTCAAAACTGGAGTTTGTGGCTCTTCCTCTTCTAATTCATATTTTGTTGTAGAGTCTGATTCTTCCTGCTTCAGATCAAACTTTATATTTTCAGGTTCCTTTGGTAGGCCTTCATGTTTAATAACATCCTTCACCTCTCTAAACACCACATCTCAGTTGTACACAACTTTCCTTGTTTTTTGGTTCCAAATCTTATAACCTTTTAAACCATCCTTATACCCAATAAAGATGCACCTTTCAGATTTACTATATAACTTGGTTCTTTTCTCCTTTGGAACATGTACATATGTATCATAGCTGAATACCTTGAGATGTGAGAGATAGGGCTTCTTACCAGTCCATACCTCATGTGGATTCTTATCCTCCAACGTTGATGAAGGTGATCTATAAAATCTGTAATATGCAGTATCCACTACCTCTACCTAGAATTCCTATCCTAACCCAACACCGTTGATCATGTTTCTTTCCTTTTCCATCAACGTCCTATTCATTCTTTATGCAACTCCATTTTTCTGAGGTGTCTATGGAGTAGTCCTTTGTCGTGTTATACCAAACTTAATACAAAAATATTCAAATTCCTTCTTGTAAAACTCTCCACCATTATCTATTCTCAACACCTTAACCTTATTCTCTATCTAATTTTCCACCAGAACCTTAAATTATTTAAACCTATCAAAGACTTAAAATTTCTTTGTAAGGAAAAATATCCATGTATTCCTTGATAAGCCATCTATAAATGAGACATAGTACATAGACTTACCCAGTGATGGAACCGAAATAAGTTCAAACACATCACTATGCATAAGCTCTATATCCATTTTGCCCTCTTAGCACCAAAGAGGAAACTCAACCTATTCTTCTTCCCATATACCAAATTTTTACAGAAATCGTAATCCAGAGAGAAATTAGACATACCTTCTACCATACCATTACCATGTAGTATTCGAAGGACCTTCTCTCTAATATGTCCAAGCCTTTGATACCATAACATGGTATTTTCTCCAGAGACCACTAAATTTTATGCTTCACTTTAGGAACCACAAAACTATTGCACCCATTAATAAAAGTGCTACCTAGAAGCTTGTACAGAGTTCCAACCTAAACTCCCTGCATCAATACCAATCCTCCACGAACCATCTTGCAAGTATCTTTCTCGAACATTATTTTTACACCTGCATCATCCATATTGCTTACAGAAATAAGATTTCTCGCCAATGCAGTAATATGCAGAATACCAATAAGTGTTCTAATCCTTTCACCTTGTAACTTCAACTTGAATGTTTCACGTCCAATGACTCTGGTCTTCCTGTCATCTCCTAATAAAACATCACTACCATCATATTTATCATAATCGTAGAACCACTCCCTATCGGAATTGAAGTGAAAGGATGCACCTGCGTGAATCAACCATGCCTCATGATCTACATATGTACTTGAAGAAGAAGCCAAGTACACATCCCCACCTTCTTCTGAGATGGTTTTCGCCTTTACAGAAGGAGAATCATCAAACCCCTTTCCTTTCTTAGGAGTTTTATATCTATAGTCCTTTTTGTAGTGCCCTTCTTTTCCACATTTCCAACATACCTTTACATCTTTTCTTGGATATTTAGATCTCCCTCTAGATTTGGATCTCCCACTTGAGGACTAATTTTTTGTTTTTGTTTTTGTTTTTTGTTTTTTTTTTGTTTTTTTTTTTTTTTTTTTTTTGTGACCTCCCTCATATAGACAAGGCATCTCCATTCTATCCCTCCATACTTTTCCATCTCATCTCCTCTGACAACAAGGATGAGACTATTTCATCAAACTTCAAGGTAGTTATATTGCTACCTATTGCAACAACTAGACTATCCCATGAATCTAGTAGAGGACACAACAAATTGATGTACTTATCTTCATCTGAAATTTTATATCAACAAATAACAACTGGCTTATCATAGTATTAAAGGTGTTCAAATTATCTGTCACCGAGTCTCCATCCTTCATCCTCATATTATACAACTTTTTTTGCAGGAGCATTTTTTTCACCAAAGACTTAGATTGATACAAAGTCCCTAACTTGTCCCACAAAGCCTTTGTCATAGCTTCCCCTAATACATTTAACAATACTAAATCTGAGAGACACAATCATATTTCACTCTTCACCTTCCGATCTAACTTTTCCCAATATTTTTATAGTATTCCTATTAGTGTCATGTTGGATATACATCAATCTTCTTATCTCAGTCCACCAACAAATCCTCCATCTTAAGCTTCCACAGCTCAAAACTCTGACCATTAAATTTCTCGATCTCTATCTTTCCATTGTTCTCTATCTTCTTTCACTGCAAGAATCGATCCCACAGATCTCCCACTACCACAGGCCCTAAAAAACCCCTTAGTATAAAAGGCATCCCCTTGAAGCTAAAACAACTCTGATACCAAATGTAGGTTTTAACCCTGTATAGAAATTACCTTCAAACGAATTCTTATATATATATATATATATATATATATATATATATATATATATATATATATATATATATATATATATATATATATATATATATATATATATATATATATATATATATATATATATATATATATATATATATAATGGCAAGAACATAAAACAAATACACACAGAGATTTTCCCCTAGATCCCAAAACTGGGACTACCATATTTATTTTTCATTATATTCCTTTCAATGCTACAATACATATATATACATGTCAAAGAATTCATAAACCCCAATCCATAACCCTGGATTAGAACATAATCGTAGTTCCCTTGACTGGATCTACAAAATACCATGGGTAGAAAACCATCATGCCTAAAACCATGTGCAAAACCCATGAAAAGACCATGGGTAGGTCATCCCACCATCTTCGGGTCTGCCCCCCATCCTTGAGTCCACCCAACTATTATTGGGTCCACACAAAAATAAAAATAAAATCTTGGGGCGCTACCCCGGACCCCATGGAGTGGGGCTACTGCACCCCTGCAAACCCCTTGATAAGGGGGGTTGTCGCCCCCCCCACTGTGCCTGGCACAATGTACAACGCATGGACTAGTCGTATAAATAATATAAAACGTACCCAACATTTAAGTATCTTTGTAAAAATCATCTAGTCTTTAAGTATAGATATATAAACCATTTTGCATATTGTTCATCTAGGTATAATCTAATATTATGTTAGAGGTAGTCATCTTGCTTAGGTGGATCATTATGATCTTGCAATAACCATCATTTTAAAATTTTCTTAGAAGAAGCATTATGAAAAGGTTAGTATACTTTCCATGTAGTGTGGAAATAAGATTGTTAGAGGGATGAAGGAATGTAATGGGTTAGCTTGTGGATTCAATATATAGCTAGATGATGTAATAAGAAGCATAGGAATGTATATCGAAAGAGGCTCTTGGATAAGGTTCTTGTGTACAAAATCTTGTAACATTCTTAGCATATATGATTTTTAAAAGAAATATTTTGACTTACTTAAGGATAAATTAATGAATTAAGACTTTCTCTAGAATATGTAAAATAATGGTTAACATCCAATATAATATTTGGAAGAATTATTTTTTAACTTGGTAATAAAGTTTGATCCTTGGGAACTCTAATGCATGAAATAAATTATGTATGGAGATGGACCATGAGGATGCTAATGCTTGGAAACGAATTTCATCATGATAAGGTAAGTTTGATTTTAATTATTGTTGATTATATGGTTAACATATTATTTTTCTACCTGAAAGGATGTTGCAGGAATATATGATGATAGTTGAGGTGAGTTCAACTGTATGGAAGGAACATATGAAGAATGTTGAGGGAAGATCAATATCTGATACCTGCAAACTATGAATTCAAGATATGCTCATCTTGGGATTGAAAGGTAGCAACGAAAGAATATAACCTAGAGGTCAACAAAGGAGTTCACTTTCATACATAAGCTATGATCATCTTGAATATATAACCTAGAGGTCAACAAAGGAGTTCACTTTCACACATAAGCTATGATCATCTTGAATTTTTGGAAGGCTCAATATAATTCCTTCGTCTATGATGACAAGATGAAAGTGATAAGCAAGACCTAGATCCTGTCACAAGACTAAAGAAGAGAATATGAATCCATGATACATCGGAAGAAAGAAAGCTCGATGAAAGAGATGTAAAGGAAAGAGCCATGTAGAAATGAGTATAAAGACCATCTATAAGGCTTGTGGTATTGACTTCCGAAATAGAAAGGAATTTTGTGATCTCCTCTAGATTTGAGAGGGAGAAAAGGGGTCTCTTTAAATAGGAGTAAGGATCTATTTCCTAAACAAGAGGGAATAGGGTTATACTCTTTAGTTGAGAGGGAGTGATGTTGTCGTTGGCATTATGGTGTGCATGATTCCATATAGTTGGTGTTGGCAATGGTTTCATGATGGAAACTAGCTCATGTTGGCATTGATATCAACCCTATGTAGACTAGCTTATGTTTGGATGCCTTGTAGCATGGTTGCAACTAGTTGAGTTAGTATTGAGATGATTATGTTGGCATTGATGTCAACATTATGTTCGTCTAGGTCATGCACTTATGTCAACCTCATAATGATGTATATTATTGGTCTTATGGTTTTCATGGATCAGTTGGCTTTTGTTGGCATGTGTTGGCATTGATTTCGACATTATGTTGGTCTAGGTCATGCATTTATGCCAACCTCATGATGATGTATATTGTTGATATTTATGGTGTTCATGGATAAATTGGCTTGTCTTTCCACATGTTGGCATTGATGTTGATCCTATGGTGATGGTCGTGACATGGTTTGTATGCAATTGTCCATGTTCTTGAGTTGGCACACTTGTTGAAGTCGGCATACTAAGTATTCTAGATATAAGTCTTTAGGATTAATCACACTGTTAAGATTTGGTCGACATTTCGAACCAACTGATGTGGTTCATCCTCAAGACAAGTTGAGAAATCAATCAATCTAAAGGAATAAATAGCATGAATGCATCATTGTCTAGGGTTAACCGTTGAGAATTATCCGTTAGTGAATTAGTTAATAAGGAAAATAAAATATTATTTAATAATTAGTGGTATGTAGATATCTAATAAAATATTATATATTTAAATTAAAAATAGTTGTTATGGAAAATAAAATATATTATTTCAGTATTATTGGTTTATATAATATAATTATTTATCAATAATATTAATTTATATAATATTATTAGTTATGAGTTGACTTATTCTCATTTAGTTGAAAACTAGCCGTTCGTAAAATTCAATTCAAAATATTTTATTTATTAAAATTACCAATAATTTGTTATTATTATTTATTCAAAAGATAATTTATTAATATATTCAACTTATTTTTATATAATTATAATTTGTGAGAGGTTAGCCTACTTCCTTTAAATAGAAATAAATTAATGTTGGATTATATAAACCAGTGTTTTTAGGTTAATAATTAATGAAGTTTACATCATGATATACTATTAGGGGTATTGATAAACTTCATACTATAAAAATAAAAGGGAGAGGAGGATCCATTTTTTTTTTAGGAATTCAGAAAGATAAAAAATAATCTAAATTCTAAAGGGTTCCAAAAAAGCGAGATTGCTTGTGAAAGGAATAAGCATAATTTAAAGGGATGAATTTAAAACTAATAATTACTATTAAAAGCATATGAAATAGGAGAATATTAATAAGGATAATAGGGGATAGATGATGAAACTAGACAAAACTAGAAACAGATCAGAAAAGAGAAAGAATCAAGAAGAGAGAGCTAGAATCCAGCTCTTACTCAATTTCCAGCCATTGTCCCTATTCATATTTTTGGCATACCTCTCAATATCAATCGCTTCCCGAAGTTTCTTGTGGTGGAAATGATCAACCCTAGCAATGACCTTGGAATATTCAATGCAGACATGGTGTTTCAACATCTTTGCATGCTTGGCTAGGGCTGATGTGCGGGATCGATTCTGTCTAATATCTGCAACATGTTCATTGATTCTCAGGTATTCATCTAGTTATTCATGCTTATGATCATGGAGATGATGTGTTGCAGTGATAGTTTGGCCTTATGTTGATGATGGAGATGTGCTACAGTGTGTTGCATGTTTGTATAGATATGTTGCAGCTTGTGTAGGTGTTTTTCGAGAGTAGCAGACTTGTTAGCAGTCATGCCAACACTTGTTTGTTCGTACTTAGGTCAACTTGACAGTGGCACTTAGGAGGCAAGTTTGATCCATTTGAAAAGGTGTCAAATGTTGTTACAGAGGTTTGGCAGCATGTACAAGAGTTGGAGAAGGTAAGCAAGAAGTTGGAGGTAGTTCTGAGCTGGAGTTTTTGGATTCTATTATCCTCTTCCCCAACTACATGGATGCAATTTTTTGTGTGCAGTTAAAAGGTTACAACCACATAGAGAGAATCATGTGTGTGTGGTTGAGGCCAGATTCAGGAATTTTTATGTGTTCGATTGAGCCTCTTCATGAAAAATCCTTTATATTTCTCGCACACATTAGATGTATTTCAACATGGAAATTACTAGAAGCTTCTAAATGAATTAATTAAGTTTGAGAATTGTTTGAAATGGTCCTCCAACGATGTGAACACCTTAAGTGCACAAGTAGTTGTGATAATGGATTGATTTCGCAACTTTGTGTACACTTGATCCTAGTCCAAAAGTGAATTTCGGCCTACATATTTTATATTCTTCATTTTGGAGTTGGTTAATGGTTGGTTCAGTGTGAGAGTGAGTTAGAGAAGGATGCATAGAAGAGGTATGCTTCAAACCAAGTTCTAATAAGGATTTCTTTAGTGTATGAGTTCTAATGGCAGTGAATGGAGAAAATTTTTGAAGTAGTGCATCAATATTCAAATTAGATTTGAGCTTGCTATAGCAGAGAATGTTTGGAGATTTTTGCATGCTGCTAGATATTGTTTTTGTTGGTAATTTGATGTTACATTATGGCCACTATTTTCTAGTATAGAGAGCATGTTATTTGTGGTGATTTTATTTGTTTTATTGATGGTGTCTTGCTATTGGAGATCATATTGCAGAGTTGAATCAGGTTGAGCAAAGAAGTCATGGATCTAGTCTAAAAATATATGAAACGAGTTCTACATAGTGTAGAGGAGAAGTGACTTCATGAGAGTAGAGAAATGAATTCAAAGCTTCAGCAAAAGGAATAGTTTCTCCATCCAATCAGAGTTGGGAAAGGATCATTGATCATGGTGGCTTTCAATAGATGGTACTCTATAAATCCATGTGAGAACATATTCTTTCAAGTTGATCAGTAGAATCGAGTCTCCTGGCTCATGGGGGTTAGCTGATTGTGTATGAGGTCGAGTCTCATGACTGATGGGAGTCATTCATCTATATAAAAGACATTATTTTCTTAATAGAAGGTTCATAAGCAGTGCAAAAACATCAACAAGGGTCGTTTTTTCACTCGGTGAAGGGTTTTCCACCAGAAACACTTATGTCTCATGTGTTGATAATTTATTGTGTGTTTTCCTTATGCCTATGTTTCTCATATGGTTTACTTGTTTCTTATGCATATATTTGAAAATGTTTCATGAGTTGCTACTAATAAGTTTGTGTGATTCAGTTAAAGTTTTAATTGTTAAAAATTAGTAATAAGGCACACTACTAATTCACCCTCACCCCCTCCCCCCCAGTAGTGCTCAAAGGTTTCCAACAATTGGTATCAAAGTGGGGCTCTCGGTTGCAGCTTCATCGTTCGAGAGTAGATTTGGGGTTTGTTGGCAAATCTTTGGAATTTTGTTTTAGAATGACTTCTCAAGGAATTGTTGTCCTCACTAGTGCAAATTACAAGCTATGGAATAAGAATATTAAATCTCAATTATTTTCTTGTGGATCTAACATTTGGAGACTGGTGTGTGAAGGTTGTGGGAAGGATCCACTTGCACCTAAAATTTTGTAGCAAGATGCTTAAGCTAAATGCATAATCTATAAGAATCTTCATGATGATGATTTGAAGAAGCTACTAGGTTTGAAATATGCTAAAGAAATGTGGGACAAGCTAATTTCCATATTTGGATATGGTACTAGTAGTAATAAGGAGAATGAGAAATAGAGAAACAAGAAGAAGAACAAGAAGAAGAATGAGAAGAAGGGCCTTCAAAATCAAGAAGCTCAAATATAAGAATTTTATCCTCCTAGTGCAAATGATTTAGCTGATGATGAGAATAAATCAGAAAATATTGAACCCAAAGGTATAAATATTAATTATTTTCTATTGATTTATAATTTTAATGATTTATAATTTCATCATGCTGAAGTGCATAGTGAAGATGAGGATGTTATTAAGGGTCACAGAGTTGAGATTTCTATATTAACAGTTGCATGCAAGGATGAAGAAAAATTATTTCAGATCTATAATGATATGGAGGCAAAGCTCAAGGAGGATATTTTCAGCTTAAAAGTTAAATTGGAAGCATCAGAAAGAGTTGAGTAATGCATGAGGAAGCAGTACAAAGAGAAGGATGATGAGAGTGAGAGATTAGAAGCTAAAGTTATGTATTTGAGAAAGCAACGAAAGATGGAGAAGAGCATTGTGGCCTTGGATAGTTTGCTTGAGATCTAGAGATCACTATTGGGTAAATTTGGTCTTGGATTTCAAAAGGGTAAGTCTAATTCACATGCAGGAAAAAACAACATAGAAGAACCAAAGAAACCTGTAGTGAACAATTTCAACAACAAGAGTAGAAAAGAAATGAACCAACAGCAGTAGAAAATAAAACCTCAAGGAGCACCTACTTTTAGAATATCCTTTTCTCCAAGAGGGGATCATGGCAGATCTATCAAATTAAAAAGGAATCAAACTCCCTTCATTCCTTTGATGAGCAAGGTTGAGCGTTACAATTTCTAGAAGCATGGACATGTTGCAGCCAACTGTAGGAGAAAAAATGTATAGACATAATCAACAGAGATTGTAGCAGTATCAATAGCCAAGGAGGTTGGCCAACAGGTATAATCATGCTTTTTATGGTTATTTCTATTCATGTAACCTTTTTGGCTATAAGGCATTTGGTTATAGATCTAACCAATGGAGGAGAAGCACATTTCACGCAAGGCATAGGTCTGGCATGAGTCATAGGAGATTTGATCCTCTTGCTTCATATCTTGGCCATGTGGAGTGTTACACATGTCATAACTTTGGTCATATGGAAAAAGACTACTTGTTGCCATGTTATTCAAGGAAAAATTAGAAAAATCCGCAAAAACAAAGAGGACCTAGCAAAAAACCAGTGAAGGAAGAAAATAAGTAGCCAAAGGCCATGTGGAGAAAGGAGTAGCAACTCTTCAAGTAGTGAAGAGAAGCCCCTCCTGTAGTTCATGATTATTTCTTGCATATTTCTAAAGGAATACAAAGTTCATGAGACGTGCATAACCTCAGGGGGAGCGTATGGTAGAAGTATGGCAGTTTGATGAGTATGAGTTATAGCAGCAGCATATCATGCTTTCATTTGACCATGTTGCACATTTTAGGTCTGCGGGATCAACCTACCTTTCAAAGGTATATGGAGCTTAGGGGAAGCTATGCATGGTATGATATTTTCATGGATTTTATAAATTTTGTTCATCACTCTCATTCAGTTATTTGCAACAGTTATATACATGTTTTCATGAGTGAAATGGATACATTTTTCAGCAACATATATGTTTTTGGTTTCCACTAACAGTTGGTTGAAAATTTGTACAACCATGCATGCAATGAGATCATTGCTACATGATGAATAGATATGACATGAGCCATGGACCGACCATGTATGGGTTGTCTGATGATGATTATTACAATCATGTAATTTTTATTGTGTCATCATTTTATGTTCATTGAGAGTTTGGTCCTTAGTTTGTTGATTCATCATGGTGATATGCTTGTTATGGAGGAGCCTTATGGAGTCTTTTTTGTAGACACATGTATGGGATAATGTTGATTTAACAATCATGATATTTCATTGAGGCATTGGTCCATAGGAGATGTTCAGAGAAGCCATGTATTTATTGATATATTCATGTAAAATGCTCATTAATTCATGTATTTTTATTATGTATCTTTGGGGTATTTAGTCATGAGTCACAAGGTCATGTTATGGTCATATATTGGTCATGTATGAGGTCTTATGTCACTTCTAAAACCATGTATGTACAATGTTATATGTCATATAGTCATGGTCATGTGAGGTTTTGGTCCATATGGTGCTTCTATTTGTCGAAAGGAAGCATTGTTTGTAGCGGAAGTGATCACTACAACTTGGATATGGAACATTTTTAGGGGGAACATTATTTTCTCTTGTTCACTTCAACTATCCATTGTTGGCATTATCATCCACTTGGAGGAGTTCATGATGTGCCTCATGCTATACTTTGATTGTTCGGGTTCTTAGCCTCATGTTTTGAGTAGAGAGGTTGATTCATGTTTCTTCTTAGTGGTTGCTATGAAGAGTGTTGGTTGATGCTCATGTGCATATTCTTGAATATTATGAGATGATGCTTATGATTGCTTGTGCATATTGTTGTTGTTGTTAGATGTGTTTTATTCGATATGTTGCTCTGAACGTTGGTTGGTGATATGTGTTTCTTGCTGCTACTGATGTGAGAGGCATGGATGCTTGTTGATGTGCATTTCTTTTCAACCATGTAGAGATCAGATGCTCCAACATTTTTGCTTCAATTCATGTTGCCTTATCAAATGGATTTGACCCTTTTCCATTGATGTCAAAGGGGGAGTGATAGAGGAGATTGTTCTAGAGTTTGTGTATCATTTCCATCAATGCAAAATGGGGAGATTGTTAGCATTATGGTGTGCATGATTCCATCTAGTTGATGTGGGCATTGGTTTCATATGGCAGCTAGCTCATGTTGGCATTGATGTCAACCCTATTTGACTAGATATGTTTGGATTCCTTCCTTGTAGCATGGGTGCAGCTAGTTAAGTTTCCATTGAGATGGATGTGTTGGCATTGATCTCAATCTTATGATGTCAACATTATTTTGGTCTATGTCATGCACTTATGCCAACCTCATGATGATATAGATTGTAGGTCTTATGGTGTTCGTGGTGAAGTTGGCTTGTGTTGGCATGTATTGGCATTGATGTCAACCTTATGATCTCAACATTATGTTAGTCTAGGTCATACATTTGTGTCAACCTTATGATGATGTAGATTGTTGATTTTATGGTGTTCATGGAGTAGTTGGCTTGTGTTGGCATGTGTTGGCATTAATGTTGATCCTATGGTGGTGATCATGACATGGTTTGTATGTAGGTGTCCATGTTGTTGAGTTGGCACACTTGTTAAAGTTCGCATACATGTATTCATCTAGGTTTTAATGTGTATGCTCATGGAGATGACTTGTTGCAATGAATGTTTGGCCTTATGATGAGGATGGAGAGGTGCTACAGTGTGTTGTAGGCCTGTACAGATGTGTTGCAGCTTGTGCAAGTGTTTATGGACAGTAGAGGACTTGTTAGCAGTCATGCCAACCCTTGTTTGTTGGCCCTTAGGCCAAATTTTATAGTGGTACTTAGGAGGAAAGTTTTATCCATTTTCAGAGGTGTCAAATATTATAACAGGGGTTTGGAGGCATGTACAATAGTTGGAGAATGTAAGCAAGAAATTGGAGGTAGTTATGAGCTGGAATTTTTGGGTTTTGACCATCTTTTGCCCCAACTGCACCCATGTAGGCTTCTGTGTGTAGTTGAAAGGCTCCAAACACATGGAGAGAATCATGTGTATGTGGTTGCATCTAGGTTCACCTAGTTTTATGTGTGTTGTTGAGCCTCTTCACGAAAAAACCCTTTGGATTCCTCGCACACATTAGGTTTATTTTGGCATAGAAATTTCCAAAAAATTCTAAATTAATTAATTAGGGTCGGAAATGGTTTGAAAATATATTCCAATGATGCGAACACCTTAAGTGCACATGTAGTGGTGATAATGGCTTGATTTCACCAAATTTAGGCACTCTTGATCCCAGTCCAAAAGTGAATTTCGCCGTACATGTTTTATATTCTTCATTTTGCAGTTGGTTAATGGTTAGTTCAGTGTGAGATAAAGTTAGAGAAGGTTGAATAGAGGAGGTATGATTCATACCAAGTTGTGAGAAGAATTACTTCATTATATGAGTTCTAATGGAAGTGAATGGAGCAGATTGTTGAACCAGTGCATCAATATTCTGATCAAATTTGAGGTTGTTGTAGTAGAGATTGTTTGGAGAGTGTTTCATGTGGCTAGATAGTGTTTTTGTTGGTAATTTTATGCTACATTATGGCCAATATTTTCTAGTATTGAGAGCATATTATTTTTGGTGATTTTATTTGATTTAATGAGGGTATCTTTCTATTAGAGATCGCATTGCAGAGTTGAATCAAGTTGAGCAAAGAAGGCATGCTACCAATCTGAAAACATATGAAATGAGGGGTGCATAATGTAGAGGAAAAGTGACTTCATGATAATGGAGCATTGATTTCAAAGATTTAGCGAAAGGAACAATTTCTCCATCCAATCAGAGTTGGTTGAGGATCGTTGATCCTAGTGGATTTTAGTTGATGGTAGTTTGTAGATCCGTGTGAAAACATAGTCTTCTGATCTTATTAGTAGAATTGAGTCTCCTGGTTGAAGGGGACCAACTAATTATGTATGAGGTTGATTATCCTGACTGATGGGAGCCAGTCATCTGTGTAAAATACATTTTCTTAATAGAATATTCATGGAAACGTAACAGAAGCAAGGGTGACTTTTTTTCCCCGTGAAGGGTTTTCCACTATAAATACTTGTGTCTCATGGGTTAATACTTTCTTGTGTTTCTGTTCATGGCCCATGTTGCTCATATGTTTACTTGTTGCTTATTATTTATGAATATATCTACAAATGTTTAATGAGTTGTTCCTAATTAGTGTTTGTGATTCAGTTAAAGTTTCAATTGGTAAAATTTGGTAATAAGACACACTACTAATTCACCCCCCTTCCCCTCTACGTAGTGCTCAAAGGTTTCCAACAGTTGGACATCACACGCGCATTCTCTTCTTCAAGTGATGAATAGATAATGGTGGAGGATTGGATATGAATTTTTGGTTTCCTTGAGGATATAGAATCCAAGAAAGAAAAGGTACCGAAATTATTTTAGGATGAGATAGACATCCAAGAGATGAGTGATCAAAGAAGATCGATATTCTTTGAGGACTCAAGAGTGGAGATCCAAGATAAGAATAGTCCTGAAAGGACATACCTTGTGAACATTTGGATGGGGTATGTGCTTTGTAGAGGTAGTATGGTATCACACGTAAATCCTCTGTTGGCTTGAGGGGGTCTGACCCAAGTTCAACATTAATTAGCCAAACAAATCCCTACACTAAGGCCCTTTCGACATTAGCTCGCGGAGGTCAGACCAAAGTCTCACCCGAAGCAGTATGGGGGGATGCTAAAACCAAGTTTCCGCACCCTTTAGATGGTTGTGATGTCGTTTTATCTCTTCTACCCCCGCCTTCGCGCAGGAGATCTCACTCTAGGGATTGTAAGACAAACCCTCTGTTCCGGCGTTCAATACCTTTGAGAAAGTACACAATTGACCTTTGTGTAGCTTTAACCTGTGGCTTAGGTACTTTCGCATTGCTATAGCAGTGTAACGTGCAGGTTCCTCTATTATCCTATGTGATTTGCTTATCTTGTCAAATACTTAATGTTATAACCACGTAAACAAATGTTATTACTTGCGTTCACTTAACCAACACATTTACATACATTCGCGCATCATATAAGCATTATAAGTGAAATTCATACCCAACATAACAAGATGCATAAACAGTAAATAAAGACACAGAAATTGTAGAATACTTCTCTTTATTGATAATTCCGAATGGTTATAGACTCGACTGCCCTGCGCACTCAGTTGCAGGGGTCCACACACTCAGCTACGAACTTCTACCCTAGGCCTCTGTGCACTCAATTGCATATCCTATACCTACGCTACGACCCAACTTAGAATTCTTGCTCTAAAGCTATGACTCTCTTATATGTTCAATCCTTCTCTAACTACTTAGAACTTAGCTCTTTTTATACAATCCCATGGTCCACAGACAATGGGTAGATGTTTTACAGCCGAAATTGCATTTCCAAAATAAGGGCAGACAACCCTATGACTCTTTAACACCTACACACTCTGCGACCACAAAATGCGGAATCTTTACACTTGGATTACAAGATTTGAAAAAAATATGGGCTTTTAGCCCCAAAAATACCCTTGGGGGATCCTGCGCCCAACAGGCCCCCAACACAAACATCATGACTTGCCTTCAAGTCACTCTACAGGCACGGAGATCTTAGCGCGAAGACCTCCCGACTCCATTTGGATGACCGCAACCTCGGCAACACACTGAGCAGTCACCTGCTGCATTTATTCCACTCTCTACTTGGTGACTGTCGCTGAAATGCCACCCTGAGTCTTCTACTGAGTTGCCTACAGTGTCACGAGCTTTCCTTCAATGGAAGCTATGATCATATATGCCTCGTCTATCCATGGTTGTATGCACACTTTTAGGACTGCTTCTTTGTGCCAAGCAGCATCAACCTGTTCCTTAACCACCTTTGCCTCCTGCATCCGTGTGAGCCTCTGTGTAAGGGTGGTCGCCTGCGTTGTCCATTTGACCTCGTCACATATTTATTGTAGCTTGTGCACCTTTGTCTCCAGGCGCTCTACATTCGGGTCCTCCTGCAGGGTGCTCAAGACCTCGAATGACTGTTCAAAAAGTCACATGCAATCTGCTACTACACTGTCAACCACCGTTATTTCTGTTGTAACAGCGGTGGCACACTGTTCCCTAACTTTTGGCGGAGTTGAAGGTTGAGTCCTCAATTGTAATTTTGTGATCTGCAGGTTCAGCTCCAGCTGAATCCTAGCCATCTCTGTCCAAGCATCACGCACCCCTGTGGCCAACTTGCGGACGCGTGCCTCAACCGGTTCTTTTGCTTGAATGTCCAACTCCGAGACCATTCGATGCTCAAGCTGGAGGATTGGGATTTTGGAGATCACAAGAAGTTCCATTAACTTGCGTAAGCTAATTAACTATCAAAGATATATTATTAGGAGACCGGGTTTACATGATTGGAACCCATGAAGTGGGTCACGGGTGTTGAGGCCACGAGCCTCCTGAACATGCTCTAGGTTCTGCACTTTAGTCACACCATCATTAATGCTATATGTGTCTAGCAGTTACTCACTTTGGTGCATGATGGGTGTCTCTGGATGGGAGAACCCATCCCAATTATAGATATGTTGATCCACTGAATCACCTTACTTCCCTATCAAGGTGTGGATCCAACAGAAGCGTTTGGAGGGAAAACGCAGGAGAAGAAACTCACAGATCAGATGAAGAGTGAGTTCGGGTTGATTAAAAAGTCGCGCGGATATTCCATCTACTCCATTTCAGGTCTCGTTGTGTAGTTCACCACACAAATATTAGCATGCAATATCATGCGAAAGTGTCGCATAGACGAGGTTCCAATGCCCGTGATCTCTTTAGCTGCGCAATGCGCCAAAGGAGTCCAATACAACTGGGCTCAATACCTTTGCAAAGAATTCTTGGAGAACTATCAGGAGGCCCAGGATGAGGGCAAGGAATTTCATTATGCTTGGTTGTTACTCTTGATAGCATTAGAAGCATGGAGGATGCCAGAGAATAGCTAGTTTCCTCCTAAATAATCAGACCTTCCGGAGGAAGCAAATTTCACTTCGCTATGGGAAATGAACGACTCTGTGTGGGTCACAGAGACCAAGATGTTTTAGATGTTGGTGGAGATGGATCTATGCACGGTGATCATCTTAAGGCCGAGGCTATCACCTACCTTATATGATAAATATGAACCTTATGTCGACTTTAAGGTTGACTTTCATAATGTGTATATTCGCACCAGAAGGGATCCAAAGAATATATGTCACAAGTTTCCTTATCTTGTTGGCAAGGCGGATGTCACACAGATTGTAAGTAAATGGCTAGGAGATTGGATTTACCCATCAGATCCAGGTGTAGGAACAAGCAAGGCAGCAGAAGGTACCACTGCACAAACATCAGTAGCAGAGAAAGAGGTTGCAGCTAGGGAAGTTGTTGGTTGTGTAGGGCCTAACCCAGGTTCAATGTTAGTTAGCCAAACAAATCCCTACACTACTGGCCCTTTCGGCATCCACCCGCGGAGCATGGACCAAAGTCTCACTCGAAGCAGTATGGGGGCATGCTGGAACCAAGTTTCCGCACCCTAAGATGGTCATGATGTCGGTTTATACCCTCCGTTCCTACTTTCACGCAAGTCACTGAAGCTTTAGGGCTCTATTAGTCTAGCCTTTTATTCTGTCCTTCAATACCTCCACGAAGGAGTACAATTGACCTTCGCACACCCCTAACCTGCGGTCCAGGTACTTTCGCACTGCTATGACAACGTATTGTACAGGTTAGCAAGTTAACTTAAGTGTTTTACTTATCTTACTAAATAATCACAGTTAGCACCGTGTAATCTGATGTTCTTACTTGCGTTCATTTACCCAATATAATCACATATATTCGCGCATCACATAAACATTGTAGATTAAACCCAAAACGCAATATAACCAGATGCATTAACAGGAAATAAAGACATAGAATTTGTATAATACTTCTTTTAATTGATATCTTCATATTATTACAGACTGAATTCACCCTACGCACACAAATTCAAGGGTCCACGCACGCAACTGCAAACTTCTACCCTAGGCCTCTGTGCACTCAGATGTAGAGCCTCCACCTACGTTAAGACGCAAACACTTAGAGTTCTCTACCAAGACTCTTCACTCCATTCTTCACTAAAAGACTTCGAACTACTTAGAGCTTACTTACTTAGCTCGTTTTATACAATCCCATGGTCCGCGGACCATGGGTAGA
Organism: Pinus tabuliformis; assembly: GCA_031772625.1. Taxonomy (NCBI): domain Eukaryota; kingdom Viridiplantae; phylum Streptophyta; class Pinopsida; order Pinales; family Pinaceae; genus Pinus; species Pinus tabuliformis. Next base: position 1,872,885,490 of record CM062817.1, read on the forward strand.
TCTCTATAGCTGACTTTACACTTCATAAAATAAGGGTGGACAACCCTTTATGACTCTTGGCAACTTCGCACTCCGCAACCACAAAATGTGGAGACTTTACTACTTTATTACAAAATTGACCCAAAACATGGGCTTTTAGCCCCAAAATTTTCCTTAGGGGATCCTGTTCCCAACAAGCCCCCAACACAAACATCGTGACTCACCCTCTAGTCACTCTGCAGGTGTGGAGATCTTGGCACGAAGACCTCCCAGCTTGACCTGTATAACTGCAACCTCAGCAATGCACTGTGCAACCGCCTGCTTTGCTTCTTCAACCATCTGCTCAGTCACTAATCCTGAACTATCGGCCTAAAGCTTTTGTTGAGTTGCTTGTAGAGTAGCAAGCTTCCCTTCAATAGAGGTTGTAACCGCATAAGCCTCATCCAACTAGGGCTTCAATTGCGCCTTCAACACTGCCTCCTTGTGTTGCGCTGCATCTACCTGTTCTTTCAACTGCTTGGCCTCCTGCAACTTTCGTAGTCTCTGCGTGAGTGTGACATTTCACGTTGTACCTTTTACTTAATCATAGCACTGTTGTAGTTCTCAGGCTTCTGTCTCTAGCTGTTTTACATTAGGTTCCTCCTAAGGCTCGTAAGGACCTTGAATGACTATTTGAAAAGTTTTGTGCAGTCTGTTACTGCACTGTCGATCGCCGTTATCGCCTTTGTGACAGTAGCTACATGCTGCTCCTTTACTTCTGGCGGAGTTGAAGGCTAGGCCTTCAACTATAATTCGGTAATCTATAGGTTCAGCTCTAGATGAATCCTAGCCATCTCTGTGTGAGCATCGCGCATCCCTGTAGCAAGCTTGCGGACGCGCACCTCAACCAGTTCTTCATCATGAGTGGCCAACTTCGGGGCCATTCAACATTCCTCCTCCACGACCTGAATTATATGCTTGTTTTGGTCAGTTACCTTGGTCATGGCAGCAATGTCAAAGTCTCACCATAGGGCCATCTATTCATTATTAATCCTCTTCTCGTTGATTACCTATAAAGCCTAGTGTTCGCAGGCCCTCATCTCCGTGATCACTCCATCCTGCAATAGGTGGAGTGCCTCACCAGGGAGCACTACCAAGTTCAACCCCACTCCCTTGAGGGTGCTAACAATGGGCCTGTCAGCTTCATTCTCCGTGATCAATGCTCCATCTGGCAGCACTATCATGCTGGAGACCTTTGCGCAGCATCTCGTCATTTTCTGAAGTGCCGATAGCGAGGCTGGTGGACATCGTGCCAGCATGTGAAGCGTGGGTCTACAGCTCTTGCATACCTGTCTAGATGGCCCCTAATATTAGGTGCTTTTGCTGCTCAAACTATTGTAGGGCCTCCACAGTGACATCCCACAACGTGTCTCCAATGTCATGCAAATCCCCTTCTGTGAGGGTGATTGGGTCCAACAATGTCTTAATACTGCGAAATGTTGCTCTCTCTGCTTGTTCATTTCTTCCTTTGTCTCGGGCAAAGGCAACCTCGCACCTTTGTCAGAGCCCTGCTTTGTTCCTCCTATCGGCTAGGTGGCATTGCGCTCTTCCTGGACCTTGTCAGTGGCCTCCTTCTTCCTCTTCTCAGCTAGCGCCACCATATTGAGCTTGGCCTCCTTCTTGCGCTATGCGGCGGACTTGCTAGCCCCCACCACCAAGTCTGATGTAGTGCACCACTCTGCTAGCCAACGATCAAGTACTGCATCAATTGTGTCGTTCATTTCCAAGTAAGGCAAGTCATACCATGTCTGCGCAGGGTCCTTCCGCACCCTGATTGACACATGGTGAAAGTATGCCTTGAACTCCACATACCCCTGTAGGTTGGAAAACACAGTAGGCGACAACTGCGGTTTGTGATTGATAGCCATGCAAATGTTCATCTCCATCAAGATCTAGAAGATCTTGTTGTCTTTGATGCGTTGTGCATCCTTGGTCACCCATAGTGAAGCATACTTTGTTGCCTCTGGTAGGTCCGACACGACCGAGGGGAATCGACTGTCTTTTGGCAACTCCCAAGCTACCAACACAATAGACAGCAAAATCCATGCATAGTGGAAAGTCTTGCTGAGCTCTTATGCCTCGCGGCAGTTCGCAAGGAACTCACCGCAAAGATAGTGTGCCCAATTGAACTAGACTCCTTCAGCGCATTGGGCTGCTAGTGCAACGACAGGTGCCGATACTTCATCTGTGCGACACTTCCTCATCACCTTTCCTGCCAAAATCTATGTGGCCACCTTTATGACAAGGTCACTAATACTTGAGATGGCATATATGCGCAACTCTTCACAAGCTTAAATTTCTCCTTCATGGCCTTTGCGAGGGCCTGCTCACCACCTTTTCCGCCAAAAGTCATGGTCGGATTTTCTCCTATGTAGGGCAACCGTGTGATCCTATGGATCAATCGGTCAGTGATGGGTATTGGTTCCTCTAGCGACAGACACCCATCATGCACCAAGAAAATCAGCTGCTTGATGACCAAGACTGTAATCAGGGTACAGTTGTAGTGTGGCACCCATAGCATGTTGAGAAGACCTGCCTTGTCTACTCCTTTGAGCCACCTCCGCAATTCTAATGCAGTTATCCCGGTGTGTGTGTCAATAATTTGGTGCATCAACTGCTCCGCCGCTAAGTGAGGGAACTTCTCATGGTCATCTAAGTCCTAGTATTCTAGTTTTAATAGAGGAACCTGTACCAAGCGTGGTCCTTCAAAGACAATATCATCTGATAGCAGAGGGGTTTGCAAGGGGACCTTGCTCTCATCAATGTCCTTTGGCACCTTGGTCTTGCCCTTGCACGGAGGGACGTACTCAGGAAACCAAGTGATAGGTCAGCATCCTGGACTTCAACTTCCTTCACATCTATCCCTAAGTCCTCATCATCCATCATGATGTCTTCAATTTCTTCCTCCTCCAGCTCCAGATTGATGGCTATGCTCTTTTCCTGTGTTATAGGCTTGTCCTTTGGTGGGTTTCTTCTCAGTGACGTGTGCACTGGTATTGCAGGATGATTTCCCTTTTAATCCTTCACACCCTCCTTGGTTGGGGTCGGCTTCGATCTAAGTGTCCATGGTGATTTGGGAACTTCAGCTAATACCTTGGTAACCTCTGGAGCAACTTCCTCTGCTTCTAACAACTTCTGGCACAGCCTCCTCGACTGTCACTACTTCGACGTCCATAACTTCGGTAGGTGTCGACATGATGCTATTCAATGGTTCTCGTGTCGCCTTTGGTAATTGCTCAAATGCGGAACTCGCTATCAGAGATTCGAATCGAAACAGAACCATTTGTTAGCTATGTGGAGCCTGACCCAGGTTTAGCATTAGTTATCCAAACAAATCCCTACACTACTGGCCCTTTTGGCATCAGCCCGCGGAGCGCAAACCAAAGTCTCACCCGAAGCTGTATGGGGGCATGCTGGAACCAAGTTTCCGCACCCTGAGATGGTCATGATGTTGGCTTATACCGTCTGTTCCTACTTTCGCACAGGTCACTGAAGCTTTAGGGCTCAATCAGTCTAACCTTTTATTTTGTCCTTCAGTACCTCTGTGAAGGAGTACGATTGACCTTCGTACATCCCTAACCTGTGATTCAGGTACTTTTGCGTTGCTATGATAGCGTATTGTATGGGTTCCCAAGTTATCTTAAGTGTTTTACTTATCTTACTAAACAATCACAATTAGTGGCGCACAATCTTGTATTCTTACTTGCGTTCATTTACCCAATATAATCACATATATTCACGCATCGTATAAACATTGTAGATTAAACCCAAAATGAAATATAACCAGATGCATTAATAGGAAATAAAGACACGGAATTTGTAGAATACTTTTTTTTATTGATATCTTCATATTATTATAGACTCTATCCTCCCTGTGCACACAGCTGTAGGGCTTCGCGCACTCAGCTACGGACTTCTACCCTAGGCCTTTGCACACTCAGCTACAGAGCCTCCAGCTACGCTAAGACCTGAACACTTAGACTTCTCTACCAAGACTCTTCACTCCATTCTTCGCTAAAAGACTTCGAACTACTTAGAGCTTACTTAGCTCCTTTTATACAATCCCATGGTCCATGGACCATGGGTAGATCTCTACAACCGACTTTACACTTTACAAAATAAGGGTGGACAACCCTTTATGACTCTTGGCACCTTCATGCTCCACGACCACAAAATGCAGATACTTCACTACTTTATTACAAAATTAACCCAAAACATGGGCTTTTAGCCCCAAAACTGTCCTTGGGGGATCCCGCTCCCAACAGAAGCTACTACTAAGGAAGTTGTTTCCAAGGAAGCTGCTGACAAAGAGAAAGTGGCATAAGAAACCACAATCGATGTTGAGGAGTTTGACTTTGAGCACATACAGGACCAAGAAGGTTCAGATGCAGAAGATGGTGAGGGTGCGGAGCTGGAAACCCCCTTTGTGGTTAGGAAAAGAGAAAGGAAGACAACCTCGGGGCCTTGGAAGAAACAAAAGTGAGATAAATTCACCCATGTGCTTCCCTTAGTACTCATTGAAGGGGACATAGATGAAATTGGCATAAAGGTTCGAGACACTACAACAGAATTATGGACCTAGTTTGAGCAGCAGTACCAGCAGGCACTGGAAAATGTGCAGAAGGATCTACGTGATCTGTAGATCCAGACAGGCTGACTACAAGCGAGCGTAGGTTAAGCGAGTGCGACAGTGTTGGACACAGATCAGACTTTGGATCTCCATGTGACTCAATTTTCGAACAAGGGCCTACATGCCGACTCAAAAGAGGCCAATGCTAGATTTCATAAATCAAGAATTTGGGCATCAACCTCACAACACTCCCTATCCAAACCCTGCATGAGTTACACTAAGGAGTATGAGATGAGTTGAGGGTTAGGGAGCAGCATGCGCTTCTAGTGACTAATGAATTAAAAACAAAAAACCAGCAAATCTTTGAAGAAAAGGCACAGACATTGAAGTAAAAGGAAGAAATTGCTACGCACAGCCAACACTTAGAAGTAACGATTACACAGGTGTGTGATGAGATGCATGAACTTAACATTGCAGTTGATGTAGTGTCGACATAAAAAGATCTAGAAGATAGCCACGATAGTCAAAGAGTATAAAGATGAAATCGGCCAAATCCAGTTTGAACTACAACTAAATATTTTGGAGCTACAATTGAAGTTGCATCTAACAACTCCGCTATAGGTTCGAGAGCAGCGTAGAGCTGCTATAAAGGAAAGAATGGCCACATTAGAAGTAGTGGTCAAGGCTGCATAGAGATGTTCAAGAAATCCATAGAATTATGGATGTCTCTGCAGCAGGACCCCACTCTATAGAAGATTGGTGTAGACCATAGAGAAAAATAGAGGCAATTCGATGAGATTAGATTGACTACGGGCACTTTGGTGCCATTGCAGTGGTTCACCGAACTATAGGAAGGGAAGAAACTTCAAAATGAAATGGAAGAGACACGCTGGAAAGAGGCCATTCTTACGGAAGGAACACATCCTTGGAAAAAGGAGGCCAACCAGCTAACTCTATCAGTGAAAAGTAAGCTTAGGGGCATGCAACAAACTCAAAGGACCATGGGTCTTGCGCTGGAAGGCCCCGCTACAGATAAATTGGTCGAGGAAGTGTATCAGGTAACTACGCAGGGCATAACTGATCTGCAAGTTTTGAAGTTGGAGTTCTGCGAACTCGAAGCAAAGATTGACACACCAACTGAGTGACTCGACGACAAGTCACCAAATTGTGTTGGGGGCCTGTTGGGATGGGGTCCCTGGGGTTAAATTTTGTATTTCCTTTTTGTAAAAATGTAAAGTATCCATGATTTGTGGAAGCAAAGCGCAAAGATAGTAAGAGTCAAAGGGGATTTAGTCCCTTAGGTTTTTAGGTGTTAAGAATGTTTTGAGATCTGCCCATGGTCTGTGGACCATGGTATTGTAAAAGGAAAGGCTATAAATAGAAGAGTCATAGCGAGTCTAGGAGACCATGAAAAAAATAGAAAATCATTGTTTGGGCAAGTAAGCTAAGTTAGGAAGGTATGTTTCCTGTACTTAATCGAAGGGGAAGGCTCCTGTAGCTGAGTACATGAAGACCTTGGTAAGTTCGCAAGTTGAGTGTGCGGCCCCCTACAACTAAGTGCACAGGGAAGAAGAGTCTGTACTTTGAAGATACAATCTAATAAAGACAAATTTTATCCATAATTTTCATATTTGTTCATCTGTATGTATTTGTGCAATTATGTGTGTTCGCTCTGTATCTGAAATTATATGAATAAATGTTTATCTAATGTGAGAAAGTGGTAGATCGGTATAAATTATGCATGTTATGACTAGTTAATGACCTTCCCAAAGATATAATTGTTGTTGATGAGATTTACTGTTATTAACTGTTCTAGAAGGGTTAGGGTTCACGAAGACATAACTAATCCCTAGAATCTACAAGAACCCATCACACAAAGCTCTGGATGCAGAAAACTAGTTCTATCTTCCCCCAATAATGCTTCGGGTGAGACTACAACCTGCGCTACGTGGGTTGTGTTAGTGTCGGTCTTGAAAGCCCTCCACCAGTGATCAAAGCTCTTTGCATTTTCATTAGTAGGTGTCTCATCAATGTCAAAATTTTCATCCCGTTAGGCATGCCATAACCCTGATGGAGGAGCTGGTCTATTCATACCCCTCTTGGCTTTGCTGGATCAGGTCATATCAGTCATTGAGTTTGTCAAGCTGCTTTTGTTTGGTCTTAATGTCAAAATTCTAGGTCTAGGGTTTTGGTTAGTTGTCTTAGCAAAGTCATGTCTCTGAAAGTCCTTGAGTGACCAGCAAGCCAGAGGGAGGATGTTAAACATGTTCCTTTGAAATTTTCATCATGTACAATTCATTTTTTAACCTTGGATTTAAAAACCCTGTTTTTAAAGCCAAGGTCATGATAATTTTTGTAAAAAGAATAAATTTCCAAAATGTTTTCAAAAAGGCAGCAACAACCCTGGTCCCCTTGCCACAGTCCTTCAGATGATCTACCTGCAAAAAGAATCAGGTCAAAGCACTCAAAAAGTCAACTTCAGGATAAAGGAAACCAAGAAAATCAGTGTTTTAAAAAAAGTGTCAAAATAGACTTTATAAAGTGGGTTTTTGGATGAATTTTTTTTTTTAAATGAGATTATAAAAGGTAAAGTTCCCTCCTTTCACTCTCATTGTGCATTTCAAGCTTGCAAGAGAGAGTGTGAGAGAGTGATAGGCGAAGGAGGCGAAACTGCACAGTTTCGGGCAGTTTGCAGGTGTGCGACCCGTCCAGGCTTGTGCGCGACCTGTTGGGCGGTGCGCGACCCGTCCAGCGCACTCTGGCAGTGTAAATTCATAACGGGCGCGACCCGTTGGGCTGTGCGCGACCCGTTGGGGAGCGTGCGCGACCCGTTCACCTGTCTGCCACCAAACTTCAATCAAATTCCTTCATTCCTCTTCGAATTTGCTCAATCGGTCGAGGTAGGCTCTTAATGCATGGATGTTGATATTGGTAGTGAAAATATGGATGTATGCTATGATTTCATCTTCTAAATTTGCAAATGAATGGATTAATATGGCTGTTTGCTAATGTTTGTAAAATGCTAGGGTTTTGTGACTGTTTCAAGTGTTTTTGTCCCATTTGGTCCCTTCCCTCTTTTCCTCTTTCATGCATAGTCATGCTTGCATCTCTGTCCCATATTATTTGTATATAAAATGTTGACTTTTTCCCCCATCCCTAAGCTATAAACCCTACCCCTCTCACAAGCACACAAAACCCTAATTCCCTATACCATACATATGCAAAAAGATAAAACAAAAAGAAAAGATACATTTGTAAATAAAGAAAGAGTCATGTGAAAATAAATGTTGCTGTATATCTAGAGGCATGTACATAACCCCTATATACCCTTGATATCCCCTTATACATGAAAACCTTCCCTCTATGTGAAAACAATGTGCATGTACTCCTTAAGAACAAAAAGAGCAAAAATTTGCCTTATGACACACATGAACTCCTATAAGCAAATTTGGTGTATGGTGTCCCTATGTCGCTATTGATACATATATGCCCCTTCCATGTTCATTATCATACATGTTTTTATCCCATATGAGATGTTCTTTGCAAATGATTTCCCAATGTTAAAATGTGTTCCTATATGCATGACAATTTGTAAAGTTTCCCTTGAAAATTCCCTGTTATTTTCATATATTCCCATTCCTCGTTAAGAAGTTCCCTCCCCTAACATTCCCCTCATGTTTTTTCCCCTTGAAACAGCATAGAGTTCAGTACTTTTGCAGGCAGAGGCAGCAGTTCAATTTGTCCTTCAGTTTGCCCGCCTTGCTCCAAAACGATGTCAGATACCGAGACTTATGAGCAAGGTGATGACCATTCATCATCTACAGAGATTGAGGAACAGAGGAGGCCTCGTAGAGGGGGTAAGGGAGGTCATCATAAGAGGGAGGAGCCTACTTCTTTGGCAGAGTTACAGGCTTGTCCTTTGGCACTGAATTGTTTCTGGTACATGTCATGCTATCAGTTTTGTGAGAGGCTCTCTCAGATTCAGCATCATAGAGAGCTGGCCCGCTTGTTTGTCTTACACCTCCATGATGGACATGTCGCTCTTGCAGGGGTGAATTTCATATTGACACCCGAGGTGATCTCAGAGGCTACAGGGATACCAAATGTGGGTGAGGTGTGGCCTAAGCGCAGATTACTTGATTTTGTTCACTTTGAGCCTTATGTCTGGCCATCATTTGTGAAACTGTTGAAAGGTGTTTTCCCATTCATATTTCTTCGAAGTGAGTATGCTCCCCTCATGAGACTTATCATGCATTATTTTACATGTGAGGGTAGATTTTCACAGGTGTATTCATATCACATTCGCCTGTTGATGCATTTCACCCGGGTGAGGATGATGAACCTCCCGATCTTCCTGTTTCAGAACATTCAGAGGATGGTACCCATGTTGCAGAGGAAGACCCCAGCCCAGCAGTACAGGAGCCTTTGTCACTATGGTTTGATCCAGCTTATAGTCTCTTATCAGTTGACTCAGCAGGGTATCTCATGGGAGGAGTTCATCTCCCGTGAGATTTTCACAGTGCCACCTCAGCCACATCAGGAGGCTATTCATGAGGAGGGAGGACCATCTCAGCAGCCTGATGCTCCCATCACCCGACATGACAGCTCCAATCCTATGGTCACCTATCAGAAAGGCCCAAGGGCCTTATTTGCAGCAGCTAGGCAAGTACTATCTCCACAGCAGGTGGAAGGGGTCTCGCCTTCATCTTCAGAGCAGCGAGTGTTATCTCCACAGCAGGTGGAAGGGGCCTCGCTTTCTTCACCAGCACAGGTATTGCAGAGGGGCAAAGAGCCCATGGTTCATGAGGATCCAGTGATTGATCTTGAGGTCAGTTCTCCGAGCCAAGAGGCAAAGGAGATCATTCAGCAACTCCGGGCCGAGAATGATGTTTTGGAGCGGAGACTTGAGGGTGCCCAATGGACCATCACATATCTAGAGCAGCGGAATACACAGCTGGAGGAGGAGAAGGCACTTGATGAGATTTGGAGGATTCGTAGTGACCGAGTCCTAAACCGTAGGAGGCCCGGTGACCCATTGCCTGTTGACCGGGAGTCATTGCTTATTCAGGAGAATGCCCACTTGGAGAGGCTGTTGGCTAAGGCCAACCAAGACAAAAGGCTGCTAAGGAACATGAAAAACCATTATTGGGCTAGGATGCACGTTTGTAAAGCAAAGATGAAAATGTTCCAAAGAAGGTTGACCGAGGCTCTTAAGAGGAAGAAGAAGACCAATCCCCTCCGCATCTTGGCCGAGGCTTCTCTCACTCATCATGACACTCACTAGCCTCTTCACAGCACCAAGCACAAAAAAATTTGGGAGTTTTGGCTCATTTTTGGCATTTTTGGGCAATTTACAGGTTTTGGCTTCTCAACGGGTCTCACCCCCAGTGAGACCCTTTGTCATTGTAGCTCCTTTTTGCAAAACCTCAGCATTTGTGGATTTTTCATGCAAAGTTACATATGCTCATGCATTACCTTGAGTTTTCATGGAGTTTCGGGCCTCCAAAAGGTCAAAATACAGCCAAATTTTGACTTTCTACCCCTTTTTTGAGCTGCAGAAGTAGTCTTGGGAGAATTGACTTTTGACTGGGCAAATGACCTCCAAATCCAAAAATTCTGGTTGGGTTGGAAATTCGACTCAAATACCTTTCCAACGAGCTATCCAACACCTGATTCTGACACCGGGAAGGCCTCCAAACAGGGCTCCAAAGTGTGCGACCCGTTGAGGATGATGTGCGCGACCCGTTGAGGAATTTGTGCCAGATTTGACCAGTTCAGCCTAGAATTTGCAGTTTAGCTCCAGTTTGACTTGCTGAGGTCGATGGTGGTCCTTTTGGCTGTACTTATGGCACTTTTTAGATACGTTTACTCTTGTTTTACTCTTCTAGAAGTTTCTCTCATGTAAAAGGGTAAAATTGACTGTATGAACTGGTTTCCAAGTTTTTAGAGGCAAGTTGTTTTGACTGCCTATTTTGTAGTGCTTAGTTTAGAAGTTGTTCAAACAGCTCCTAGGATAGTGAGCTCAACCCATGGAGGCAGGGAAAGGGGTTAGATCATTTATATTATGTACTTTCATGCTCATTTTCATGGTTGGACTCTTGAGGGAGAAGCTATCATTGTATTATCACTTGTATCTCTGCAATTTTTGGCTAAGGAAGACCAAGGTTTTGCAGTCATCTTTGGGATTCATGTGGACTCAGGTGTTGATGGTGTGTTGCTTCATGTTATTGTAAGCTTTTTTGTGTGATTCATTTCCTTTCTATACTGTTGCATATTAAACAAATGAAGTGATAAAGTCAGAATTCATGCTTGCCATGCTCTACTTTTAAATTTGTTTAATTTCTATGTTTTATGTTGTCTAAAGAGAATTCAAATCCATTGTTTGCTCTCTTTAGCATTCTTTTCTTTCTTCCTAATCATCCACTTCAGCTAAAGACATCAATACAGGTTCCTACCTTGCCCCAAAGACCCCCCTGCAGAAACTGTGTCCAATCCCCGCACCCTGAATTGCAGTTCCTCAATTTGCCACCAAAAACCCCAAAAACCCCCAAATCAACCTTCAAATCAGTTTACTAGCCTAATATCAGTGTTACCCGTTTGGTCATCTCTTCCTATTGAAAATTTACCGAGATTGACCGGAGAGAGCCTTCTCCTGCCCCGTAGGGCTAGCTACGAGGCTGAATGGTTTGATGTAGCTTTGAGATTTGCCTTTTCAGCCTGAGGTGAAATTTCAAGTGCTAACAGGTTGTTGTCGAAAGGGCCAACAGTTTAGGGTTTTGTTGGTTGGCATAGCTAACATTGACACTAGGTTAGGCCCCATCAAGCCAACAATGACCCCAATATTTAAGCCACTTTTTCATGCCCAAAGCCTAGGCCACTGCCCAAAATGGATTGATAGCTTGAAATCAGTAAAAATACAGGGAAACAATGATGCAAAATCAATAAGTCGAACAAGACCTTTGTCAAACCCCTACTAGCCATGCCAAGCATTTCATCAAACATATCATCAACGTGTAACCTACAAGTGTAAACAACAAAATTAAATGTAGGGACCTCATACTTATCTAAGAATCATTATGAAACATTGTTCCCTCATGTCATTTGCTACATTATCATCTATTAGGTCATAGACACATTATCCATTCATGTACAAGTAAAAACATGTTGAGAGACATACATAGTTGTTGTCATAAAATATACATATAACTAGCATAATAGGAACAGATATACCATAAACATATCAACCATCAAAATCCATATATACATCAATACATTTGCACATGGAAATCAAGGGAATGAATTTCTCATTAATGAATGCAATAAACCAACCAGAGATGGGATTACCATGTTCCACCCAACCATAGAATGGTTGAGCCAAATCTCTCTTCAGCCATTCACCCCCGTGCCATATTCCAAGCATGAGTGTGGGACTCAAACCAAAAGAACCAACTAGGGCAAACCGAGGCTAAACCACCTCACCCTCATCAATAGAAACTAGGATTTACTGTACTCCATCCTGGATCACTAGGCCAACACAATGAACACATCATAACAGGGTTTATCATGATCTCCACCCGAACGCTACAAGCATGGATTCCACCGGATTTCTCCACCTACATCGTGAGAAATTTTCTTGTCTCCTAGTCTCTTAGGATTTATCGCTATCCAAACCCATATCACTAGACCTTAAATTGAGACCCACACTGCAGGATTTACCACATATCCCAAACTCGGGATTACTAGGCCCAATGGATAAAAAGCCATCTCTTGGCTTTATCATATATCCTTCCATTCACTGGCAAGGATTCCTAGGCCATCTGAGGCAACAAAAAATTTGGCTTTACTGCAACCTACAGTCTAGCTTAGGAGTTACTAGTTCATTTGTTCTATCATTTCGAAGATCCACCTCACTCAGCTTTGAATCCATCTGGAAATCCAACTAAACCAAAACATGAAAACCCCATCACACCATGGTTATCTGAAAATGTCAAGGCTAGGCTAAAAACACACTACTCCTGACAAAACCCATGCCATGATATAAAAGAACCATATGAAATTCCATGCATGTCAAATGTAGCAAGGAAAATTCACATGCAAATCGATACCTACACAGAATCCTCATGTAGCTGCTTGATCCTACCTTTCCCCACTTGATTTTTGCTTCCTCTTGACTTCCTTGCCTTTCTTGCTCCAATGCCAAAATGTTTTCAAGAAACTCCAAGTTTCCAAGGGTATGAGAGAGAGAGAAAATAATGAGAGAGCTCCAAAACTTAATTGACAAAAGGTTACCAACTAATCCTCAGAAGCCTTTTTACAAATGAGACCTCTATTTTCTTCATTTTCCATTATTTTCCTTCAATTTCCTCCTCACTTGAAACTTATGGCCTTTCGCCTCCTTTTTCTCCTAATTTTTATTATTTTCATAAATAAATGTGCCAAAAATGTCATTTTTCCTTTCCAAATCCTTATCCATTACCTTTTCCAATTTCCTTAGCCATAAAAATCAAATGAACACCCCCTAGGATGTCTTGCCCAACATTCAACTTGGAATAAATGTCCCACCAACCGTGGTTATTATTTTTTCCTTTATTAACTTTTATTACATGGAATTTTCACTAGGGTTGTTACAAATTTCTAGGTCCCATACAATCTTGGAGAGAAATCTCTCAGAAATGTTCATCATTTTAACCTGAAGAAGGACCCTATTGTTGCCAACATTATTTACCAACGAGCTTTGTACATAGTCTATACTATATAATTTCCAAAAAACCCCACCATATTCTATAGAACGACAAAACATAGATATAACTTAAAAGGTAACTTCTACGCGCTACTTCCGAGATCAATTTCTCCCGAGGCTTCATCCGCAGTCGTAACTAGTTCTTCAACATCGCCCACCCTAGGTTCCAGGTCCTGAATAGAAGTGTCTGCAACACCTTCAGCATGAGGGACAGAGTCGTCCCCAAATCTGAATACTTCTTTCAACACCCCAACTATTGCAGTCTCAACTTTGACTTCAATGTTCTCCACCTTTTGTCTCAAACTCATCAGGTTTGTACACATGCTCTCCATAGTTTTCTGCAATAATTCCTTGTCTTTGTCGAGTACCGGCAATTGGGCATACAAAACTTCCATTTTCTCAATGATTTCTTTTACAATTTCCTTTATGACATGCTTGCAGGAGTTTTCGACCATGTCTTCTAACTTTTCGTTTCGACCCAACCCAGCTTCGCCACCACTACCATTGCTAGCAGATGCCATTTTCTTGGCTAATCTACCCTGAACTAACAAGATCCTGGGATTTACCGTCTGCAACCATCTGCTATAAATAATTTCCTGGTTCATTCTGACATTCCTTCCCATCTTATCCTTCATTAATGTGAATCGATTCTGCATCATGGTGAAACAACTACCCTCCATCTCCTCCACTGCTGAAACAAGCCTGGAGTGAATTGCGATGGTACCTGCCCACCCTAAGAATGGAACTGTATTAAAACTCCAGGGAAATAATTGAGGATGCATCACCCACCTATCGCAGATCATGGCCTTTAAATTATGGCTATCACACCTATTCCATAACTTCTCCAACCACCCCTGCTCCCAATGCACTGAAAAACACCATTAGGGATATAAACTTAATAACTACTAGTTTTATGTGCTGCAAATCCGTACCAGAGTTGTATTGCACCGACTTGAAAATTTTAATATGAATCAAGGGATGTGACATATTCTAATGAAGTGGTTGTTGCATAAGGAGCCTTGCTCTAAAGCCAACCCGATGTTGCCTTCCATGTCTGCCACATGGTTGTTTGGTCACAACACGTGGAACATTTTCACATTTTCAAAAAAAATTAGTAGATAATTTATCCTAACAATGATTGGGGAGGATTCAGCATCGAGGGGGTTCTCATTCTCGGAGATATTCAAGCATTTTTGGATAACCGTCATAGAATCACCAATGATAATCAAGTTCTTGATACCATTAGAAACGCTGATGTTCAGACCCTGCCAAAGGAAGAGAGCTTCTGCTTGATTGTTCGTGGCGTTGCCTAGTCCCCATGTGAACTTTATTTTTGTCCTTTCTTCGAGGTTTACTATTAACCCTCCTGTTCCAACCTTCCCATTGCAGAAATACTTGTTATGTTGGTAGATAATTCCCAATTTTCAAGGATTAAAGTAATCCATTTACTCATATTATCTACAACATAATTTCTTATCTCAATCAATACACTTGAAGCTCCTTTCAATCTCAAAATTATCGGGTATGTGTTATACTCTTACAATGATGGTTGAGCAGACCTAATGATGTGGGGCAGACCCAAGGATGGTGGGAAGACCTACCCATCATTTTGTGCATGTTCTTTGCACATGGTTTTGGGCATAATGGTTTTTTTCCCATTGTATTTTGTAGATCTGGTCAAGGGAACTATGGTTTTGTTATAATCTAAGGTTAGTGTATTGAGTTTTATCAATGCTTCAGCATGTATATAATTTATTTTAACATTGATAGGAATATAATGGAAAATCAATCTGGTTTTTCCATTTCTGGGTTCTGGGAGAAAATCTTTGTGGATATATTTTCTTAAGTTCTCGCCATTGTATATTTTCCTTTTTTAGGAATTTGTTTGCAGGTAATGTTTGTATAGTGTTAAAAACTACATTTTTGTATCATATATATTTCGTCATCAAGGGGACGTCTTTGCGACTGAGGGGTTTGTTGCTCAGGCATATGGTAGAGCCAGTTATAATGGGATATCTACAAGATTGATTCTTGAAGTGAAAGGAGATGATGAACAATGGAAAGATAAAGACCAAAAAATTCAATGGAAAAAGTTTTGAGTTGTGGAAGCTCAAAATGGATGATATCTTAGTGGATAGAGATTAATGGATTATTATAGATTCACGTCCAAAACCAACAAGAATGTCAACAAAATATTGGGTGAAATTAGATTGGAAGGCAAAGAACACAATACGATTGTGTCTCTTAGATTTAGGATTGTTGAATGTTCATGGGAAGCTAAAAAAAAGGCTTTGTGGGACAAGTTATGGACTTTGCATCAATCTAAGTCCCTAGTGAACAAATTATTCCTGCAAAAAAAGTTGTATAACCTGAGGATGAAGGATGGAGACTTAGTGATAGAGCATTTAAACTCCTTAAATATTGTGGTAAGGCAGTTGTTATATATTGATATTAAAATTTTAGATGAAGATAAGTGCATCGTTCTGTTGTGTTCCCTATCGCCGATTAGAGGAAATTCAAACCTAAAAGTGCCCATGAAATTTTCATGTAATTTCCATGTCATAATATGTAAGCCAATCAAAATCCTTTAAATTAAAAATAGGTACATGAAAATATTTTGGAGGGAAAAGAAGAAAAACTACTTTTTTTTTAATTATATTTTTGGCTTATCTCTTTATAGGTTAAATTAAATTTCAAGTGTAGATGCTCATTATATGAAAAATTAAATTTCAGATCCAATGAGTACCCATTATGCATACTTTTGAAAAGGCCCACATTGATCAAAATTAAAGATACATTAAAAAAGTGTGTTCAACGCACTTTTTAATGTATCTTCAATTTTTATTATTGTGGGTATGCTGAAAAGTATACATAATGGGTACTCGTTGGATGTAAAATTTAATTCCACATCCAATGAGTGTCTACACTTGAAATTTCAGTCAACCTATAAGATGATAAGCCAAAAATACAATTAAAAAATGTAGTTTTAGTTTTTTCCCTCCAAAATTCATAACTCTTATTTTATTATTTTAACTATTATTTTTTTATTTTCCTTAGGAGGCCACTTTTAGAGTGAAATTTCCTCTAACTAAGGCTCCTAGAATACTCTAGATGTTTCCATAGGCAGGAATACAACTACCTTGAAGTTTCATGAAATAGTCTCATCCAATTGTCAAAGGAGATGAGATGGAAAAATATGGAGAGAAAAAATAGAGATGTTTTGTCTATAAGAGGATAGTGCCAAAATATAAATAGAAATAAATCCTCAAGTGGGAGATCTAAATCTCTAGGAAAAGCTATAAAGGTATGCTATAAATGCAGAAAAGAAGGGAACTACAAAAAGGATAGTATATCTGAAACTCTTGAGAAAGGAAAGGGATCTAATGATGCTCCTTTTGTATAAGTGAAAACCACCTCAAATGAAGGTGGGGATGTGTACTTCACTTCTTCTTCAAGTAAACGCATAGATACTAAGTCATGGTTTATTAACTCAGGTGCATCCTTTCACATGACTCCCCATAGGGAGTGGTTCTATGAGTACGAGAAATATGATGGTGGTGATGTCTTCCTAGGTGATGAGACGAATAAAAGAATCATAGGATGAGGAAAAGTCAAGATGAAGTTGTAAGGTGGAAGGGTTAGAACACTTCTTGGTGTTTTTCATATCCATGCATTGGCCAAAAATCTATTTTATGTGAGCAAGATGGATGATGCAGGTGTTAAAACAATGTTTAAGAAAGATACTTGAAAGATGGTTCGAGGAGCACTAGTATTGATGGGGGCAGTTTGGATCATAAATATGTAAAAGTTGTTGAGAAGTATTGTTACTAATGAATGCAATAGTTATGAGCTTCTTGAAAGTGGAGCAGAAAATATTGTAGTCTCTAGTTAAAAGACTATGTTGTGGCATCAAATACTGACACATTGGAGAGAATGATCTTTGAATACTACATGATAAGGGTATGGTAGAAGGTATGTCTAATTTCTCTCAGGATTTCGATTTCTGTGATATTTTGTATATGGGAAGCAGAATTCTCTAGTGCTAAGTGGGCGAAAGAGATATTAGAGCTTGTGCACAGTGATATGTTTGGACTTATGTTTGTTCCATCACTCGGTTAGTCTGTGTACTATGGCTTATTTATAGATGACTTCTTAAGGAATTCATGGATATATTTACTCAGGAAGAAATATGAAGTCTTTAACATGTTTAAATAATTTAAGGCTCTGGTGGAAAATAAGACAGAGAATAAGATTAAGGTGTTGAGGACTCATAAAGGTGGAGAGTTATGCAAGAAGTATTTAGAAGAGTTCTATAAGAAGTATGGTATAACATGGAAAAGAATATTATGGAAAGAATAGAGTTGCAGAAAGAATAAATAGGATCATATTTATGGAAAGGGAAAGAAGCATGCTCATTGGCACTGAATTAGGGTAGGAATTCTAGGAAGAGGCAGTGGATATTGCATGTTACCTATTTAACAAATCTTTCATTAGTATTGGAAGATAAGACTCCACATGAGGTATAGACTGGTAAGAAGTCTTCTCTCTCACTGGTGGAGTTTTCGTCCAGAAGGAAACCCATTTTTAGAGAATAGTTGTTTAAGAATATGATGAATGTGGAAGACAAGGTGGAGAAATAAAAAGCTCGGTTGGTAACAAAAGGTTTTCCTAGGTGTCGAGAATTGATTTTGGTGATATTTTTTCTTATTTTTCCAAGTTAACTTCTATTAGATTACTTTTTTCTGTTGTTGCTTCTTTTCATTTCAAGGTAGAACGGATGGATGTGAAGACAACATTTCTTCATGGGTATATGGAAGAAGAGATATACATGAAGCAATAAGTAGGATTTGTGGTGAACAGTAAGAAACTACTGGTATGTAGGTTTAAAATGTCTCTATATGGGTTAAAGCAGTCACCAAGGATGTGGTATAAAATATTTGATACATCTACACAGGGACTTGGCTTCATAAGGAGTAAAGAGGATCATTGTGTTTATTTTAAATGCATTGGTGACCATGTTATTTATTTGGTATTGTATGTGGATGATATGTTGATGATTAGAAATGACAAGCAAAGTATCTAGGATTTGAAGACCTAATTTTCCTCTAAATGTGACATGAACGATCTTGGTGATGCAAACTATATTTTTGGCATGGAAATTAAATGAGATTGGAAAATGATGAAGCTCTAGATAAACCATAGGAAGCATGTCAAGACAATATTGAAGAGGTTTAATATGCAGGATAGTAAACCAGTGAAGGTTCATATTCTTGTAGGAGAAAAAATATCTACTGAACAGTGTCCCGAGAAACAAGAAAAGGAAGAGGATGTGTCTCCCGTTACATATGTGAGTGTAGTTGGTAGTCAAATGTATGCAATGGTATGTATTAGAGAAGACATTGCACATGTAATGGGACTATTAAGTAGGTTTATATCAAAACCAAGGAAGGAGCATTAGACAACAATGAAGAATGTTTTTAGGTATCTACGTGGCACTAGTCATTATGGTTTATGCTACCAAGGAAGAACAAGATTGGATATGGTGTTGAACTTACATGGCTTTGTTGATGCAAACAGGGCTGGATATCTAGATCATAGAAGATTTACAAGTGGGTATGTCTTTAACCTATTTGGAGGAGCAGACATTTAGATGAGAAAGAGATAGTTTGTAGTGGCACTTTTAACTACAAAGCCTAAATACAAGGCAACCACTCATGAAAGCAAGAATTAATTTTGGTTTCAAATATTGTGTTCAAGTATGGGGTTAGTTCAACAAGCTATAAGGATAAACTACGATGGCCAAAGTGCAATTTCCTTGGAAAAAAACCCTACTTATCATTCAAATAAAAAGCACACTTATGTTTAGTATCACTTTGTGAGGGATATTGTTGAAGACAAAAAAGTCTTGTTGGTAAAGGTGGACACTTTGAAGAATGTTGCAGATGCATTGAAAAAGTTTATAAGCACTGAGAATTTTTTTGGTGTAGAGAAACAATGAGTGTTGTAACCATAGACCAATGACTGTTCACTCATGTAGCCCCCTATGTGGAAATAAAACAACAAGTGGGAGAATTTTGAGTATGTGGTATATTCTTTCCTGGGAAAGAAAAAATATTTGGACCCAACAATGGTTGGGCATACCCAAGGATGGTGGGAGGTCCTACCCATGGTGTTTTGCATGGTATTTATACATGGTTTTGGGCATAATGGTTTTCTCCCATGGTATTGTGTAGATTGGGTCAAGGGAACTATGGTTATGTTCTAATCCAGGGTTATTGGATTGGGTTTTATGAAGGCTTCGGCATGTATATAATTTATTTTAACATTAAAACGAATATAGTAAAAAATCAATCTGGTTTTCTCAGTTTTTGGTTCCAAGAGAAAATCTCCATCTATATATTTTTTAAGCTCTCTCCATTGTATATTTTGCTTTTTTAAGAATTCATTTGCAGGTAATTTCTATACAGTGTTAAAACCTATAGAACTTGAATCGAGTGTGTCTTCAAAATTTCAATTGGTCTTATAGTATAAATTGGCTTTGTAAACAATGATTTGGGAAACAAAGAATCTTCTAATTCATTTATTCATTTCTTCAACATAAAAAATTCCTTTTCTTACTCATCATATAATATTTTAGAATAGTCCATGTAACTTGATGAAATTCCAAAAGTTGTGAAGGTTCAACACCTACAATGTCTATCTCATGATTACATTTTTTCACCACCTTTTATTTTTTAAATTGACTTTTCAATTTTTAAGTTTTAGATGTTTTATTAAATGAAACGAGTGTAGAGTGACCAAATCTTCCTCAAAAATTAATAGCTCATCACAAGTCAAATCCATAGCTATAATCTTACTCTTAATCAATTATTCCTTTTCCTAATAAGGAACTTTAACTGCGATATCTATTTCCATATATTTATAATTCACTTCACATTCCTGAACATCTTGCATTGTATTTTCAACAACATTTATTTTTCATTTATAATTTCTAGAAATAGGGTGTTATTTTTCAAGTGGCTTTTTAGGAGGATCTTTGTCACCTCCATCACCTACAATTTCACTCATAGACTTCCTTTGTTCAATAATGTTATTATGACTTTTACTTCCAGCGACTAAAGAACTTATCTAAGAAAAATATGGAGAATCGAAGTCATTACTAGATGTTTTTTTTCCTCTTTGTTTGCATTGGTCATTTGAGCTTACTAGAGTAATAGCATCATCTTGTTGAGACAAATTTTGACCTTAAGCAAAATCATATTGAATATTTTTATTATCTCCTCCACCATCACCCAATTTTTTTGATCTATTGAAGAATGAACCATAACTATTTGAAAATATGTGAGTGAAGAAAAGACCCTCTAGATCAAAACCTCCATATGCCTGGAATTCCCTCATCTTAAAATAGTCAAAATAAGAAGCAATTTTATCTAAATGAGATATGTTTTTGGCAGCAATATATCCAATTCTTATTGGAAATGGGATTAATTTCTTTTTTATTTTCTCATTGAAGAAATGAGCTCAAGATATATATTTTCTATGTATTTTTTATATGAAGAACTTCTCACATACATAATTAGGGAGAAGAAGAGGATTTCCTTGAAACCCAAAAAATCTAATGTAGAAAAATTCATTTTGATACTAAAAAATCCATTTTGAAATGTGAAAAGCCAAAGTTTCTCTTATAAACCTATCTATAACAAAACCATTAGTCATTTATATAAATGTTGCAATAAAGGAATTTTGAATTTGATAAAAAAATTAATGGAGCCTCGTGCTTTCACAATGTTGGATACTAGAATTGAATTGGGTCCTTGTTGAAATCAACTCTCCTTGACTAGGGAAAAGTTTGTAATACATTACAGTGTAAAGAGAATAAACCAAATAAGAAGTCATATAGAACTTCTTTGTTTTATGAAATTTTCCCAAATAATAAGATATCTCATTAGAGATGTTGTGAGCCCAATCAAGGATAACATTTTCATGTATAGAGTAGAATAGGTCACAAAGTGATCCAGGTGGATGTTGGTGGCCACCCACCAACCCATTTGGACCCTCACAACTGTCTCTTTCAGTCTTTTCAGTTTCCTTAATTGTAGCACAGTTTACTATTTTTAGCAGCTTTTCGGGTCCTGAACTTCCGGAGCCGTTTTGAGGCCCTAAACGACGTTTTTTTGGGAAATCTGGGGGCAACATGGGTCCATGGACCGATGTTTCCCTTCCCAAAGTGGTAGTTCTCGGATAGATCTTTCTAACGAGCTATCGTACGCATCAAACGGAGATCGTATGCCAAAGTTACGACCCCGGGAAATTGATGTACCAATTTACCCAAACGGGGCCCACAATTTGGCGTTTCATCTTCTTGGGTTAGGTTTCGGGATGTGAAGGGTTTTCCATTGTTTCTCAACAATAAATAGGCCTTCGAGCCTCATTGTAACGGGGTTCGGAACAGTTCAGAGGGATGTAGCCGCACATCTCTTCTCAAAGATAGCTACCATCGCCCTAGCTGGTTTATTTCCATTTCTGGTTGTATTCAGTATTTTCCATTAATGAAATGAATCATTATTTCCGCTGCATCTATGTGTTTATGGTTATTGCATCTCTGTATTTATGGTTATCTCTGTAATTTGTTGCGTTCCTGCTTAAATCCGGATCAGTGGTATCAGAGCGGTCTGCTTTTTCTCTGTTTTTCTTTGCATGTCCCCAACGAGGTCGGGATATAAGGAGTTAGGGCTTGAACTGGTCGAACCTTTGCAAGACCAGCCTCGCAAATCCCGACGGCCTCCCATGGCGGATGAGAAGAAAGACGAGGGGGCAGGAGATCCTATCAAAATCTTGCTCGAAGAGGCACTCGAGCGACAAAGGAACGCGATGATGGATAGCTTTGTGCAGATCCTTCAGCGGCTACCCAGAGGCGACGCATCGACTTCCAATAGCGACTCTGGAAACGCCACACCGTTTAAGGTACAAGTGAATTTTGAAATCCCCATCTTCGAGGGTAAAATAGACGCAGATGCCGTAGATAAATGGTTAAATCTGCTAGATCGGTATTTTTCTGTTCACGAATTTTCAAGTCGGGAAAAGATTGTTTTCGCTCTTCTCAAAGCAGCCCCCCACGTCAAGGACTGGTGGGAAACCTACTGCGAGCAGAAGGATGAAAGTACAGGCTCACTATTTTCAGCCGCACCCACTTGGAATGACTTCCGGGATGCCATCAAAGAGCAGTACTACCCTGTCGGAAGCTATGAAGACAAATACATCAAATGGACCACACTGCGGCAGGGACGAGACCAAGATGTGCCAGAGTTCACAAACATTTTTCATACCCTTCGCTCACAGTTGGGTATCAAAGATTCTGAGCTGCATCTGGTACTCAAATACCGCGGCTGCCTGCACAGATACATCCAGGAAGAGATGGTGTTCTTGAACATCTCCTCACTCGGCACAGCATACCAATACGCTGTCAAAATCGAGCAAAAGTTCAAACAGAAGAAGCGAGACTTTGGATCTGCAAATCCGAAGCCCAAAGGACAAAGCCAAGGCGGGGTGACCCAAGACAACCCGTCAAAGCCTCAAGAAAAGAACAACACCACGAAGCCGAAGAAGGACACAGGAAAGTGGTGTGAGTTCCACAAGAGTCCCACTCATAACACAAGTGAGTGTCGGACCAAGCAGTCGCTGGTGGCCGAGTTGAAGGCTTCCGAATCAGATGCATGTTCCGACCTTGAGCCAGAACTCAACAAGGGGAATGGTAAAGGGAAGCAGATCATTAATGTGGATCCCAGCGCCACTGTTGCCACCGCAAAGATCAAGAAAAATGAGCCCGAAAATCCAGAGGAAGGGGAGCGTCTTTTCCACTCACAGATGTGGGTGAAGGGTTCTCCACTACAATTCATTGTCGACAGTGGCAACCAAAAGAACCTTGTTTCAGCAGAGGTCGTGAAGCGGTTGGGCCTACCGACTACACCACACCCACAGCCGTACAGTATCGGGTGGCTTCATGAAGGACGAGATCTGAAAGTTCGCCAGCAGTGCCGCCTTCCCTACAGTATCAAACCCTTCACAGACGAGGTATTGTGTGATGTTACACCTCTGGATGTTTGTGATGTATTATTAGGCCAGCCATACTTGTGGAGGAGACATGCTGTGTATGAGTCAAGGCCTTGTGCTGTCATTATTTCTTTGAGTAATTCATTATACAGGATACCAGAGGTAGCCCCACCTACTGCCACATCCTTGATCACTACCAAGAAAGGCAGCAAGCTCATATCACAGACCAGGAAATTCATCTGTCTGGTTCACTCCCAAAATAAGGGGAAGATCGTTGCTACATCCATGACCCCTGCAAAGGGTTCCTCCACGCAGCAGCAGCAGCAAAAGGATACGGTCATGACAAAACACAGGAACAACTTCTCCTCACCCACATGGGTACCACACAAGTTTCAGGTGGGCAACAAAGTCTGGTTGCGTCGACAGAAAGAACGCCTTACCAGAACCCATCAGAAGCTCAGATCACTAGGACATGGTCTTTACAGCAGTACCAAGGCTATGGGGAACAATGCTTTGGAGCACATCATTCCTCCATTCCTTCACTGGCACCAAATGTTCAATGTGGACCATCGTCAACCATGCTTCCCACCATCACTGGACACATCAGAGATTGCAGGACAAGTTCAGCAGATGGAGGAACTCAACGCAATGGGGACCATTGCTTCCTAAGGGGGGAGGAATGATCCAGGTGGATGTTGGTGGCCACCCACCAACCCATTTGGACGCTCACAACTGTCTCTTTCAGTCTTTTCAGTTTCCTTAATTGTAGCACAGTTTACTATTTTTAGCAGCTTTTCGGGTCCTGAACTTCCGGAGCCGTTTTGAGGCCCTAAACGACGTTTTTTGGGAAATCTGGGGGCAACATGTGTCCATGGACCGATGTTGCCCTTCCCAAAGTGGTAGTTCTCGGATAGATCTTTCTAACGAGCTATCGTACGCGTCAAACGGAGATCGTATGCCAAAGTTACGACCCCGGGAAATTGATGTACCAATTTACCCAAACGGGGCCCACAATTTGGCGTTTCATCTTCTTGGGTTAGGTTTCGGGATGTGAAGGGTTTTCCATTGTTTCTCAACAATAAATAGGCCTTCGAGCCTCATTGTAACGGGGTTCGGAACAGTTTAGAGGGATGTAGCCGCACATCTCTTCTCAGAGATAGCTACCATCGCCCTAGCTGGTTTATTTCCATTTCTGGTTGTATTCAGTATTTTCCATTAATGAAATGAATCATTATTTCTGCTGCATCTATGTGTTTATGGTTATTGCATCTCTGTATTTATGGTTATCTCTGTAATTTGTTGTGTTCCTGCTTAAATCCGGATCACAAAGGGTGTACTTTCGTATATGAGTAGTGGAATCTTGGGATAGTTCTCACAAATAACCATGTAAATTGTTTGTACAAAAATACAAGTGAAAGTACCTCAATCTAAATAGAACTTTTTCAATCATTAAGCATCCTTTTTATTAAAAAAAATCAAAAGATCAACTCCTCTGGTTTATGCATCCAAAAAATCACCCCTTTTAGAGATTGTAAAATTTTTATTAGTAGGGAGCCACAACGTCTTTTTGAAAACACTCAGTGTTAGGGGAACAAGAGTTTTATCACTTTCTTCAAGTTGAGTTGGCTTTCTCTTTCTGTTAAATTTTTCTACATGGTATGAAACAAGTTCTTTGAAGTTGAATACTTTGAGCCAACATCAACCTTGTGCTACTCTTGAAGTCCATACTTTATTCAAACTTTTCTCCTTTTTTGTGATCCTTGAAAACTACTTATAAGCTTTAGACCACTAAAAATCATGATATTTGTGTCCAAGAGTGTTAATGGTGTCTCTGCAACATGGTTCTTTTCTTTTATTCAACATCATTTGTTACACAAGTTTCATCAATAGTTATCAATCCTGTAAAGTAATATCACATTTAACTTGGATATAAGTGATATTGAGTGTTATTAAATTCTCCACCCATTTCTCATAATATCTCATGTAGAGACATTAAGTTCACTAATATCAATTGCCACTTGGATTTGACATCTTATTGGGGAATTTGTGAAGATTGTGCCCGATTAATAATGGAATCAATCCGCCTTCTCATAATTTATGCACACGATCTCGTCTTTTTCTGGTTCTATGGAGCTCTACTAGGGTTCTGCGAATCCCTGCATACGGCGCCGACAAACAATGAAGAAAACACCTTCTCAGACGCTGCGTAAGCTGCTGTAGCACCCCGTCCTGCAGCGCATTCGGGCCAGGGATGGATCATCCCCAGGGGGGGGCGTCGGAGCCCTCCCCACCGCAGTCAGATTCTGAGCATCAAGTGATCTTTGGATCCGTGAACGAAGAAATCTTGAACAGGGGAAAAATACCTCAAACAGACTTCAACAATGACAGTAACCGCAAAGAAGGCGATGGCACATCGCAAGAAGAAACCGGAATGCCTGGAGAAAGGCCGCAAATCACCTCTAGCACATGTCGACCAGCAGCCAAGGTCAGACCAAGGATCGAGCTGCCTGGAGACAAGATCGATGAGAGAATACAGTTCATGAAGGACCATGCCCTCATTGGCAAGTTCATCGGTTTCTGGCCAACTGAAAGGGCCCTATATGGCTGGATAGCTGCAAAATGGAAACCTAAAGGGGATGTCACGTTACAGCTAGGGCCGAAAGGATTCTTCACTGCTATATTCTACTGTCCGGAGGATAAACACAGGATCCTGGTAGGAGGGCCCTATTTTTTCAACTCGGCTGGGCTATATTTACGCGACTGGATCCCCAAATTTAACCCGGACAAAGAAGACCTATCATGGGCTCCTGTTTGGATCAGGCTGTATTCGCTCCCGGACGAATACTGGGGGGAGGAGCTCCTCAAAAAGATTGGCAATGGAGTCGGCGATTTCATCAAAGTAGCAGAAGAAACCCTATCTCGTAAGTACACCTCCTATGCCCGGATTTGTGTCTTCATTCGCCTTAATGAGCCTCTCCCCGAGTCAGTTGAGCTTGCCCATCGTGATGAAGAGTGGATTCAGCCTCTCGACTACGAGCATGTTCCCTTCCGATGCAGAAAATGTCATGCCCTAGGTCATCTTTTCAGGGACTGCCCTCTGAATATTCAATCTAGTCCTCCAGATTCCTCAGGCTCCCCTGCTCAGGATGGATTTACTAAAGTCTCAAGCAGGAAGCGTGCGCATAAAAAGCCCTCCAATGGTCACAAACCCCAGCCCCGCAAGCCGCATGGCCCAGTAACCAAGAACAGCTTCGACATTCTTGGTCAATCCTCTGAAGACCCCCCCTTAAACAAGGAAGCCGCTCCTGATCATCCCTCCTCCTCCTCCCCTCCCCTTTCCTCCTTCTCCCCTCCCAAATCCTCTGCCCCCATCTCTAGCCCCATCATTCTGCAAAAGGATCAGACCAACTCAGCCGATAAACTCAAAGATATGGAGGTGGATGGCAAAAATGACATTCCCCAGAATCTTGATTCTGGCAACGAAGACAGCAATCAAGTGCATATAATGGACGAGGAACCGGAAAGCATAGACCTGCATGGCCTAGATCTCCTAGAAATGGAGGCTGCATGTAGAAGGAAAGCATATGATGCCATCCCCGAGTTTCAACTTGACAAACTCGAACTGGTCATTTCACGCGCCTACTACCAAAACCAACTAGGCATTTAGCGAGGCAGCCAATGGGACGGCACCCAGCGCCATAAGGACTCAAAGAAAAGGGGCCGAAAGACAGATTTGCAAAGAACGATAGAGATTGGGAAAATCTTAGTCGATTCAGGCAGATACGCCAAATTGACTAAGTATTTCAAGCCCTCTGTCAGTAGTTAAACATGAAGCTTGTATCCTGGAATATAAGAGGGCTTAACAGCCCCGGAAAACTCAGGATGTTGAGAAACATGATAAAAAAGGAAAAGCCCCAAATTTGCTTTCTCCAGGAGACTAAATGCAATAGCTCTATGTTAGACAGCTTCCTTTCAAAAGCCTGGCCAGGATGTCGTACAGTGGCGGTCGATGCTTGTGGCGCCTCGGGAGGTTTGGCTATAGCTTGGAACACTCAAGCGGTCTTCCTAACCGATTTTCATGCGGCGCATCATCTGATACAGGCCACCTTCCATATTCTGGGAACTAACATTCATGGCAATCTGTCAAATGTCTACTTCCCGCAAGAAACTAGCAACAAGGTAGAGCTTTTGGACACTATCGAAGTCCTCAGTAATAGCAGGAAATTCCCGCTCTGGATCACTGCTGGGGATTTCAACATGATTACAAAATCAGAAGAAAAGCTTGGAGGAAGAAGCAGATTGGAGCCTGAGGTTGATCGATTCAAAGAGTTCATAAACTCGGCTTCCCTTATTGATATGCCGTTTTGCAATGGAACCTATACTTGGAGCAATCGCAGGGCAGGCAAGCATCAAATCGCCTCCAAGTTGGATCGCTTCCTCCTCTCGGACAATGCGGTCCACTTAGGAGGGGATTTCTCAGCAACCATTCTGGCTCATTCAGGATCAGACCATTGGCCAATAGCTCTTCAATGGCAAAGACCCGGCAACATAACCAAAAGACCTTTCAGGTTCGAAGGTTTCTGGCTCACTCATCCTAACTTCAAGGAGTTTGTTAAGACCATCTGGGCCTCATACATCCCTCCAGAAGGAGTGAAAATGTACCAATTTCAGAAGAAACTAATATTTCTCAAGAGCCATCTGAAACAATGGAATAAAGAAACCTTTGGCAACATTTTCGAGGAGAAGAAAAAGCTCATGCAGGACCTGGAAAACCTTCATCAGCAGATCATCACGGAGGGGCACACGGAAGCAACGCTGGAGAAGGAACGCCACATTCACAACTTATTGGACGAAAGAGGGAAGCAGGAAGAAATCTATTGGAAGCAAAAGTCAAGAGTTCGATGGCTGAAGGAGGGGGAGCGCAACACTAAATTCTTTCATAGAACAACAGTACAAAGGAGAATGTACAATAATATCCCCTTCATCCAAAACCAAGCAGGCGACAAGGTAGAAACACATGAAGGGATTGAAGCCGAGCTCCTCAATCATTTCCAACAAGTCCATCAAGAGCAGGGAGAAGACAGGCAACAAGCCATAAACAAAATTACCAGCAATATTCCAAAAATTATTACAGAGGAACAAAATGAACTCTTAATGCGCCCCATCAGCATAGAGGAAGTGGATGATGCCATGAAACAACTCAAAGAGGGCAAAGCTCCTGGTCCCGATGGGTTCACAACTACTTTCTTCCATGCCTTCTGGGATATGTTAAAAGAGGAAGTCTGGCAGATAGTTGAAGAATCCAGAGCAACACGTTGGCTTCTTCCCTCTCTCAACGCTACCTTCATTGCTCTCATTCCCAAGGAGGAAGAATCCATCACTCTAGATAAATTCCGCCCCATTGCATTATCCAATGTCATTTACAAAGTAATTTCAAAGGTCATAGCTAATCGGCTCAAACCGCTTCTGCCAGCACTTATATCCAAGGAGCAATCAGGCTATGTGGAGGGGCGACACATAATGGATGGTATCCTGCTCTCTCACGAAATCATCCACTCTCTCAAGAACTCTAAGCAAGCAGGTATGCTACTCAAGCTCGATCTTTCAAAAGCATTTGACAAACTGAACTGGAACTATATTCATCATATGCTTAAAGCCTTTGGTTTTTGTCCTCCTTGGATTCGATGGATCCTGAACATGATAAACTCTACTCATTTCTCCATCCTGGTTAATGGCTTTCCCTCCCGCTCTTTCAATCCCTCCAGGGGCATCCGGCAAGGAGACCCCCTCTCCCCTTTTCTTTTCGTTTTGATGGCCGAAGGGTTGGGGAGGCACATCAAGCAAGCTCTTCGCTTGCAGCAAATCAAGGGTATCTCTATGCACAACTCCCCTGCCCTCTCCCATCAGCAATTCGTTGATGATACAATGCTGTTTGGTTATCCCTCGGCTCAAGAAGCCCGTAGACTCAAAGGCCTCCTCCAGGACTTCTCTCTGGCGTCTGGCATGACTATCAACTGCTCCAAATCGCAAATTTTCTTTTTTCACACTCCCCCGTCTGTCAAGTCTGCTGTCTCTCGCATTTTAGGCTTTTCCTCTGCGTCTCTTCCCTCCAAGTACTTAGGTGCCCCCCTCACTGCTTCAGCAATCAAGCACTCTGCCTGGCGCACCCTACTGGACAAAATAGAAAGTCGCCTCAACCTCTGGACTCACAGGTCGCTAAATCTGGCCAGCCGAATTGTACTCATCAAATCGATTCTGCAAGCAATGCCTCTTTACTTGTTTTCTTCTTTAGCTGCACCAAAATGGGTTTTAAAAAGCCTCAGGAACATGCAGCGAAATTTCTTATGGAGCAGCTCGGCCACCAATCGAAAATGGGCCTTGGTTAGATGGACAAAAGTCTGCATGCCCAAGGACAAAGGAGGAATTGGGCTAAGAGACCCTGAACACAGTAACGCCATCATGAATGCCAAGATCTGGTGGCAGTGGCTCACCAACCCAGACAAACCATGGGGAACGATATGGACAGCGAAGTATGCAGACAACAGACCCCACGAGGAACTCATTAGATTCACTCCCACTGAAAAAGGCTCTTTGATATGGAACGCTGCAAAGCAACACCATCACATTATCCAACAGCACAGCTTCTGGGAAATCAGAAATGGTTGTAGCGCAAGATTTTGGATGGACGCCTGGAATCAAATGCCAAGACTTACGAACATTCTCCACCCTACAATGATACCGGAGAGGCAGGAACAACAACAGGAAAAGGTCCAACATTACTGGCAACCAGAACTAGAAGTGGGCTTCAGAAAATGGAAATCAAGCGGCCAAATCCTTAACAGCGAAGATGATAGGATGAACATGGAGCTGGATATAGAGTTACGGAAAAGAAGAATAAGACAGGACAATGGCGAGGACATTCTCCGATGGGGACACCTGCCTAAAGGAACCTATACCACAGCAGAAGCCTATAAAATTCTATGTAACTTCGCAGCTAACCCCGACCCTCTATGGAAGAAAATTTGGGAGCTTGGTCCTTGGCCAAAAATCTCCTATTTTCTCTGGCTGACCGGGCACAAAAAGATTCTCACATGGGATAAGCTCAGAAAGAGAAACTTCCATGGCCCCTCGATCTGTCACAATTGTCTTCAGGAAGAGGAAACCCTCCAGCATCTACTGAATTCTTGCCCCTTAGCCAAGCTTCTCTGGAACAGGGTCAGATTCAGATGTCAAAGACAAGGCATAAAGGAGGACGACATTATTAATTCCATAAGGCTATGGCCCAGGCAACCTTACAAAAGTTCACTTCTCAATTATCTATGGTGCATTATCCCAGGGATTGTCCTCTGGAATATTTGGAAGGAAAGAAATCAGCGTATCTTCAAGAACAAAAGATCGCCGCTAGAGGTAATATGGAACAAGATTCAAGGAAACATTCAAGAAACAATGGCGCTCCAAAGTTGGACCAAAGAAGATAGGCCAACTGAGGACAGTGAGCAGAACATTCTAAGAAATTGGCAGCTGCAGATACCTCAAGATCCCCAAAGAAGCAACCTTCCCAATAGCAGCATTAGAAAAGATTGTCACTGGATTGCTCCCCCTGAAAACTCATACAAGCTAAACTTTGATGGGGCCTCCAAAGGCAACCCAGGGGCTGCAGGGTTTGGAGGCATTATCAGGAACCATGAAGGCACTCCTCTACAAATCTACTTTGGAAGTATTGGATGGGACACCAACAATTCAGCAGAGATGGAGGGGCTCTGGCAGGGCCTTCAAATTGCCTAGAACCTTAACCTCCAACCCTTAATTGTAGAAGGGGACTCTCAAATTCTCATTAACATGGTAACTCGTATACATAATGGTTCACAAGCAAGGAAGATAGCTCCCAGCTGGAGACTTGAGGCAAGATTAAATGAAATCGCGCACAGGATTGATAATGCAAGGGCCATCTCCTTCAAACACACTCGACGGGAAGGAAACAAAGTTGCAGATCTTCTGGCCAATATTGGGGTTGAGACCAGCACCCCCCTAATCTCGGGCAACACAAACATCATATCTAATAGGCAGCAGCTCCAGGAATGTGAAAGCTTAATCCAAGAGGAGGCTGTTGCCCCGGATGCGGGTGCCACCTCGCAAAGCCAGGAAAGGCCACTTGCCACGGCCGATAGGACACGCGACGGACGGAGTGCTTTAAGGCTCCTCGCCGCCACCTCCCATCGCCAAGCAATGCAGCACATCAGCCTTTATGAAGGCGCAGGGACCATAGCCGAGGTTGATGGCCGCATTCAAGGCGGGAGCAATTCGAAGGAATGATGGGGACGATAAGAAATGCGATTTGGGGGCAGTTGAAACCCAAAGCTATGGTTTTCATGCTCTGCGTTCTGCGAATTCCGGGGTTATTGTGGAATTGGGGGAGGTTGGCCGACTGCTGGTCCTCCCTGGTTCATGCCTACATTCATTTGTTTGCTACCGTGAGCCGAATTGGAAGGGAACTCCGTCTGAGGAAGAGGTTACTGGGAAAATGGTGCGGGAGAGAATGCCATGTCGTAGAGGCAGAGGCTCAGGGCGAGCCAGATCCTCTCGCGGGCCTGCAGCTGACTTACATCACCACTGCTGCTGTGTTTACTGCCATCGACGTGTGGGAGCTCCTCAGGTGCAGGCTAGCCAATTTGTGGAAGCTGGAGGGTCCAACAATGGCGAGCCAAGGCTACCTACGTTTGGCTTTGTCATCTTCACACTGGGCAATTCCAGAGAAAATTTGGGCATCAATGCCCACATATCTGTGTTATTCACCAGGATCCCGGAAGAGAATGAGGAGGGCTTGCCTCGGCCACCTGCAATGGAAAATCCCTTGGATAACGAAGGGGGAATTCCCCTGGAGCAAGAAGGAAGATTGCCTCAGGCTCTGGCGGAAGAGTGTCGGGTT
This sequence comes from Pinus tabuliformis, assembly GCA_031772625.1. Taxonomy (NCBI): domain Eukaryota; kingdom Viridiplantae; phylum Streptophyta; class Pinopsida; order Pinales; family Pinaceae; genus Pinus; species Pinus tabuliformis. The sequence continues at coordinate 1,872,917,794 of CM062817.1, forward strand.
GTTGACAAAGGTAAGAGGCCAATGGGTGAGGCTTCAAGCTCAAGGGGTGCTGCACCGCGGGAGCACGACCACCCATCCAGCCATTTGCGCGAACCTGAATTGCCGGCCTTCATGGACGGGTTACCAGAAGGACATGGTTGGGCTTGGATACGTGAGGCTGAGCCAGAGGACGAGCCGGGGGAAGACGCGACCGAGGACTAGGCCCAGGTGGCTCTCCCGCATTCTGCCTGGACACGTGTGGGATCGTGGTCGGTTCTGTTATCTCTCCTGTTGTCTTGTGTCATTCTAGTGTTTTCTGTTGAATTATGTTTCCGGGTTTTATGTGTCTACTGCTGTCTCTTGGTTTCTCTTCCGTCACGGATAGTAGTTTTTTTGGTTTGGGCCATAACCACATGCCCTGTATCCAATTGGAAAACTCTGCCCCTGCGTGGGTTTCACAGAGATGTTTAGAGTCTTTTTGTTGGTGGTTTTTACAGAGATGTCTAGGTACCTTTTTGGTGGGTTTTACAGAAATGTAATGGGTTTTTGGACTATGTCACAGCTGCCCATGGAGCCACTCACGGACATGGGCAGCAAGAAATCTCGAATGTAAAGTTTCAGCTGTAAATATTAATACAAAAGTAGGTAATGTTGCTTAGAAAAAAAAAATAATGGAATCAATCCAAATATGTGGGATATAGTGGTAGTGATACTTTAACTACCCTTGAAAGTAGTGCTTATGTAAGATCCACATATGAAAATTTGACTATGTGTTGGCATAAAATATCAAGAGGGTTGAGACTCTAAGTTTGGGCATAAGGGCCAACAAGGCTCCATTGTAGTCTAACACAACATCAAAATTTTCATCTTACCCAAAAAGGATAAGGAGTCTTACCCGAGGTGTGGTGTAACCTTAGTTAGATGGGGTTAGAAATCTAGTACCGGGGAGAGGTCATAAGAGGAACATAGAGGTTAAGGAGCCGAACTATATCAATCAAACAAATTAGTCCCAATAGATCATGAACATGAAAAAGAGAAATATGACACAAATACAACTCTATTAAAAATTTTTAAGAAGTCATATAACCTTTCATGTACTACACAAATATCCCATCAAACTCCCTTTTTATATTAATTCATATGGCCATACAATATTACATATTCTTAAGATCCTCATATCAACATTACAGAGATATCATATATATATCCATGCATAAACACATAAATAGATATAGTGTGGCTCAAACAGATCTACAACAACAATTTGGTACCTTCTCCTTCTTTACTCCCTTTTCCCCACACCCTTCCTTATAGTTTTTCCTCTACTTGGACTACTAGTTCTTTCTTGGAGACTGTGCCTTCTTCCTTGCTTAGTTGCTTCTATTTCTTGGTTGTCCTTATTCTTCTCTACTCGGTTGTGGTTTCCTTCCTCTGCAATTCCTTCGCGACTGGTAGTTCTTTACGAGTTCCTTCCTTTTTGTCAGTTGTCTCCCTTATAGCTTCCCAACAGCTATCTCCACAAAATATCATCAAATGTACAACATGTCATCAATGTTCTTTAATTCCTGAAAATGAAGGACCTAACAGGAATTGACCACAGTTCATTGACTCGTCACCCAATCAATATTTTGTTGCCTCCTTTGATGTTGTTGATGCCCCTAGTTTCGTTGATTCTTTTGGTGCCACTAATGCCTATAATGTTGGTTCCTATGTTTCTTCCCCTTTATTGGTATCTTTAAACGAAGGACCCAACTCAAGGACTAAATTGATGGTCACTTGTCTGAACTGACTGTATTCATTGAGGGCTTCCTACCATGTGGTTGGGAGGGTAGCAGCCTAAGCTAGGAACTAAGTGGCAATGTCGGTCGTGGGTTGCATTGAGATTTTTTCTAGTAGAGGGTTCCATTGCATCTATATTTATTCATTGAGTTGTTGCAGTGTTTCCAAATGAGTCTATGCAGGTGGTCGGAGGTCCCGAAGTATCTGTTTGGTCTTTGCGAATTCATCCTCCATCTGTTGTATCTAGTTCTCAATCTCATTAACCTATGTTAAGATATAGTTCTATTGATTCTTGTCCTTTGTTCCTCGAGCTTCATTGAGAAAGTGAATGACACGGCTGCACATAGGGTATACAAGCTCGTTCTTCTTCTCCAAATAGTCATACCAGCCATGCACTTGTTGTAGAAGGGTTTGAGCTTCTTCTGCGGCCTTGATGAGTGTCTCTTCTAGGTCCACTACATCTACACATTTTTTCTTGATCATAGCTATGTACTGGGTGGTTGGGTTGGGTAGTGGCTTGTGGGCATCAACAAGATTGTTTTTGAGCTCACAACTTTTCAATATCAGATCAACACATGCTTCTTGAATGTGATCACAACATTTGATGAGGGTATGCACAGAAAATCCTTCGGGGCATTAACCACCATTTCTTAGACCGAAGGCCATAAGACTTGGAATTTTTTAGTGATTTGATCAAACTACATTTGGAGATGTTGCTTTTTTTGGAGAAGGTGATCAAGTTTTGTAGTGAGAGTGAGAATTTGATGTTTTTGTTGTGTTTCCTCAGTGGCTAGGATGTTGTGTAACTCCTATTCCCAACAAGTGACTTGCTGAATAAAATTAAACAGTTGGTTTGAGGACCAACACTGGATATCACCATGACTCATTGTCATTAGATCAAGAAACCGAGCTTGCAATGGTTTTCCACTAACAACAGAATTCTCAGAGTGCTCCTGTGGTCAAGTGGGATGCTGCGAGGTTTTGGCTGTCAGGGGATTTCTATGAGTGGGAGCTGAATGTGATGGTACTAACGGAGGAAGATGAAAGGGTAGTGATTTTGTATGGAGTGTAGTGGTAATGGGAGGGTTAGTGATTCGTTCCATAACCGTGAGTGGACCTGAATTGAGCAATAAAAGACAACATGGATTTTGGCGTGACTTCCCCACTGGTAACTGTCGTGATGGACTAGACAATGAAGTCTACCTCCATTTTCGTCTATGTTCCTAGCAGTGTCCTAGGGAGTAAGGTGTCTAAAATGGTGTCAAAAGTAGATGTTGTACGATGTGATGGGTTATATTATCGGGTTGACACGCCAAAAGTGGAGAGTGGATGTTCTTCGAAAATGGGTGAGGTAGTATATGATGGAGTTTCTTCATCAATGAGATTGACAATCTGTTTGGAGGTGATCAAGCTCTTTTTCTTTGACCTGACTAGAATTTTTGAAGATTTTGAACTATGGTGCTTTGGGATCACCAGTTCTGATTGGGAATGGTGACCGACTATAGGGAGTGAAGTGATGAGGGAAGCATGAGCCACAAACTCATACAGCCTTGAACTTTGAAATTCAAAGAAACTGGGGAAGGTACTTACCGAGACTCCAATATTGACCATGTTCTCCTGAATGGAATGCATTTGATTTTGGACCTTTTTTATGACTGGATCTGTTTGTTCCCCAGCCATCATTTTCTTTGATGCTATAGATGTCTCCCCCACAGTGATGCTAGCTCCATCCCTCCAAACAAATATATGTGCTTCCCCTCTCGTACTTCTTTGATGATCCCTAACCAAGAATTAATCTCCATATGGAATGCTACTTCAGTCAGCTTGAACTTTTGAGCCCTCTTTTGAAACGTGTCTAGATGGACACATTTCGATTGTATCCAAACATGGCCATGGTCGATACCAAACCATATGTTCAGTGAGTAATCATCAAGTAACAATGTTGAGACTCTTTTTGTGACCTTGACGATTTCTAGCATCTTGTGGTACCATCCAATAAAGGATGCCTCGTTAATTTATTTGTTGCTTGGGTCCCCCGAGGTTTGACAAGGTGTATACCTAAGATCTCATGGTTGGTCTTCTGTGATTAGAGCTAATTATCACCCCTCTGGTGGGCACCATTTCCACATTGTTAGCATAACAACAAGATATCCAAAGATGAAATAGGTGGCTCTCTTGTATAAATCCTCGCAGGCCTTAAACAACTCGTGAAGTATAAAATTGCACCAATTCAATTGTGCGTCGTGTATGCAGTTCCCCGCCATTGAAATAGTATCTAATGTGCATTAATTCCGTGATAAATTTTGCATGAACTTCCCTACAATAATTTAAAAAGTGAATTTAACATTTGGTGTGTTGATTGGTTCTATAATTGTACCCTTGCCTCCTCTCTAGGTATTGTACCTATTTCAGTAGCTCTCATCCCCTGTCTTCTTTTCTCGCTTAGAAGCTATTGGAAATTCCATCGATACAGTGGCCCTGGAATCAGATAGGCTTATGATCCTCTGAAGGTCCACCACATGTATTGGGTACTCCATATTAAGCCAAAATGATCCTCCATGCATCTAGATGATAAGAATCTTAGTGCACTACATGACTACTCGTATCATCCAAAACAAGAGAAGACTCCTCAAGTTCAACAACTTCAACCGTTTAATCCCCCTGAAATCATTTGTTGCCTTACTGGATTGACTTCCATCAACCTTCAACACTGGTTCAATGTATACCTCTCGCTTTAGTGTTGGAAATTGGAAGGTGTCTGAGAGGTCATTGTCGACGAGCACTACCTTATCATATTTACCATATAAAGGTTCTAGCTTTATGATTCTTTTATCGAATTCAACCTCTGGGACATAAATCACATCCTTTGTCATTGTTCTATAACAATGTTGATATACACAAATCACAGGGGGCTTGAACTTGTTCTTGACATAATGGGAATTAGGAACAAACTATAAACTTGGAAACTGTACCACCTCAACTTTGGACTCTAAGAAAATTATCTTCGCCATGAAGATTAAGTAGAAATGCTCGACATGATTTTTCTAACTAGACCTCCAAACTGATTACTACATAAAATTTCCTTATGCATTCCCATTCGTGTTAACACTATCGTCGGTTGAGCTGGACCTAACTCAGATAATGCAAAAATGAAAATGGAAAGGTGGATTTGATGGGTAATTATGGTATCATGATGGGTGATGCCTAGGAATTGATTATGGGTGTTATGGGAAAGATTTAATAGAAATTTGAGGTGACACTCGAAATTATTGCCTAATTATTACATAAATTACACCTAACATGTGTGGTTGTTCCCTGGCCACAAGCAGTTGCGGTGGGGTGAAAGTATCTCTGCAACTGGAAGAGACCTGGTGGGAGATTTATTCTAGAAAAACTTTAACTAAAATAATATACACAGCTAATACAGTACAAAGGAGTAACTGACACTACCTAATACTACCTATAATCTCCTTTTGGAGATGTATCAATTTGGAGTGGAATTGTTTCATACCTGGAAGGGTTTTAGTCGTGTGTCATTCACCCATCCTGACAACAGAACACCATCTAGTTGCGCAAGATTGACTGCACCCGATTCCTTTATTTTCACAACATTAAAAGGTCCTAACCAATGCATCTATATCTTCCCTAGAAACTTCAAGAATTGTATATCATATAGCAGAACATGTCCTTCTATTGTGAATGATTTCCGTTTAATGTGCCTTTCATGCCATGCTTTTTTCCTCTACTTTTCGATCGTTTGATGGAATTGTTTCGTGAACCTAGCCTCATCTAGTTGTGAAAGTCCCTCCAACCTCTTAATAATTAGCTCTTCCTTCGTCATATGAGTGGAACTTGCAATGAAAAGGCTAGGAATAACGAATTCGAAGGGTACCACATCCTCCCGTCCATATACTAGCTAGAAAGGTGTATGCTTGTGTAAGCATTTAACAATTGTGCGATAGGCACATAGAGTCACTGGAAACCAATCATCCCAATCATCCCTATTGGTTGTTCATATCTTGGTCAAGCCCCTTTCCAAGATCTTATTGAAACCTACACCGTGCCATTTTCTTGAGGGTGATACGGGATGCTCCTATGGTGTTGTATCATGAAGTTCTAAAGTAATGAAGCAACTATTTAATTTATGAAATGGGTCCCCTGATCACTAGGGAGACTCTGGGGACACCCAAATCTGGAGATGATGTTCTCAAAAATAAATATGGTGGCGGTATCCATAGTACAGTCCTTAACCAATGCGGCCTCCACCCATTTGGTAAGGTACTTTGTGGTGGTGATGATATATCTGGCATGGGAGTGGAATTCTGGTAGATTGATAGGTCCTATAAAGTCCAATACCAATTTCTCAAAGATCTATAGTGCACGTACTAGTTGCAAGGGAAGTTCATCTCAGTGTGATGGTCTCCCAACCCTTTGGAAAACGTCACACCTTTTGGCATATTCCTTCGCATCCCTGAAAATTGTGGGCCACCAGAGTTGTGCCTGAAGTACTTTTCTTGTGGTGGCCTTTCCCCCAACATGGCCTCCCACAACCCTTGAATGACACTCCCATAATACATCGTGTCTCTCATGGACACATCTGCTCAACTCTTGATCAAGGCCCAATTTCTACAGTTTTCCTACAGTCACTTGATAATCTGTAGTCTGAACGAACATATGCCTCCAGTGTGTTGTTGTGTATTCCTTCGGGCATTTACATGTAGCTAGAAATGCCACTATATCCTCCAAGTATTCTGGTACTGCTTCAATTCGAAATAGATCGACATCCAGTAGTTGATCATCAAGGGATCCTCCACTTTCACCTGACTCTAGCCACAAAAGGTGGGCCCCACATTTAGTCAATCAGGCTTAACAATTAATTCAAATGTGAATTCTTGGAATAATAGAAGCCATTTGCAAATCCTACCTTCAAGTATGGGTTTGTTCACTAAACACTTCAAGGTATAATGATCAATGAAAAACTTTAATGGACCTCCCGGCAGGTAATGTCATATTTTTGAAGTGAATATACCATCGCAAGCACCTCACTCTAGGTTGTGGTATAGTTTTTCTCTAGCATGGATAGCTTTTTGCTAGAAAATTAAATGGGGTGATTGAGGTTTCTCTCCCCAAACTGAGCCAGGATGGCTGCTAATGTAATATTTTAGGCATCAATGTGAACACGAAAGTGTTTCTTCCAAACTCAATAAACCAGGATTGGTGAACTTTCCAATTTCTCTATTAGTATATTAAGTGCAGCATCACATTCTTTTGACCATGTGAGTTGTTCAGACTTATTTAATAGCTTCTCCATTGGTGCAGTAATCGAGGCACAATTGCAGATGAACCTCCTGTAGTACCTTGTGTGGCCCAAGGTGGACCTAAGTTATTTTACACTTGTGGGTGGATCCATGGTCACGATTGCCACAACCTTAAGAGGTCTACACACACTCCTTCCTTGCATACTATATGGCCCATGAGCATGCCAAAGGGGACTGAAAATATGGAATTCTTCAACTTTAAAGAGATTTGCAGTTGTCTACATCGATCAAACATGATTCCAAGAAAACTGGAGTGTTCTTCAGAAAACTATAAATTGTCCAATCATCCTTATAAACTTCTACGAACATGTGTATATAATATATAAAAGTGGAAATCACAATCCTTGAGAAAACTGCAGGTGCATTATTGATTCTGAATGGCATAACATGATATGCATAGGACCCCCATGCCATGGTAAATTTGGTTTTCTTCTTATCCTCCTTTGTGATCTTGACTTGGAGATAACCGGAGAATCCATCTGTAAAATAATAGCCTTCATTCCATGCCACATTGTCTATAACTTCATCACTGAATGGAGTGGGAAAATGATAATGAACACAACCATTGTTTAGACTATGGTAGTCCACACAAGCCCTTATTTTTGCAACATCCTCCTTATTTTGTATAATGATCGGGCTTACCCACTCTGCTTCATCAACTGGGAATATAATCCCTTATGCTAACATATTATCTATCTCCTTTTTCAATTTCTCATTAACTCTTGAGTTCAGTTAATATGGTCGATGCTTTATTGGTTTTCCATCTAGTTTAAGCATGATCTTCAAGAGATCAAAGATCTCTCTTGTAGTCTGCTCGTCCTAATAAACTCCAATCAAGGCTAACTTCAAATTTTCATCAATCTTGATGTTATGTTTCCACAACTTCAAGGGGAGTATGTGTGGAGCATTGATCACAGGCCCATCCTTAATGTTTCGTTCCCCCTAAGTTTCATTGAATGCTAGATGACGTAATTTCTCCAGATCATCTTCGTCTGGTTCTCTATCCACCTTCCCACAAGCTATGACCACCTGATATTCAAACTCATATGTATGCTTTAGAGTGCTCTGATATATGCATCCCTCCATTAGCTGGCTTGTTGTAATCAGAACTCGCTTGATAGCTTGCAACGCCTCGGTCAGCCTTTCATCGTTGTTTGAGAAGGAAACTTTGTTGACAAAATTATCATCCAAGCAATCCCAATCTCTAGTCTGGATCCTTGTTTCTTCCTTTACACACCATGCTTTTGGAAAGGTCCCCAGGTTGTGTATAAAAACATGCACCCACAAATCCTTTGGAACTCCTTCCCTGTTCCATCTGTCCTCACATTCTTGCAAATGTTCGAGGGTCAGAGTTCCCCCTATACTTCACAAAATCCCGAGGGTACTCCCCTTCCTCTAGAAATATGACTTCCATTTCTCTTTTGATCTTCTACCATTCTTTGAGATGGTTGTGATAAAATCCCCACCAACTTGTCGACATTTCTTATAATGCAACATTCAATAGAGGTACTTTGTGTTCTTTAAGAACAGTTGCGTCAACTTTGTTGATAAATAATTGACTGAATCTATACCATTGAAAATAGGTAATTATCATACCTCAATGTCGATCTAATTGATCTGACAGATTGTGTTGCAATTCCTAGTGTTGATGTTGTATCCACTATGCAGCCAATCATCCCAAGCGACCTCCAAGCCAACCTCCAAACTCTGAATTCTTTTCCAGTTGATGGACCCTTCTATAGTTGGGTTGATGTAATCCTCCCTTCTTCCTATTGTTAGTCTATATAGTTGATCTAATAATTCTGGTTCTTCCCTGTCATATGTCGGTTCTGTGAACCTTGGTCCTTGATAAGGGTCTAGGGGTTGGATCACTCTAACCCCTTCTACTTCAAAATTCATCAGTTCCTTATTTAAATCAATTATGGCGTAGTTCTCAAAAGCCCAGTTTATCCCAAGCAACATTGGGTAGGGGTCCTTGTCCCCCATGATGTCTATCACTTCAAATTCTGCATAGGTCTTCATCCCTGCTATATCAACTTCCACATCTTCCAGCCGTTCAACTGGGAGGATACAATATTTATTTTCCATACGCAGTTGGATTGGTGAAAACGTCAGCTTAGGCCTTCCCAGGGCTTCCCAAGTCTTTCTTGGAAAAATGTTGACATTTGAGCCTAGATCCAACATGGTGTCCTTAATTTGGAAACTTGCAATCTGAGCGTCAATCTGGAACTCCCTTCCCATTCTCTTCTTGTTCCTTCACACCCTCCTAGAGTGTCTTTTAGGTAGGTTGGAAGAGATTATTTCTCCCTTAGGCACCCTGTCCATGACAGCAGATTTAATATTGTTCTGCAATTGTCCCAACATCTGATCGTCGTTCATGATTTGTAGAAATAATCTTGACCTTTCTTATATGGGTTGAACATTGGAATGTGGTGGGTCTAAGATCTTAGCTTTAATGGATCCTATATTCTCCTCCTACGTCCCTCCAACTAGTGTTAATTTGTTGAAAGTCTCTATATATTCCTTGTAATATTGCTTCTATTGTTCAGGGTCATATGAGTGCTTTGGGGAAGTTGGTCTTATAATATTGGGTTGTTCAGTGGCTCCTATGTTAGCTTTAGTCTTTTTACCTTTGCATGTGACTATGTTGATATTTGAGAGGGGATTTGTCTCTGGAAACCTCAGTTCCGCATTGATTATATTTCCCCCCCATTGGTGGTTGTGTTCCTCCCATCTAACAATCAACTCTGGACAATCCTCTGTTGCATGTGTGTTGACCATGCACTAAGAGAACCATGGTCTTCTGGGTAGTGGGAAATCTTGCACAGCATATCATTCTTGATGGCAGTTATAACAATGAACTAGGCATCTGCCTCCTGTCCTACCTCCCCTTGTTCCTCCTCCTCCTCGTCCTTGAGGAGTCTCATTGATTCGGAAGGCCGATCAGTCCAAACGGCTAGCTAGGGAATCTAGTGCCCTACACTGATTAGTATGATGAGTTGTTGAAGCACATAATTCACAAAAGGTGTTGTTTGGAACATTGGAGTATTTTTGTAGTATCAGAAAAAGACGAGGGGGATGCCCATATCCTCTGCATATCTTGCATGACTCAGTTTGTGTTGAATTCTGCCAATTCGAGAATGCATGAAATTGGTTGCACCATGTGTACAATCCTTGCATACCTATCTGCGCAATGCCTATAGTGGGTGTAAATCCAGGTGGTCCCATTAGTGTAGGTGTAGTGTTTGGGCCCTGCAACCTTCGACATTCCATAGCAACATGACCTTCCATTAGACAATTAGTACACCATACATTTGGTCATGTCAGTCGTGTCGGCTGTAGATCCCTCAACTCTCTATCAGGTTCACAATTTGATGTTGTAGACCTAATATGGATGAATCATGAGGTGTTCCTCCCCCCGATACTCATGTGGATATCTCGCCATGGCATCAATCTGAGTCACTTTCTCCAAAGCATCTTGCAGCGTGTCAATTTTCTATTGAGTCAATGGTGTTCGGGTAAGAGGTCATAATTATTTAATGAACCAGTCCCATTGATGATTTGGGTCTATAGGTTAGTTCAATTTACCAATCGCATCCTTGAATCTCTACATCAGATCCCATGCAGTCTCTCCTTTCCACTGTTTTATCTCCCATATTTCGAACAATCCCTACTGATTATTCTAAGGAAGCTTAAATTCCTGCACAAATCCCCTCTTAACATCATATACAGTTGGATTCTAGTGTAATTCTGACCACTTTATTAACCATCTCAATGCTCTTTCTCTGAGAGTGGTTTAGAATTCAATTAACTTTACATCATCCAGTGTCTGGCGGGTCCTCCAAATGGCTTCACACAACTACCAATGTTTCTCTACTTCATCGTTTTGTTTACCAAAGAACTCGAGATACCTAGTGAATGATCCTACCATATTTGACCGAACTTAGGGAAGGAGTACAAATCCCCACAACCCAGGATATAATGATCCTTGCAAGTTCATACCACTATTACTAGTTCCACTGCTACTAGCACTAGTATTGTGATTAGCATGCCCACTGTGAACTCTTATAGCTTTAATTAACTTAGATAGAAATTTATCATGATTATGATAGAGTACCGGGGAAAGGTTGGGGGAGATACTACCTGATCTTTGGGAAGGAAAATCATTAATTTCATTGGATGCATCATTTTCATCACCTTATAGAAAAGTGCATTTTATAATTCAGACCTTCCTCAGAGCCTAGGTGGCCCATTCCATGTGAAATTTCCATTTCTACTGGCAGTGGTGGGTCCCTGTCACCTTCCAGACCCACATTCGTTGTGTCCATATCTGCTCTTCCCACTAGACCAACTTCCACGCTTTCTTCCTCTTCCAAATCTATTAACATTGCTCCTTCTTGGTGTAAACTCTTATGTAACCTCTTAATTGCATGTATAACCCTCCCCTACCATTTCTCAGCTATTCACACTCTCATTTGCACTCTCAGATCCTTGGCCTTTTGAAATTCATCTGCATCCATTATGGTATTCATTCTGGTGACATTCTCATAGTTCCCTACTCGGTAGCATCTCCCCCTTTAGGTACTTCCCCCAGTACTAGGCGGTTAAGCTTCCATGTTAGGGTTCTTCAATACCAACAAGTTATCCTCCACCATTAGAATCTTAACTCACAATGGTATTTCCTTCAATAGTCTTCCTCTCAATACCGACCTGAACACAGCTTCAGCTTTAAAAATAAACTGATAACTCTCTGCTACGAACTCGAATATGTATCCCTCTAGCATGGTCTGCACCCATAAATTTGTAGCTCACATCATATCTGTTTCAAAGCGATGTAGCTCGATAAGATCTGTTTGAGTCCAGGCATGGCAATATCGGTTTTTTCTGCTTGTTTTTCCTTTTACTTGCAATCTTTGCAACCAGTTGTAAAGCTCCTCTGGAAACTTGCACCAGAAGATCTCGTATTGATTGCTACTTGGTTCCAAGTATAGGATCTCTTCCTTCAACTTCCCTACACCTTGTCGGTAGAGTTGAGCTTGTTGAGAGACAAACTGGTCCACTTGCTCCTACCATCAATATTACGTCTCCTTAAAGATCCTTGATAGCATATTCCAAACCCGTTCCTGAAATTTCAGGGTCTCGAGCAACTGAACCATTTGTTGGCGTAAACATATCAACAAGGTTGATATCCCAGGTTTGGGAACAGGGGAAAACAAAGCTCTGTTGTAGTCTAACACAACATTGACATTTTCACTTTCCCAAAAAGGATAAGTAGTCTCACTCAAGGTGTTCTGTAACCTTAGTTAGATGAGGTTGGAAGTCCAATACCGGTGAGAGGTCACAAGAGGAACATAGAGGTCAAGTAGCCGAACTATATCAATTAGACAACTTAGTCCCAGTAGATCATGAACATGCAGAAGAGAAATACGACACAGATATGACTCTATTAAAAAAATTTAAGAAGTCAGATAACCTTTCATGCACTACACAAATATCCCAGCAAAATCCCTTTTCTATTAATTCATATCACCATACAATATTATATCTAGCCTAAGAGCGCCATATCAAAATTACAGAGATATCATAGATATCAATGCATAACCACATCAATAGATACATTGTGGCTCAAACAGGTCTGCAACAATAATTCGGTACCTTCTCCTTCTTTACTCCCTTTTCCCCACACCCTTATATTTTTACCTCTACTTGGACTACTAGTTATTTATTGGAGACTCTATCTTATTCCTTGCTTGATTGCTTTTGTTTCTCATACTTCCTTATTCTTCTTCGCTCGGCTATAATTTCCTTCCTCTGCCATTCCTCCGTTAATGGTAGTTCTCCACGAGTTCCTTCCTTTTTGTTGGTTGTCTCCCTTACAACTTCCCAGCAACTATCTCTTCAAAATATCATCAGTTGTTTGACCTGTCATCAACGTTCTTTAATTCCTCAAAGCGAAGGACCCAACAATATGGGAGGGTGAAATTTGAGTGAGACATAAGACAATTTGAGGATTGTGGAAACGCAAGACGTAGGATACCTAAATTTCTTTTAAATTTTTTGGTCCTACAAGAAAGAGATGCCTCAAACAAGAAATAGCGTAAGTATAGAATGGAGTAGAGATAAGATAATGTGGGGATAGTGATGTGGGACCAAAGTAATGCAGGACCCCACATTTGTGAAAGACAAAGTGAAAAGAGACAAAGTGTTGTAGACTTGTGTGATTTCAGGCCTTGTTGATTTCGGGATGAAAAAGTAAAATAAAACCTTCCCCACAGCCTGAAAATGAGAAAAATAAATAAGTACCAAATCTTTGTTAGGTGTAAAGGTTAAGCCTTTTGATTAGATTAGAAATAACTAGGTGTTTAGGATATCTCTATGGTATGTGACAAATTAAAGAATAACTAAGAGGTTATTCCAAGGATCACCAAAGTATTAGAACATTAATCAAGGAACCTTCATCAACAATGTCATATAGAGGAATCATCGGATTTTTGAGATGATTTGAAGATGCATCATTGACACATTCCAACCATATATTTAATGTTTTTTATTGTCTTTATCTCTTAATGCATTGGGAAGTTATCAAGTACTTGTTTAAATCCTTTTGCAAAAATAATTGTAGCAACCCCTAAAAACAAGGTCTTATCCACAAATTAAGAATGGTTGATTCATTTAATTCCTCTTGTAAAAGCTCATTCTTTAGATTCGACATGCTACCCTTTCATATTCTAATTTTCTGCTCAAGACCTTATTCATTATGATATTTAGAAGACGGGGGAGTGGATAACATTGTTGTAAGCCTTTTTCTACTTCTGAAGAATGATATGGATCTACAATTTACTAAAGGTGCAATTCAAGGATAGCATATGCATGCTTGGACCCAACATACAAAACATTAATTGAATCCAAGCCTACAAAAATCTCCAAGTGGAAAGATTATTGAACCCTATCAAATACATTTGGCACATCCATCTTAATTATCATTCCCATTTTTAATTAGATAAATGGGTTGGAACAAGACTTAACTAAGTTGTTTACGACCTTATTATCTAACTAGGTTGACTTGAAATATCTTTATTTCTCACTCATGTTCGAGATTTTGTCTAACTTTCTCAACTTTTTAGAAATGAATAAAGAACTATTAATTTTTTTATCGTATCATATAAGAGTATTCAATATCTCTTACAAATATCTTCTATGTTAAATTTAAAAATATTGTAACATTGATAATATTCAATAATACAATGACAACCTTCCCCAACTGGGGTGGAAAAAAAGGTGAATTTGGAGGTAGAGGGCCGAGCCCGCCACCCCATCGTCGAGAAAGTCATTTATGAAGGGGGTGGTGTGTCCATCCCCCTACATGCACAATCATGTGAACATTCAACACAATTAAACATGGAAAGTGGGATATCGCTCCAATGCTACAATTTACAATCCAGGCTGCAAAGTTTTCTAAACATTAGGTTTCCCATGCCCCACTGCAAGTAGGATCTTTCCAAGCTTCCACTAGTGTTGAGGGGCCAGGTCATGCCTATGACTTCTTTGGAATGTTATGTATTGTTCTCTCCTAGAATGGCTTCGTCTATGTTGCTCAACAAAATAGTGGTAACTCTTTGTGGTTGTGTAAATTCTTGGCTTTGTGGAGATGGTTGGATTTTGACCTGAAACATGTAAGGAAAGATGGGTTAGAAAGGTGTGTTGGTAGTCTAGATGGGGAAATTCATAAGGCATAATGTGTTTCTTATGCGCTTCAAGTGTTTGTGCTTCATTCTACCCTTCAAAATTCCATCTCCATCTTGTGAATAGGCTTTCGGTCAAGGGTATTACTTGATTCCTTCTTTTTTTTGTTTCCTCCTGCATATAATTAAATGACTCTTGTATCGTTGGTAATATATCTTGTGATGGGTTAAGGTTGTATGGTTGGAAACTATGTGCTAGAAATTTAACCCCATTCCCTGAATTTCTTGATGTTCTACTCTTTAAATCACGCGCCCTGTGTTGGAATCTATGGTTTAGCCTATGGCTTTCTCTTTCCTTTCTCTATACAATCCCTACATGTTCATTTATTCCTACTTTTGATAATATTTGTCCATATCTTGGGTACCTTTTCTATTCGAACAACATGCCTCAACAACGTATGAGAATTCCTTGACGAGGTGAAGGTCTTGGCCCCCAAGGCCATAGTTGATCCCAGTAGTAGACATAGGAAGTTGTTGAAACTTGTCACTTTGTTGTTCCCCTAAAACCTACAACAAAATGTGTCACCTTGAATTTCATGTTGTCATGGAAAGACAAGTGTTTTCAGACTCATATATATTGGAGGAGGTTTCACAATGGGTTCCTGACCCTATTTATACAAGGGGAAGAAGGAAGTAATGCCTTAATTCCATTTCTTTACACTAGCAAATGAAGAGCCTCTTGGGCAGGGTCTTAAAAGAAAAATAGGAAGAAATATATGATATATTTTCTACATTGAATGACATTACATGTGCTCAATGGAATCAACAAGTTTTCCTAGAAAGAATGGAGGCTTGGATTGCTCATTTAGAGCACCACTTCTAGTGTGATGTTGATATACCAATACCTCTAGGATCTAAAGCCAAATATCCTGCACCTCTTACTTCATCTGACTCCTAAATGTTCATAATGTTGGACAACAACTTTTTGTTATGTAGTATTGTAGCATATAGGTGTGTTTTGATGAAGATATTTGTATTTTGAAAAGTTTCCTTATATTGTAGGCATTTGAAATTATCTGGTTTCCCATGAAGCATATTGAAACTGCTTACAATGAACTCTCTTTAAATTATGGTCAACTAGATAATTTATCTTGATGTTATATTTTTCTAAGCTAATGCAAATCTTAACTCACAAAAAATAATATGATTCTTAATTAATTAAATATACAAAATAAAATGCAAATTAATTAAGTTTTGGTAAAATTAAATATCAAATTTATTCTTTTAGAAATAATTTTTTTTTTTTTGAATTTCTAATATTTGATTGGTGGATGACTAATTTTATGAGGTTTAAAATCAATTTTTCAATATTAAAAATTGTTTAGAAAAAAAAAAGCCTCTAATTGCCAAGTGTCCTCATAAATTAATTATCCAAAAAAATATATATATGGATTTTTCCATAATTAATATTTTATTTCCATTCATTACCATACTTATTTTTAACAATAAATATGTATTAACCTATAATCATTCATTTCTTGATTTCTATTAATTGTTGTATTCTCTCTAATAACAATGTTTTTTTCTAATGACAATCTAATCGCTAAGTGTCCTCATAAATTAATTATCCAAAAAAATTAAATATATAGATTTTTCCATAATTAATATTTTATTTCCATTCAGTATCATACATATTTTTAATAAAAAATATTTATTACACTATAATCATTCTTTGCTTGCTTTCATTTAATTGTTGTGTTCTTTCTAATAACAACATTTTTTCCTAATAACAACATTTTTTCACCTTTTTCCATTAACATATTTTATTACTCATAATATTGTTTTGATGGTTTAATTATTTAATTGTTGTCACTATATTATCATGTACCACTAGATTATTATCAATTTGAGTCCCCCTCCACCAAGTTTGTGATGCTTAAATCATGCACTTAATATAACTAATTTATATGATCTCATTCACTCCATAAGGTTCTCTACTTTTACATAAGAGGCAAGTAATAAACAATAACATACATATTACACTTATTTAATATTACTTTATTATTAAATTTAAAATTCAACTATATTAATCAAAATATAAAAAATCTTTGTAACAAAATTATCTTATATTATTTTATTATTAAATTCAAAATTTAATTATATTAATTGAAAAAATTAAATCAAAATTATCTTATTTGTATTTTTATTAGCTTATTGTTCTTTATTTTTTTAATTTATCCTCACAAACAAACTTAAAACAAGAATGACCTTTTCACTTTAACCAAACTTAGTGTAACACAATAAAATTTCCCACACATAACCTAACCATTTGGATTCCACTTTTTCTCAACCATATTTTCCAAACTCTAACTCTAACTCTAACGTTATTATCATATAATTATATAAACATATCTTTTTAACGATTATATATATATATATATATATATATATATATATATATATATATATATATATATATTTCTTTCTTTCTTTCTTTATTTCTCTTTCGAAAGTGAGAAATTATATATTTAAGATTTTACCATTTGTATGATGTAAGGATATGATTAATGGTTTTAATGGAAATGGATATCATTAAATATATTTTACTTATGGTTTTAGTTGAGTATGGAAAAAATATTAAAATTATTTTAAAAATAAAATATAAAATCAATATTCTCTTATCGGGGTGAGAGCTTGTTGTGAGGCATCAGTGGAATCCATGCCCCTGTCATGACATTAATGATAGGGCACGGCGGGTGGATGTGTGGCCGCACTCATTCATGTTTTCCCATGTGAAAGGTGGCAAGTAGGTTAAGTATTTCCAATCGATGACATTTAGAAAGGATCGCAGACAAGACCTTTGGTTTCAATGCCAGTAGCGCTGAAGAGTTTTCTGGAACTGTCCCAGGTATTACAGGCCTTCCCAGACAAGATCTTGACACTTGGATGGCAATGAAAGGTAAATATTGGGGTTAGAACCTAGTGGTTGTTGGAATAGTTCACCCTCATGGTCATTGTTTTCATGGGTACATTACACTATCAAATTTTTGCATACCATTTTCCCTGTGTTCTGCCTGGATCTCAATAGTCTGTTGATGGAGGCTACTCGTGTGTATTTCTAGTCTAGAATATTATTATTTCTAAAATTATGGGACACATGGGTTTTCTTTTTAGCTGGGTTGTATGGGGTCTCGCAGATCTTACTTAAAAAACCTTCTCTTTATCTCAGTATCTTGCCAAATTATGTGCTCTTTCATCTTTAGAGTATTTTTTTAGCTAAATTGTTTGTCAAGTGTTTGGGCATTATATTTACTTCCTCTGCATGTCAGAATAACCCCTTGACTGGCTTGTCTGGGGGAGGATTTGAGGGGATAACCATGTGCTTTAGTATTGTCTCCTATATATGGGCATATGGTGGGTTCTGGACCACTGATGTCAAAATTTATGGATGAGACTATGTCAAGAGGGTGGGAAACACTCATTTGGTTCAATCTAGTTATCATTGTTCTACTGCACATATTTTTCTAACACTTGCAGGTATGCACTTTAATTTAGTCATGTGCTACCTCCCTCTAGGTCGTCTACCAGTTCTTAGGTTTTATACCTAGATGAAGTCTTCGATGGTCAAGATTTTCGTGTCAATTTTGATATGTATTCCCCATCCTTACGATTATCATCACCAAGCGATGGCTCAACCTTCCTCGCTTCATGAGAGAAATGCTAGGGGTAGTCGAGGTAGATTTTGAGACCATGGATAGGGAAGCAGTTGGCCTCAACCACAACCCTCTAGGAGTCGGGGTCCCAAAACCAATAATGATCTCATTTTGCAAACTGTCAGGATCTATTGGAATAGTCCACACCCTCAAGCCCATCATATCATCACGGGCTAGGAAAATGAAATTGGGCAATAGACAAAGAATAATGTTATGGAGTTATATGAGTGGGAGGATCTTAACCTAGTCCCTAGTCACACCAGAGGCCAATGCACTCAGTACCACTAGACCTATATCTTTTTTGGATGATACTAACTCTATTGGAAAAATCTTTGACTTCAACCTTTACAAGAATTTCGGAGCCAACAACAGAAATCCAAGAAATCCATAGGGAATTCCAGCTCATATAGCATCATATCCAACAACAAAATTCTCTTCTAGCCTACATAGAGAGGCACATTCCATGCCTCCCACAAATAGAGTTTTCGGGATCGAGTGCTAAAGACCCAACGACAATAGAATCTTTAGATGATTAGTATGTTTCTTCACGTAGTTTGGATATACAATTTTGTTATGTACAAATGAATAGTAATATGTTCATGTTTTTATGTTATAGACATATAGCCAGTAGGAGATACAAAGACACTTAGGTTTATATAGCTTTGCTAAACATTCTCATAATATTTAGATTTTGGATGGCTTATAATGTTGTCAGATGGCCAACAAACCTGGTTTCCCAATGGGTAGGTTGAGGCCATTTGATCTTGGATGATATTTGTAACACTTGCCTGTTTTTGAAAATGGAATAGAAAGGAGCTGACAAGCTTACAAATATATCTATATATACACAAAGAAATGGTTAGGATTTTGGCATTAAATAAAAAAATTAAAGTCTAGGCGAGAATATTTACAAAATTCTTAACTATCCAAAACTACACTACCTTCAGAAGCATAGAAATAGATTGTTTTACTTTTGATATAGATTTTCAATTTTTCTAAGCAGAATCCTAGCATAGGCTCTACAAAAAACCCCTAGTAGCAATATATACCTATAGTATATTATAAAAGTTCATGTTTAACTAAGTAACTAACAAAAAGCAACCATTTGGCATAGCTAGTTTGTGTAGAAGAGTTGTCACCCTTAGCATGTTGCTCCATACGATCAAGCTCCCGTGGTATTCTTTTTCTTCTGGTCCTCGCATATCCTAGCCACTTTCATGTTGGATTTGGCACCACTACTAGATATTTCTATGATTTCTGCAATCTCAAGGATCATCATTGCTAATTTTGTGAGCATCTCAGACTAAATGTTTTCCTTATTGCCCTGAAGAAATTCAAACTTGGCATTCATCAATAGCTTGAGTATCAACTACTTGTTATCCTCCTTTTCCCCCTCTGACTCAATATTTCTAAAATTTCGTCAAGGGATTCCATTAGGTGTTCTAGAAGATAGTTTAAGATTATTGTTTCACCCTTGTGAGATGACTCCCCTTGTGTAGCCATTACTGGGCTTTGCAGTGTCGCACAAATTTCAACAAGAGATAATAACCACCTTTGTTCACAATTATATCTATGATGCTTAGAACAGGGTCAAACGAAATCCTTGTTGCTCCATTTAAACCTAGTTCGCCCTATATATCACCACCCTGGTACATTAAATTCCAAAGCCTTTGAATCCATGTTTTAATCATAGATTATTCGTTGGAATGACATCCAAATAATATGGAGGAGGGGGGAAATTAAGGTCTGAGTGCAGAAGGGTAAATTTAGTTACATTTTTTAGGCTCTCCACACCTAAGATATCCCCATTTTGCCTTGAGAACTTAAATTCAAGTTCCACTTGTGCTTGTATGTGGTCAAGGGCAGTCACTAGATGGGAAATGGATAGGGAAAGTGGCATTCCTTCGCTCCATGGCAAAGATATGTTGTTAATGTTGGTTGGTGATTCTCCTTTATTCCCATTTTGTTGACCAAGGTTAGAGTACACGATGGGTTTTCCCATCTTTGTTCCATGTTTCTACATTTATTAAAATTATTAGTACATTAAGCCTCAACATTGCTTCTCATAGCATGGTATATGTGATATCGTTACTATCCTTTGATCAATTTCTAATGCCTCTTGTTCCATTGTAGTGCCTTGGATAGCCAATGAGTCGGCCTTTAAATTCAATTGTTTGTGCACATGAAAGAATTCGATTTGCTCGAATTGCAGGGAAATTAAGACAATCCTTTGCAGTGTAAGAGGGATATCTAAAATTATTTTTCCTTAAGATTTTTTCACCTGTCAAATGACTATCATTGAATCTCTGAATATTGATACTTTTGTGATTTTCTTTTGAATTATCATTTTCAATCCTTGCCATAGAGAAATATATTCAACTTGGTTGTTGGTAGTAACCCCCAAGCCCCAAGCAAATTGAGTCTCTATTTGTTCAGCTAACTATAACCCCTCCCCCTCTTGTCACCCCTAAATTTATTAAAAATTATAATTATATTTAATTAATTAAAAAAATGATCTTTAAACATTCAATTTATTTTAAAACATAAAAATTATATATATATATATATATATATATATATATATATACTTTTTATTTCATTTTTCAATTTGTTAAGTATAATCAATTTTCGTTTTATGTTTTATTAAATATGTTATAACACTTAAAAAAATTATATTGATGATTTAATTTTTTTTATTTTCTTATTATTTTGAAAAAAATTGTTTTCTAATTGGTTAGTTAATAGGAGAGGCACTTTTTCATGTTTTTAAATATTTTTATGTGTTTTTTCTTGTTTTCAATTTCTTGGCCATCACTTTACAATATGAGGGCTTCCATTCTCTCCACCAATTAAATGATAAAAAATCAAATTTCAATATATTAAAAAATATATATATTTTCCAAATATTTTACATTAACATATAGATAAATATTTAATTATTTAATATCTTATCTTTAATTTTCCATTATAAATTTTCATTAATTTTTTTCTATTTCAAACTCAAAGCCAAATATAAATTGTCATACAACATTTATTACTAATTATATTGCTAACCTGTGCATATGTTTATGGTCATGATATTCAAGTATGAGCCAACATATTTGTTAAGATTCTCATCCAAGGGATATAGGACAAGATAGCTAGTCTACACCAACACAACTTGAGGAGGTGAAATCAATCCTTTGCCAAAAGCAATTGGGTTCCCATTCATCTAATAACTATGTAAATCATTTAGTTATAAATTTTCAAACCTTAATAATGGAATGAAAAAAAATTCTAGCCTCCTACTTTATGATTTAAAATGTATATACAATTTTATAAATTTTCAAAAAATTTCTGCCAAATTTTCACCACCAAATACTATAAAACTACAATTTCTATAAACTAATTTTATTTGTTTTCTAGTAAAAAAACAAAAATTATATATATATTAACACCTAGCATGTTACGTACATAATAATACATCATTACCCCACATAAATATATATATAACACTTAGCATGTTTTCTACATAGTAATCATATATATAACACTTAGCGTGTTTTGTACATAATAATCATTGCAAGTAGCAAATATTATAGTGTGTAATTAAATATAAAAAGTTTGCATTTATATCATGAAGGTTAGTGGAGCATATTTCACTGTTATCAAATTATCAAACGCTTGACTTTGTTAACAATATTGTATGAGTGGTCGAAGATTGAAGTCGGTAACATGTACGGGACTACAACTACATTTCTCAAGAGAAAATTAAGAAGCGAAGTATCATTAATGGGGTTGTATTTTGTAATTGTGAAACGAAATAAAATCGTATGAAGTTAGTTTTTTCAAAATAAATAATTTGTATATTTTTTTTAACGGAAATGAACATATATTGTTATTTAATAATATTAATGTTTTTTTTATAAATTGGAAGAAGTTAGTAGGACAATTTGTAAGTCAATATTCATTAGAACTTAGAACTTTTTATTTAAAATTGATAACATTTTCATTAATAATGATTTGGGAGTCTCATATCAAGGGAATGTTTATCTCAGTCTTATTATAGTATGCTAATAGTAATCAATTAATATGTACAAATTATATTTCACTTTGGTTTTAAACATGTGACTTTCCATAAGGAAACACATGTTCTTAACTATTAGGCCACTCGAATTTGCACTTGAGAGTAATGTTAGTGTTAATATATATTTCTTTATGAATATAATGTTAAATCATACATTTTTTGTATGAGGCTAAACGCTAGGTATTTTAGATAACATATAATGACCTTCGAGGAAATTAGATGAAATGTTAGATATCTAGTGTATAACACTGACTTATTTAAATCATATTTTGGTCTTGGAAGATAATTTACAATTACTTCAAATTGACTAAAAATCCATCTTCATTAGATATAAGGAAGTTGGTTAATGACCCAAAACACCTAAACAAATTATAAAAATAAAAATTTTCATTTACAAACCACCAACAAATTATTCTAATTAATTAAATTTTATTTACATACCACACTGATTAAACATTAAAATTTAAAAATTATATTAATAAAACCAAAAAATTAATTAATACATTGTAAATTTTTCTTCATTTAAAAAAACTAATAAAAATAATTAATATATTTTTTAAATAATATTATATAGTAATGTATATTGTATTAGTGATGTTTCATAGAATTACCTATTCTCACTCTTATTATTTATTATTCATATAAAATTCTTTGCTTACATGGTAAGTAATTATTCTTGTTAAACAAATTCACACCATAGAAATATGGCTCTTACTCGAACTTGAATACGAAAGATGTTTGTTGCATTTCTAACATCACACGTAACTTGTACCGTTGTCTTTCTAACTTTACAAGTAACTTGTATCACTTTTAATGTGTGGAATATGAAAGGTAGTTGGTTTATTTGGTGTTATTTTTAATGTGTAGAATATCAAACATGTATTAAGTAAGATTTTAGATTACATTAAATATTTAATAAATTATATATTTGGCAAAAAAAATTAGAGTATTTTTTCCATTTCATTTTGAGAATGGTATTTAAAATAAATTTTATATTTTCTCAAGGTATAAGATTAATAAACAAAAAAGTTTGAAGGTTTTATAATAATATATTATGAATTCAATATGTTAATATAGGAATTGAATTTGGGTTGGGAGGATCCTAATCCTTCCTCCTAACCACCTAAGTATAAATTCAATTAACAATTAGTAAAAATATGTTAATTCTAATTTTGTATTATTAAAGTACAAATATCCCATTTAACACTAAAACATGGAAGGTGGAAGCAACAAGCAAAGGTTAGGGTTAGCGTTAAAAGTTTTAGAGACATTTTTTCATTTTCCCCCCATTTTGTAGGGAAATGTTTTACCTAATGTAAAATAATAACATGTGTGGTGGTGGCCCACCCTTTGAAGCGTTCAACCCCTGTGTGGGATCATTATTCAAAATACTAAAAAATCCCATAATAAAAATTCTTTGACAGTAAAAAAATGTTGTACTTTTAAGTTTGTAAAGAGAATGGTTAAGATTCTAGGTAAAATCAATAAACCACGTAATCAAAACCATTTTGTTTTCAAAAAATACCCTAATAAGGAATTCTAATGAGACATGGTCAAAGCTCTAAATCATACAGTCCTAAGTAAAAGGTCATTGGCCCTCAATCATAAGAGGCTTAGTTGAGTTCTTCTATCACAAGGAATTTTTTTAATCTTTTTTGTTTGAATTTAAGGAGGGTAGAGACATATTATTCAGTGGAGAGGGGTAGTTTATAAGCTCTAATGAGTTTTACTTCAATTGTTAGCCACCCACTTTTAACTATATGAGCATATCTTTGGGAATGAGAGTTAAGGACACTATTCAAGCTCATGAGAAATTGGTCATTAGCAAATGTTCCTCATGGGAGTGGCTCATAGTGAATAACTTGGGTATTAAATACTCCATGCAATTACTCTAAAAAATGATATTTCATAAAGTTGGATCGAATGCCCTAACAACATGAAGATAACCTGATATATATTATTTTTTATGGGACTTCAAAGTGAAATGAAGGGTGGTAAGTGTGGGGGGATCCTCTTTGATCCTAGAGGATGTGTAGAAACTTATTATGCGTTGGTTTTAAGGATCAATGGGAATAATAAGGCAAAGGCATTAATTGTATTTCAATGACTCTAAAGATTTGCCAATAGGGGTTAAACATGTCACAAGTTTCAAATGTTCCTCCGTAAACATACAATTTATCCTCAATCTTTTATTCCCCATTCAATTGGATTAAAGAGAATAATCTAGAGAATTGTGGGTCCAACCAAGCAGTTTAAATCCATATCCTATTTCTAGGTCTTGTGGGCTCTCAATGGAAAGGAAAACCATCTTTCCAATATTAGAAATCAATTAGAAGAAGGGTTTATTAATGTAAAAGTGAGGGCTCAATCCACACACCCCTCTCTTGAATTGGTTACATGTTTAATAAACCACAACTATAGCAAGCATGTGGATACACCTGGATAGTTGACAAGTTAAGAAGTTATGGCTACCGCACTCACCCCCATTCCCATACTTTATAACAATGATGAAGAGGAATATGTGGAAGAAACAAGGTAGTATCTCATAATTGTGTAGGATTACTTGGAACTTATGGTTTCTTCCTTCACTACTACAACCTACTACACAAATGTAAATTTGTGGAAGAACATTTCTCAGGGCGGTGGTAGGGTGTTGGGGAGGATTGATGTAAGGTCTACTGAATTGGGTATATTGTTTTATAGTAGTCAATGTGGCCCAATGGTACAATTGGAGATGTTTCATGTGCAAGTTGGTTGACCTCAAGCTAAAAATATGAGTCTATGTAAAGGGGATGGCTAAGGCGTAACATGTTGTGACCAATGAAACATTACAATACAACAACTTGTATCATATGTGAGAGGAAAATATTTTGGAGGAGGTATAGGAGAAGTCAGGGCATGTGAATGAGAATAAGGTGCAAATTTGAATTTTGTAAAAGATGGAGAAATGTGTGTAGGGATCATGTAATCTCAATAATCAAGATAATTGGAAATGAAAACAAAATTGGACTTAGTGGTTGCTAGTGTAGACTAGCTAGTTTTCTAAATTTTCTCGAGTGCTTTTTGCACACTTCTCCACCTCTAGTTAGTGAAGCAATTTCATTTGGTTCTTAAGCTATCTAGGAAGAGAGAAACTTTGAAGTAGCATTAGAAGAAACATATCTTTTAGCTCATCCAAAAATGGAGAGGACCATGAACAATCATGATGGAGAATACCATGTGCAAAAGAGGCTCTTTATGGGCCAACCTTTTAAATTATCTCTCAATTTAAAACACATTGAATGTTTTGGTTTATTTTTTGTTAGTATGTATGACAATATACACACTATACAAGAATATTTAGTGCTTAGTCAATTAACTCATAGGTTTTTTTTTTTTTTTAATCCAAAATTGGAATTTTGGTCACAACATGAGATCTTTTTTATCTATATTTATATTACAATGTCTACTAATTAAATCATGACCCTTTTATAATGAAAAATTACCCATTTCTATTAAAAAAAAAACAAGTATATATTCATATATTTTAACCAACCAATAACAAATACTCAAAACAATGAACCCACTTGTCATCCATGTCTTTAATGATGTGATGTAGTATGGTGGTGACATGTGGCGAGTCTAGCACGTCTCAGTTGTATGAATATTGACTGGACATCAATTGGTAAAAATCTTTTGAGGGCCATAACTTTATGCTTGGAGCTTGGAATGAGGTAAAATTTATATTGTTGGAAAGCTCTCCACAAGAAAAAGCGAAAATGAATTCAAAAATGAAATCTAGGATAGCTGCAGAAAGACAAAAGATTTTATACCTCACCTCCATAAAATCGCCTTGAGGATTGAGTGTGTTACAGAGCCTATAAACCATCACACAAAACTATATATTCTAGATTAACTTAAAATACAAACTTATCCATAATTTATTATATCTAAATTTTTTGAAAGAAATGGGTAGCGTGTATTAATCAATCTGGTAAATGGGCCAATACTCTTACATTCATGGACTAATCGTCATCTATTGAATTCCATAATTGTTCAAAATGATGTCTACTACTACCTTGCCTATGCCCAAATATGCCTCTAACAAGATTTATCTTATATGATCTAAAAAATAAGCCATTATATAATATTATTTTACATAACATTTATAAAAAAAGAGAGATTCTAAAAAAAAACTACATTCTTGGAGGCCCATGACTGTCAACGAACTATCATTTTCTTCCATTGTTTGCATTGTGAGTTTTGGGTCCAACTGATCCGCAAGCTCGCCTGATGGATCTGCGAACCAGGGGAGGAGGGATCTTGGAGTCCAAATACCTCCTTGAGAACACCTAGACCTACGAATTCAACTTACACTTCTATTCCTTCTACCTTTGAACTAAGTTTGTCAACTTTCGTGGCCAGGTTGACCACTGTTAATATGAGTCTCTCTACTTCCTCTCTTAGAGCCTCAATCTCCTGCATTACCAGATAGAAATGTGAACTTGCTTCCACCACAAATGTCTCCCCAAATCTATTTATTTTGGTAAGGTTATCCTCCACCAAAAGCCACAACTTGGATCAGCCTAGAACTATCGTCACCTTCTTCATTTGGAGAGGTCGTGCTTAACAACAAACAAAAATTCGCTAAAATTATGAGCATTTCCAACCTTATCACTTGCCATTTATAGTCAAGGCTGCTCACAATTCTAATCCCCATCTTCATTGAATTACCTTGAATTATTGAACCACATTTCATTGTTGATTTCGTCAGTGTCATGCACCCTATCCTTCATCCAATGATCATATGTTCCAAATTTAATCCACTAGCAAAGGAATGAAGTACTATCCTGAAATATGATATATCCCAGGGTGGGTTCACATGTTGAATGACATATGTAGTCCTTGAGAGTGATGAGTGTCGTCTCCAATAACCACCTAGAGGGGCAGACTAAACCTATTTTTGAAATCGAGGATCGTTGCTTCAAGGATGTCATTAAAATATGAACTAAAATAATAATTAATATCATGACATATCTTGGGGTCCGATCACTCCATCTTGCCTTGTTGATTAAATTATCCCAGACCTCCAATTTATTATTCCAATTGGGCTTCATGGAATATATTGAAATGATGGGTCTCCTTAGCCCAGGAGAAGAACACCTTGATCAAGACATGCACCTTTAATGGCTTTCTCATTCGCCCTTTTGTTATTCTCTATTTTTATATGAAAATAATATAGATTCAATTTTTTTAATTTGATTTCTAATCCATGTATCCAAGGGGGGTGAATCTTTCTCACTGAGATTTTTATATTTGTGGAATTTTTGAATAATTAGCATTGAATCACCCAATACAGATATTTGACGAATGCCTCTTGCAAGAGCTAGTTTTAGACCTTACCAAAGTGCTAATGCCTTTGCCTGGTTATTGGAGGATTTCCCCAACCCCATGCAAATTTGAGCTCTATTTCTCCATCGGGGCAGTTAATTACCCCTCCCTCTCTTATGTCCCCCACAATTTATTCAAGGATATATAATGTAATAATATTTTCTATAATTTATCTTTATTCTAAAGAATTATAGATTTAATATTATAAGATTAGTAAGAACTAATGTGAAATTAAAATCTTATATTTCATTGTAATATTTACATTAACAAGTATTATAAGTTTATATTTATATATTATATATATTAAATTTATAAATTAACTATAGTTACCAGTTATATTTATATTAAAATTATAAAATTATAATTATGCCAAGATGCACTCTCTAGCCCAACATGAAAGAGATGTTGTAATTTCCTATCTTGTCCTATTATATAACCAGCCTAGATCCATCTTAACTCTTGATCTACCAAGCGTCGAGAGGGATCAAATCTCTTGAGATGTAAATCTCTTTTAAAGTGAAAACAAATTTTATCCCTCTTGCTACTTGGTATATCCGAAGTTAAGATGGATCTAGGCTGGTTTGATTCCCCCTTTTAAATAGACTATATTCTACATGAATGACATGGGTCAACACCATGGGTTATCATAGACCTAAAGCTCAAAAACCACTAGTAACTTGACCAAATCAAGTTTACCTTAACTACCCAAAATAATAATAATAATTATAGCATAGAATTTTCATTTTTATTATTTTAGTTTGAAGTTATTTTTATTTTAACATAGGGTTATTTTACTTTTATTTTATTTCAATTGGTCAAAATGTTTACAGGACATTACATCTCTACCATAGTAGGTTGGAGAGTGTCTCTTGACACAAAAATTTTGACTCGATCAAATTACATAAAATGAAATTAAAATTAAAATAATAAAAATAAAAATAAAATGAGAATAAAATAAAATAAATAAATTAGTAATTAAAATAAAAATTAGCTAAAATAGTAGCCTTGGGAGCAGTTCAATTGGTGATCGAAGTGATATGAAATCGTGCAAACTAAGAGATTCAAGGTTCAATCCATCATGTTGTAACCCGGTCTATGGAGAGGAGGACAAGTCATAGGCCCTAGAGGTATAGTTGTAGCAGCCCCCTAAAGGTATAGTGGTAGCAACCAGAATCGACCCTGAGCTAAAATTTAGCGTTGTCTGTTTTTGGGCTCTAGGTTTTAAATATCATGGGAAAAATCATGGGTTGTTAAAACCTAGAGCCCAAAAACTAGCAACAGTAAATTGACTATTTTATCTCAATTTTGTTTTGTTTTGTTTTGTTTTGTAACTTGAGGGATCAAGGTTTTGAAAATCATGGGCAAAATCATAAGAATACCATTGCCAAAATCATGGGTTGTCAAAACCTGGAGCCCAAAAACTAGCAACAATAAATTGATTATTTTATCTCAATTTTGTTTTGTTTTGTAACTAGAGGAATCAACAACTGAGTCAGTATTAACTTTGGGTCTACTAAGCGCCGAGAGGAATCCAATTTTTTTAGATTTGCACCTCAAATTATTTGATTCCTCTCAGTGTTTGATAGAACTAGAGTTAAGATAAATCTAGACTAGTTGAAATAAATTAAATAAAATATATAAAGTCGTATAGCTCATTATAATAATTAACTAATATAAATTGATATTTATATTAGTATTAAATTAATCAAATTATGGTCAAAATAAATTTGATATAGTGTGTATTTTTATTATTTCTAGAAACAATATTTCTATATTACGCGAGTTTCATTTGTATTACTTTCACAAACATAAGGTAGATTGTATTGTATGTATAAAGTTTAATCTTGTTTCTATAATTTATTTATTAATTTTCATCTGTTTAATTTTAAGCAAATAAGATGTAGTTAAATTTCAAAATATGTTTAAGATCTATGTTATATCTAAGATTTATGCTTAGTTAATATTTTTAATTATTTAGAAGTTATTTTGCAACGAAAAAATTGTATTTTTTTTTTATTTCGAATAAAATATCAAAAGTATAACCCGATCGAGGTGTGGTCCAGTGGTTGGGAGAACCTAGGTATAGTAATGATGTGTACCTCTGAGACATGTACTGACACCCCCCACGTGCTCAAGGTGATGGGTGCAGCAACCCTTGGCATGAATGCATGCAAGGGTGGTGGGAAAGGTGGCAGGGACGGAGGTGAGGTAGGATGTAAAGGAGAATACGGTAGGAAAGAGGGAAAAGTTGGTTTATGGCTAGCAAAGGAAGAAAGTGATGCAGAGGAACAGGAAGGCAACGAATTTTTCGGCTCCAAGCTTGGATACGACCTGCATCTATACACGGGTATGTTTTTCGGCCTTGCTCCTCCATTGCAATGACATCCTGTTTGGGGATTTACTGGTGGGAGAGAGCGGATATTAGGAAGCTTAATTGGGGAGTCGAGAATTGTTGGTGGCAATGGGGTAGGCAACTGGTAGCAATTGCCTGGTTCTGTGTTTATATCTTGCATCTATTGGGTATTTCCTATGGTCTCTGTTGTGTTAACCCTATGCTATCTGGTCTGGAGAACCCGGGTTCTATTAGCTGAGGTTGGTGCGGGGTTGGTCGTAGAAGGCTTGTGAGCAATGGAAATGAAATGGATACTAGGGAAGGGGGGAGCAGTTAACTTGGTGCATAAGAGGCAGGCCATGCTACTGTAGCCAAAGCACTTGCTGGGATAATGGGAATTCCCACTAGGAATATGGAAATGCGAGGGACTTAGAGGAGAAAGCTGAGCATGATAAAGAGAGTGGTAGCGCTAAAATTTCCTGGGCAGAGGGGGAAGGGTTACCAATTACTGCTTGGAAATATGATGGAGTGAGGGCGGGATCACGAGTTTGGTTGTGGCAAGAAGGGGCTTACTTGACTATGACTAGAAGGCAGTGGGTATGGATAAGGGGAGCGATAAAGGGATGTTGGACGTAGACCCCCTCTAGGGACTGCTCTCTCGACCATCCTAGCTTGGACTCTGATAGGGAAAGGATTGAGGAAGAACACGACGTGGCTTACCTTGCCGCAATACAATTCAAGGAAGGAACCAAATTATATTAAATTGTTTTAGATTAACAAACTGTCACTGTGAACAGGTCTTAGGAAGTTACGACATGGCTCGACCTATGAGAGATCATGGTCGAGGAAGGAGGGGACCGGCCTCTTGGAAGTTTAAGGAGCCGAGTATGTCCGAGCCCTGCAGGGGAAGAAAGTCGGTAGAAAACCTTATCACTGAAGCCATAGAGGCCTACCGTGAGGGTACTGATGAGGGAATTCAGAAGCTATTAGAAGAGTGGGAAGAGGAAATAAAGTAGGGTAGTGAGATAGAGGAGGATATGGAAAATTGAAGGACCTTAGTCCCGAACCCGAGCAACACTAGAGGAAGAATCACGCAGTTCAAGCAAACCTTATATCTCTATTGGCTAATGAAGATACGATTAGGAAAGGCCATGTAACAAATCTCGGTAGGCATGGTAGCTTCACTCCAAGGCATGTCGAGCTATAAGCAAGACATGCAGAAAATTCAATTCCAACTCCATAAGCAAGACATCAAGTGGGACAGAATTGAAAGACACATTCCATGCATCCTAGAATTGTCTGAGATGCCTAGATCAACAGTGAAAGACCCGGCACCAGTGGAATCGGCCTCAGAGGAGTAGAAGGGCTAGTCAGTTCTCTATGTTTACTTTTGCTTTATACTTTTGTTTTATATGCAGATAGCTTTTAATTTCCATCATGCAAGTCTATGTATAGCTAGAAATCTAGAATATGGACATGAACTAGAGACATATATAGCTTAGTTAGAGAGATTAAAACTCTATTGTTTTTGGATGGCCTACAATGCAGATAGGTGGCCAATGGACTTGGTTTCCCTCCGGGGCAAGTTGAGGTCACCTAGCCAATCCATGAGGTGTAAATTTGCCTATGTTTAAATAGAAAATAAAAAGGTCCTACTAAACTTAACAATATATATATATATATATATATATATAAAATATGTTTTTCCCTTATGAAAAAAAATAATAACATATAATTTAATATAATATTTACAAATTTATTAATTTTCATATATTTAAAATACATCATTTCTATATAATTTATAAAAGAGTACTTATTAATTTGAATAATTTGCAGATATATAATATTTTTATAAAATTGATAACCATTTTTAAATTTCATTATAATTTATTTAATAAAAAATTTCATTTAATATTATATCATTTACAACATTCGCATTCTAATTAAGTCCACGTCCATATTAAGGAGGTTGATGAGGTGGTATTATATCATTTACAAGATTCGCATTCTAATTAAGTCTAGGTCCATATTAAGGAGGTTGATGAGGTGGTTTTTTATTTAGAATATGAAAATATTTTATAAATTTTGTTTATGAGATGTAAAATCAAAATTTAAATTTATTAACGTTTTATAATTTATAATATTTAAATGGAGTTTTATAATTTATATTATTTTAATGGATTGTAATTTTTTGTTAAGTTTATTGACCACATTTTCATTGAGCAGAGTGTGGGTATGTTAAATAAAGGAGTTCAGAATTTTATTTCAATTTTTTTTATAAAATTTATAAATATTTTTTTAATAGTGTTTAATCAATCTGTTTTTTATTAGATAAAAGATTTCAATAATATATTATCTATTAAATAAAATGGTAGGGTATAAGTTAGTTTGATTGAGATTAGATTTATTAGTTAAAGAAAAATTAATTAAAAGTAATATTTATTAAAGATTTTAAAAAAATATATATATATATATATATATATATATTCATATTCATATGGCAAGTGAATCTTAATAATTGATCACTAGTGCACCAAAAATTAGAGAAAGGATTAGACATGAACATATTGTAGCATGAAACAAATTTTTGGTTGGATCCTGCAAGCAATACAGTTTTTTCATCCATTTATAGTTCGACATATTGGCACACTTTTGAGACAAAATTGGGAACATGGTTTTTGTCCACAACAATATTTTCATGCTCCCATGTGATTCAAAACATGCCGAGGTCATATGAATGGATTTCTAGAAAATAATTAATGCTTCAGCCTAAATCCACAACATGTTTTTAAATAGCCAACTTCCTCCTCCATTTGCATGCATATGAGGGTGAATCTAAAAATGATGAGACATGGGTTTTGTTCCCTGTATGGAAAATTGAGTATTACGTAGGTTGATTTCCAAAATTTTCCATGATATGGGAGATACGAAAGGTTCTTGGGGGCCAATTTGTAAAAAAAATACAATTTTCCATATTTCTAAATTATGCCCAAATCTGAAGAAAATGAGAAAAATCAACAATTTCTTCATGCACCAATCTATAATCTCTTCAATTACTTTATGGTTGCGTCAGACCCCCTTTTGATGGAAAATTGTTATGATCTTTTCCCATTTTATTTGTACTTGATTTGGCTATGTAATTGGAAAATTTATAAAAGCCAAGCCATGCCTGTGCACCTGGGAATACTATCGGAGTGATATTGTCATAGTTTTTTGCAACATGTTTAGATTCTAGGGACATCTCCTTTATGGGCATTGGACTATGTTGTCTCTCTACATGATGTAAAGATTGGGAATTGATATAACATGGAAATTGTTGCAAGATTTTATATTCTAGTTTTTATCCAACTTGTGATTTGATTTCTTTTAAGAGGCAACGAGCTGGTTGGGAGGGCACCCTAACCCATTTCGTTATCCTCTCTCATTTCCATTTTATCCTTGCTCATTTGTGTGAATATGTTTTAGATCTACGCTCATCTTTTGGTATTTTAAATATTAGTGTGCTAGTTTGTATTCTTACTTTCAAAACTCTTGGTTTGTTGCAATAGAGATAGCATGCTCTATCATTTTAGATTAATTCTTTGTTTTTTTTATTTGGTTCATATATGGATCTACTATAAAAATCATATTTAAATCACAAGAAAAGTCTAATTATATCGCTTTGTTATGTGGGATCATTTCAAGCAGCTTTGATTAAGGCATGAATGTACTTGTAGGTGCATTTCAAAAATAATCTTGAAAACGTTATCAATGTTATTTCTAGGCCTACATAATAGAACAAAGGTTATATATACATGTGCTTAAGATATCCAATGACTCATGTTGATAATATATTAATATATTGCATCATATTGCTTTAATCTTCTTATACACATTAGTTGCTAGTCAAGGGTTAATTTCATACAAATTGTAGTCAAAGAAGTTCGATCTTTGAGAATTGGCGAGACAGTGTGTATGTTGGACTTGTCATTACATTTCAAACAATAGTATGTCTTTTATCTAGATTCAATTCAAAAGGGAATTCAAGTATAAATGTGGTTTGAAGAAGAATATAATTTTAGAATTTGATAAAAATATATACTATGAACTTTTGAGATCGAAAAATGTTGCTACAAGTCCTTCTTTTATTAACATTTTGTTGTTGTAGGTTGCTTCCATAATTCAATTAGCTTTGAATTCGAACTTTGATCATTAAACATAGACCTGTAGCTTATGTTTTTATGATTACAGGTTATGGTTTTGAGGTTGTGGCAATTAGTCATTTCTAGAGTTCGTTATTGATTAGGTAAGTTCATTTGTTTATGAAATTTGGGAAATTTTGTGCAGCTTTGAAGAGAGTATTGTTTGATTTGAATAGAATGATTGAAATTTCTGCATATTATGCTTGAGCAGATTTAGAACCTTTCTTACATTACTTTAGTTTACACGAAGAAAGCAGGACCAGGTACATATTTGGTTTCTTATCTTGGGTATGTATTTTGCATTATGTGATGGTTGATAGTCATATTTGGTGTGAAGGATGTCAAAGATCTTGATTCTAGATTCCCAATAATTAGGGTTTGACTCTCAATTGTTAATAGTTATAGTTTTCTCTCTAAATTGCCAATAGTTAGGGCTTGGTCTTTAACTAGGGTGTGCTCTTTGATTGTCAACAGCTAGTGTTTACTTTTCAATTTCCAGTAGCTAAGGTTTGCTTACAATTGTTAATAGACTACATGATTAGTATTTATAGTAGTTAGAGTTTTCTCTCTAATGAATTTTTTGAGTGCAGGATTACAGCAGGGATTGACTAGTGCAAGAACTCATGGTGCAAGTAGATAGTTTCTTTTTCTTCCCATGGAAAAAATCGTAATTTCATTAAAACTAGAAATTACATTTTGTAGATGCATGTGCATATTTAGATAATATTTATAGAGCGTCTATCATCTTCCGAAGAAGCAGAAAGCTAGTTACCTATATCCACGCAGGGAGGTAATATCCCAGCAAAACTGTAATATTAAACCTAGCAGTATAGCATGCAACAGACCAAAAAGAAATTGTTATCTTGATCCACGCATGGAGATAACAGTCTAAACAAAGTACTGTGAACAAGAGTATTATCAAAAATATATACAAAATATGGAATCAAAAAACAACTCTATAAATTAATCCATAATGCCCATAAACGACCGATGACAGTATTGGTAATGTGCTCCATCATTTTTTTCTTGGATCATCTAGATGCCTGGCTCCTAGAGCGTTTCTTCTTTGGAAAGGAAATCAACATCTGTGTTCTGCTCCCTATAGATGTGATTACAAGTTAAATAATCAAAATGAGTTATCATTCTCAGAGTCTCATCCAGAATGTGTCTCAAAGAGTAAGACCAGCAATATGTATATTTATTCAACCAATCGCAAACAATTTTAGAATCTCCAAACAATTGTAAAGCATGGAAATTCCTCTCCAAAGAAAAACAAATGATGTGCATTGATGCTCATAGTTTTGCAAAATTATTAGTGCCCCTCCGTAAACCCATCAGCATACTATAAGAGTGCTTCTTAGATATATGTAGAATGGCTCCCCCACCACAACCAACTTCCTGTGCCGCCCCATCAAAGTATGCCCATGGCTTGTGGGGGTCCATCCGTTCCTGTGTAATGTTCTTGGTTCGAGGGGGAGGGGGGTCATCGGGAATGAAATCATAGTTTGCCATGATCTTAGCAGCTATTAAAGGCCATTTGGGTGGCGTATTTTGAACGATTATGAGGTTGTGGGCAATCCAAACTGCCCAGCAGAACAACATAGGGAGGTTCCCAAATTTCTGAGGAGTGACAGTAGAATACCAAGAGTTCTAGGCCTCTATCAAAGTATCCACTAGCGAGTTACAAGGAGGGGAGGCGGTAGCTCTTAAAACATCCCACAGCTTGCGTGCTTCAGGGCAGTTCAGAAATAGGTGGGATGCAGATTCACAATCATTTTGGCAAAGATAGCACCAGTTAGGTCCATGGTGAGAACACTTTATTAAATTATCCCCCGTGGGGATTTTATTTCGCAAAATGCACCACATTAATAATCTGGTTCTGGGAGGCGCCTTCAGCTTCTAGAGGTGTTTCCACCAAGAATGAAGGATTAGTGGTTTCCTTGGCTCCGCTAGAACTAAGTATCCGTCTTTTGGAGAGTATCTGCCTGATTTAGCCGATGCCCAGATGAGCTCATCTTCACCTTCAATTATGCGAATGTGCACCTTCGAGAGAGCCTATATAAAGTCCTTCCAGATCTGCTGCCATATAAGAGGGATGTTTAGCTGATGGCCTATTTTCCAAGCCTGAGAGAGGAAAGTAGAGTTTGCCTCATTTGCAATATGTGCATGCTCTCGGAGATGCATGAGAAGATCAATTGGCAGTCTATGCATGTTCCTGCATCCAATCCATGGATCGATTCCAATACAAACCCTGAGTCCCGAATGAATCCTCCAAGTGAGACTTGTGCGAATGGGGTCTAGAGCCTTCAGGACTGCCTTCCAAATGATCAAAATTCCAGATGTGATTCTAACCAGTCTCCTGATCCAGTCCAATATCTGTAATGGGGCGATATATTTTGAGGAAGCCACTCTCATCCATAGACTGTTAGAAGTGACCAGCTGCCAAACAAGCTTCACTGCCAGTGCTATGGAAAAATCATCAAGTTTTCTAATTCCCCAGCCTCCCCATTTTTTAGGAAGTGTGAGTGCATCCCATTTCACCCAAGCAAATATTCTTCCAGGCTGACTACCCCTCCATAAAAATCTGTAGTAGAGTCCTTGTATCCTTGACAAAATTCCCCTTGGAATCCATGCCAAGGACATCCAATAAATAGTTGTCACTTCCAAAACACTCTTGATGAGAGTGAGCCGGCCAGCCCGAGATAAATATCTGAGGTACCATAATCTAAGTCTTTTCTCCAATTTGGCAATGAGCCAAGTCCAATCAGCTATCTTATATCCATTGGGTTTTAACTTATACCCCAGATATTTCAAACCTTCATCCTGTCCAATCTGTGCAAAGTGGAACCGATGAAGAGCAAAATGTATTTCGTGCTGGGAACAGGCTGTAGCAGTTAGAGCAGATTTTCCTTCGTTGATTGTCATTCTCGTGCCTTTCTGAAATAAGGAAAAGGAAGCTCTGATGATTGTTAAGTCTCCAATTCTCCCATTAAGAAAAATAAGAACATTGTCCACAAACAGCAGGTGCGTGAGCGTACAATCCTCTGTAATCATAATACCCTTTAATCTGCCTCTCCTGTAGTCCTCTTTGATAATCCTGCTGAACCCCTCCATGATCAGAAGAAACAGAGGCGGTGAGAGTGGACAGCCTTGTCTCATCCCTCTTGCCGAGAAGAAGAAAGGAGATGCGCTTCCATTAATCAGGACACTAAATGGGATATTAGTGATGCAACCCATAATCCATTTTATAAAAATGAAGGGAAACCCAAGATGAGTTAAAAGCATTCTTAAGTATAACCAATTCACTCTGTTAAAATATTTTGATAAATCTACCTTCAAAATCATACCTTTGCTTTTCTTGATATGAAGCGAGTGTAACACTTCCTACGCCGTGCCTATCACCTCATGGATCTGCCTATCCTAAAGGAAGGCGAATTGTTCTGGTGAGATGTGCTTCGATAATATTGGTTTCAACCTGTTTGCAATAATTTTGGCTATAATCTTATACAAACAGTTACAGAGCGAAATTGGGCGGTAGTGATCAAAGGAAGATGGATTATCTGATTTCGGTATGAGTGCAATAAAAGTGGAGGTTATGGCAGCTTCCAGGCGTCTAGTAGCCCTGGATTCCTCAACTACCCGAAGGAGATCAGCTCCTATAAGATCAAAGAAGGCCAGATAGAACTCGATGGTCCAACCATCAGGTTCCAGGCTTTTGTCCTTGTTAAACCATTTTAAAGCGGCCTCTAGCTCTTCTAAAGATACTTCATTCATCAGCTCTTCGCCTTCATCTTGCTCCACAAATCTGGGGAAAAGTTGGGCAACTCTAATAATTTCAGCCAAATTTGCTTCCTCGGGGTCACTGTAAGCATTCTTAAAATGAGAGTTGGCTAAAGAAGCGAGCTGAGGGAAAGTGTTGGCTGTGTGTCCCTAATTATCCTGAAGCTTCCAAATGGTGTTAATCGCTTTCCTACCATTAGAAAACCTTTGATAAAATTTGGTATTTGCATCCCCCTCCTACATCCAAATAGCCCTGCTCCTCAGCCTCCAGACATCTTCCCTGTCCTTACGAATTTTTCCCCGAGCCATGTAGAGGGATGTGATTTTTTCCTTATGTTCATCAGAATTATACAACCCATCCTAATGATTTTCGAAATCGGCCAACTCAAGCTCAACCTGTCTCAGAGTTTGATCATCTTGTAATCTTTTTTGGTGTGCCCAGTTTTTGGTCATCTTCTTCAGCTCTATGAGGTTATTAATAAATCTTTCTGTTACATTTGCCCTCACCCGTGGAGGGTTTTCTTTCCATAATTTGGTCACTAAGCTGATAAACGAGGCTTCCTTGAGCCAGGTAGAGCAAAATTTAAAAGGTCCCTTTGGTCTTGCTCTACCACCATCCATTTCCATATATATAGTCAGAGGGTCTGAGAGTCCACCCGAGCCTACCCATTGCCTTATGTTGAGACCTAGATCCATAACTTGTTCTTTGACTAAAAACTGGTCTAGTCTCCTAGCCAATCCATTTTCACCAACTCGATTGTTCCTCCAAGTGGCTTGAATCTTTGCCGAGGGGATATCTATCAAGTGGTGAACATTCGGAGTAGCTGAGAAGTAGTCTGAGAGGGTGTCTCTCTGGGCACAATGACCCCAGGACTCTGAATGTCCAATGGATAAATTTAAGTCCCCTCTGAGTATTAGATTATTAG
Organism: Pinus tabuliformis; assembly: GCA_031772625.1. Taxonomy (NCBI): domain Eukaryota; kingdom Viridiplantae; phylum Streptophyta; class Pinopsida; order Pinales; family Pinaceae; genus Pinus; species Pinus tabuliformis. Next base: position 1,872,956,920 of record CM062817.1, read on the forward strand.
TAGATAATAAATCTGTTCCTACAAGGTGTTCCCAGAACTCTGGTCGATTATGACAAGGCCCATAAATGTTGATGATTCTGAAAGGCATTCCTAGGTTTGTCGAATGAACATTTGTCCCAAAAAATCCAGCCCCACCCCAGCAATTAATGATCTTGATAGATCGGGTATTGATGCCTAAAGCAAGCCCTCCAGATCGGCCATGTGCATCCAGTCCTGAGAAAGTCCATCTTGGGAGAGTACACTCAAGAGTGCGAGTGATATCAATGTCGGCTGGATAAGTCGTTCTTGCGGACAAGTAAACCAAAAAAAATAGCGACAAGTAAACCAAAAAAAATCTATCTTTCTCTAAATATGAAATTTATAAATAAAGGCAAACAAGTGTTTTAGGCCTACCTTGGGTCCAGTGCAAGTTTGTGGAAGCCATGCTCCGTTGATTCAAATGAGCTCCCTTGTAAAGAATCTGCAAACACAAACAAGAACACACATTAAATAGCACCTGAAAAACCAATATAATAAATCATATTTATCATGATGATCAAGGAATTCATGAAACAAATCACATAATACAATTTGTTGAGAAAAATGAATCTGATTGTATTAAGTTTAATCAAAGAAGAACTTTACAACCTTGGTGCATTGATGTTGTACAAGCTCCTCCCAGGGTCCAGCAAGAATCTCCTCTACTTTGACAAGTTTCACTCTCTTCCCAATGAATCCAAAAGGTATGTAATCTCTCCTCTCAAGCTTAACTAGGAAGTCTCAATTCCAACAACATTTACCCTAAAAAAATGTTCAGCTTCTAAGCTCCCTATCAACCAGCCCAATGCCTTAATTTATAGTGCAATGGAGGGAAGTTACTAGGTCCACCTTCAAAGGAATAAAGTCCTCCTTCAAAGGGATAAGCCCCTCTCATCAAGGGATTAGCTCCTTTACTTTTGGGATGCATGAACCACCTAGGAATGAACCATCCATGTAAAGATACCTTCTAGAATCATCCAGAATTAACCCAAAGTGATTTTTTAAGAAGAAACTTGCACCTTTTTTACTTTCACAGGGGTCCGCACCCACTCCTTTAGAGACAGAGCGGGCAGGTCTGTAGGTAACATGAACATAGAGTGTGGGACCGCAGGTAACAGTAAGAGAAAGTGAGGAACCAGAGATTTATTGATTTTTAAAGTCTTTCTCTCATTTTTAAATCTTGACATGAAGCGCTGAGGTTTGAGACTTGTTAAGGAGGACAGTATGAATGATGATAGACCCATACTGACTGCGAATAGTCATGTTGACAATATTTTGTGTAACAGATTGCCCCCTAAAGTGCGAAGTCTGTAGTAGATAAGGATTTCATTTATCATCTACGAAGAGTGAAGTACTTTATCATTTCAAGGATCATCTTATGGAGAGCTCGGTTGGAACGTGTAAAAACATTCAATACAAAATATATATATGAGATCACATCATCGTTGAGGTAGGCATTCCCATACTCAAATCAAAACTGACTAGAAAACTAACTACTGCTCTGATATAGGAATGATCTTGTAATACATCACAAGTATAGACACAGTATGGATGCAGCCATCTGCTTATGAATAGTCTACTGTATAATGAATTCATACAAAATTCCTCGCAGCCTGGATGGTGGAAACTAGATCCAGGGTCTTGATTTCTACTTCCCGAAATAGTACGATTCTATCCATGTGAATAAATGTGTTGAAGTCGAACATGGTAGAAACCACTTGATTACCAGTCAATGATGTAAACTGTTAAAAAGTGTGAGAGAAACCTCCAGTAATGTCAATGGCTCTCAAAGTACTTAGTACAATCCATGAGATGTGAATAGATGTGTTGATGTCGAACATGTCACGGAATCCTTTGATCGAAGGTCAATGATGCAACCTATCGTCGAAGGCGAGAAACTTGCCATTGAGGCATGCAGATTCCAAGGTACTGACGATTTCTAGATCATCTTTCTAGATAATGAGCTGAAGTCAATAGAAAGAAATCCATTGTAGGCAAGCTCACAACACGAAATCATAGATCAAGGTTGAAGAAATATAGTTGCAAGGACTGACTCAGGGATGGTCAAGATGGATTACAGATATTTTGCAGATGAATGGTTTATTTGCACTGACCTCTTGAACACATAACGACACATCAGATGGTTTCGTGACAATTGACCTAAAGTTAATACCTAGAAACCGGCTGAAGACTTTCAATATGGTTTGATCAACTGTTAGGCAAAGGATTTCCCAACCCAGGTGAATAAAAAGTGTCGTGTTCAAGAGTGGTTAAATTTTTTTCTGAGACACAAAGTATGACAAACAGGCTCATTTTTCTCTCTTTTCTCCCACCATTTCTGGCAAGTACCTCTTTATTTTTAACAAGCTTGAGGAGGATAACATTTGCTTGATTATAAGCTCATCCTTTGGATGAGTCCAACTTAGTTTAAATTCGAACCCTAAGAAGGAGGGGTCCATTCCTGTTTGTAATTGAACAGGTCCTTTACTGTTAAATTTTAACAAGTCCAGTATAGGAGAAACTCGGCATTTTTCAATTTTAGAGAGTCTGAAAAACTTAAGAAAACTCCATGGTTGTCCTTTTTCGTAAATTTGTGTCTCCCAAGCCCGAAAAAGTATAAAATAATACTTGAGAGAACCGCTTGATCATTACGACCAAGGAGTAATTTTGATAATTAGTGCCTCTGATCCGAAAAAGTAAAAAAGAGATCAATGACACGTCGTTTTATAACCAATATCGAATTTGAAATGACAAAAATTTGGCAATCTTTTCATGTTTTTATGGTCAGAAAAGAGTTGTAAGTGGACCATCTTTTTAGTTCCGTTTCAACGAGCTTAAAAAGAAAAACTCGACAATCTTTTCATATTTTAGGAGTCAGAAAAGAGCTTAAAGGTGACTCTAATGGTTTTTGTCGAAAATGACCAATTTTGCCTAAAAAATCCCTTATCCTGCACAAAAACTCAAACATTACTCATACCTGTTTAAAATAGATAAAAATGCTTCAAAAGTTACCTCTTTAAAGTGAAAAATAAACAAATTAAAAACTCATTTATTCAAAAAAGCTTATAAAAAGGGCTTTTGTAAATTCATTTTTACCGTTTGACTTCAGAGTGAGAAAAGAGAGCTTTTGGTTAGAAACTTCCCATGAAGATTGCGAAAAATCCGTCCGTTGGAATCGAATGCCATCTCCTCCAGGTAATCCACATCATCTTACTCTTTCATTTCATCTGTTTGAAAATCATTTTTAGGGTTTTCTTTTGTTTTTTAGGAAATTTGTAGGTTAAAAACTTGTGCGCGGGGGTCCGCAAGCATAGCATAGGAAACCTGCGGACATCAACTTTTTCGTAAAAGGAAAAGAGTCAGGGGTCCCCACTGTTGGAAATAATACTGAGAGGGGGGGGGGGGTGAATCAGTATTATCAAATCAATAAAACTTTTTCATTTCCATACTTAGATACATATACGCTACTTCAGTTAATGGAACCCGCGTGTATACGCAACTGTGTCTAATGCAACTAGCGTATATCCAGAATACTTATGATTCAGTTAATCCATTAAATTTTGATCTTTAGTTAGTGCATCAAAACTTCATTAACCATATGAACAGTAAGCAGGTGTAGTAAAACAGAACAGATCATCACACACAAGAAGCACACTTGAACACCATGATATAAGGTGGAAACCCATTGTGGGTGAAAACCACCTGCTGCAAGTCATCTCTATCTTCTTTTAATAAGAAACTTCATTTTACAATATTTCTGTACTAGTGCAATCTTATACCAGTACACAGGCTTCTACCTACAGAAGGATACAACCTTCTCTCATTCTCCAGACTCTCCTGGATGGGAGCTACAACCCCCTTAGCTCTTGTACTAGCTGATCCATTTACTAGTATGTAGGTGTGTGCCTACTGAATTCTCCAATCTTCACTTGTTCTCTAGCTGCTACTGGAAGGGAGCTACTACCCCCTTTTCTCTTGTACTAGCTGATGTACTAGTACGTAGGCGTCAGCCTACAATCTCCCTTCACCCTCCAGGGACCAAATTTCATACATTTTTAGACTGGATACTCCTGAAGCACAACACTATAATATGAAGGCCACGTTTCATCAAATTTTCATACTGGACCCATAAATATCATTGAAGCACAAAACAATCAATACTAACATCATCAATCACTGAAACACTGAAACCCTGTCAACAACACAGTCACCAGAACAAAAAACAGAACACTGAATTCTGCAACAATATTCAGAACCAACTGTATCATCAAAATCATGCATCAAAGTGCATATGCTACTTAGAAGTGCTGAACCAACATGTATACGCAACTTCACCAAGGTGAACCAACATATATTTCATCAATTGATTACTTATAACTTGATGCAATTCCTGTCTTCAGACATATCCAGATTAGTACATATACAAGGATAATATGTGTGTTAGCACCCAGATCTAGTCCATCAGATCACATAAATATGATTATTTATGATCTTGATCCAATATTAGTTCTCATCCATCAATACTGAAGCTAAACACAATCAACCAAACAGGATATGCAGAATACTGACACCATTAAACTGTCATCAGAACTCATCAACAACCAGAACCACCTGTAACTTCAAACATCATAGCTCGAATGGTATACGCTACTACAATGAACCAAACCCGTGTACATACGCACTTACACCAAATTCAACCCGCATACAGATATATAAATGTTCAATAATGACTTGCAGCGATTTCAAACTTAAGTTATACCCAGTTCAGATCATTACATGCGTCAGTATACAGATCTAAAATAAACATAATCAATCATATAGAGATAGTTCATTTCAAACCATTTGATCCCGATCTATCCTTAGATCTTGTTCTCCATCAACTGGTGAGATCCCTCCTTAGCTCAGATCAAGCAATGCATCATCAACCCATAACCTGCATACTGGATCTCATACTTCATTAGATATCCAAGACTTTCTCGATACCCTTGCCTAATGATCTTCTTCTCCTTTTATAGTCTTAGGCCTTACTCAATACCATGGTCCAAAACCATAACAAACCAATACCCTGGACCCAATACTTGGGATTAGCACATCTGACGAGATACTATGGTCCAAAACCATAGGTTCAAATACCAAGGACTAACTACCACGGACCAAAAGTAAGTTCTCTAACATATACATGCTTTTCTTTGCATGAAAGTGCGTGTATACGCATACGCACCTTTGTAACGTCTAACCCGCATGTATACGCGGCTCGGTCACGATGAACCTGCGTATATATATATTTTCTCTTCATTCTTGTAGTCTAATCATCAAATCCTTGTTGCTGACCTGCTGCACTATGATCTTTCATCTGTGTGATTTTCCATCAAGGAAAACACTTGTCACATAATGCCAACACGCACCTGCCGTGAAGGCAGAGTGCGGACCTACGCACTGTCTCTTACAGAGAGGGTGCGGTCCTCGCAGCAAAGATTTTTAACCCTAAATTTTTCAAATTCTACCCAGAAATTTTGATTTTAGATATTCTAATCCGCCTTTTCATTGAATGTAGGATATACATCATGCTTGATTGGTGGGAATGGGAGCACGAGGATGTGGATCTCGCCGCGATTAATCATCAACCTTCGATTGATGCATTGAAGGCATGCGGTTTATACAAATTTTGGGCCATACCTGGCATGAGGTCCCAGGTGGACTTTTTGCAGTGGCTGGTAGACAGGTCGAACATACAGGACCAGTGCTTCTATATTGGTGGCCACCAACTCGAAATGGAGCCAGAAGACATTTACTTTTTGACTGGTTTGCCTAAGAGAGGTGAAAATTTGACTCTATTCGGGACTAGGCCAGGTGGCCAGTCCATCGATAGCCTCCGGCTAGAGTTCTGTAATGACCAAACTAGAGACAAAGGGATAGATATCAAAACCATATCCCATCCTGAGCTCAAAGTGATTGCATTTACTTTTACCAAGCTCTGCAGAAGCGCAACACTATATGTGGCCACTGGATCCCAAATGCGGATGGCAGTAGACTACTTTCGAGGCACCATCTTCAACTGGTACGAGGCTGTGTTGGCTAATATGAAAGGCCAACTGACTAGAGCAAAGAACGGACAACTGAAGACCTTTGGATATGGTGCTTTAGTTGTGAGTTTTGGTCTAGAGATGGTCCAAATGTTGGTCCCACGGCATCTTACCGTTGGAGTTGGACTTCCCCGAGAGCCCAAACTGATGCGTTGGGTTACATTTATGGCCCGTCATCCTGAGGAGGGGACAAAAGTTGTTCGATTTACTCCTGAGTATTTTCATTGGTTGGATAACCAAGTTTTTGCTATTCAGGACTTTCCTTATGCTGGGGTAGATTATCGTGGTGACCCAGACATGGCTCTTCCAGTAGGAGAGCAATGGGATGACTCAGGTAAAATCATTTTCAACATTTTCTACTTTAATTTTTTTTTGTTTTTATTTCGTCCAAAAATTGATAGTAAAAAGTTTCAAATGCAGATGTAGATCCATGGCGACCAGCCACTCTCCGGCCTTATGAGAGGAAACAACCAGCTGCAACAGTACCATCCCCACAAGACGAATCTACAGAGACCTTGGCTGAATTGGAGAGCCATCTAGAGCATTTGACAGCAGACATTCCGGATACCAGCATACATGACATTCCTCTTAGGGCTACAACGCTATGTGATTGGGGTCCTAGGACCTTTCAGGAGGTTCCTTTGTAGGGTGGCCCGTACAGTGGTTTCTTATCATGATCATCACTAGTGATAGGATGATCGCCTGTTGTAGACTCATATGACATTTTTTTCTTTTTGTACTATAATTTTTGTCGATCATAAGGTGTTTTTCAACCTATGATCGAAGACGGTGTATATTTGACACACTTATATGCTATACTATATCACTATTACCGTATTATCTTGTAAAAAATATTATGGAATGTTTTTAAATTTACTTGTATGATTATTGCAAATGCCTACTTAACATTCGAGAAGCAATTGCATCTGCTAATGTATTTAAATATCTTGGAATATGCTGATATTCAATATAGTCAAATTCGCGTTCCAAGAGACGAACTCTCAAAAATAATCTCAATAACACTGGATTTCTAATGGCATATACTCTATTAAGCTGTAACACAACAAGTTCAAAATCTAACCTCACAATAAAACTTCGAATCCCAAAGGAGATGGATTCAGATAATAACTCAATCACTGCACTATACTCTGCAATGTTGTTCGTTTTTTGACCGAGGCTTACCCCATGCATGGATACCAACTCATCAGAGGGCGAATAGACAACCCAAGCTGCGGAATAAATGTTCCGTGTATTATGACAAGCACCATCAGCAAAACCAATGTATGTTTGAAGAGACGTCGACATCTGCAATATCAAGAGTAAAATCAAGATAATCAGGAATAATGACAAAAAAACACTCTCTAAGCTAAGCACACTTTTTAATCTAAAACACACCAGCTAGAAAGAAAACTAACCTAACTAAAAATCTCCACACCCAGATTTAAGCATAATACTCTTCAGGTAAAGACCATTTCTGGGTTTACCTAAAGAGACCCCGTCAAAGTCTACCAATTCATAGGCCTCTTTTGCCAGCTTTCGCTTAACCACATAGGGACCATGCCACATGGGTACGAATTTTCCAGCGCCTAATTTATCATTTGCTTGGTCGTACAATAAGGCTAGGTCTCCTTCCGAAAAATTACGAGGGGTAACATTTCGATCATATTGAGCTTTAATACGTTTGGCATGAGCTTTGATTGCTAATGCAGCATCTCGTCGATTCTCATCTAGCTAAGCCAAGTACAACAAACGTTTTTCCTCTTCAGAAGTGGCTGGAAGTAATTCTATGGCCATTTGCAATGACGGGATTTCGCATTCAATGGGTAACACAGCTTCCAAACCGTAAACTAGTTGGAAAGGAGTGAAACCGGTTGACGTTTTTACTAAGGTTCGATACGCCCAAAGCGCTAAAAATAGCATGTTATGCCAATTCGACCTATGAATCCCAATGATTCGTTGGATCATGATGACTAGAACTTTGTTGATGGCTTCAACCAGACCATTAGCCTGTGGGTAATATGGAGTTGAACTATCGTGACGCAAGCCAAGTTGGTCTGTAAGTTCAGTCATCATAATGTTTCGAAAATGATGCCCATGATCAGTGATAATCGCTTGTGGAACACCAAACCTAGCAATTATATGATTGAACATGAAAATCGCAACGGTTTTGCCGTCTGCCTCAAATGTAGGCATCGCCTCGACCCACTTGGTAAAATAATCTACAGCAAGGATGATATATGCATGCCCCTTGACCAAGTGAGGGTTACATGTAAGAAAATCTATACCCCATTTCACAAAAGGACCAACGGCAATTATAGGGTGGAGCGGGCCAGGTGGAGCGCACATCTTTCGATCAAAAATTTGGCAGTTGTGGCATTTTCGAACCGCGTTAATGCAGTCTTTAAGCAAAGACGGCCAGAAATAGCCAGCGCGCAATATCTTTTGGGTTGTGGCAAACCCAGACATATGACCGCCACACGCTCCAGAGTGACAGTCATTTAGAACCCTTTCAGCTTCCTCATGAGTTAAACAATGCTGGAAAACAAAGTCCGCCCCACGACAATAAAGTGTATCTCCAATAATTTTGAATTGTTGGGACTGGAATTGTATTTTCGGATGCTCTAATCTTGAAATTTCTGGCCGAAAGGATTGGGTTTGGAGATAAACTATGATATCCCCATACCATGGATCTAAAGTGCTGATTAGAAACAAGGATTCGTCTCCAATGGGCTCCTCCGCCACAGTTTCCGTGTCAGCACGCGGGAAGTCACACATCAAATCCGCAAAAACTAAAGATTTCTTTGACTTAGACTTTTCAAATTCTAAATCAAACTCCTGCAGGATCATAATCCATTTGGAGTACTTTCCCCCTAGCAATTGTTTGGTCAAAATATAGATCATAGGGTTGCAATAAGAAATTACGGTAGTTTTGCGTAGTAAAATGTAATGACGAAAACGTTGGACAGCTTGAACAGCTGCTAATGCCAATTTCTCCACATGTGAATATTTTAGCTCAGTTGGATTTAAGGTGCAACTAAGGTAATGTATCATATGTTCACTACCAAATTCATATTCCTGAACTAACACCATTCCAATGGTGGAATGCGAGGCGACGAGATATAAGAAGTAGTCCTGGTTGTAGTTGGGAGGATGCAATAACGGTGCATGGGTCAATGCGTGTTTTAGTGCATCAAAAGATTTGTCAGCTATCTCATCCCAAAAGAATGGAGTATTCTATTTCAAAAAACGGGTAAAACCCTTTGTGATCTCGGCATAGTTAGGAATGAATCGACGTAAAAAGTTTGCTTTCCCTTGCAAACTTTGGAGTTGGCGAAGACTCGAAGGAGGAGGCAATTTGACAATAGCTTCAACCTTCGAGGGATCGACGCGAATGCCAGATTTCAAAACAACAAACCCCAGTAACCGACCCGTTTCTATATAGAAAACACACTTGTGTGTATTCAACCTAATTCGATAATGCCTACACCTCATAAAGATTGCTCGTAAATGGATGAGATGATCAGCTCAATGTAATGAATGAGCAGGTAAATCATCGAGATAGGGTTGCACAATGTGCTTGATGTCATGAAACGCGTAAGACATGGCTCTTTGAAAAGTTGCCCCGGCGTTCTTGAGTCCAAAAGGTAATTTGCAATAAGCAAATGTCCCCCATGGATAAATGAAAGTTGTTTTTGGTTGATCAGCAGGTAGAATATTTATTTGATTGTATCCGGAAAAACCATCCATGAAGGATAATATTTCACTGCCGGCACAATCATCAATGATTTGATCGATATAGGGATTGGGTAATTGTCCTTTGGACAAGCTCGATTAATATCCCTATAATCAATACATATTCTTATTGTTCCTTGCTTTTTGTTAACAGGAACAATATTCGATACCCAATCCGTTAATGGAATTGGATAAATGAAACATGCTTTAAGTAATTTTTCAACTTCTACCTTAATAGCAGCAGCTTTTCGCGGGTGGATTTGACGCAAACGTTGCCGGATGGGTTTAGCATCCGGGTAAGTTTTGATTTCATGAACAATAATTGTTGGGTCAATTCCTGGCATTTCCTCATATGACCAGGCAAACACATCACAGAGTTCTTGAAATAGGGCCTTATATGTTTGAATTTCATCTTTCGTACAAGAGGCACCTATATGAATGTTTTCAACAATTCCAGGCTTAACCGAAATGTCAATAGGAATAGTTCGAGAAGTATTTCCCAAATTTAACTCAAAATCAGGATTTTTCATTGGATTCTGAGGTTCCTTGACATAATCAGTCGTAAAAATAGATGAAAAATCATTTTCAAAGCGATCAATCTTAGGTAAAAACGAAGACCTATGATGAAGATCTTCCCATGGTAAGTCATCAACACATAGGATTTCACGAATTTGCTCATCAGTGTGAACAAGTTCGGAAAACGTTGTTGAATCTGAGTTTGATGTCGAAAGTGATTCTTCATGGACCATATTCATTAAGTCAATTTCGGTTGAAGAGGAGTCGGAAAACAACTGTACAATACGCAATTTCATATGGACTCAAAGGCATAGCATCACCAAATGAATCTATCTCAGACTCAGAAGGTACGATCCAAGGATCATTATAAACAATAGTGTCTGATGAAATCATATGAATGGTTGCAGTAGAAGGCGATACATTGATAGGAGGAAAAGGAAAATTTCCTAGTAAACTAGAGTCTTTAACTAGTCCTACTCCAACATCCTTATAAGGGATAGTTGTTTTGCCGACATGCTGGATACTTTCAGAAGAGACTGGGTCGGATGAAAAGTAAGTTAGCTGGTCTATAGTTACGATCTTTCCATTATGAGGGAACTTTATAAGCTGAAATACCGATGAAACAACAACTGTCATAGCGTAAGACCAACTACGACCCAAGAGAAGGTTGTAATCTAGAGGGGCATCAACCACCTCCACATCTAGATTAACAGTTTTGCCTTCAACCCCTATAGGTAAATCCTGTAGAATGCCAAAAGGATGGAACCCACGGCCATCAAAGGCCTTTAGAATCGTCGGGGATTAATTACGTGTAGGAGAACCAAGCGATCTCCAACACTGGATTGACATAATACACGTTGAGGCTCCCTCATCAATCACAGTCCTATAACAAGGTCTGTTTTTGACTAACACTGGAATCTGGAAAGCCATTTGATGAGGTAAGCGAGGTGTACTATTTTCTAGATCGCAAATTATAAGGTTCGAGTCCTGAATGTCAACATCTCCTATAGCCGACAATAGCAATTTACGTTGTGCTGGACATGATTACAACACTTCCAAAGCCGACATTGCTGAAGGTGAAATAGCCAAATCTTCAAAAATGTTATATTTCTAAGCTGCTCTCACATGTGGATTGAAATCTGACTTTCAAAGTATACCCTTGGTGGGCGGTTTGATTACTAAGTCTGGGTTAGGTTTCTCGATCTGTAGTGGATCGGAACCGGGAGTTGAAGTTGATGGGTTCGAATTAGAAGATTCTGCTTCCTTGCCACCAACAGGACTTTTACTTCCACAATCTTGCGATCGAGTCGCAATCCTAACATGGGACATCATCATTATGGGTTCTTCAGAGGAATTTGAGGAAGAACCTATCATCTTACTATCTTGACTAGGAAAATGATCCTTCAAAATAGCAGGCATTTGGGAACCTTTGACAATTTTTGCAACCTCTGCATGATGAGGGCAGTCTCTTGTAAAATGCTCTTCGTCACAAATGAGACAAGGATAACGAGGTTTGCATTTCTCATCAGTAGATTCTGTTTTTCTAGTTTCTCTTTCTAATTTTTATCTGTTTTATTTTTCTTCTTCCCTTTCTTTTTACCGCCGGATTTTGATTTCGCCATAGATGACTCTACAACATGAATATCAGCAGAAATTTCCGTGGAAGAATCTCCTGTCGAGGAATCTGGTAAAGTTATGATAGGAGAAGAATTCTTGGAAGATTTCTTCTTACTTTTGGTATTAATCATACCATCAGCGGCATGAGACCCTGAAGGAGCTGCAGTTATTTGATTTTGTTTAGGAAGGTCGGGGATTTTCTCGTGTAACATACCTGACTACGTATAAACTAAGTCAAGGTACTGAGCTTGAGAAATTACTTGCTCTCCAGTAATGACTCCTGACTTAGCTACATCCTTAGTGATTTTCGTTAATAAAGATTTGACAAACCATTCTGCTAAGATCTGATCCGGAATAAAAACTTTCACTAAATGCCGTCGACGTCTCCATTCATGAATGTGATCTGAAATGTAAGTGGACGTTGACTGTTTTAATGAAGTTAATAATTCTGTGCCATTGTCATATCTGACTGGCAACTGAAAATGAGTTAAAAACGAAGTAGCTAACTGACTAAAGTTATAAAAAGTGGCTCGCGGTAACTCAATGTACCACTTGGCCGCAAGACCAATTAGAGTGTGTTGAAAAAACCTTAAATGGATTGAATCATCTGAAATGGAGTTAGACGCACACCAGAGGTGATAAGTCATCACATGGTTTGACGGGTCCTCTCCTGATTTGCCTTCAAACTTAGGAATATCACTAGGCAACTTATTCGGCATTGGCGGCCAAAACGGAAGATAGTTAATTGGATCATTCGTAAGGCGCGACAAATCAGGCAAGTCCAAAGTTGCAATGAATGGTAACTGACGATTAGGGTCCCTGAAACCCTGGGTCATGAGGCCAGCCCCAGGAGGAAGATATCCAGGATAACTAGGCATGGGAATTGCATTTGGGATATTATATCCTCCCTGAAAATCAGGATTAACCGGACCGTACTGGGGTTGTTGAGGTTGCTGATATGTATATCTAAGGTACGATTGATACTGATAGACTGGCTGCTACACAGCAGGACCGAATTGGTACTGTCCTTGGTATGTTGATAAGTAAATTGAGGTTGACTTGTGACAACTGTACTTGAACCAGGTTGTCCTACAGGCATTTGAACCGAAGTCTGAATTGATGGTCCAGACTGAGGTAAATATGCTTGAGGAGTTGATACAGGAATAGTAGAAATCGGAGCCGTAGATACTCCAGAAGTAGGTGGGGTAGATTGAACAGATGTTGCACCAGTTGTTTTAGGTGGAGTTCTAGGCGAACTAGGCCCAGGCTAAGAAACTACAGAAGGTGCAGAAGTTTGAATAGTAGACTGGATAGGTTGTTGGGGTGAACCAGAAACCAAAGGTTGTCCAATTTGAGATGACAACTGCACATTCGGTTGCAAGATCTGTTGAGATTGAGATGGATCCCACACTAAGTTCATTCTGGGGTATGGACCCATAGCAGGTTGAGAATATTGAGGACCATAACCGGGTTGAGGGTAGGGTTGATAATTCAAAGGCACATTTCCAGTTCCTTGGACAAATGACTGACCGGAAGGTGGTTGGAAACCTTGGGTTGGGTACTGACCTTGAGGTTGATAACCTTGAGGCACGTACTGATACTTGGGTTGACCTTGAGGTACATATTGATACTGGGGTTGACCTTAAGGTACATACTGAGTCTGGGGTTGACCTTGAGGAATGTACTGTCCCGTAGGTATGTACTGTCCTTGAGGTTGCCCCCCAAGCGATAATTGGGTACCTTGAGGTTGCCCCCCAGGCGATAATTGAGGACCTTGAGGCTGCCCCCTAGGCGGTAACTGACCACCTTGGGGTTTGTTGTTGGGAAAAGTATCCAATATGGAATGACCCTATCCCACTCTAAGGGTGATAGTACCTCAGCAACAATCAAAGCAAAGCTATTCAAGATTACTTCTTTATGAGATGTACAAGAGGGGAGAAAGAGATCCACTAACCGATGTCTTTCGCTAATGATTGATCCAATCTTCTCTCCTTGCTGCTTGCTCCCAGCTCCTTGCTCTTTCACTGGCCCAGCTACACCAAGATCCTGCAAAATAACAAGAGAGGGAAACTACAAGAAGCATACATTCATAATTGATTCAAGGATTAGAATAAATCAAATACACAAGTATAACAATACACCATTGAACACATGCATATAGAAGAACCTCAAATGCTTTATTAATGGAAGAAGTAAAGTTCAGGAAGTGATACAACCATAAAAGGCCCAATCCAGCATCACCTCCCAGCAGAAAGAAATCTCCTCTTCATCTCCTTCAAAGCAAATCACCCAATAGTTCTAAACTCAAACCAACAGCACTTCCTTACATTCACAAGATTCCAGCCTCCCTAGACCTCATGAGAGAGCTCTATATATAGGAGTTTTGGAGAAAGGATGAGTCAGCTTGAGGCTGGCATGAAGCTGACTAGTGTCCTCTCCCACTTCGGTTATTCTTCAGTTCTTGAGTCCATTTGGAGGTTCTTGCTTCCACTTGGAGATTTAGACCCTCTTACTCATCACCAGTCGAATTCTCTGATCCAAGTGTCATTTTGGAAGCTTCCTGGGCATTGCCACCTTGAGGAATGACTGTGCCACTTGTCCAAACTCGCCCAGCGCAGGTAGCCTTCTTTGCAGTTGACATTCAGCGCAGGTACACAGTGGAGCAGTTGAAATTCAGCGCAGATGCTCAGTGGAGCAGTTGACATGATCTAGAATTTCCTTGTTTTGAGTGTTTTCAGGTGGAGAACTGATATTCAGTGTTGTGGTTTGCTGACCTTGTTCCTCTAGGGGTAGGAACAACATGTTTAGGGACTTTGGGTCCCTTAGATTATGGAAATTTCATGCTTCATGTTGTAAGGCACAAAAATGTCTATAACAGTTGCCCCCTAAAGTATGAGGTCGTTTATCGGGTGAAATGCTTTATCAGGAGGATCCGAAGTTCATTCAATCGCTGAGAGGTGACCTGTAATAAAATACAATACAATACATTATTTTTCATTCTGCTTTCATGATCTAGCTGAGGCGGGCATTCCCATGCTCAGCTTTATAAATTCATTTTGGTACATAGAACAGACGATCGTCTGATGGTAGACAGATAATTCTCTGCTGAAATTATCATCCTTTGAGTAGGATGATCATCTGCTGCAATGATGTACATGTCAAATGTCTTTATATTTCCTGAATATATATCGCAGCCCGGATGGATGAAACTAGATCCGGGGTCTTCAAACTCGTTCGATCTTCACTCTACGTACAAGTCGATCCATGTGAGAATTGCGCTGAAGTCGAACATGGAAAGACATCGCTTGATTACCAGTCAATGATGTAAACCGTTAACAAGCGCGAGAGGAATCACCGATGATGATAATGACCCTCAAGGTACTGCAGTACAATTCACGTGGTGTGAATAAAGTACTTGGTGTCGAACACCACGCAAAATCTTCTGGTCGAAGGTAATTGATGTATACCTGTCGCCGGAGGTGAGAAACTTGCCATTGAGGCATGCAAGCTTCAAAGTACTGAGGGGGTTGTTCCTAGATCAACTTCTTGGATAATGAGCTGAAGTCGACAAGAAGTGATCCGTCAAAGGAGGGCCTTAATGAATCCCACATCAGTGACACGGAACGGAGCTAATGATTTTAGTGGAGGTGAAAACAATCTGTGACATATGATTCAGGGTGGCGATCATGGGTGGATGAAGGATAATGTATGGCAGTGGATGGGACACGGTTGACTCTTTCTGAACAACATCTCTTGAACATATAACGACATTGATGCGATGGATCGGTAGCATTACCCCAAATGTGGATGGTTTGGTGAGACCATGGTGATGAGACCGGTGAATGAAACAACACAACCCGATGTGATACGGAGGAAAAAGTGTCATGTTCAAGAGCGACTTGCTACCATTAAAGCTTTGAGGTTCTCCCAATTTTTCCCCAGTCATTTCTGACTAGTACCTCTTTATTTTTGTCAAGCTTGAGGAGGATAACATATGCTTGTTCTATAACCTGCCCTTCGGGCAAGCCCATCACTATGTTTTAACGAGCCTAGCGAAAGGGAAACTCGTTCTCGTCTAAAGACAAGTTTGTCGCTATTTAATCATTTTAACGAGTCTAACGACAAGGAAAACTCGGTCCTTTTCATTTTTAGAGAGTATGAAAAGGTACAGAAAGTTAACTCCAAAATTCCTTTTTCGTCATCTAATCCCTTAAGTCGGAAAAAGTATAAAACAATACAGAAGGGATGAGTTTTCGATAACTTTAACGAGCCGAATAAAACAAGCGCTCGACCTTTTTGTGCAATAATCCCTCAAGTCCAAAAAGATTAAAATCTAGAGGAGGGATAGCTCTTTCGGTCACTTTAACGAGCTGGAAGGCCAAAACTCGGCAAACTTTTCATATTTTACGAGTCAGTTGAAAAGAGCTTAAAGAAGACTCGTCTTTTGAGGAACGAGTGATGAACAGGGATAGCAGCAGATTCCAGGTACAGGTTGGAATTTTCCAATCACGGCAGTGTCACAAGGATGGCTAGGTGAAATCACTCTTCGCAGCTGTTCCTCAAAATGGGTAAACAATCATATGGAGGTGAACGATCAGCCAAATGAAAGTGGAGGTGGTAGGTGCAAACACGACCAAGGCTTTTTATGGCTGATAAATTTACGATCACAGCGGTTATTTACCGGGATAGGTTCATTTTTTAGTTAAAAATGAGCTTAAACTCTGGAGGAAACATTGCTCACTGCTTATATTTATTTTTTAACGAGCATGAAGACCGCGTTAAAGCTGCTTGGATCTTGTGTTTATTTTTTAACGAGCATGAACTTTATGCTAAAACTGCTCAATTGATAAGTTTGCATGCCTCCAGCATAATAACGCAAATTGAGGTGCATGCCCCCCAAGCTTCATTGCATTCAACTCGGTGGTTGGAATGAAGGTTTACCTTTGAGATTTGGAAAGGGGGTTTGTTTCATTTTTTAACGAGGTTGACACGAGATGACAACCGTCCTCGGTTCCTTGTTTCATTTTTTAACGAGGTTGACACGAGATAAGAACCGTCCTCAGAGCCCACTGTATTTACAGTATTTCTATTAGGGCGATGATCCATGCCGACAAAATATTTAGGAATCTTCCGAATCCATTAGATACAGAAGCGAATCCATTAGATACAGAAGATTTCATTTTGTAGGTTTCCACCGTGGCCACTCCCGCTAGATTACCTGGAGGCGGTAAGGGCGAAAGTACCCATTAAGGCAGGGTCTTTTAGGAGGCCTACCCCAATATTTTGAAGCGAATGATCGCTTCCATGGATCATTGGAATGCTTCCTGTAACTTGTGAACTGTCGGGGAGGAAAGTTTGTTGGTCGATGACTGTAATTCTTCCTCGAAAGGGAAATGCAATCTTCCTGAAGTAGGTCGACACAACTGCGGCCATGGCATATATCCAGGGCCTTCCCAATAGGATTTTGTAATCGAGGTTTCCATCAATTACTTCAACATCAATTCCTACTGTTTTGCCCCCCAGTTCAACTTGCAAGTTACTTAAAATCCCGTATGGAGTGTATGATCATCCATCAAATGCTTTTAACGTAGGTAATGATTTCGACAAGGGTGGTGAGCCTAAATTTTTCCAGCAACTCATCGACATAAGACATGTAGATGCCCCCTCATCAATAATTGTTCGATGAACAGTTTTGTTGAGGGCTTTCACTTGAATAAGGAAAGCTAGTTGAGCTGGTAACTGAGGGTCATATCCTTTATGATCAAAGGCCACAAGATTGGAATCCATTGGGCCAATCCCACCTATTGCTGATGATAAAGCTTGCTCTTGGGAGGGGCAATTTTGCGGCACCTCAAGTGTCGACATAGCGGATGACGATTGAGCCAGGTCCTCTATTATATTATAATTTTGTGCTATTTTCGCACGAGGATTAAATGTCGATTTGTGTACTACTCCCTTTGTTGACTTTATCATTGGTTCAGGAATGTTGGGTGGCACAACTTTGGTTAAAGTTGTCGTCGAACTACTAGGTTGTTCATTAGCCTTTTTATTCGACAGCCGTGGATTCCCGTAATCTTTATTCCTTGTCAAAGCATCATTTTGCTGCTTCGAGACAGACAACATAAGCACTTGGGATCGGGAAGCATTTTGATTAGCAACCAGATTTTGACCTGGGTTGGGAAACGAATCAGTCAATACTGCTGGGGTTTTTGAACTCTTAAAGAGTTTCTTAACTTCAGCTATATGTGGACAATCTTTCGTCCAATGATCCTCATCGCATATATGACACCCTGCCGGGGGTTTCCTTTTTCTCCCTTTCTTTTTCTTCTTGCCCTCTGGTTGCTTCAGTCGTTTGCCCTTGTCGATCGACATGGAATTTACTTCTGAGGCAAGAAGTTCTTCATTTGCATTTTGACTAGAAATTTTGTGTTTTCTAATCACGCCATCGCCGGCGTGAGAGTCATTGTTTGATTTAGGAGGAGGAGGAATTGAGAATTCCGGTCTAGGGGCGTCAGGTATTTTGTCATAGAGCATGCCAGACTGAGTATAGAACAAGTCCAGATATTGCGCACGAGCGATAACCTGCTCTTCCGTTACGACTCCCCCCTTTGCCACATCTTCCGTGATGGCAGGAAGTAATGACTTGATAAACCATTCAGCTAATAGTTGATCGGGAACGTACGTTTTTACCATCCTACGACGACGTCGCCACTCATGTATATGATCAGATATGTGGGTGGCAGTCGTCTGTTTGAAGTTGGTAAGGAGTTCTGTTCCCGTTTCATACCTTATTGGTAATTGAAAATGGGTTAAAAAGGTTGTGGCTAAGGTACTGAAGTTTTCGAACGAAGCTCTAGGAAATTCAATGTACCATTTTTCCGCTGGACCCGTTAACGTCCTCTGAAAGAGGCGAAGTCTTATCGAATCATCATTCAGGGTGTTCGATGAACACCATAAATGGAATGTCATCACATGATTCGACGGGTCTTCACCCGAATTTCCATTAAATTTAGGAATATCTGACGGAAGTTTATGTGGAATCGCTGGCCACCAAGGGGCATAAGCAATTGGATCATTCGTCAGCCGGTTTAGATCCGGTAATTCTAGAGTTGCTACAAAGGGCAACTGTTGATTCAGGTTAGGCGAAGCATACCCAGGATAAGATGGGATCGCTTGAGCAATGGGCCTTTGCAAACCAGCATAATGTTGGCAACTTTGACAAGGTTGATGGGCATAACCATTATAGTATGGTTGCCCATTACTTACAAAGACTTGTTGCTCAGGTCCTTGATATGATTGCTGGAATGGCGGTTGTTGAGATTGAACCAGCTCTGGTTGTTGGACCATTTGTTGTTGACCAATACTGGATGATTGACCAGGATGAGGAGTCACAGTACTTGTTTGAGCCTGAGTCGCTCCAGATAAGGAGGCACTACCATGAGATTGTGATTGAGTCGTTGAGACAAGAGGTTGTTGTATTGCAACCTGAGAAACTTGGGGTTGACATACAACAGGTGGAGCTTGTACTTGCGACACATTCACTATAGCAAGTATGGTGGGAATATTCGACACAGGGTGTACTGGTTGCATTGAATATACAACTCCTGGTTGTTGAGGCAGTATGGGTACCCAACCGCTGGCTGTAATTCCAATTTGACCTGAACTTTGTTGTAAACTCCCATATGGTTGTTCCCTGGGAGGGAACAATGAAAGAGCATACTGCCCTCCATATGGTGGAAATCCAGTACTTAAAGGGTAAATTGGCCTTTGAAGACACATTGGATCAATTTGTTGAGTTTCAACATAAGAAATACTAGATGATAATCCGGATGAAGAAATAGGAACTAACCATGTCGTCGTCCCTGATTGGACTCCGGCTTGTTGTTGACAATTTGCCGGGACAGATGGTATATCGGCGTACATCGTTGGAGTAGCAGCAGGGGGCTCTGCTGCTGTTGTGTCGGACGACACAGTTCTAGATGTCGACGGTTGTTCAAACATATTGAGTCTATCCAATAGATTTCCTAGCGATACTACAAGAACTTTTTGATGAAGGTAGACTAACTTCGAAAATCAACGAGGGAATGGTGATGATTATTCCGTTTAAAATAAATTTTATAACGACACTTTAGACACAACTTGCTTTTTCACTTTTTAAGAGTCGAGAAAAAGCTAAAGATGACTCTAGTCTCCTTCGATGTTTTAATGAGCCCGAAGTGACAAATGCTCGGATGGAATTTTTCAGTTATAGAGTTTGAAAAAGGCCAAAAGAAACTGCTCTGGAGTTCTAGGCAGAGGGTGTGCCAAACTTTTCTCAAAACCACAGAATACGTTTTACGGTACGGGTGGTCGATCTTCGTGAATGCTGTGTTCACTGCATTGCGATCAGTAGGGCGGCCGACACGGCTTCCTATGGATAAAGGCTTTGTTCCTATAGGGGTCTCCCAATCTATACGCGACGGTACGTGGGAGCACAAGTCCGTATTGATACTTATCGTTTCACCGTGGAGGAATCACCCAACTACTCAACGCTAAGATATCACGTTTAACGACGCCGGAACACGTCTCTAGCTTAGACCTCTATGTGTTTGCGTTATGTTTCAAAGCGTTGTTATGTAAATTCAATTTATTTTAAGGTTGATCTTGTTTAGCTTGCCTTTATGGATCACCACGAGATGTATGGTACAACTCCTAAATGCAGTCTAAAGATGATAAGCAAGCTTTTTCAATCTTTTCAACTTACGAAAATCTTAACTACTGAGGGAAAAGAAAGACATCATCTTTTCACACAGATCATAGAGCACACACTAATGCACTTTTTCCTAAATCAACATGCAAACTGTCAAAATGCACATGCACAATGCAGGTATTTCTTTTCTCTTTCTTAATGTTGATGTAATACAAAAAGAAAGTTGTTGTATAACTTTGAATTCAATTTCAAGTGAAAGCAAACAAGCTTGTCCAAAATCAAAAGACACCTTAATATTTACTTGTTTCGACACTAGAAATATATAAATTCAAACCCTATGATGAAAGAAAAAGCTCAATCAGCTATGAACAACAAACAAACTAACTCTTAAGATCAAAACGACACTTATCACAGGTCTAGATCTAAGAGGCCACATCAAGACTAGTTCACTTTCGTTATGGGAAACTGCAAATGATATAAGAAATAAAAAAAGAAAAAACACAGTTTCTTTATACAACCGAGGTGGAATAGTGGCAAGGAAAGTTGGTTTCAGATAGGCACATTGACTGATAACAAGCAGCAAAAACAAGGATGAAAACAGGGCAATAAACAGCAGGGAACCCCAATAGCACTAGGAAAAACTGGTTCAACGCAGGTAGTACACTGTCAGTTTGACATTCAGCCCAGGTAGCCCCTTCGGGATCTGCGCTGAAATGCAGACTGCCTTCACAGTGCCTGCAATGAAGAGATAAACTTTTGTTTTTCTCAGTTTCCGGGTTACAGATTGCTCAGAAATTCACAGTTTTTGGCCAAATCAGAAGCTATCAATCAAGTACACACTAAGGGATGAAAGGGAGGATGAAAAGCTATCACTAAGAGCTATTCATAGTCCTTGTGGATCAGCTCTTCAAATCATAAACATGCCCAGAAACTGAGCCAGAGTAGCTGCCCTCTACTTTGCATTTGAAAGCTCCAAATGCAGTTCGATTCGGTACTCCCTGTGTTTATGAAATGAATAGCAAAAACACAAACAACCAACAAGATACGATCCCCAGCGGAGTCGCCAATTTGTTGTTCGGAAAAGTATCCAATACGGAATGACCCTATCCCACTCTAAGGGTGATAGTACCTCAGCAACAATCAAAGCAAAGCTATTCAAGATTACTTCTTTATGAGATGTACAAGAGGGGAGAAAGAGATCCACTAACCGATGTCTTTCGCTAATGATTGATCCAATCTTCTCTCCTTGCTGCTTGCTCCCAGCTCCTTTCTCTTTCACTGGCCCAACTACACCAAGATCCTGCAAAATAAAAAGAGAGGGAAACTACAAGAAGCATACATTCATAATTGATTCAAGGATTAGAATAAATCAAATACACAAGTATAACAATACACCATTGAACACATGCATATAGAAGAACCTCGAATGCTTTATTAATGGAAGAAGTAAAGTTCAGGAAGTGATACAACCATAAAAGGCCCAATCCAGCATCACCTCCCAGCAGAAAGAAATCTCCTCTTCACCTCCTTCAAAGCAAATCACCCAATAGTTCTAAACTCAAACCAACAGCACTTCCTTACATTCACAAGATTCCAGCCTCCCTAGACCTCATGAGAGAGCTCTATATATAGGAGTTTTGGAGAAAGGATGAGTCAGCTTGAGGCTGGCATGAAGCTGACTAGTGTCCTCTCCCACTTCAGTTATTCTTCAGTTCTTGAGTCCATTTGGAGGTTCTTGCTTCCACTTGGAGATCTAGACCCTCTTACTCATCACCAGTCGAATTCTCTGATCCAAGTGTCATTTTGGAAGCTTCCTGGGCATTGACATCTTGAGGAATGACTGTGCCACTTGTCCAAACTCGCCCAGCTCAGGTAGCCTTCTTTGCAGTTGACGTTCAGCGCAGGTACACAGTGGAGCAGTTGACATTCAGCGCCGATGCTCAGTGGATCAGTTGACATGATCCAGAATTTCCTTGTTTTTGAGTGTTTTCAGGTGGAGAACTGATATTCAGTGTTGAGGTTTCTGACCTTGTTCCTCTAGGGGTAGGAACAACATGTTTAGGGACTTTGGATCCCTTAGATTATGGACATTTCATGCTTCATGCTGTAAGGCACAAAAATGTCTATAACATGGTTGCAGATTTGGAATAGTACCAGTTAATAACCCTTGTTCAATAGGTTGAGGAGATGCTCCCAAAAAAATACCAGTAAGTCACTGATACCCAGAGGGAATAGAAGGACCGTCGTATAAAAAGGTTTCTGGAGATTGAGAAAACATGGACGACTATCTTGACATATTTAATGGAGGATAATAACCCCTAGGTGTGGGATGAAAAGGAATGTGAGGTGGTGAAAAACTTAGTCCCATGTTTTCCAAAAAATTGGTCAATGAAAGATACCAAGCGTCCCTTCTAGGTGGTCTGTAAAAGATCGATTCACGCTCCCTAAGTTCTATAGCTGGTTGATTTTCAGGGATAGGGATACCTTCTTCCAGAGTAACAAGTTCTTCAATAGCAATAAGTCCAGAAGGAAGATTTTGGGTAATGACTCTTTCTACCCTGGGTGAACCAGGACCACTGGAAGTTGGAGTGGAAAATCCTGATGTTGGAGTAGCAGCAGGTTCAGTTTCAAGTTCAGATATTTCAGGTTCCTCAGCTAAATCACTAGTAGAAGAAAAACTACCAGTAATTTCAGAAAATGAAACAGGTTCTAAAATATACTCTGGTGCTTGAACTTGGTAATGAGGATGTACAACCAAAGAAGACTCTCCTTCTTTAGGTGACCCAACTCTACTGTCACTAGGAGTTACAAGGGCTCGAAGCCCTTCAAGCGGGCTCGGTGAAAACTCAGGACGTTGGCCCCAAAGTCTATGGGACTTCCTCGATAATTCAGCCACGATTAAAAAAAATTTAACTACTTCACACGCAAAAAAAGAAAAATCTCAATGAAAAAACACCTAAAGTCTCTAAAGAACCAAACAATTTTGAATCACACGTCTAAAGAATCTAGGAGGCCAAACCACACACAAACAGTAACTTTCCATACCGAAAACACTAGTTGGTGATGAAATCCAACGTCGCAGAATTCAATACAGAAATGGTGGTTGGAACAGTCACCCCGGCAACCTACTTAATGAATAGACTGGCACAAGTTTCTCCACTAAACCGTCTCGAGTGAAGAGAACCCCCCAGAATCCAAGTGAGTCTAGCCGACGTCTGCTCCAGGTACAGTGGGATCTTCCCTCCACCGTCACCTTAGGAAAGAATCCTATAGAATATGGTCACTATGGTTACCAACGGAAACAAATATATCTGGGGGAACAGTCTGTGATCCGATACACACGCAAGGGCATAGTAACAAGCTCAATCCCCTTGAAGGCTCCTTGACATAATCCAAGGTTTACCAATAAGTGACCCCAGGCTCCTCGACAATGGTTAATCTGAGGTTTACCATTTTTAATACGTGTATATCTAGTATCATTCCCAATGAGGAAGGATTGATTACCCCACTGGTTCAGACACGATCTTGTGCTTGACTCCTATAAGAGGAGCTTCCTAGAGCATAGATGTAACAATTGGAATTTATCTCCTATCGCAAGATACAGCTACTTGTTTTTTTTACTATCTTGGAGAATTAATTACTCCCTACTCCAAGATACTATCCTAAGCTATGTTGGTGATAAAGAGCCCTAGAAATAAAAATATTACTAGATAGATTTTACTTTAAGCGTTATTTTTTTATTGTTTTTTTCTTAAGTCAAAAGGTGCGGAGATGAAACTTATGGTGTGAAGACTCGACTCCAAATCACTAAAAATGCTTAGGATGAAAAACAATCATTTTTCTTCAATGAATTTCTAGCTAGAGAAAGAGTTGAGAATGCAAATGCTTGTAAAAACAAATCTTTCCTTAACAAACAAATCAAAAGAAGAACTTTTTGTCTTTTCCAATACACTCAAAACGAGACAACTAGTTATGCTCATGAAAATTTCCCTTTATTTTCAAACACTCAAATACTACTAAAACAAACTTTTTCAAAAGAGAATTTTTTTATTTTATAAAACACTCAAAACTATAGAAAAATCTAATCTTGAGATCTATAAATTCTAAAAAACTATTTGAAGTAAAAGCTTACAAGATTTCTTTTCAAGGATGTTTTACTTAGCTATAAGCAAACTAAGGACTAATTTGTCCAGAATCACAAATCAGTCAAAAAACAACCAATTTTTGTTTTATTTTCTAAAAATGAAATCCAAAACTTTCAACACAAGTCCTTTCGAAGTTTCACAAAGAGAAAAACAAGATGGATACCTCAACAAAGGTAGATTTCACGAAATGGCCAGAATAATAAGAAGGCCAGCAAAAACCAAGGTGATTTGAGGCTTCTAAGGCTTTTAAGCTCTGAGTTACTACAAGACCAAACGAAAATCAAGTCCGACACACGAAACTTCTAGGAATTTCACATAAAACCCTAATGCCAATGGAATGACCCTAAGAAAAATTCCTGACAAGTCGTGCAAATCTGGGCAGAGGCTAAAAACACATAAACAAATCCTAAGCTATCTGAATGAGAAAATTTCATTTTTTTTAAATTTTGACAGGGTCCGCAGGCCCCCAGTTTGCCCAGGTGCGGTACCGCTCTGTGTGTAAAGCAAAAGTGCGGGTATGTCCGGACTGTGTTACAAGCAGAGGGTGCAGTCCTCTCCCAAAATTATGAAAAACAAAAAATAATTCAAGATCTACTAAACCTACCAAATCCCACGCACATCAAGCCAAAAACCAGAAACAAAGACACAGTTTCTCAAGTTAAAGTAAAATCAAAGGAAAAATAAAAAATTCAAGTCCCCAGCGGAGTCGTCATTTTGTCGGCTGGATAAGTCGTTTTTGCGGACAAGACCGACCTCCCTAGTATCTAATGATATCTAGCGACAAGCAAACCAAACAAATTCTATCTTTCTCTAAATATGCAATTTATGAATAAAGGCAAACAAGTGTTTTAGGCCTACCTTGGATCCAGTGCAAGTTTGTGGAAGCCACGCTCCGTTGATTCAAATGAACTACCTTGTAAAGAATCTGCAAACACAAAAAAGCACAAACATTAAATAGCACCTGAAAAACCAATATAATAAAGCATATTTATCATGATGATCAAGGAATTCATGAAACAAATCACATAAGACAATTTGTTGAGAAAAATGAATCTGATTGTATTAACTTTAATCAAAGAAGAACTTTACAACCTTGGTGCCTTGATGTTGTACAAGCTCCTCCCAGGGTCCAGCAAGAATCTCCTCTACTTTGACAAGTTTCACTCTCTTCCCAATGAAGCCAAAAGGTATGTAATCTCTCCTCTCAAGCTTAACTAGGAAGTCTCAATTCCAACAACATTTACCCTAAAAAATGTTCGGCTTCTAACCTCCCTAGAAACTAGCCCAATGCCTTAATTTATAGTGCAATGGAGGGAAGTTACTAGGTCCACCTTCAAAGGGATAAAGCCCTCCTTCAAAGGGATAAGCTCCTGTCATCAAGGGATTAGCTCCTTTACTTTTGGGATGCATGAACCACCTAGGAGCGAACCATCCATGTCAAGATTCCTTCTAGAATCATCCAGAATTAACCCAAAGTGCGTTTTTAAGAATAAACTTGCGCCTTTTTGACTTTCACAGGGGTCCGCACCCACTCCTTTAGGGACAGAGCGGGCAGGTCCGCAGGTAACATGAACATAGAGTGCAGGACCGCAGGTAATAGTAAGAGAAAGTGCGGAAGCAGAGCTTTATTGATTATAAAGTCTTTCTCTCATTTTTAAAGCTTGACATGGAGAGCTGATGTTTGAGACTTGCTAAGGAGGACAGTATGAATGATGATAGACCCATACTGACTGAAAACAGTCATGGTGACAATATTTTGTGTAACAATCAACAATAGGGCCTAGGGTTTCCTGTAAGAATATTATATCCAGTGAGTCGAAAGTGAATAACCGACAAAGAGCTAGTTTTTTATCAGGCCTAGCTAGCCCTCAACAATTGCAGGATAAGAACTTCATGGAGGGGGGTCAAATGGGGCTTCTCTAGCTCTAAGGACCCCAAGAATAGTGGATTGTCTGCCCAAAGCAATATCATCATCCGCTTGAGATTGTGCATGCTTAATTTGAGAGGGACGATCCTGGAGAGTCTTAGGAGGGGGAGGGGAATGAATGAAGTCCAGTCTGACTTGATCCTGCTCTTGTTTCTTTGTTCTAGAATGTGTGTTGTATCTTGAAAAAGAAAGAGCAGTCAAGGAGGAAAAGGGCACCGGAGGGGGGGTACAAAAAAGAGATGGGGGCATGGGGGGAAAACTGTGTGAGGGGGAGCCAAATCACATGTGATCTGGGATGTTGCCGCATCAAAATTTACTGTGCCCAATCCCAAAGATAGCCCGGGTAATATAATTTCATTAACATCATAAAAGCATTGAGAGGGGATCGAGTAAATGGAGTTCATACCCTGAAGTATTGGAGTCATCCGAGGCTGCCATGGCTGGTGCAGGAATCGGTGGCGGTGGACGGTGCGGCAGCCTGCCACACTTTCTCGGGATGTTTTGTGACAGAGCCGTGGACTTATGCCCAGATCCAGATAGTGCAGCCATTCCTTTTGAGTGTGGATTGGTGTTCCTAGGCAGATCTTCAGAAGCCCTAGGTTGTTCCTCCCTTACTAGTTCTCTGAGTGAATGTGCCTCCTGCGCATGAGATTCCAAAGGAGCCTATCTAGTAGCCTTCCTGGTATTCCACCTATTCAGAGGGAAATCTTTGAATAGATGCCCCACTTTGTGACAGCGCCTACATCTGAAGGGAACTCCTTCATAATCCAACATCTGTCTCCTTGTAGTATTCCTCCATTGAATGTTGATGTACTCAGGTAGTCCATCTGAGAGGTCAAGATGAACTAATATCCTGGCATAGGCCATTCTTCCAGTGGTTTGGAAAGAGGCATCAAAGGTTAAATAAGATCCCATTGCATCCCCGATCCTCCTGAAAATCTCCTCTATCCAGAAATGACAGGGAAGGCCTGGAAGACGAACGCATATAGGCCCAGCCTCCACTCTTTCTTGTTCGGGATCAAACATTGGCATCCATCTCTTGAGGAGAACTGGGCCCTGGTCGATGTGCCAAATAGTGGAGAGTACCCAATTTGTATGGGCTAGACATTTGAATCTGAGGGCAAACCATCCCTTGACAAAGGTTTGTACCCTGGGGGGTTCTGTCAGATGATGACCCCAAACTTCCATCGCCCAATTTTGTAGCCTCTCCACACTGTAGTGCCTTCCTCTTACACGTCCCACCAAAACTTTCTCCGTCGAATCCATTGACTCCAATAACGATGTGTCCTTGGAAAGCTTTAGGAAAATATCACTGCTCCTCAGTTGTAGACACCTTTTCCTCTTAGGTGCCTTTTTGTATCTGTTGCTTGTGCCTTCAATTGTTCGACCTGGCTGTACCATCGCTTGAGTGTTTGAAGCCCTTTCTGTTGTAGGGCCTTTCACTGGGATGGAGTCGAAAAACCCCAGAATGATGCCTATTCCTGTGAAGTTGCTAGGTAGATGTGTCCTTGTGTCCCTAGGAGTTGTTGATAGAGGCGCCTGAGAGTTTGTAGCTGGTTGTTGACTTTCCTAGGGTTTGTACAAACCCACCACTGTGGGAAATGAGCTCGAACCCGGCCCAAAGGCTTGGATCCCAGGATGCTGCAAGGGCTCAAAACTAGGCAAGGTGCAGGGCAAGGGTGGAGGGGAGATGAAATCCTAGATAGCCGAGGCTTTTTTGGGCAGCGAGATGGAGGGGATGCGGGGTCTAGAGATGGTGGGGAGGGCTTCTACTTCCTCAGAAAATTCATGGTCAAATGAAAACAAATCCTCCGCACTGGTAATAGGCTGAGTCCAAATGGGCATGCCCTCTATAGGATCTGCAATATAATCAACGAGATCCTCCATAACTGTCAATACAGCTAGCTGACAGCTGCCTCTAGTATTTATGCAAGAAATAGAGTATGTCATCACGAGGGACCGAAAACGGTTTAGGGTTAATACAAACAAAGACCGGATGGCTGTACCCGTAAGCAGTTATGGTGGGAGGTTAATGTAGTCGCGGGAGAGATAGTTTCTATAAAAATTAACTTTTTGTTTTACAGGTTCCTAAAAAATTTCCTTGGCATTTCTAGTGTTGTGTCTTGAAGTTTATGCACCCTAGATTGACATTAAATGTTGGTACATTAATCTACCCTATACTACACCTGTTAGAAAAATATATATTACATAGCAACGGAACACATAAAATATTGTAGAAATATAAACACAGAAAACACATAAAATAAGAGAGACACAAATATACATGGTTCACCCAGTTTGGGCTACGTCCACGGAGAAACAGCCAGTCCTTCTTTTTATATTATCCAGCAAACTGAAGAGATACAACCTATAGCAGATCCGCTGTAACTCCCTCTTCGCTCTCAATCTCTTCTCTCTTCCTCACTCAGAATACAGATATACATAGATACAATACAATTCCCTCATATATAGTGAGGGGTTTCCTTCTAGGGAAAAAATCCTAAATTAAACATAACTTCTATTGTCAGATCATCCACATAATGAACCGCCCAGATTGATTAGAAATTACTATACTTTTACAAGGCAATTTTACATCTGTTTTTATCTTCGGGGGTGCTGCCCCCGAAACCCCCACTAAGGCACGCTAGCCGCTGGACCCCCAAGGCGGGGGGGATTAGCCCCCCAGACCCCCATAAGGGGGACAAGTCCCCTCGCACCCCCCCCCCCGCATGAAGGAGTGTACAATCTTGCTGGGGCATACATTCGGCTGAAACCTTTGAATACAAAAGGTAATCAGGCTCCACACCCAACAAACAACCAACATTTTGGTGTCGTTATCGGGGAGGCACTTAAGGGATTGACCTTGGTGACCTACTACAATTTGGTTTTCTTCTTCACCTAGTTTTTCTTGCAAGTTTTTGTTTCTTTCCTGCACAATTTTGTTTATTAAATGTAAAATCAAAATTCAAATTTATTAATGTTTTATAATTTATAATATTTTAATTGAGTTTTATAATTTATATTATTTTAATTGATTGTAATTTTATAAGTTTATTCACAACATTTTTTACTAGAGTGTGAGTATGTTAAATAAAGGAGTTCAGGATTTTATTTCATTTTTTTTTTATAAAATTTATAAATATTTTTTAACTCATGTTTAATCAATTTGGAATCACAAACGGTTTTTTTTACTAGATAAGGGATTTTAATAAGATATTATTTATTAAATAAATAAAATGGGTTGGGTTGATTAAGATTTAATTTATTATATAAGAAAAAGTAATTAAATATTATCTATATATATAGATATAATTGTATTTTTCAACTAATTTATAAAGTTCAGATAAATGATTTTTAAAATAATCTTAGGCACGACATTATATATAGTTCCAAAATAGTGTTCTTAAATTTTTTTATAAGAGTATATTCTAACATATATTCTAAATAAAAGACAAACTTTGAAATAAGTAAAAGAAAGCTAAAGAAATGCATGGGTCAATATAGCTTGAGTTCTATGTGTCACGCCTTTGTTTTGCCGCATTTAATACACTTTTTTTTCTTTATAATCCCTTATGTTTTTATTAATATCTCATGGTCATTGTTGTCATTTTTCATATTGTTGGGATAATTATCTTAAATTCAAGCATCACAAGGTAACTTGTTTAATTTCCCCTCTTTTATTTAAGAGGAATTATGCGAGATTGCTATTAATAATGGTTCATCATGTGGTAGGTGAACATTAATAATTGGTCGCTAGTGCACCAACAACTAGAGAAAGGATCAAACAGGACCATATTGTAGCATGAAACAAATTTATAGTTCAACATATTGGCGCACTTTGGGACAAAGTTGGGAACATGGTTTTTTCCCACAACAATATTTTCATGCTCCCATGTGATTCAAAACATGCCTAGGTTATTAGAATGGATTTCTAGAAAATAATTAATGCTTCAGCCCAAATTTACAACATGCTTTTAAATATCCAACTTCCTCCTCCATTTGCATGCATATGAGGGTGAATATAAAAATTATGAGACATGGGTTTTGTTCCCTGTATGGAAAATTGAGTATTACGTTGGTTGATTTCCAAAATTTTCCATGATATGGGAGATACAAAAGGTTCTTTGGGGCCAATTTGTAAAAAAAAAATACAATTTTCCATATTTCTAAATTATGCCCAAATTTGAAGAAAATGAGAAAAATCAACAATTTCTTCGAGAATTTGAAGTGCACACTTAAATTTTATATTTAGATCTTCATGATTGCTGACTATATCTACAACTTCACTTTTGGAATTGGCAGGACAATGTGTATGTTGGACTTGTCATTACATTTCAAACAATAGTACGTCTCTTATACAAATTCAATTCAAAAGGGAATTCAAGTATAAATGTTTTTTGAAGAATAATATAATTTTAGAATTTGATAAAAATATATACTATGAACTTTTGAGATCGAAAAATGTTTCTACAAGTCCTTATTTTATTAACATTTTGTTGTTGTAGGTTGCTTCCATATTTCAATTAGCTTTGAATTCAAACTTTTATCATTAAATATAGACCTGTAGCTTATGTTTTTATGATTACAGGTTATGGTTTTGAGGTTGTGGAAATTAGTCATTTCTAGAGTTCGTTATTGATTAGGTAAGTTCATTTGTTTATGAAAGTTTGGAATTTTTGTGTAGGTTTGTAGAGAGTATTGTTTTATTTGAATAGAATTATTGAAATTTCTGCATATTATGCCTGAGCAGATTTAGAACCTTTCTTACATTTCTTTAGTTTACATGGAGAAAGCAGGACCAGGTTCATATTTGGTTACTTATCTTGGATTTTCATTTTGCATTATGTGATGGTTGACAGTCATATTTGGTGTTTAGGATGTCAAAGAGCTTGATTCTGTTGGAAATAATACTGAGAGGGGGGGTGACCCCTCTCAATGTGACCGGGGGGGTCACCCCCCCGGTCATACTTCTTTGTTTTTGAGCTTCTCTAGTCATGATCGTTTTATATGCAACACATTGAGCTGCTTTGTGACCAAATTTATGGCAAGAGAAGCATTGTCCATTGAAGAAACTTCTGCGGTTATCAAATCTTCCAGCCAAACGATTGTCATTCATTCTTGAAGCAAATTGAGAGGATTTTACCTATGGCTGGTTGTAGCTTTTGTTCATCCTTAAGACGGATTTCCCCTGGTTTACCTGATAGTCTTTGTTTGTAATTGGTCCCTGCTTTACCTGGTGATCTCCATTGTGCTTTTGCTCATTCCTTCTTGCTGCATCAAGATAACTCTTTGAGTTGGATGCTTGAGAAGTTTCTCCATTATACCCCAAACCTGTCTTGTTTAGTGGAGAACGTTGTACATTGATGATCTCATCCAGAGTTTCAGATCCTTTGACAAAATTAAGATTAATAGCCTTTGTTTTCTCAATCTCTTTTCTAAGACCAACGATTTCACCTTCTAACTTTTCAAGATATTTTTCTTTTTCATCAATCTGAAATTGTAGAGTATCAATGATCATATTCTTTTCTTCTATACATGTCTTGAGTCTAGAAATTTCTTCATGAAAGCTATCCACATCTATAGCATCCATGTAATCATCATCTTCAAATGCCATTAAAAGTTTATAGTCATTACCTCGTTCATCTTCATCACTATTTGATAGACCATCACTATCTTCATGAGTGTAGTAGCTTTTCTTATTTGCATTCCGTTTCTTGCTCCATCTAGCAGGTTCCTTTCCTTTGTCAATCTTATCCTTATGAGGACATTTCGCAGCATAATGACCTACTCTTCCACAAGCAAAACATTTAAAAGGTAACTTAGCTCTGAACCTTCCAGTACCCCGTTGAAGATTTCTGACAAAATTTGATTCTTATTCTTCTTCTGGCACGTGACTTGCTTCATAGTAGTCTCCTTTGCCTGAAGCCTTGAAAGCAACTTCTCTCCTATCTGATGGACCTCCCTTTCTCATTTCATAAACAGTTAGAATTCCGTGTAGCTGAGACATAGTAAGAATTCGTAGATTTTCCTTTTCTTCTATTGCAGACACTTTAGATTCAAACTTGGGGGACAATGATCTTAAAACTTTTTCAACCACAATAGCCTCTTTTATTTCTTCACCCAAGTTTTTCATGCAATTAACAATCTCGTCTACCTGAAGGAAATAGTTAGCCACACTTTCATCATTATACATTCTGAGATTTTCATACTGAATCCTGAGGGTTTGAAGTTTAGCACACTTTACCTGTTCATCTCCTTCGTAGCTCAAGACAATCTTGTCCCATATTTCTTTTGCGGATTTATATTGCATAACCTTCACGAATTCTGTTTGAGATAAGAATCCCAGCAGAGTATTGACTGCTTTAGCATTTGTTTCATATTTCTTCTTTTCGTTCGTATCTGTAGGAGTAGCTGAAGGAAAATTGTAGCATGTATCTATGATATCCCAAACTTCTGTACCAAGAGATTGAAGATAGGCAGTAACTCTTACCTTCCAATAATTGAAGTTTGTCCCATCAAAAATTGGTGGCCTGATTGATGCTTCCCTCTCGTAGTTGCTCATGATGAATGATCTTCCTTCAAGCGATCAAGCTTCTCTGAAGGACCTGCTCTGATACCAATTGTTGGAAATAATACTGAGAGGGGGGGTGAATCAGTATTATCAAGTTCTTTTAATAAATCTTCCTTATTTATACTTTGAATTATTTTTGCATGTCAGTACCATAAAATAATGAGCATGAACAAAGAAAACAGATAGTCACACCAAAGAACACCAGATGTAAGGTGGAAACCCAATGTGGGTGAAAACCACCTGCTGCAATATGTCTCTATCTTCTTTCAAATTAGAAACTCCTTTTACAATGGTTTTGTACTGGTGCAGTCCTTTACCAGTACGCAGGCTGCAACCTGCAGAGAGCTACAACTCTCTCTCGTTTTCCAGTCTCTCCTGGAAGGGAGCTACAACCCCCTACTTCTTTCAAGGACCACTTTTCATAAATTTTCAAACTGGATCCAAGAATATCAAATGATCATCAAGTACAAGTAAATCACCCAGTCAACTGCAGTAACCAGATCAATAGTAACAGTAAACTAAACCCAGAACACCTTATCAACAGAGGAAAGTCAGTCAAATAAATGCCTTAATACAGATACGCAGTTTTTCTTTCTCTGGCCTGCGTGGCTCCGCACTTCACCTTTTGCTCCCCTGCGTATACCCGCAGAGAGCCTTCTGCTGCACCGCGTACCCACGCACTGTTTCTTCAATCACGCTGCGTACTGCTACTGTAGCCATGCACCCACAGATGCTATCGCGCCGCGTACTTCTACTGTAGCCACGCACCCACATATGCTATCGCGTTGCGTACTTACGCACCTGCGGCTTCTGAAGTGCAGCGTACTTTCACTGTGCCTACGCACCTGAACCTCTGTCGCGCTGCGTACCCACGCACTGCGCCTTCTTCTGCTCTGCGTACCCACGAACTGCTCCTTCTTCTGCTCTGCGTACCCACGCACTTGCACCATTAATCACCTGCGTACCTCTGATTAGGGCCGAATTGGCAGTCCACCAGTGTGCCACAGATAGTCAGATGCCCTGATCATGTGCCCGAGAGATCATGCTTCATAGATTCACTTTCAAGCTCGATAACCCAATATTTCAGATCTTAAGATATTCAATTTTCAAAAGATACCTTGGCCAAGTGATCTCCTTCCCTATTTATAGTCAAAATAGATCCTATACCACGGGCCAAAACCATAGAAACAAGAACGACGGGCTTAATACCACGGGCCAAACATCAGAAACCCCACGTGAGCGCGCTTCTCTGCCTTGAAGTGAGTGAACTGGGGGTACACACCTCATGAACGGGTCACCTGCGTGTATAAACGCACTTCATGGCCAGCGTACCTGCGGGTACGCACCTTTTGAACTATTCTCCTACAAACCTCTTAATTTCCAATATTTTAGAACCTGATCAGAGCATTGCCACCTGTATGAGTTGCCATCAAGTACAACACATGAATCATAGAGCCATACCAGAAACATAATGCCAACAATCTCCCCCTTTGGACTTGATGGCAACCTCAAAATCTTCAACGTCATTCTCCCCCTTTGACATCAAGGGCAAAGGGTTATGCTCCCCCTAAGAACATGCTCCCCCTGAATATAAACCAGATCTGCAAAGGAGAACCATAATCCACCAAACACCATAAATGACCATGAAAGAGATAGAGACATATTGCAACAATATTCAGACCAGCATCCATGATGTACTTCCTCCATAATGCCAACAATGCATTATATGCTCCCCCTGAACCTGTGCCATTCGATCGTCGATCAATCCACAACCCAGCAAGTGTATGCATATATCCCAGATGAACCTTGCGTACAACCGTCAATCAAAAAGAGATTCAACAACATGATGATGCATCAACAACCCCCAGCTTTTGTCTGAGGTATTCAAAGGTCTCCCTGGGCAATGGTTTGGTGAGTATATCAGCAACTTGTTCCTTAGAAGGAACATACTCCAACTTGACCTTTTGTTCAAGTACTTGTTCCTGGAGAAAATGATACTTGATCGGTATGTGCTTGGTCTTTGAATGCATGACTGGGTTCTTTGAAATGCTGATTGCACTTGTATTATCACATAATATGGAGATGGGTGGTATACAAATGATTTCAAAATCCTGCAAGGTCTGCATCATCCAAAGGAGTTGAGTGTAGCAAGATGCAACAGCAACATATTCTACTTCAGTTGTAGACAAGGCAATCGAACTCTGTTTCTTGCTGAACCAAGATACTAATCTGGAACCCATAAAGAATGCACCACCACTTGTGCTCTTCCTGTCATCCACGCTTCCGGCCGAATATGCTTCTATATAAGCATGAAGTGTGAGATCTGTATCTCTAGGATACCATAAGCCATAGTTTTGAGTTCCTTGAAGATATTTGAAGATTCTCTTTACTGCCTGAAGATGAGTTTCCTTTGGATTTGCCTGAAATCTTCCAACTATTCCTACTGCATGCATTATGTCTGGTCGGGTACCTGGCAAATAAAGTAGACTTCCAATCATAGATCTGTAGGTTGGTTGATGCACTGCTGCCGATTCATCATTTGCACTGAGGCTACATCTTGTGACCATGGGTGTACATACTGGTTTTGCATCTTCCATGCCATATTTCTTCAAAATCTTCTTGAGATACTTGGTTTGAGACAAAAAGATCCCTTCTTCTTTTTGTTGGATTTGCAAACCAAGAAAATATGTTAGTTCTCCCGGCAAGGACATTTAGAATTCTTTCTGCATTACCAAGGCAAAGTTTTGACTCATAGCTTCTTCATTGCTCCCAAAGATAATGTCATCTACATACATAACAAGTATTAGCAATTTGTCGTTTTCAATTTTTATATAAAGATTGCTATCTGCTGATCCTTTTGAAAAACCTTGTTGATGAAGATATTTGTCCAAGCGATAGTACCAAGCCCTTGGAGCTTGTTTGAGACCATAGAGAGCCTTTTTCAATCTGCATACAAGATTTGGATCATTTCCAAGAATGAAACCATCTGGCTGCTCAATGTATACTTCTTCTTCCAAGTCTCCATTCAGAAAGGATGATTTCACATCCATTTGAAATACTTTGAAGTTTTGAAAGCTTGAGAGAGCAAGGAACATTCGGATGGCCTCAAGTCTTGCAACAGGAGCAAAGGTTTCTTCAAAGTCTATTCCTTCTTGCTGCGCATACCCTTTACAAACAAGTCTGGCCTTGTTTCTAATTACTTCTCCATTTTCATTCAATTTATTTTTGAAGACCCATTTTGTCCCTATAACATTCTTATCCTTTGGTCTAGGAACCAGCTCCCAAGTGTTGTTCTTTTTTATCTGCTCAAGTTCTTCATCCATTGCTTTGACCCAACATTCATCTTTGCACGCCTCTTTCACATTTTTTGGTTCAGTGGAAGAGAGTAATGCCAAATAGCTTGAAGCTTCTGCAACTATTCTTCTTGTTTGTACACCTGCTTCTTTCTGCCACAAAATCTGAGATTCTGGATGATTCTTCTGAACATATCTGGATGGAGTCTTCTCTTCTATCCTTATCTGCTCCTCTGGTTCTTCTTGAGGTTCTTCTTCTTCATCATTCTGTCTTTGAGGGTAGTCTTCATCTTCTTCGATATCTTCATGATTTACTTGCCTAGGAATGTATCCCTTCTCATCAACCACTACATCAATGTTGTCAACAATTCTTCCAAGTCTTTTATTGTAGCACTTGTATGCTTTTCTGTGTGGAGAATAACCAAGAAGAATGCCTTCATCTGCTCTAGTTTCAAGTTTGCCAAGTTTCTCATTAGTATTCTTAATATAGCATTTTCTCCCAAAGATTTTGACGTGCTTTACCGAAGGAGTCTCACCATACCAGAGCTCATGAGGAGTTTGAGTGTTGTTCACCCCGACATTAGTTTTGTTGAGAATAACAACTGCACCATATGCAGCTTCACCCCAGAAAGTTACGGGAGTTCCAGACTCATCAAGCATAGCACGAGCCATTTGTTGGACTGTTCTGTTCATTCTTTCCACTACTCCATTTTGCTGAGGAGTTCTAGCTATAGAGAATTCTCTTCTTATCCCATGTTCTTCAGAGAAATCGAAAAATTCATTTGAGGTAAACTCCCCACCTCTGTCGGATCTGAGGCACTTAATTTTGTATCCTGATTCATTTTCAACCAAGGCTTTAAAGGATTTGAATTTTTCGAATGCTTCATATTTGTGCTTCATAAGTCCTAACCAGACAAACCTGGAGAAATTTCCAATGAATAATATCAAGTATTCTTCTCCTCGAGGTGTCCTTTTCTTGAATGGTCCACATACATCTGTATGTACAAGCTCAAGAGGCATGCTAGCTGATCCTTCCTTCTCTGGAAATTTAGTTCTGGTTTTCTTTCCAAACTGACATGATTTGCATATGGTGTTGTCTGGAATTTTGATATCTGGAAGACCGTGAACTACCTAATATTTGCATGCTTTCCTTATTTGTGAAAAGCTTAGATGCCCCAACCTCCGGTGCCATAACCAATGTTCATCATCCTTGCTTAGATAGCATTGTTGTTGTCCTTCTTCAAATATGTATAGATTATTTGGAGTTCTTTTACCTTTGATCATCGTTTTACCTGTATCAAGATCACGAACAAGACATCCATTTGATCTAAATATCACCTCGGTTCCTTGATCACACATCTGGCTGACACTCAGAAGATTATGCTTCAATCCATCAACATACAAAACATTTCCAGCTTTGACCTTTTCTTTTAACTGAGCAGTGCCTTTTCCTTTTATAGCTGCAGGAGTATCATTTCCAAAAGAAACTTTCTTTCCCTTTTCTAAGGCAGAATATGATGCAAGCTTTTCTTTATCACTTGTCATATGCTTCGAACATCCACTGTCAATGTACCATAGATTTTCCTGTCCCTCTGCATAAAATGCTATCCCACATCTTTCTGTTTGCGGTTCCTTTATTCTCCATGTTTTGGTGCTTGAGGCTTGTTCCTTTGTCTGTTGAAACCTGCTCCTGCATTCAGAATCTTCATGACCAAAGTTATTGCAAATAGAACATTCAACTTCATTTTCAAGAACCGAAAAGTTGTTATAGGTCCTTTTTGTAGTCCTGGTCATACTTCTTTGTTTTTGAGCTTCTCTAGTCATGATCGTTTTATATGCAACACATTGAGCTGCTTTGTGACCAAAGTTATGGCAAGAGAAGCATTTTCCATTGAAGAAACTTCTGCGGTTATCAAATCTTCCGGCCAAATGATTGTCATTCATTCTTGAAGCAAATTGAGAGGATTTTACCTGTGGCTGGTTGTAGCTTTTGTTCATCCTTAAGACGGATTGCCCCTGGTTTACCTGATAGTCTTTGTTTGTAATTGGTCCCTGCTTTACCTGGTGATATCCATTGTGCTTTTGCTCATTCCTTCTTGCTGCATCAAGATAACTCTTTGAGGTGGATGCTTGAGAAGTTTCTCCATTATACCCCAGACCTGTCTTGTTTAGTGGAGAACGTTGTACATTGATGATATCATCCAGAGTTTCAGATCCTTTGACAAACTTAAGATTAATAGCCTTTGTTTTCTCAATCTCTTTTCTAAGACCAACGATTTCACCTTCTAACTTTTCAAGATATTTTTCTTTTTCATCAATCTGAAATTGTAGAGTATCAATGATCATATTCTTTTCTTCTATACATGACTTGAGTCTAGAAATTTCTTCATGAAAGCTATCCACATCTATAGCATCCATGTAATCGTCATCTTCAAATGCCATTAAAAGTTTATAGTCATTACCTCGTTCATCTTCATCACTATTTGATAGACCATCACTATCTTCATGAGTGTAGTATCT
The DNA here is from genome assembly GCA_031772625.1 of Pinus tabuliformis. Classification (NCBI taxonomy): domain Eukaryota; kingdom Viridiplantae; phylum Streptophyta; class Pinopsida; order Pinales; family Pinaceae; genus Pinus; species Pinus tabuliformis. Next base: position 1,872,996,031 of record CM062817.1, read on the forward strand.
TTTCTTATTTGCATTATGTTTCTTGCTCCATCTAGCAGGTTCCTTTCCTTTGTCAATCTTATCCTTATGAGGACATTTCGCAGCATAATGACCTACTCTTCCACAAGCAAAACATTTAAAAGGTAACTTACCTCTGAACCTTCCAGTACCCCGTTGAAAATTTCTGACAAAATTTGATTCTTCTTCTTCTTCTAGCACGTGACTTGCTTCATAGTAGTCTCCTTTGCCTAAAGCCTTGAAAACAGTTTCTCTCCTGTCTGATGGACCTCCATTTCTCATCTCATAAGTAGTTAGAATTCCGTGTAGCTGAGACATAGTAAGAATTCATAGATTTTCCTTTTCTTCTATTGCAGACACTTTAGATTCAAACTTGGGGGACAATGAGCTTAAAACTTTTTCAACCACAATAGCCTCTTTTATTTCTTCACCCAAGTTTTTCATGCAATTAACAATCTCGTCTACCCGAAGGAAATAGTTAGCCACACTTTCATCATTATACATTCTGAGATTTTCATACTGAATCCTGAGGGTTTGAAGTTTAGCACGCTTTACATGTTCATCTCCTTCGTAGCTCAAGACAATCTTGTCCCATATTTCTTTTGCGGATTTATATTGCATAACCTTCACGAATTCTGTTTGAGATAAGCATCCCAGCAGAGTATTGACTGCTTTAGCATTTGTTTCATATTTCTTCTTTTCGGTCGTATCTGTAGGAGTAGCTGAAGGAAAAGTGTAGCATGTATCTATGATATCCCAAACTTCTGTACCAAGAGATTAAAGATAGGCAGTAACTCTTACCTTTCAATAATTGAAGTTTGTCCCATCAAAAATTGGTGGCCTGATTGATGCTTCCCTCTCGTAGTTTCTCATGATGAATGATCTTCCTTCAAGCGATCAAGCTTCTCTGAAGGACCTGCTCTGATACCAATTGTTGGAAATAATACTGAGAGGGGGGGTGAATCAGTATTATCAAGTTCTTTTAATAAATCTTCCTTATTTATACTTTGAATTATTTTTGCATGTCAGTACCATAAAATAATGAGCATGAACAAAGAAAACAGATAGTCACACCAAAGAACACCAGATGTAAGGTGGAAACCCAATGTGGGTGAAAACCACCTGCTGCAATATGTCTCTATCTTCTTTCAAATTAGAAACTCCTTTTACAATGGTTTTGTACTGGTGCAGTCCTTTACCAGTACGCAGGCTGCAGCCTGCAGAGAGTTACAACTCTCTCTCATTTTCCAGTCTCTCCTGAAGGGAGCTACAACCCCCTACTTCTTGCAAGGACCACTTTTCATAAATTTTCAAACTGGATCCAAGAATATCAAATGATCATCAAGTACAAGTAAATCACCTAGTCAACTGGAATAACCAGATCAATAGTAACAGTAAACTAAACCCAGAACACCTTATCAACAGAGGAAAGTCAGTCAAATAAATTCCTTAATACAGATACGCAGTTTTTCTTTCTCTGGCCTGCGTGGCTCCGCACTTCACCTTTTGCTCCCCTGCGTATACCCGCAGAGAGCCTTCTGCTGCACCGCGTACCTACGCACTGTTTCTTCAATCACGCCGCGTAATTATACTGTAGCCACACACCCACAGATGCTATCGCGCTGCGTACTTCTACTATAGCCACGCACCCACAGGTGTTATCGCGCTGCGTACTTACGCACATGCGGCTTCTGAATCGCCGCGTACTTTCACTGTGCCTACGCACCTGAACCTCTGTCGCGCTGCGTACCCACGCACTGCGCCTTCTTCTGCTCTGCGTACCCACGAACTGCTCCTTCTTGTGTTCTGTGTACCCACGCACTTGCACCGTTAATCACCTGCGTACCTCTGACTAGGGCCGAATTGGCAGTCCACCAGTGTGCCACAGATAGTCAGATGCCCTGATCATGTGCCCGAGAGATCACGCTTCATAGATTCACTTTCAAGCTCGATGACCCAATATTTCAGATCTTAAGATATTCAATTTGCAAAAGATACCTTGGCCAAGTGATCTCCTTCCCTATTTATAATCAAAATAGATCCTATACCACGGGCCAAAACCATAGAAACAAGAACGGCGGGCTTAATACCACGGGCCAAACATAAGAAACCCCACGTGAGCGCGCTTCTCTGCCTTGAAGTGAGTGAACTGGGGGTACGCACCTCATGAACGGGTCACCTGCGTGTATGAATGCACTTCCTGGCCGGCGTACCTGCGGGTACGCACCTTTTGAACTATTCTCCTGCGAACCTCTTAATTTCCAACATTTGAGAACTTGATCAGAGCATTGCCACCTGTACGAGTTGCCATCAAGTACAACACATGAATCATAGAGCCATACCAGAAACATAATGCCAACAGATTCTAAATTCCCAATAATTATGGTTTGTCTCTCAGTTGTTAATAACTAAGGTTTTCTCTCTAAATTGCCAATAGTTAGGGCTTGGTCCTTAATTAGGGTTTGCTCTTTGATTTTCAGCAATTAGGGTTTACTTTTCAATTTCTAGTAGCTAGGGTTTTCTTACAATTGTTAGTAGACTACATGATTAGTATTTATAGTTTGGTCTCTAATGAATTTTTTGAGTGGAGGATTAGAGCAGGGATTGACTAGTGCAAGAACTCATGGTGCGAGTAGATAGTTTCTATACAAATCAACTTTTTGTTTTACAGGTTCCCGAAGTATTTCCTTGGAATTTCTAGTGTTGTATCTTGAATTTTATGCACCCTATATTGACATTAAATTTTGGTACATTAATCTACCCTATACTACACCCAACATCTTGGTGTTATTGTTAGGGAGCCACTTAAGGGATTGACCTTGGTGACCTGCTGCAAATTGGTTTTCCTCTTCAGCTAGCTTTTCTCATAAGTTTTTGTTTCTTTCCTGCACAATTTTGTTTATATTTTTAAAATGGTTTTAATTTCTAAGGATTTTCTAAGAACCCCCCCATTTATACTTATCCACGTGCTAATAGAATATACCATCTAGCTTGTTGAGAATAAAAAAAGGTATTTCAAGGAATTTTTCAATGAGACATTCAAAGATAATACCAAATGTTGATGTTGAGGTACTGAAATCATCTAAATGGTGAAATTACAAAGGCTTCACTTAAGTGGTGTTGTAAGCACCACCCATTTCACTAATCAATTGGAAGGAGCATTTGAAGGATGAGACTCAAATTAGAACATGAATAACCTCTTTTATTTTGGGAAGAAATGGAACACATTGTTAGGTTTGAATTCCCTATCAGAGATCCAAAAGGAGGGGAAAAATTCACATAATTCCCCCATCTCCTCTACAAAATTTTCATGGTTTTAAAAACAAAGACCAAGATACATTCTTATTCGAGTTTGAAGTACTTTATATAGGATATGATTATTGTGCTAATTCTCAAAGATTGAAAGTGTTTCGTCTTACTCTAAAAGGAGCAGCTCTCGTATGGTTCATGAGCCTTGGTGGGAATTGCATTCAAGCATGGGAAGACATGAAGAATGTACTCTTAGAGAAATACCAAGACCATTGTAAGGCCAGTGAACATATTTTCAGTATGACACAAGGGAAATATGAAATTTTGGAGGATTGTGTGTAGTGATTTCGATACAACCTTCAAAAATCTAAGAATAAACAATTGGAAAAGGAAACCTTGAAAAAAATCCTACTCAAAGGAATCAAAGACGAATATTTAGAGCTCTTGAATTTGATAAGAACAGGTGATGTTTTACACCTACCATACAGTGATGCTTGTGAATTATGCATAAGCCATTTAAGAGGAATATCCAAGGCTAGTAATAATTCTAGAGAAATTTCCTCTCAATTTTTGAAATTTGCTGCAAGAATTGGAGTCACAATAGCTAAAATCAATAATTCATTTGAATTTTGTAAAATTGATATTATTAGCTCTCTAAATTCACAATTGGACAGTTTTCAGTTTGAACATAAATAGGTCAAACTTGAAGAACCACTCTTCATATTATGTTCCAACTGTAGGGATAATCACTCCCTCAAAGAGTGTCCACTTAGCAGCCTAAAATTTTATGGTATTTATAAGTAGAATCAATCAACATATCATTTCCAATCACTTCCAGGATTACTAGAAAATTTCAGGAAATCAATAAGAAATTGAATTTACCACCAAGCATAACTCAAAACCCATCATCATTTAAATATTTAGACTAATGCTTATTATCTTCAATAGGTTCCTCAATACATTTATAATCCTAAAGTCCCATGGAAAACTTATAGTTTTCCTATGATTGAATAGCCTAAGTTATGGCCACAGTGGCCCTTTCCCTCGAATGAGATATTCCTACAGCCTCAAGGTTGGGTTGGCTCTCCCTCTCTAGGGAAGTTCCCCATGCAAACTCAATTGTATGAGCCACAACAACTGTAATTTCCATCCAATACACCACCATGTAATCCCCCTCTATGGTCCCAGCTTATTGTGCAACCAAACCCTAATCCCAATAATTAGGTTCCATAACAATTTAAAACACTTTCTCTTCCTACTTATTCCCCTATTGAATGTAATGTCATATCTTTCAAAGCGATTAATGGAGTGAATTCGAGAACTAAACCTATGACCACAAAGAATTTACCCTAGGAAGAAACCTTGATCCAAAAACCATTACAAGGACATTATATAGTTGGAAGTTCTTCCAATACTATTATTGAAGCACATGAACAATATCAAGTGAAAAACCCTAGAATTTCCCTTAACCATATTTGTCAATCTGTAGAGAAGATGTTGGAGCCTAAGATCGAGGAGCTCTCTTGCCTCCAAGGGAGTGATCATCAAACCATGGAAGAATTTCATAACATATCAAAGGAGTGCCTGCCAACAACGTTTAATGAGTTGGAGAACCGTGAACATTTAGACTACATCAAAGCCTTGTTCAAAGCAATTATTAGCATAACTCATTCCTTCATCATTTGATAGCTCTTGGTACCATAACAATTAAAGCATTTGAATTCTCATACTCTAGTATGTGTTAAAGCTTACTTTTTAAACTTGGGTGTGAGTATATTTAGCAATTTTTTACGCACATGGATACACTGGAATTACTCCTACACTTGAAGGAGATCTTCCTCTCTCTAAATTAGGGTAGAGTAGTATATAAGAAATAAATAAAAATTCCATCAGAAATAAAATTGTTACAACAACACTCTTTAAACTACAATTCCCAAAGGCGCAACTATGGAAAATTATGTTATTACACACTCTTATGGTAACTCTTGTCCAAAGAAATTCACTCTTAATGCCTCATATTTTATAAATTGACTATGGTTGTTGATTAATTGGTTTTTCTCCATGCCTGAGATCATCCATTGCATCAACTAGGGGGATTTGTTATTGTTATGCTTAATACTTTCATTTATAATCCCAAAACCCTAACCTTGGCCTAGGCACTCAAACAACTTGTTATCTAATAAATCGTTTCAAAATTCTCGTAGAAGGAATTGTTGAAAAGCCTCTTATGGTAGACCATTTCTATAAAATCCTAATGAGATTTCATGAGAACCCTAGCATGATTAACTAGATGGATATTTCATTCATTATCTGAGGTGCTTTATTATACATTAAATAGTTGAGATTTGAGGTTATTATAGATTATGTCACCCCTGGGATAAATATAAAAATTAGTTATGTGCCTGGAAAATATAACATACTCTCGTACCACTCTCCTTCATACACTCTAAAAGCTACCAATAAGAAATATACACTATCTCAAATCTTTTGAGTGATATATAATAATAAAAAGGGAAGTACCGGGAAGTATAAGAAAACCTGTCAGGGTACTTAATAGACCTTTTGGAAATGAGACTATGCTTGTATCGCACTAAGGTAAACCTGTCGAGGTACTGAACAAGCCAAGGCTATGCTTGATAAAGAGATATGGAAAACACACATTAGCATATTCAAAACTCAAAAACCCTTGGTCACATTCTGAAGCAATCATCATATGAACTTTAAACCTCTTGGAGAATGCCTTTGAGTGTTGGGTGTGTGTTACATACTTATACGACTAGTTGCACGCACGAGGGGGCATTTGTCTCCCATGTTCATTGCATCTAGCGTAGCAGAGGGGTAAAAGGCGGGTGTGGGGGCAGCTCCCCTGCACAGGGTTAGGGGCAGCGGCCCGGGAAAACTTTTTAGACCCTATATTAGGTGGCCAGACCTACCTATGGTTTTGTGCATGGGTTTTGTACATGGTTTTAGGCATGATAGTTTTCTGCCCATGGTATTTTGTAGATCCGGACAAGGGAACTATAGTAATGTTCTAATCTAGGGCTAATGGATTCGGGTTTATGAATGCTTCGCCATCTATATATATGTATCGTAACATTGAAAGGAACATAATGAAAAATCAATCTGGTAGTCTCGATTTTGGGATCCAGGGAAAAAATTTATTGTATATTTGTTTTATGTTTTATTTTCTCGCCATTGTTTATTTTCTATTTTTAGAATTCATATGTAGGTAATTTCTGTATACAGTTAAAACCTACATTGAGATCCTTCAGGTATTGTGCTTTGGAGTTCTATATTTTAGAAGTAGGGAGGTTTTCATGGATGTTGAACCCTTAGTTATTGTGATTCACTTTGCTCGAACAAGAGGAGCTTTAGTTATACACTTGGATGGTCACCCTGGGAAGGTATCAATTTGTCATCTTTATTTTTCCCTGTTTCCATTCATCTTTAATGCCATGGTAAAACATGATTATATCAATTTTATTTATAATGAGGATATTGAGGTGAAAACTACTAACTAAATTTTCTCTTGAGATTCTTTGTGGAAATTTGGATGGTTGGTTATTTCATGATGACATTATCCCTACGGTGACAACATTGTTAGCATTCTTATGGAAGCCCTAGCATTAGTTACTCTTTTTGAAAATAATGAAGATTAATCATGACACCTTTGATCTCTAGTTACATGAACTATATAAATGTAAACAAGAGGATTCGTAAGTATTTCATCTAAGTCAACTGAAGGTATCCATCCTTGGTCTTTCATATCTTATTGATGCAAAGGAAGTTGACATCATATGGCACTTACCTACATGTTTTTATTCAATTAGCCCTATAATTTTTTATTCCATGCCATAGATCTTTGAGATGATGAATGATGCAGTAAGACTCTAATAGAAAAACCATAGCTTTACAATTTTGATAAATTTCAGTCTTTGTTTAAAGATTTTGCTTGCATGAGGACATGCAAGATGATCAGCATGGGGGGTGTTAGGCCTTAATTTTATCATATTTAATACACCTTTTTTCTCTATATATAATCCCTCATGTTTTTACCAAGCTCTCATGGTCATTATCATCATTTTGCATTTTTTTGGGCCAATTATCTTAAATTCAAGCATGACAAGGTAACTTGTTTAATTTCACTAGTTTTTCAATAAATTAAGAGGAGTTATGTGAGATTGTTATTAATAATGGTTCACCATGTGGCAAGTGAACATTAATAGTTGGTCGCTAGTGCACTAACAACTGGATAAAAGACCATATAGGATCATATTGTAGCATGAAACAAATTCCTGGATTGATCTTGCACTAGCAATATAGTTCCTAAACCTATTTGTAGTTTGACATATCGACGCACTTCTAGGAGAAAATCAGGAAGATGATTTTGTCCACATCAATGTTTTCATGCTCCCATGTAAGTAAAAACATGCCTAGGTTGTATGAATGGATTTCTAGAAAATTAATAATGCTTCCGCCCAAATTTGTGATAGTTTTCAAACAACCAACTTACTCCTCTATTTGTGTGTGATGAGGGCGAATCTAAAAAGTATAGGACATGGATTTTGTTCTTAGTATGTAAATTTGAGTAATTCATGGGCCATTTTCCAAAATTCTCCATGGTATGGGAGACACGAAAGGTTCTTTGGGGCCAATTTGTAAAAGAAAATCACAAATTTCCATATTTCTAAATTAAGCCTAGATTTGAAGAAAAGGAGAAAAAACAACAATTTCTTCATGCACCAGATCTATAATCTCTTCAATTAGTTTTTGGTTTTGTCATACCTCCTTTTGATAACAAATTGTTATGATATTTTCCCATTTTATTTGTACTTGATTGGCTATGTAATTGGAAAATTTATAAAATCCAAGTCATGCTTGTGCACCTGGGAAGTGATACTATTAGAGTGATATCATCATGGATTTCTGCAACTAGTTTAGATTATGGGTACAACTCCCTTATGGGCACTAGACTCTTCTCTCTCTTTATACGATGTAGAGATTGGGAATTGATTTAACATGGAAGCTATTACTAAGTTTTATAGTCATGTTTCTATGCAACTTGTGACTCTGTAATTTGATTTCTTTTAAGAGGCAACGAGTTGGTTGGGAGGGCCCCCCAACCCATCTCATTGTCCTCTCATTTCCCTTTTCTCCTTCTATGTGGACATATCTTAGATATGTACTAAGCTTTTGGTATTTTAATGACTAGTGTGCTAGTTTGTATTCTTACTTTAAAATATGGTGATTTATTGCAACAGAGATAGCGTGCTCTACATTTTAGATTAATTTTTTTTTTTACTTAGCTCCTAAATGGATCTATCATAAACACCATATTTAAAGCATAACTAAGTCAAGTTATATCTCTATGTTTTGTGGGATCATTTCAAGCAGTTTTGATTAAGGCATGGATGTACATGTAGCTGCATTTTAAAAATCAACCTTGAAAACATTAATGTTATTCCTAGACCTACGTATTGGAATAAAGGTTATATATACGTGTGATTAAGAGATTCGATGAGTCATGTTGGTAATATTTTAATATATTTGCATTGTATTTCTTTAATCTTCTGATACACATCAGTTTCTAGTCCAGGGTTCATTTCATACAAATTGTGGTCAAAGAAGTCCATTTTTTAGAATTCGAAGTGCATACTTAAATTTTATATTTAGATCTTCATGATTGTTGGTTATACCTATGGCTTCACTTTGGGAATGGGTGGGATAGTGTGTATGTTGGACTTGTAATTATATTTCAAATTATTATGTCTTTCATACAAATTCGATTCAAAATGGAATTCAAGTATAAAGGAGTTTTGAAGAAGAATATAACTTTAGAATTTGAGAAAAATATATACTGTGAGCTTTTGAACTTTTGAGATTGAAAAAAGTTGCTAAAAATCCTTCTTTTAATAACATTTTGTTGTAGGTTGTTTCCAGATTCCAATTAGCTTTGAATTTGGAATTTGCTCATTAAACATAGAATTGTAGCTTATGTTTTTTTTATTACAAGTTGTGTATTTGAGGTTGTGGTAATTATTCATTTCTAGAATCATTGATGATTAAGTAAGTTCATTTGTCTATGACAATCTGGAATTTGTGTGTAGGTTTGAAGAAAGTATTGTTGGAATTGAATAAAATTATTATGGTTTATGCATATGATTCTTTATCAAATTTAGAAACTTTCTTGCATTTATTTAGTTTACACAAAGCAAGCAGGACCAAGTACAGATTTGGTTGCTTATCTTGTATTTTTATTTTACATTGTGTGAAGGTTAATAGTCTTTTTTGGTGTGAAGGATGTAAAAGAGCTTGAGTTTAGATTCCCAATAATTAGGTTTTTCCTCTCAGTGATCAATAGCTAGGGTTTGATCTCTAAATTTCCAATAGTTAGGGCTTGGTCGTTAATTAGGGATTTCTCTTTGATTGTCAACAGTTAGGGTTTAATTTTCAATCACTGGCAATGGCTATGGTTTTCTTACAATTGTTGGTAGACTATAGGATTAGTATTTCTAGTAGTTAGGGTTCGGTCTCTAATGAATGTTTTTGAGTGCAAAATTAGAGTAGGGATTGATTAGTGCAAGAACTCAAGGTGCGAACAGACAGTTTCTAGACAAATTAGGGTTTTCTTTACAAGTTCCCCAAGTCTTTCCCTAGCATTTCTAGTGTTGTGTCTCAAATTATACAAACCATGGATTGACATTAAATGTTGTTCCATTAATATACCCTATACTACACCCAACTCTATGATTATTGAGTGTTGTTTCTTAGGATCTACCTTCCATGTTTATTAATTACTTCTACACAATTTCTCCTCTTTGTTACATGTGGAATCCACAAAACGACATGTCATAGAATATGTAATATTTTGGAAACTAATCAGATTATTCACAATGTGCCTAATCATGGCACACTCCATCTCACTCCATCTTCAACTCAACAATTTCCTACTTTTGATGATGCACTATATTTATAAGTGATGTTATTTCCATGTCCCTACTTTCTTTGTGTGCCTAAATTTGCTCTACTAACTCTGATATAGCTAATTTGTTTATGTGATAATGGTTTCCTGAGTCCTAAGATTTATTTTAATAATATTTTTCTCATAGATAGGGAAATGCCTTGCATATTTGTGAGTCAATGTCTCCTTTAACTACATGCCCTGATTCAAATTCAACTTGCCACTAGATTTTAAAACATGGAAGGATGCACTCAAACAACGCTAATACCTCCACAACATCAATTAGTTTATTAGTCTTCTAGTTCAATAACCTTAGCACATGGAAGATTTATACCTTCCTAAACCTTTCAACTTCTTTCTAATAATATAGTATTCTTGATAACGCACTTTGGCTTTTCCCTATACCTTTACAAATAGATTTAATTATTAGTTTTGATTCTCCAATTATGATTAATCTAGTATATTCCCTTTCATCAATAATCCTCAGACTTAGGAACAAGGAAAGTGCTTTAGCTTAATTGTTATAAGCCTTGCCTTGACCCTGTACAAAGGAATTTTTGTATCTTCCTTTGGAATCAATAATGATCCCTCCCACTCTCCCCACCCTTAGTTCCCTATTAATGCTCGATCAAAGAATATCATCCACTTCATTTATCTCTGCCCCAATCTCAAAAATTTATCCTTTCCCAAATCACCCCCATTAGAGACAAGTAAAATAGCATCCTAATTTCAATATATCTTTGGCTAATCATGTTGTTGACCCAAGTGTTGGGAAAAATAATTTTCTTTGAATTATAGCCAATTAATTTCACACACATAAATTTTCAATCAGGGTAGGTATTTTTACTTTAAGGTTATTATGAAAAATATATGTAGGTAGAAATTAATAACTAACACTAATCAAACACTTTTCCTAAGATCATGGAATTAAATCAAAACAAAAGTCATTGTATTTCCTCACTCTTTACATATTGAAATAATCATTGTCAAACCTCAAGTATTTTAATCACTCAATACATAGTTATAAAATTGAAAAAAGTCCTATAGAATAAGCATCACTTAAACATTCATAATAACACTTGCAAGAAAGGAGAATAACACTCCTAGAAAAGACCTACATAAACCACTCAAATGAAATCACACACAATAAAATAAAATAAAAACTCATCACAATCATCAAATCATTGGTTGTCCAACATACTATAACAGGTATAGCAACAATCTATATAATCACCGGTTTCAACAATAACTTAGGAAATTGTGGCAACAGTTGAATAAAGTAACACACGATTGAGAAAGGGATTGATCTAGGATCTATGTTGTCACAGAAGTAGCTAGTATCAAATACTTTATAATTTAATCAATACTCATTAACGAAAATGCATCAATAAGATTATGTAACAGTAACAACTAAACAATATTAAACATAATTTTGAGGGAATCAAACACACTACCTTGCTAACTCAATGATCCTTGCTAAAGAGGAGGGTCCTTCCTCCTTACCAAGGAGATGGTAATTCACAACTCACAAAATAACAAACAAATTACAATTGAGAAATGAACCCATGAAATATTTTTATTAACTTACAAAATTATAGATGCACAATTCTCCAAAAATCGATGGTGCCACCCCTGTACAAGGTAGAGGGATTCTATCTTTATAGATTTAAATTGTTCCTAATTTCAGTGCCAAAATCAGACATAAGAATCTCTCGATTCTCAACCTATCCAAATTGAGAGTCTTGTACACCATAGCACAATTTTTTTTGAAAATAAAGAAATCGTTGTAACAACGTCTTCATTTAGTGAGAAGCCAACAATGGAAAATCATAACATTCACAACCGAGTTGATTGTATTGTTAAAAGATGGTTTGATCTCTGTTGGCACAAATCAATGGTATTGGTTGAATTTGAGTATGTATCGCCTCACGTGTTGATTCCTGGTAATGTCATCAAGAAAGCAAAGTATCATAAATTAGAGTATTATGAAATAGAGTATCAACATCACAACAACAATATTAGTAGAACATATCCTAGAGTGTCAACAGTACAAAATCTTAGAGAAACAACATTGCATCACCTAAGAATAGAAATATTCAAACAAACTAAGTGTTGGGTATTTTAATTTATGGTTAAATTACTTCATTAATTTTCAACCAAGGTTCGTGTACTTATGAAGTGCATGTGCACAATATGTGCTAGGAATTCTATTTTTGGTTTTAAAATATGAAATTGATCTAAATATAAACGAGGTTAAATTGAATCAAATCATTCCCATGCACATGCTCTTTCTATTAAAATTAATTCAAGGAAAAATGAAATTAGAATTTATCTATGAACTCAAAATCACAAATGATTCTAATTGCAGAATGGAAATTCTAATTCTAATTGCAGAATGGAAATTATTAATTCTAATTCTAATTGGAAAATGGAAATTCTAATTCTAATTGCAAGGCGTTAAAATATTCTAACTATTTCTACTCTACTTGATAGAAGGAAATAAATCAAAACTAGACTTCTTCAACAAAATATCAAATCGAATTGTAACTTCAAGGGATTACTAGTATGTGCAATAGTACTTTAAAATATCTATATCCATCATTCATGAAATTTCTTAGAAAAATAATTGAATTACTTAATCAAATGAACTATGCGAAGCAATTTTTTTTTATATTTATAAGTTCTCTGTTTTTTAGAAAAAACAATGAAAATTAAACTAGGAATTGATCAATAAAATGCATTGACAAACTATAGTGAAATAAATTTATTTATCAAACGAATTGTAATGAGCATAATCAAATTCTATTCTATTCTCACATCTCTCCAGGGTGGACTCTTGTTGAGTGCAAGTACATAATCAAATATCAAATCACTTAGCCACGCATTGGTCACAATAGAGTATTTATATTAATTGTCAAAGTCTTAAACACAACATAATTGCAAAAATTAACAATGATAAGGGATGTCTCTATCCTCGCCTCAGGGATTTTTATACTCTTTTATTAAATAATTGTTTGAGAGTCATAAGCTGAGAGGTGATTGAGTTAATTCAACAACTAAGAAGTAAAATCTAAATAAAATATTTATTCTCTTGGTTTGTTGTTGAAAGAGCAAATAATGAGGAATTTAGTAATACACATCAACTTCAAACTTTGCTCTACCATTTCTACCCTCACTTGATCTTACTACAAACTGCCTTCAAAATCTACTTGTCATTTGAGTGTAAAAACCAGAGTTGACTTTGGGTTTGACTTCCAGATCTCTCGACACATGTAACTTTCTAGATCATCCAGACAGGTGCATATCAATGTATTGACCATTTCCATCTTCATGTACCTTTTATTAATTCTTAGATGCACTGGAACCTGTCTAACAATGAAGATAGATGCAGAATTCTTGGTTAGTTGTCTGCATGTGGTTCAGTAGCTATAAGATTTTTCTAATTGAATTTCATAAACAAACAATAGATTATAAATCATGGAAGTTTAATACCTTTTTGGATATTTTAGCATGTCTACGATGAGCCATTTAGCTTGAAACTAGAATAAAATTATTATGGAAACGGATGGAAAGGAAGGAAAAAGTGTTGTTAAAAAGAGGACAAATTCATACTTTAACATTCCCCCACAATGAAGGTTGTGCATGTCCTCATGCATCAAAATTTCAAATTTTGCCGAGTCCTTCATTGAGTGTACTACTTTTGAAGCCTAAGATAGGAGATCCAAAATAGTGCTCTTATTCCTTACCATCAAATATTGTCCTCGACTTCTTCATTAAAAATTTTCTCTATAGCCCTCTAACCTTTTTTTTCTGAGGAATATTTTGTTTCCTTTGAGTCCTCAAGATTTCATTTTGTACCTTTATTGCCTCATGCTCTTGTTTGAGATGTTTCTTCGATACTTCCAACTAATATATTTATTGCTTTAGAGCATCTTCAATTCTGTATTCTTTTTTAGGAGTACCATCTGACATAGGAATTTCTTCATTGAAAGTATTTTCTTAATTTTGAGAAGGAGATTTTACCTTTAGTTGTGTTATTTGCTCCAAATATTCCACATAATCATAAATTTGTTGTTGTACTGAATCAATATTTGGTGTCTTCTTTGTCGATCTCAGAGTTTGAAGTGATGTTCTGTAATCTTCTTCTTCAATATCAACTATTTCTAGAGACTGCACTCTTGAGCGTTTAGTAATTCGCCTGCTTCTTCTCAGTTTTACCCCTAATTCTTCAATGATTTGGATGTTTTTCCTTTTTTTGGTTCTTCCTTGTTTCTTATCCCCTATTTCTCCATGTTTTTCTTCAGGTGGCTTGAAACTTGAGTTGGCTTTCTTTCTTCTACAATTTTATTTTCCCTTTTTTTAATATTTTCCAAAAACTGAAAAAGAGGAGTATCATATTCATGCATTTCTAGAAAGGTTTCTAATTTCTTTGTTTCATTAAGAGTCGAAACCTCTTTTTCATTTACATCTTCAGGGTTGGGGTTTGAGAGAATTCTGCATTGGCTTCTTTTAACTTTTATGCTTGTTTCCTCCTCTTGAGATTCTACAAAGTGGTTACAGACTCGAAAACTCTGCCAATTGTCTCCTTTGGCTTTTAAGTGTGATTCCATGAGAATTTTAATGAGTCCATGATGATAGAGAGCATTGTCAAGGGTTTTTTATTCTTGCTTCACACTAGATTCCATCTTCTTGATGATATAGAGTAGGAAATATGGAAAATTTATCTCATTCCCATCAATGAAATGCATCAAAAGTCGAACATGGTAAAAGAACATGGTTCCAAACCTCCCTTCACAGGTTAAGAACTTTTGAATGACTAGCAATAAATTCCTCCATTTACTTTTCAATGTTGTTACTGGAATTCCCTTTTTGAAAATAGAAATGTCCATACCTAGGTTTCTGAGGAAGGTTGTCCACTCTTTCTCCTTGATTTTCCTATTTTTGAACCAACTTTCTACATTTCTGAGTAATTTTGTAGCTTTTACCATTATGGACTCTCTAAGTATAAGTTTGATGTCACCAATTTCTACCTATACCCCATCAAAATCCCATGCAAAATATTTTGTGGCCTTTGTCTCGTGCCCCTTAAAGTTTTCAAAGAATTTGAGCCAACCCACTTGTTGCAACTATTCTCTAACTCATGGATATGCCTAAAGAAACTTGACTCCATTGGGCTTTGATTGAACAGTAACACCCATGGCATGGAGAAGTCTTATTCTTTGACTATTTCTTTTCGACAAAGGTGATAGAGGCTAGTAAGAGGAATGGTTGACAGAGTTGGATGGTGAAGGGTATGGAATGGAGGTTGAGTGATGATGAAATAAGGTGCTCGTGGGGTATTAAATTCATAATAGGACTATCTTATTTCACATGATTGGCATGATTTTAAGATCTTATTCCATAAGATTGTTAAATTTTAGGAGATTTTAAAGAGATTTGATGTGATGGTTTTGGGTATTATGACTGGGTAAGGTTGTGACAGTGATGATTTAAAAATATAATATTAGGCACTAATATGCGGCCTTTTAATTTCTCGAGACTTGTATTATGATCATCCAATGAATTTAAAATCTAATGTTCCTTAAATGAAAAATAATCCAACACCCTACATACCTCATCATATTTGAAAATTTTCTTTGTTGCAGGTTCTAGAAGCTCTTTATCAATTTACACTGGTCTAGTTGTAAAAATTGAAATCAGTTGCAGAATTTAATATTGGTTGCAAAATGTCGATGATTCTACAGTTGTTGAAAAACTTTTGTTGCTACATGGAAACAAGAATATTGCTGCTACATCTTGATGAAAATTAGAGAAGGTTGATCCTTAGAAGTGTTACTTGAGATCTGTAAAATTATTAGAAGAAGAGGAATAATAAGGACATGGGAAAAGAGATAGGGAATTGTGAAAATGTAAACTGCCAAGAACTCTTGCTTTTCAGTTAAGATTTTATGTATAAACATGCCAACAATGTTGGTTTTCATGCTTATATATATAAACAATGATAAGAAAATTATAATGGAGTTGGAGAATGAGGAGAAAGATCTCCTTTCTTAACAAACTTGAATTCAGAATTATCTTGCAAATACTTGACAAAATCTTCTCTTGTTAATGGTTTATGATATAATATTAATTTATTACCATTAACCAGGAAAGTAACTTGTTCATCATCAATAGTTTTGATTTTGACTACTCCATTATCGAAGACATATCTATCTCATAAGGATGAAGCTAGTGAATTTGAAACTTTCCTTGAAAACCCTTGAACTTGGAATAAAAAGGAAAATCCTAATAAGCTAGCTTAAACCTTTTAGCCTTGATGATTTTTTCTTACCATCTTGATCTGTGTTGTTGAACTATGTTGGTTCTTTGGATAACATCTTGTGAATCTCATCTAGCTCATTAATTTGTGTTAATGTTTATTTCTGAGCTTCAGATAGATCAAGGCCCAATTTGGTTGTTGTTCTGAAGGTCTCCACTTGGAACTCAATTGGAAGAAAAACTTGCTTTCCTCTAGGGGTATTTCCAAATTAGCCTGAAGGCTCGGGTTCTCAGTCACCTGCATTTGGAGCTAGATGCTTGGTTCTTCCTCTTCCCGCTCTTGTTCAGGTTCTTATTCCTATTCTAGTCCTTATCCTTGACTTTTTGATTTTTTACGAGTTGTTCTTCTTCCATGTCAGTTGTCCCTGAAGTGTCAGTAGTCCTCTTTTGTGTCTTCTTCGTGCTAACTGGGGATTCGGTTTCCATGTTTGTATTCAGAGGCTAGGAATCAAAGTTAGCTTTCCATTCGACCTCAAGGTTAGGACCATGCGCATAGGTTGAGGCTTTAATATTTTCCCTTCTCCGAGCAAGGAGACCTCGGGGGTTGTAATGCCATATTTTACCTTTCCCGAATTCCATGGCTTCGAGAATAGTTTCAATTGTTTTAAAGGTATGCCTCATATTTATCACAAAAGGGCCTACTAGCTGTCCCATTTTAAAGATATAGCCTTTGTTAGCCGGTACAAATTGGAGAAGATCCACATGCAGTATTTGCCTGAAAAATTCAAGGGAAAACACTCTCATTGGTGGGAACATTAGAAAATGATAAGGGGGCATCTCACAACCATAAACCCAGATCTATGTGTAATCCTCATGGAGGTACCAGTCTCCAATTGTAATAGTCTCACGAAGTTGGAGGAGATCCTTTTGCTCAGGGAAGATTCTGGGGGGCGGATTTCATTAATGATTCAACAGGAAATTGACATGAAGGATGAGAGGAATTGAGAGTAGCATCCTAAGCCTTGCCTTTTCCTTATAGACATGTTCCAGTCGAAGACTGAATTTCTTTCCTTGTTGGGGGTAAATACATCCAAGTGAAGGAATTGGAACTCTTCAATGTGAGTATAAAGAAACAAATAAAATAACAGTGAATAGTAACAAAAGCAGGCATCAGTTCTGAGGTAGCTAAAATGAAAACGGATGGAGTTTGCAAGGTACTCTAGGATTTTTAACTGGCATCCACGCTGCTTCATCTTGTGTAGATATTCGAGAACCATCTTGCTTAATTGCAGAGTGAAGTTCTTTCCTAAAAGACCGATGATAGCAACTAGGATTGGTTGAACGGAGGGTTTAAACAGAGTTAGAAAGAGTTGAATGTTTGAGGGCATGGCTTTGGCCTTGAGAGCAAGAATTTTCTCTAGGAACAAATGCATTTCTCTTGCAGGGAGTACAATGAAATATATCTCTAGGGTTGAGTCAATGAAGGAGCAGATGGAAGATTTGAGGGGAAGTTGAAAGCTCTATGGATTAAAAGAGGGGTTATGTCCAAGATTACATTCCCTGAAGGGGAAACAAAATGATTCCTCTCAAATTGGTAGGAATCCAGTAACCACACTATGAACTCGGGGAGATGATGAACTGGGGGAGCAATCTGGTAGTATAACCCATAAGCCGCAACTCGGAATGGGTCTTCATTCTTCACATGGCTCGAGAATATTTCATAACGGAGGTTGGTGAGGGAAAAGGGACAAACAGGGTCTGCAATATGAGCCTCATTGTCAGTAAGAGAACAAGTACTATGGTTTTTAATCTCATGAGTGTTTGGGGTTGCAAGGGCCACTTATTTCATCCCTTCGAATAAAACAAAACGAGAAAACAAGGAAACAGGGTGGTGTTGGGTTACCTGGAGCTCGAAAGGGAATGAAAGTGACTTGGGAGGGCACCTGTGGTCTCTGGGAGGATGGATAGAAATTTCATGTGCAATTTTCCAGGTGGGATACTCTATGACTATGGTGAAAATAAATCATCGTCAGGTAAATATTTTTAGGGCTCTATTTGCTTTATGTAGGGTTAAGGATCTGTTCCCAGGTGGTAGGAGATGGAGGCACAAGAGGATGACATGTGGAGGCAGAGGGTTGGTCGAGAAGGGTGAGGCATTACCTCAGTTCATCAGTTCACCGCTTTAAATTTACCTTTTACCTTTTACCTTTTATGCATTGATGCAGATGCAACCACCTTGCAGATACCCTAAATGTTTAAACCACGAATGCGAGGAATCCACATCGCAGGTGGTCCCTACTAGTTTCAGTGGGGTACATCACAGCGTGGAGCAATCTTCTATCAAGGCCAGAATCTTTCGGGGTCATCAATCAAGTGCTAACTTATTCAATGTTCGAGCATGTGGCAATGTTAAACCGCTTGCGGTTATGAAGCCGAAATTGCGTTTGGACACGGCCACATGTGGGTTGTGGGGAGGAAAGAAGCTTGTACTTTAACTTCCTTAAAATTTAGATTGTGCTTCCTCTCGCATCATTAATTTATGCCTTATTTCTTTACCTTAGGTTTGTATAATTGCTTTATCCTCCTGTTAATGTGCAATTTTCACTCTTTATAGGTTAGGGTGCTTCCTTCGAATCTGGATTATGGCCTTTATGCTCATGGCTTATAATCTTGATCATAAGAAGAAGCCTTAGTCTATCTAGTGATAACATTGGCTCCAACTAGGGACAGGGCATTGGATCACAACGTATTGAGGACCTGCAGTCTATAAACATCTCCTTTGGGCATGGAATCTTTTCTGAACAAATGATAATTTTGTGAAAGAAGAATTTTTAATAGAAAACTAGAAATTTCATATGTTTATTACAATAAACACATTGGTATTTACAATGAGTGCAAGATAGGTACCTTTAATTGAGGAAATAGAATTTAAGGAACTGACCATCACTAGCAACTCCAACGATTCACCTTCCAGATTTTCGAGCAAGTACGTATTATTTCATTTCTCTTCTAAAATTTTGAAAGGGCCAAACCAAATTGAATCAAATTTTTCGTGTTTGCCCTTTTATTCCCGTCGGACATCCCATCGAAGAACTAAATCTCCTGGTTGAAGAGGTCAATCCTTGGCCTTTTTGTTAAACATGTATTTCATCTTCTGTTGGTAATTTTCCAATTTAGCCCCCCCATGTTCCCTGTTTTCATGAAGCTCAACCAATTGGTTTATCCTTCATGTCAAAGCACTTGGCTCTTCCTCAAGTTCTTGTAATAACTTTCCCACTAGAATTGCTAAATGGATTGGGAAGACTGTAGCCTTACCATACACTATCTCGAAAGGCGATTTTCTAGTGGAACATCTAGGAGCCACTCGGTTAGACTAGAGGGAAAACTTCAATTGAGTGTCATAATTCCTCTGATTTTCAGTGATGGTCTTCTTCAACGCTCTCACCACAGTCTTTTTTTAGGACTCAGCTAAACCGTTTCCTTGAGGATAGTAGGTAGTGGAGTGTCCTATGATGCTATTGAATTTCTAATAGAAGATGATGAATTTTGCATATTTGAAGACTTGGGCATTATCAGTGATGATTTTGATAGGGCAACCAAAAGGTGATAATACATTTTCCTCCATAAACTTAATTACCACTAATTTTGTTGCGTTTCTGGCTGGGATGGACTCTACCCACTTCGTGAAATTATTTGTGGCCGTTAATATCCACCTTTTTTTGCCATTAGAAGGTGGGTTTATCTCTCCTATGAAGTCTAGTCCCCACTATCTGAAGGGTTCTTCCACATGCACTGGGATCATGTGAAGATGAGAATGTTTTTGTCTCTCAGCAAAGACTTGGCACTTCTGACATGACCTAACTTGTAAATGAACATTTCCAAACATTGTAGGCCAATAGAATCATGCCTTGAGGATTTTGTGAGTTGTGGTCTTCTATTTGTAATGACATCCACAAAAGCCTCCATGAAATTCCTCAATCACTTTATGAGTTTTGCCTTCTACTAAACATAACAACAAAACTCCCACTAGGTCCTTCCAGTAGAGTTGACCATTGGATATGATATACTTTTTAGCTTGCAGTCTCAATGTCTTGCATTTGGAATTATCCAGCCCTAGTGGACACCTCGGAAATAAGAGATAATGGATGATATTATTATACCAGGGCGATCCCTAATATTTAGCACATATCTTTTGCTCTGTTGTTTTAATCCCATTCTGTTGAACTTATGTTCTACCTTCCTATTTTATCAGGTTTATTCCCAAATCTTGGCAGTTAGATTCTGATAAAATCTCAGCCAACTCTTGGCCTTTTATGAGCTTAGTAGGCTTTATTTCTAATTCATATTCCTGAATTTTTGCGATCCACCTACCCCTTTTCCTTCACTGTCGCCTTGCACATGAATTTCCATGACTGCTTTCATTGGGACATATGGTGTAATTTCTGACTGTATTACATACATTTGAAATGCCTTCAAAGCTTTGACTAGTGCATAGGATTGTTTCTCCAAGATGTTATATTTCAACTCAGCATCTCTTGGGACTTGGTTGAAGAAGGTCATGGGCTGCTGATAACCATATTTGTTCTTCTATAGCATAACTGCAGCAATAGTATGTGGAGAAGCAAAAGAAATGATATAAAAAGGTGTGGAGTAGTTGGTGTTTACTAGTACTAGTGCTTTAGTAAAAGCTTCTTTAATTATAGTAAAATAATCCCAAGAGGCAGGGCTCAATTTGACTTCATTTTCCTTCCTCAGCATATCAGTAATACCCTTCACTGCTTTTGCATAGTTGGGTATGAACTTTCTTAAGAAATTGATTCTCCCTAAAAAGACTTGGATCTCTTTCTTATTTCTGGGTAGAAGAATGTGGCTGATAGCTTTGACTCGCTTAGGGTCAATTTTCACTCCTTGTGCTACTACGTGTCCTAGTAGCCTCCCCTCACTCAAGGAAAACTGAGACTTTTTGGGATTTAAAGATAGCCCATACCTCCTGCATTTCTCAAAGGTGAGCTTCGAGTGGAGGATGTGTTCTTTATTAGTCTTAGAGAAGATTGTGATATCGTCCAAATAGACTGCTATGAACTTGACTTTTTCCCTTACAAAATATATATCCATAGCTCTTTTAAACATGGCCCTACATTAATAAGATTGAGAGGCATGCGAGCATACATGAAAGTTCCCCGAGGGGTCGTGAAAGCAGTCTTGTTCTGATCATCAGGGTGGATTGCCACTTGGTTGTAACCAAAGAACCCATCCATCATGGACATTCTAACTAATCCAATCACCTTCTGTAATATGTAATCCATCTTGGGCAGTGTGTAATTTTCTTTCAAAGATGCCCTGTTGAGGTTACAAAAATCTACACATAAACTTATTTCTCCATTGTTTTTTTGGACAAGGACTAAGTTGGCCACCCACTCCAAGTACCTTAAAGGCACTATGATTTTAGCTTGTGGAAGTTTCCTCACTTCTTTTTCAATAGAGGGGAATAAGAGTGGATTAATCTGCCTGAGCTTCTTCTTACATGGTTTTATTCCACTTTTTAGAGGAATCTTATGTTGTTAGTATCAAATGTTTTTAAATCATCATAAGACCAAGAAAAAAAATCCTTTTAGAGTCTAAAGAGATTTAAATACCTTTGTTTATATTGCAAGGGGATTCCCTTTAACAGTCTGACCATCTGGGGATCACCTTCTAAGCCAATATTGCAATCTTCTACGTGTTTGTCCATCTCCAGAGCTATTGGTTTGGAGGCTACATAATTATTTTTAAATAATATTTCCAGTGGGACTAGCCCTTGAGGAATGGTATTTCCTTTCAATTGTAGAATTTTATGTCCAACCATTGTGCCTTCCCATGGAGTTCGTTCTTGGTCTGCCTATTTTTCCTCCTCTTGATCAATAGTTGAGTTAGAGAACTCCCCAACAACCTCTATAAATCATTTGATTTGATCATCATCCTCGAATACCTACCAATTCTTGACATTATCAAGTATGGAGGGCATGTGTCTGACCTCCACCTCATATCTGAGAAGAAGATTTTGAGGTGGTTTGAAATTTCTTGCTGCTACAAAAAGGGAATCGACCATTTTGTTTCCTTCTCTAGGCAGAAATTGGAGTTTAAAGGTTAGGAAGAAGTTGTCAATTAAATCCCATACTTCATTTATGTAGGTCCTCAATCTAGGGTGTTTAGCTTGGCACTGATTTTTTATTTTCTTTACAATCAACGCAGAGTCCCCATACACGGTTAAGCATTCAATATTCATATTCCTAGTTGTTTGTAGCCTAAGGAGTAATGCCTCATACTCTACCACGTTCTTGGTTGCCTCAAACTCTAGCTTGAATGAGAGGGGTATCAAGATACCCTCCGGACTTACCAACAATATCCCTGCTCTGTTTCCCTCTTTGGAATTCTCTCCATCGAATTATAATTTCCATACTTTGTTTTTGTATTTGTGTTGGTCGTCTAGTTGCATCATTATATGTATTTGTGTTCCTTCTGAAGCAGTCTCATCTTCTTCTAACAACGGGTAGGATAGGTCACTCCTTTTCCCATACACAAGAGAATTCTTAGAACCTTCAGCTGGGGTCACAATTTTTACAAATATTGACTCTCTGTACAACCTCCTTTCCTCGTCTCCAAAAGTGGGAATAGTGGCATAAGTTAGGTCTAATTTGATAGAACCCCCCACTTTGGAACCCCAACATCTAGATAGCAGCATGCCAAATCGAGGAGGAATATATGCCATTACTATGTCCATCACTACGCTCTTCATAGGGATTTGATCCAGGTTCACCACTAGATCTTTTATCATTCCCAAACATTTGACCCTGTTAGAGTCGAAGGAGTGCAAGTCCTTTTAGAGTCTAGTGATCTGCAAGCCAAGTTGTTCCATCACGGATGTTATCGTCAGTCAGTTATGCCTATCAACAATGATCAAATATGCTCTTACAAGGTTTTGTTAGGTGTCTCAAGCCAAATTTTAATCATTTCATTAGGTTTTCAGAATAAAATTTGGTCACTGGCTAGTGTGTCTAGGTCTATTACCGCTCCAAAATTTTCATGTTCTGGTCACTACCATCACTCAGTTGGATCTGCCATCACTAAAATATCATCATCATCATCTCATTCATGTCATCATGATCTTCATTCAGCTCAGTGTCACCATTAGGTCATTAGGGTTAAGTCATCAAAATTTGTCATGTCATTCATAAATATGGCAAATGAAGGAGTAGTAATAGGGTTTTGATCAAAGGTTTTGTTCCAAAGTGTAATTTATTTCAAAAATGATGTAACAAGTTCTAATTCTCTAAAGTTGCATTCAAATGTTCCAAATCTACAAAGTTTCCAAAATCTAAAGTGAAAACACATGGTGGGCCACCCTACCATTATGAATAATTTGACTTTAACAAGTTATAAAGACCATCTCATTTCATTTATCTCCCTCATATTCATTGGTAGAGAGCTCTCATTCACCAACAAGTCATTTCCTCAACATTTTCATAGGAAATGATACTCCAAAAGGCACTCCAAAACATCCGCGTTGCGTTTTCCAAAACGTACATTGTGCTTTCAGGTAGCCACGTTGTGCTTTCAGAACTTCGCTGCGTTTTCTCTCTAATGGTCACAAAACCAATTTTCAAAGGTTTCAAAAGGGAAATTAAAGTTTAATCGACATTTTACAAGTAAGTTCAAGTCTCTATACACCTCCTATCAGTTAATTTCCCTTTTTTCATGTTCCATGCCCTCCAAAAATCCATACGTTGCGTTTTTAGCAGTTCCCTAACTAGGACTGTGTAAAAATTCTCTAGACCAGATCCTACACTCATTTCATTCCATTCCACTTCCCAAACATTCCTAAAACCCCTACCTATTTCCCTAAATTTTCCTACCCTCTTTTCACTTGCCCAAACCCTTCATCCTATCCCCTCATCCAATTCCCCTATTTTCCTAATTAGGGTTTTCTCTTGCACACTATCAAAATGGAGGAAAGGAAATCCTATAATAAGGGAAGTCAAATTTCAAGGTTTGAATCACTCAACATTGATGAGCTGATTTTCTCCCCATTGTCCAAAAAATGTTTTCAGAATGTAGGGTGTTTAGGGTTTTGTGAGCTAGTTCAAAAAGTCAAATACCATGCCAAGTTGACTAGTTTGTTTTCCACTCATCTTAGGAGAGATAAGGTTAATGTTGCAGGTGTTAGTTTCACTATTTCAACTGAAGTAATAGCAAGAGCCACAGGGATGCTCAAAAATGGAGAAAAATGGCTTAAGATCTTGGACTTGGATCTCCAAAACTATCAAACTTTCATCAAAGGTCACTATAAACACAACATTAAGAAGGTTTTTCCTTTTGGACAGCTCCTTGAGAAATTTTCTCCATTGATGAGGGTTATTATGAAGTACTTTACATGTGAGGGCATATTTTCTAGATTGTACAAATACCATGTTAGATTGCTCATGCATTTCACAGGGGTAAAGCCACTAAACCTACCCTACTACCCCTACAAAAGCTTGGATAAAATGGTAGAGAAGGTACACCATCAGCACCATCAGCACCATCTAAGCATGTGAAGAGTGGCTCATTTAGAAGACCTACAGTTGAGAGGACACCTAGGCCTGAGGTGACTCAAACATATCAGAGAGGCAATAGGATTTTATTTACTCCACATATTGTGGAAGGAGCCAAGCTTACATCAGCAGAACCAACAAAACAGGGATCACCATCACAGCATGAGGCACCTTTTCAAGATGAGGAGACATTCCATCTTGACATTGATATGGTTGACTTGAAGGTTAATGATGAGAATAAGACAATAGATCAGGTCATAATGGAGAAAGATGTTAATATCAAAGAGCTTAAGGACAGCTTGTCTAAGGCCCATTTCCTGATTTCATTCCTATAGCAGAAGAATCAACAATTGAAGGTAAATCAGCTACTCTTGGAAAAGTATGAAGTTGATGTTGGCAAAGAGGATGTAAAGGGAAAAGAAGTGATTGATACAGAGGATTCAGATGAGCATCAAGAGCAGGAAACAAGGAAAAGGCCAAGGAGTAGAGGCCTCAAAAGGGCACTTCAGCAAGAAATAGAACAAATGCCTTCAGTTTACCTAATTGTAACATCAACCAATGAAAATAGAGAGTTTTGGCTTGACAAAGTGAATTGACATTTGGAAAATATTCTTAAGAGGGCTAACAAATACAACAGGTTACAAAGACACATGGCTGCTCGTTACTAAACAAGGAATCAGGGTTCCAAGATCAAGATCAAGCAATTGAAGGAAAAACTCAAGGAAACCCTAATCAGGAAAAAAGAGAATGGTAAGTTGGATTTTCTTGTTGATGCCTCCCTAATAGCATAGCATAGAAATTCAGGACTTCATAAACCAATTTTGAAGATATTTGGAGAATTTTGGTTTTTTATGAATTTTTGGAAATTTTTGACACAGTCATACAGTAAAAAATGCAGTGTGCCCCACGCTGCACTTTTGATGGGGAGCTCCAATCACATTTTATTTTCTTATCTAGATTCCTTATGACTTGTATATCGCATCTAGCCTTTGGGAGAAGACCTTCAACAGGTTTTGATAGGTAAAAATGGCCAAAAAAAACCTAAAAATCACCTTTTTGCCCTCCTATTGAAGAGCATGTTGTGTTTTTTAGAGTACCTATGGGAGAATGCATGTTTTGAGGGCTAGAATTAACCTTTTTCAGCTCTTGAAGATTCCATCATGTAGTAGACATCCACAACTTTCCAATGAGACATCAAGATCAGAATTTGGACCTCGGGAAGGCCTTCAAAAATTAGTTCTCCCAAATTTGTTGTGCTTTCTCCTGGCACACTACGCTTTTGACTGATTTCACTGCATTTTTTCCCGTGACAAATTTTTCTACGTTTTATGAGTTCAATTTAAGTTTTTATGATGTAACTGCTTAAATTTGATGTAATTATGATGTAATTAAGGGTAAATAGGCTTGTTAAGTTGTTTTTATGTAAGTTTAGGCCTCATTTATGAGAGTAGTTTGAGTCAAAGTTTAAATGAAGGAGTTGTTTTAACCTCCCTAGACATTAGGGTTTGGTTGGAACACCTCATGTATTAGTTCCTAGACTCATGGATTTGACCCCTAAGAGAAGGGAGATGTTGTTTTGGTTTATATGTAGCATTTCCTCAGTCATAGAATGGGTTGGACATCAGAGGTGGGAACACTTGTAGCTTGTATTTCAACACTTTATTCCAAGAAATCAAAGGAGCAGTTTGCAGATATTATCTAGGAATTCATGTGCAGTGAGTTTGTGATGAAGTATTTCTTCTGTTTTATTTTTTTTATGAATGATATACATCTCTCCTTTCCATATCTTATTTCTTCAGTGATTTTCCTTAAAGATTATAAGCATAATTCTTTACATAAAGCTTTTCTTTGATGGAAATGTCATTTTTTGTGTAATTTTCCTTCTTACTTAATGAATTCATGGTGCACATGCTCATTAATACATTTTTCTTCTTTCAAACACTACACTACACTGACAAACCCTAAAGCCATCACAAAAGCATTTCTACCTTGCTCCTCTATATCTTTTTTGTTATATCTCTTTGTTACTTTGACATAGCTACATGGTTTTCATCCCTTATCCAGCATCAAATCCTAAAAAATGAAAACCATACCTAATCCTAGCATATCTAGCCTAAAATATTTTACCATTCCAATCTTCATTAGCTATGAATTCATAGAGAGATCCCTCTCTGGTTTAGCAAGGCTAGTTGCTAAACCCAAGTGGTTTGAGGATACCTCCTTTGATCTCCCTTCTTGGCCTTGGGGCATTGTGGAGGATAACAATAGCTAAGGGCATGAGATTATGTGAGGATCCAGATTCCAACATACAGTTATGCAACAAGAGGTCATGAATTACCAGGGTCACATAGAAGGATGCAATGGAAGGATCAAGTTCTTCAACATGAGGCCCAAAAACAACCATTGGTATTTATTCTTGAAGGTTTAAATATCCATGGGATTGTATTGAGGTGGATGAAAGCATGAACTGGGAGAATTGAGCTTTATAAGTGGGTTGTTTTAGAAGTTTAGTTGGGGGAGAAAGGATCTTTGCCTTCTCGAGTTCTTTCTAAAGATTGAATGCAAATTGGACCTTTTCTACGCCTCCAAGCTCCACATATCTTTCCTTAACATAGGTAATTTTTATCAGAACAAGTGCCTTCTCTTTTGTGTGTTCTTTGGAGCTATTGAATTCTTTACTTAAGGAGACTTTTATTTTGGATGAGTCAGGATTTTTCTTCCCTTTCCCTTTTTCCAACACTAGGGGAATATCTTGGGGGGTTGTTCCCTCTTTTTGTTCAAGTTCCCTCGACCTATTTCTTGAAGATTTCATGTCATACCTTCGATGTATTTGTACTTGCATAAAATCTGAAAACTGCTTACAATAATCACCTATGTATTCCTCACTTATTGTTGCTTCCCTATCATGACATATTTCTTGGTGAACCATGTTTTCCTGTTCTCCTTCAGAGAAGGAGGAATACAAGTTTCCCTGCATCTCATGTGTATCTAGTAGTTGTTCATCTGGATCATCTTCTATATATAGAGGAGGAGGGATCTGATCAAGTTGATCTTTTCTTTCCCTTTGAAGTATCTGCAATGGTGGCCTTCTATAATTTGGGTTATAACCTCAGTTGTTACCTTGAGCATTTTGTTTCAGGAGACTCTTGTTCTCGAGCTCAAGCTTCACCACCTTATGAGATAAACTCTTAATGAGTTTATCCATTTCCTCCCACTTCAGATCTGGTAATTATTTAGCTTTACCAGAGGAGAATGTTTCCTCTTTCCCATTTTTCTTCTCAGTAGGTTCATTCTTTCCTCATGACTTCCCTGCCGAGGTGAAATTTTATTCTACTTCAAGAGCATCAACTTGTAGTTGATCCAAAGTACGATACTTCCTCTCCCTTAGGGTAAAGCCAAACTTGGACTCAAAGGCTCCCACTAATACTACATGAGCAACAACTTGAGGAGGCTTTATCTCAACAGGCAGGTTATTATACTACTTATTGAACCTTTTTATGAATTATGAAATATCCTCTTCTGACTTCTTCCTTATAGCATTTAACTTTGTGAGGACATACTCATGATCTCTCTTTTCACCCCACTTTTGTGTGAAGGATTTTTTGATTTCTTCCCAGGTGGTGATGGATGCATTGGGTAGGGATTTAAACCATTTTATGGCTTCTCCATCAAGGGATTACATAGAAAGTCTTAGGACCACATCCAGTTCTTGCACATTTAGATTCTTAACAAAATCACAAAAGGTTTCAATGTGTCTCTTTGCAGTGTTTTCATCCTCCCCATTGAACCTAGGCAAAAGATTTAGGTATTCCTAAGGCATAGAACTTAGGGGTTGAGGTAAATCAATAGGGGCATATTTACTTAGTAAGAAACTTGGAACAACCATCTATATTAATGGGGGAGGATTAAGGTTTACAGGAGGAACTTGGGCTAAAACCATATTTGTTGGAGTAACTAGACTGAGAGCAGGATGAATAAGGGTATAGTGAATATTTCTACTATTGAGGATAGATTTACCTTTTCCAAACTCAGGAGGATGAGAAAATTAAAGAAAAGGAGTTGCGACTGAGATTTCTTCCTCTTTGATCTCTGATTTTGGGGCATGATGCTCTAGATCATCTTCTGTAGGGTATGTCAAGACTTTAGGAGTAAAATCTTAGCAGTGAATGACATCGTGTTGGGAGATGGATTAGGAATCTTGAAAGAATGATGAGACAGTAACATTGGTAGTAGGAGTTTTCTCCTTCTAGACTCTCCTGAAAATTAACTTCTTTGGGTCAGATACGGCTGGGGTTTTCTGATGGGAGGTACCTGAGTGAGTGTGAGGCTTTCTAAAAGCCAAGATGATAAGTGATAGTGGGAATTGTGGAGTCGCCAAGGTGATGAGGATGCAATCAGAATGTCTTTCCTCACATACACAAATAGTGCTTGAATTGTCATATACCAATGGAAAAATACTTCGATAAGTCCTCGACAACGGTGCCAAAATATGTTTCCACTTCTAGAGACAGTCTCAGACTGCTTACAAGACCAGTGCCTAGAACATCTAGATCTTATGTGTCTCTTATAATTATCAAGAAACTCGAGTCACCACATACATTTTTGTACACATTTATACATATATATAATACTAAGGAGCATGGGTTGGTTCATTCATCAAAAGATATCAGCCAAGTTTCTTGTGGTACTTCTTCACAAACGCACTACACACACACACACACACACACACATATAAACTAGTGGAGGCCGAGAAGTTCAAGGTCCTACAGTTCAATCATTTTTAACAAAGCGATGAAAGGAGATGAAAAGATAGAATAACTCATTGCTTTAAAACTTCAAGAATTCTACATATATCTGAGTTAAAGATGGACCTGATGGATGAAAGAGGAATGAACGCAACGATTCACGGAGTGCGATTTAAAGATATAATTTCTAAGGCTCACATAGGCATGGGCATTAACAAGTTAATACAAATGAAGTTGTGAAAATGTAAGAAACATTTCTAGCAACTGCATTAACATGAAATCAGAGAGGAAACATGGAAATAATGGAATTTACATAGAGAGGCAACATATTATACTTCTCAAACGTGGAATCACCACTCTTTCAATAATATTCTGAAATAAGCACATATTAAAGTCATAACATAAAAAATAACATGGCATTCTTCTTTCAAATTATGAACCCGTTTTCTTTCTCTCTAATATCATATATACCTGAAACAGTCTTTAAAGCATAGGCCGTTAGTGAGATATTATTTCTTGATTATGTACATGATTACAAAAATTATGGATCAAAATTTGAGCATGCACTAAGGCATCACTCCTGTAATAGAAAGTTTTGCTAAAATCATAACAACTTAAAGTAAATGTAACTGAAGAGTAAAAAACAATTACCATTACTGGAAAAATAAATAAGATAATCAATGTAAATGAGAAGACCTGGATGCTTGGTGAGAAGTCGAAGAACCCCATGCATGAACCATTTGAATCATGAGAGGATTAGTGAACTGCTCACATCACTGCCACATATTCGGAGGAGGCGGTGGAATAGAACTGAAATGTTGGTAGAGGATTTGCAGATTGACCATTCTTGAGTAATCCAGTTTGTGTTGAGAAATACTTCTAACCATACCAAGAAGATCGAATTCATTTTCCAAAAATTTGGTAATGGTTGGTCCCTTAAGGATGATCATTCTTTCAGGAGCTGCACCTATCTTACATTTAACCAACATTAGATTTTTATTGTACACCTCCTATGAGAAAAGTTCTCCATCATTTCCCCAACAGTTATGTAGGTTGGCCTCAAGAAGTTGAATGAATGTGACATCGAAGTTTGATAGCTCTTTCTGCATCTTAGTGTTACACTAAAAAATTTCACCTTGACTACTTACAGTTAGTATGGCTCAAATCAATAGTCATGCTACCCCTTTTAGGCAAGTCTCATGCCTCTGTTATCCATCTCAAACTCAAAGAAGAGAGAAAGTCTTGTAAAAACTATGTTTATCTCTGGGGTCGCAGGTTCTCTCTAGCCTTACCTGCGGGGACGCTGACCATGTTCACAAAAGCTGCGTCCATGGACGCTCTGTATGTTAAGGGACAGGTGCGTCCTTCTGTAAAAGGCAAAATGCGCGAGTTTCATCTTAAAAAAGTTACTTGTGGTTACTTCTAGAACATTCTAGAGGTCGGTTTGATGAAATGGATGCGCCTCCAGTTGGTTCATGTATCTCTATTAAGAGGGAACTTATCCCATCAATAAGAGAGCTATCCCACCCAAAGAGGGGGATGATCCCATTGATAGTGGACCTGAATAACCTCTTTACAGCACTATAAATAAAGACATTGAGCCAGAGGGAGGAGAGGTTGGAGCTATACATTTTCTTTGGGTAAATGCTGCAGGATTTAGATCTTCCATTAGAACCTTTGTGAGGAGAGATTGTCTTTACTTGATTCTAGTTGGAAGTGGGTGAGCGTTGTCAAAGTAGAGGAAAACCCTTGATGGACCCTGGGAGGAACTTGCACAACACCAAGGCCAGGTTGTAAGAGTTTCTTTGTTTCGTTATTAATACAAACTGGTTTATTTTTCTCAATAGCTTGTGTTAATGAGTTATTTCATGTGTTCCTTGGTCTGCATGTTGAATATATGTTTTATTATATAAAATACAAGTGC
The DNA here is from genome assembly GCA_031772625.1 of Pinus tabuliformis. Taxonomy (NCBI): domain Eukaryota; kingdom Viridiplantae; phylum Streptophyta; class Pinopsida; order Pinales; family Pinaceae; genus Pinus; species Pinus tabuliformis. Next base: position 1,873,027,735 of record CM062817.1, read on the forward strand.
TTGGTAATTGTTTGATTGTTTGTGGTTGCAGGAATTGATGTGAAGGAGGAGCTCATCCGGATCGCAAGGACGGACTTCAACAATAGCGTTTTGGAATAAGGTAAGCCTAAACACTTGTAGTTTTCATGTTGTAAAAGGTGTATTTAGAGAAAGATCACTCCATTTTGTCTTGTTTGTCATTAGAATGTCTTAGACTTCTAGGAAGGTCAGCCGTGTCCGCACCCTTGACCAATTCCGTGTGACAAATTGGCGACTCCACTGGGGAATCCATTAATGAGAGAGTCTTTTCCTTTATGTGAACTTTGCTTTGAGAAAATCATTTTTATTTTCTGGTTTTTGACTGTGAGAATTAGTATTTGGGTGGCTTAGCTTTAGATTTAGTTAGATTTGGTTTTTCTTCATTTTTCCAGAAGGACGCACCCTCTGAGCACTGCACAGTGCGTCTTTGGACGCGCTGTTGCCGTTTGCACAGAGCGGGCCCGCACCTGTGATAACGGGTGGCCTGCGTCTTCCTGTAAAATTTAAGAAAATTCCATTTTTGCTTTAAATTGCTTTTAGATTTTAATTTTCCTTAGTATTTTCTGCCCAGATCCTTTAGTACCCTGTCAAGAATTTTCACCTGAACTTGTTTTGTGAGCTTTGAGTGTTTTAGTGGTTTTCAACGAAGTTTAGACCTAGGGTTTGATTTTTGGATAGGTTTTGTAGTGACTTTGATAGTAGAAAGTTGTCCAACCTTAGATCTCTCTGGTTAGTCAACCTTCTTAGAAGTCGGGCCTGTCGTAAAGTCTCCTTGTGTGAGCAGCTTGCCATTTAAGTTGTTTTGGGTCAAATTTCGAATTACTTGTTTATAAAGTGTTGATTTCCATTTTACAAAAAGAACAAAAAGATTAGAGTTTTGTTTTGGCTAGTTTTTGGTTCTGCAATAAGCTAGTCCTTGATTTGATTGTGATCAAGTAAAACACCTTAGAATAATCATTGTTAGTTTTGGCCTCGTTAAGATTGCTTAGAATAAATTTGCCTTTAGTTTGCTTATGAGTGGATTTTCATAGATTTTAATAGTTGTTAAGATTGATTTTTGGTTATATTAGATTTATTTGCTTTATTAAAAGAAAAATACAAAAACATCTTCTTAAAAAGTCTTGTTTCAAGTAGCTTTTTGTTTTTGAAAGAAGAAAAGAGTTTTTTCGTGCATGTAAAGAGAGGTTATGTTTTTATGCTTGGAAAAGAAAAACGAATTGTTTCTTTGATTGTCTTCAATTAAGAAGTTGCTTTTATAAAGATTGCATTCTCTCAACTTTTTAGTTAAGCAATTCATCGAAAAAGTAAAGTAGTGGGTAAATCATCCTAGGTGCATTTTGTAGTGGTTTCGAGTCGAGTCAACACACCACTGGTTTCACTTCCATCACCTTTTGACTTAAGAAACAACCTTAAAAGTAACGCTTAAATTAAAATCAATCTAGTAATTTTATTTTTCTAGGGCTCTGAAGCACCAACATAGCTTAGGCTAGGGTCTTGGAGTAGGTGAGTACTTAACTCTCCAAGACTACAAAACCAAACAGATAGTCTATCTTGAGTAGAACAAATCCAATTGTTTCAGTTACATTCTGGGAAAGCTCCTCTTAAAGGAGAAGCACGAGCTCGTGTCCGAACCAGTGAGGGGATCATTCCTCCCTCGTTGGGAACGACGCCAGACAGTACGTATTACAAACGGTAAACCTCGGATTAACCATTGTCGAGGAGCCAGGGGTCACTTATCGGTAAACCTTGGATTGTTGTCAAGGAGCCGGTAAGGGGATTGAGCTTGTTACTCTGCCCTTGCGTGCTGTCGGAGTTTAGACTGTTCCCCCAGGTGTAATTGTTGTGATTGGTAACCTTAGTGGCCATAATATCTAGGATTCTACCCAAGGTGACGGTGGAGGGAAGGTCCCACTGTACCTGGAGCAGACGTCGGTTATACTCACTTGGATTTTCTGGGGGGTTCGCTTCACTTCGAGACGGTTAAAGTGGAGGAACTTGGTCCAGTCTATTCATTAAGCAGGTTGCCGGGGTAACTGTTCCACCCACCATTTCTGTACTGAATCCTGCGAGGTTGGGCCTAATCACCAACTAGCGCTTTTGGTCCGGAAGATACTGTTTGTGTGTGGTTTGACGCTCTAGATTATTTAGGCGTGTGCTTCAAATTTGTTTGGTTCTTTAGAAGACTTTAGGTGGTTTGATTTGAAATTTTTACTTTGTTTTCGTGTGTTGTAGTTAAAAATCTTTAATTGTGGCGGAATTACCGAGACGGTCCCGTCGAATTGCGGGCCAGTCTCCTGAAGTTGTTTCTGTGGCCGAATTGTTGAGAAGATCCCGTGAACTTAGGGGTTCACCTCCTCGAGACGACCCCAGTAATTTAGAAGGTTTAAAGGTCCTTGTAACTCCTCCTAGTGGCAGTAGAGTAGGTTCACCTGAAGAAGGAGAATCTTCCTTGGTAGTCCATCCAGATTACCAAAGTTTAGAAACAGGTTACAATCCCGAAGCTGTTACAGTTTCCGAGCTTGCTGGTAGTTTTTCATCTGCCAGTGAAACAGGCGAAGAACCTGAAATTTCCGAACCTGTTACTCCAACTCCTAGTGTTCCTGATTCACCAAGAATAGAAAGAATTATCACCGAAAATCTTCCTGTTGGATTAATTGCTATAGAAGAACTTGTTCCAGAGGAAGAAATAGGCGTTTCTGATTCTGAAGATCTAATTACCCTTGATCTAAGGGAGCGTGAATCCATCTTTTACAGTCCTCCTAGAAGTGAATCTTGGTACCTTGCATTAACCAATTTTTTAGACAACTCAGTAGGTTTTTCTACACCTCGTACTCCTTTTCCACCTAGAGGAATTCATTCTCCTGTAAATATGTCTGGTCAGTCATCTGTGTTTACACAAAGTCCTGAATCATTTTTACATGGCGGTCCTTCTGTTCCTACTGGGTATCAATCACTTTCTGGTACCTTTGCGGGAGCATCTCCTCAACCCATTGATCATGGGTTATTAGTTGGAAACAGTGGTAATGTACCATTGAGTATAGGTGACGTTTATATGATGTCAGGTTCAACTCCCATTAACCAACCTCAAGGTGGCCAATTACCGCCTGGGGGGCAACCTTCGTTAATGCCTGGGGGGCAACCTCAAGGTACTTCATTCGTGACTGGGGGGCAACCTCAAGGTCAGTACCCCTAAGGGCAATACATACCTCAAGGTCACCCCAGCCTCAATATGTACCCCAAAGTCAACCTCAGTATCAATATCAACCTCAAGGATGGCAACCTCAAGGATGGCAACCCCAAGGGTATCAACCCCAAGGGTATCAACCTCAAGGATACCAACCTCAAGGTCAAGGTCAACCCCAGTATTCGTATTTACCTCAAGGTTATCAACCTACGGGTCAATACCCTGGTCAAGGTTATCAACCACCTCAAGGGCAATCATATGGGACTGCACCTTACAGTTATCAACCCTATCCTCAATACGGCTATGGATCTCAGTATCCTCAACCTGTTACGAGTCAATACCCTGGAATGTTAACATGGGATCCGTCACAGGGTCAACAGATGTCGCAACCAAGTATACAGTCGGTACCTCAAGCAGGACAACCTGCAGTTCCTGGTCCACCCCAGCAACCGCAACCTGTCCAGTCAAGTGTTCAGACCCCTGTAACTTCTGTAGTTACTCAGCCGCCAATTGCACCTGGTACTCCACCTCACACGGCTGCAGCAACTACCGCTTCATCTACCATGCTTACTTCTGGAGTATCGGCAGCTCCGGTTTCTACTGTCCCTGTAACCACTCCTCAGACATCTGTACCGTTGTCTGGACCTACGGTTCAAACCACAGTCCAGATGCCTGCAGGCCAACCTGGTACAAGTACGGTTGTTACTACTCAACCTCAATTTGTTCAACCTCCGTACCAGGGACAGTATCAACCTGGGCAAGCTGCCCAACAACCGGTTTACCAGTATCAACCGTATCCTGGGTACACTTATCAACAACCTCAGCAACCCCAGTACGGTCCGGTTAATCCTGGTTTTCCAGGAGGATATAATATCCCAAATGCGACTCCTGTTCCTAGTTATCCTGGATATCCTCCTCCTGGGGCTGGTATTGTGACTCAGAGTTTTAGAGATCCTAACCGGCAGTTACCGTTTATTGCGACTTTAGATTTACCCGACTTGACGCGCCTAACGAACGATCCAATTCAATATCTTCAGTTCTGGCCGCCAATGCCAAATAAGTTGCCCAGCGATATACCCAAGTTCGAAGGTAAGTCTGGAGAGGATCCGTCTAATCACGTGATGACTTACCACCTCTGGTGTGCATCAAATTCCATCTCAGATGATTCCATCCGCTTACGTCTTTTCCAGCGTACACTCATTGGTCTCGCAGCCAAGTGGTACATTGAGTTACCACGGGCCTCTTTTTACAACTTTAGCCAGTTAGCTACCTCGTTCTTAACTCATTTTCAGTTACCAGTCAGATACGATAATGGTACAGAATTATTAACTTCGCTAAAACAATCGACATCCACGTACATTTCTGATCACATTCATGAGTGGAGACGTCGAAGAAGATTAGTGAAAGTTTTTATCCCGGACCAAATCTTAGCTGAATGGTTTGTCAAATCATTATTACCAAGAATTACTGAAGATGTAGCTAAGGCCGGAGTAGTTACTGAGGAGCAAGTCATTGCTCAGGCACAATACCTTGACTTAGTTTACACTCAGTCGGGTACGTTACACGAGAAAATTCCGGATCTTCCAAAGTCAAACCAAATCGCTGCTGCTCCTTCGGGATCTCATGCCGCTGATGGTATGATTGGTATCGTGACTACGAAGAGTAAGAAGAAGTCTTCCAAGGCTTCAATACTCCAATTATCACTTTGCCTGATTCTCCGACAGGAGAGTCTTCTCCTGAACTTACCGCCGACATTCACGCTGTAGAGTCATCTACGGCCAAACCAAAAAACGGTGGAAAGAAGAAAGGAAAGAAGAAGGCTAAAGCAGACAAGGCTCCAAAGGAGAAAACGGAAAAGTCGGAAACCAATGACGAAAAGCGCAAACCTCGATATCCTTGTCTCATTTGTGAAGAAGATCATTTTACGAGAGACTGCCCTCATCGGGCCGAGGTAGTGAAAATAGTCAAAGGTTCTCCCACTCCTGCTGTGTTAAAAAATCCATTTCCAGAGCAGGAGAATAAGATGATAGGTTCTTCTTCGAATGCCAGTGAAGAACCCATTTTGATGATGTCTCATGTCAGGATTGCGACTCGATCGCAAGATTATGGTAGTAAGGCTCCTGTTGATGGTAAGGAAGCAGAATCTTCTCACTCTAACCCATCAACCTCAGCTCCTGGTTCCGATCCACTACAGATCGAAAAACCTAACCCAGACTTAGTGATTAAGCCGCCCGCCAAGGGTGTACTTCGAAGGTCTGCTTTCAATCCACATGCGAGAGCAGCCCAGAATTACAACATTGTTGAAGACTTAGCTGTTTCACCTTCAGCAATGTCGGCACTCGAAGTGCTGCAATCATGTCCAGCGCAACGAAAATTGCTTTTGTCGGCTATCGGAGCTGTCGATGTTCAGGACCCGAACCTAATGATCTTTGATCTAGAAAATAGTACACCGCGTCTCCCCCATCAAATGGCTTTCCAAATTCCAGTGATAGTCAAAAACAGGCCTATTCATCGGACTGTGATTGATGAGGGAGCTTCTACGTGTATTATGTCGATTCAATGTTGGAGATCGCTTGGTTCTCCTTCGTTGAACCAATCCCCCACCATCCTTAAGGCCTTTGATGGCCGTGGGTTCCGTCCGTTTGGTATTCTACAAGAATTGCCTATAGGGGTCGAAGGTAAAACCGTTAGTCTGGATGTGGAAGTGGTTGATGCCCCTCTAGACTACAACCTTCTTTTGGGTCGAAGTTGGTCATATGCTATGACAGCGGTCGTTTCATCGGTCTTCAGAGTCATTAAGTTTCCACATAACGGTAAGATCGTGACTATTGATCAGCTGACATACTTTTCATCCGACCCAACCTCTTCAGAAACTATCCAGCATGTTGGTAAAACGACAATCCCTTATAGGGACATTGGTGTAGGTTTAGTTAAGGATTCCGGTTTACTGGGAACTTTTCCTCTCCCTCCACTCAATGCAGACCCTTCGTTTGCAACAATTCATATGATCACGTCAGAAAACATTATTTATGATGATCCTTGGTATGTTCCATCTGACTCTGAGCTAGACTCACTCGGTGATGTTATGCCTTTGAGTCCATATGAAATTGCTTATGAAGCTCTCATGTCTTTTACTGACTTTCATTCAACCGAAACCGACCAAATGAATGTGGTCAGTGAAGAGTCACTTTTCACCTCACCCTTAGAACGGATAACGTTTCCCGAAGAAGTGTCATCTGACGAACAACTTCGCGAAATCCTAAGTGTAGACGATCTACCATGGGAAGATCTCCATCACAGATCTTCGTTTTTACCTAAGGATGATGCATTTGAAAATGATTTTTCATCTATCTTTACCGCTGAATATGTCAAAGACGCTCAGGATCCAACGAAACATTCTGATTCAGAGCTGAATTTAGGGAATATTTCTCGTACTATTCCCATTGATATTTCAGTGAAGCCCGGAATCGAGGAGAACATTCATATAGGTGCCGCATGTACTGAAGAAGAAATCCAAACTTACAAGGCCCTATTCCAAGAATTCCGCGACGTGTTTGCCTGGTCTTACGAGGAAATGCCAGGAATCGATCCTGCCATTGTTGTTCATGAAATCAAAACCTACCCGGATGCTAAACCCATTCGGCAACGGTTGCGTCAGATTCACCCTCGAAAAGCGGCTGCGATTAAAGCAGAAGTCGAAAAGCTGTTGAAAGCAGGTTTCATTTATCCGATCCCGTTAACGGATTGGGTATCGAATATTGTTCCCGTCAATAAAAAACAAGGAACAATAAGAATCTGTATCGACTATAGGGATATCAATCGAGCTTGTCCAAAAGACAACTATCCTACGCCTTATATCGATCAAATTATTGATGATTGTGCCGGAAGTGAGATGTTTTCCTTCATGGATGGTTTCTCAGGCTATAATCAAATCAATATTCTACCTGCCGACCAACCAAAAACGGCATTCATTTGTCCATGGGGGACATTTGCTTATTGCAAATTACCTTTTGGGCTTAAGAATGCCGGGGCTACTTTTCAACGGGCGATGTCTTATGCATTTCATGACATCAAGCACATTGTGCAACCCTATCTCGATGATTTGCCTGCTCATTCTTTACATCGAGCTGATCACCTTGTCCACCTACGAGCAATCTTTATGAGGTGTAGGCATTATCGAATTCGGTTGAATCCCCACAAGTGTGTTTTCTGTATAGAAACAGGTCGATTGCTGGGATTTGTTGTTTCAAAAGCCGGCATTCGCGTCGATCCCTCGAAAGTCGAGGCTATCATCAAATTGCCTCCTCCTTCGAGTTTGCGCCAACTCCAAAGTTTGCAAGGGAAAGCGAACTTTTTACGCCGATTCATCCCAAACTACGCCGAGGTCACTAAAGGTTTTACACGGTTGTTGAAACAGAACGCACAATTCTTTTGGGACGAGATTGCCCAACAATCTTTTGATGCATTAAAACACGCGTTGACCCATGCACCGTTATTGCATCCTCCCAACTACAACCAGGACTACTTCTTATACCTCGCAGCTTCGCATTCCACCATTGGAATGGTGTTAGTTCAAGAAGATGAATTCAAAGCAGAGCATGTGATATATTATCTTAGTAGAACCTTAAATCCCACTGAGTTAAAATATTCGCATGTGGAGAAATTGGCCCTGGCAGCCGTTCAAGCTGTCCAGCGTTTTCGTCACTACATTCTTCTCCGCAAAACTACAGTTATTTCGGATTGCAACCCTATGATTTATATTTTGACAAAACAACTGCTAGGGGGCAAGTACTCTAAATGGATTGTTATCCTGCAAGAGTTCGACTTGGAGTTCGAGAAGTCCAAGTCTAAGAAATCTTTAGTTTTTGCGGAATTGATGTGTGATTTCCCGAGTGCTGACACAGAGACTGTGGCAGAGGAGTCCATTGCGGACGAATCTTTGTTTCTTATTAGCACTTTAGATCCGTGGTATGGGGATATAATCATCTATCTCCAAACCCAAACCTTTCGGCCTGAAGCTTCCAAGGAAGACCGTCGAAAAATTCGGTTTCGATCCCAGCAATACAGAATTATTGGAGATACACTTTATCGCCGGGGGGCAGACTTAGTTTTTCGACGTTGTTTAACTCACGAAGAGGCTGAGAGAGTTTTGAATGATTGTCACTCTGGAGCATGTGGCGGTCATATGTCTGGGTATGCCACAGCTCAGAAGGTGTTGCGCGCTGGCTATTTCTGGCCGTCTATGTTTAAAGATTGTATCCTTGCCGTCAGAAAATGCCACAACTGTCAAGTGTTTGATCGAAAGATGCGCGCTCCACCTGCTCCTCTCCACCCTATAATTGCCGCTGGTCCATTCGCCAAATGGGGTATTGACTTTATTACTTGTAACCCTCACTCGGCCGGGGGGCATGCGTATATCATCCTCGCGGTTGATTATTTTACTAAATGGGCCGAGGCGATGCCTACATTCGACGCAAGCGGCAAGACAGCTGCAGTTTTCGTATTCAATCATATCATAACTAGGTTTGGTGTCCCACAAGCAATCATTACTGACCATGGGAGCCATTTTCGAAACGTCATGATGACTGAGCTTACAAGCCAGCTTGGTTTGCGCCACGATAGCTCTACTCCTTATTATCCGCAAGCCAACGGTTTGGTTGAGTCAATCAACAAAGTTCTAGTCATCATGATTCGACGGATCATTGGTATCCATCGAACGAATTGGCATAACATGTTATTTTCGGCGCTATGGGCATATCGAACTTCAGTGAAAAATTCAACAGGTTTCACCCCTTTCCAGCTAGTTTATGGCTTAGAAGCTGTGTTACCTATTGAATGCGAAATCCCATCACTTCAAATGGCTGTCGAATTACTTCCAGCTACTTCCGAAGAGGAGAAACGGTTATTATACTTGGCTAAATTAGATGAGACTCGACGTGACGCTACTTTAGCTATCGAGACTCACGCGAAACGAATGAAAGCTCAGTACGATAAAAATGTAACCCCTCGAAGTTTTTCGGAAGGAGACCTAGTACTATTATATGATCAAGCTAACGATAAGCTAGGTGCCGGAAAATTCGTTCCCATGTGGCATGGGCCCTACATTGTAAAGCGAAAGCTAGCAAAAGGGGCTTATGAGTTAGTTGATTTTGATGGGGACTCTTTGGGTAAACCCAGAAATGGACTTTACCTAAAGAGGTATTATGCTTAAAATGATGGGTATGGAGAAATTTTTAGATAGGTTAGATTTCCTTTCTAGCTAGCAAGTGTGTTAGTTTAGTCAGTGTGCTTAGCTTAGCGAGTGTGGTTTTTCGTCATTATTCTGGCTTATCTTGGTTTTACTCTTGATATTGTAGATGTCGACGCCTCTCCAAACATACATTGGATTTGCTGATGGTGCTTGTCGTAGTACACGGAATATCTCTTCCGCAGCTTGGGTTATCTATTCGCCCTCTGACGAGTTAGTTTCTATGCATGGGGTAAGCCTCGGTCAAACAACGAATAACATTGCAGAATACAGTGCAGTGGTTGAATTATTATCCGAATCTATTTCATTTGGAATTCGACGTTTGATAGTGAGGTTAGATTCTGAACTTGTTGTATTACAGCTTAATAGAGTTTATGCCATTAGAAATCCTGTGTTATTAAGGTTGTTTTTGAGAGTGCGTCTCTTGGAACGTGAATTTGATTACATTGAATATCAACATATTCCAAGGTCTTTGAATACATTAGCAGATGCAATTGCTTCTCGAGTGTTGGACAGACATTTATAATAATCATGCAAGTAAATTTAAAAACATTTCATCATACATGTTAAACAAGATAAGCCGGTAATAGTGATATATATAGATAGAAGTGTGTCAAAAAATATATACATCGTCTTCGATCATAGGTTGAAAACACCTTATGATCGGCAAAATGATAGTACAAAAAGTCAAAAATGTCACATGTGACTACAAAAGTGACTAGTCAATCACTGGTGGTGCTCTCTGTACGACACCACTGCGCGGGCTACCTTACGCAAAAATCTCCTAAACGGTCCAGGGACCGCGACTACGAAGCGCTGAAGCCTGATAGGAATGTCATCCATAGTAGTCTCAGGTATATCTGCCGTGAGACGCTCTAGATCATGCTCCAACTCAGCTAGTACTTCTGCAGCCGCGTCCTGTGGGGCCGGTACCGGTGCAGCTGGATGTAGTCTATCATAAGGCCGGAGGTTGGCTGGACGCTGTGGACCAACATCTGCATTTTGAAAAGTTTTACTATTAGTTTTGAGACGATATATATAAAAAATACAAAAAATACATAATTAGAAAACTTGTGAAAATAAAAGTACCTCTGTCGTCCCATTGTTCTCCCTGTGGAAGAACCATGTCCGGATCACCTCTGAAATCCATTCCGGCATACGGAAAGTCCTGTATCACAAAAAGCTGGCCCTCTAACCAGTCAAAGTAACTATCTGAGAATCGAACCACTGCCGCACCCTCGTCAGGATGCCGGGCCATCACCGCAACCCATCGTATCAGCTTTGGCTCCCGAGGACCCAAGATATCAACAGTGAGTTGCTGAGGGATCAGCATTGGAACTCTCTCCAAGGCAAAGCTCACGACTATAGGCCCATATCCAAAAGTCTTTAGTCGTCCGTTCTTTGCCTTGGTCAGTTGGCTCTTCATATGAGCCGACACAGCTTCACACCAGTTGAAAATGGTGCCTTGGTAACAGTCAATTGCCATCCGCATTTGGGATCCGGAAGCAATGTGTAAAGCGGCCGCGCCGCAAATTCTGGTAACCGTGAACGCTATGACTTTGAGTTCCGGCAGAGTGATGTGTTTTATCTCTATGCCTTTTGAATGGTGAGCCCCACGTGTGCACCAATCCTCGCGGAGACTATCAAGGGATTGGCCACCCGGCCTAGTCCCCGCAAGATTGAGTTGCTCACCTCTGTTTGGCAAGCCAGTGAGAAAGTATACATCCGAGGGCTCTATCTCGAGCTGGTGCCCTCCTATGTAAAAGCATTGTTCTTGAACGTTCCATCGCTCAACCAGCCATTCCAAGAATCTTACCTGGCCCCTCATGCCCGGTATGGTCCAATATTTGTATAATCCGCATGCTCTTAGGGCATCCAGGGAAGGTTGATGATTTATTGCAGCTTCATCTTCCTCTACATGCTCTCTCTCTCTCCAGTCTAACATGATTAATGCCCTGCATATCAAAAAGCAATTAGAAATTGATTTGGGATTTTTGGTGGTTTTTTGAGAGAGTTGGGGTTTTGAAATGCGCGCTTCTCGGAAGACGCACCCCGGCTTTGTAGCACAGGGCGTCCGGACGCAGCTGGCCTGAAGGCGGGCTGCGTCCCCCGACCGTTTTCCCGTATGAGAAAAAGTCGGGGGACGCAGGTCACCCGAAGGGCACCTGCGTCCGCCGAGAGGCGCATTCCAAAACCAAAACCCCCCCAAAAAATGAAACTAAGACCTAAAAATTGATTCTAAACGGATAGAAATGCAGAGTAGGATGTGTAAAATACCTGGATGAAACGGCGTTCGATTCCGACGGTCAGATTTTCCGCAGCGACCACGGGAAGTTTCTTGTCAAAAGCTCCTTTTTCAACCTCAACAGTGAAACGGTAAAAATGACATGGTAAAAGGTCTTTTTATAGGTTTTTTGGATGAATTAGTTCATTTTTTACCATGAAAAGTTGTTTTTCGATGTATTTTTGCCTATTTTAAACAGGTATGAGTAATGTGTCGCTTTTGTGCAGGACAAAGGATTTCGAGGGAAATTGTAATTTTTCACAAACAAAATATCAGAGTCATCTTTTAAGCCCTTTTCTGACTCCTAAAACATGAAAAGATCGCCGAGTGTTTCTTTTTCACTCGTTAAAACGGAATTAAAAGACGGTCCCCTTTTAGCTCTTTTCTGACCGCAAAATCAGGAAAAGATTGCCGGGTTTTTGTCGTTTCAAACTCGATAAGGAAATAAAACGACGTGTCCTTGATCGCTTTTTACTTTTCAGGTCAACGACACTATTATGAAAGTACTCCTTGGTCGCAAGATCAAGCGGTTCCCCCAGGTATTATTTTATACTTTTTCGGGCTTGAGGGACACAAATATACGAAAAAGTTCAACGTGGAGTTTCCTTAAGTTTTTTCAGACTCTCTAAAATTGAAAAACGCCGAGTTTCTCCTATACTGGGCTCGTTAAACTTTTACAGTAAAGGACCTGTTCAATTACAAACAGGAACGAACCACTCCTTCCTAGGGTTCGAATTTAAACTAGGTTGGACTCGTCCGAAGGATGAGCTTATAATCAAGCATATGTTATCCTCCTCAAGCTTGTTAAAAATAAAGAGGTACTTGCCAGAAATGGTGGGGGAAAAGAGAGAAGAATGAACCTATTTGTCACCTTTTGTCTCAAAAGAAACTTTATTACCACTCTTGAACACGACACTTTTCATTCACCTGGGTTGGGAAATCTTTTACCTCACAGTTGACCAAACCACTTTGAAAGTCTTTAACCGGGTTCCGGGGATTAACTTTGAGTTATTCGTCACCAAGCCATCTGTTGTGTCGTTATGTGTTCAAGAGGTCTGCAAGCAAAACTTTCATCTGCAAAATACTTGTCATCCATTTGACCATCCCTGAGTCAGTCCTTACAGCAACATTTCTTCAACTTGAACAATGATTTCGTGTTGCGGGCTTGCCTGCAACGGGTCGCTTTCTATCGACATCGACACATTATCTAGAAAGATGACTTAGGAATCGACAGTACCTTGAAGTCTGCATGCATCAATGGCAGGTTTCTCGCCTTTGACGTCAGTTTACATCATTGACTTTCGATCAAAGGATTCCGTGAAGTGTTCGACATCAAAACATCTATTCACATTTCACGGGTTGTGCTTGGTACTTTGAGAACCATTGACATTACTGGTGGTCTCTCTCACGCTTGTTAACAGTTTACATCATCGACTGGTAATCAAGTGGTTTCTAACATGTTCGACATCGAATCATTTAATCACATGGCTAGAATCGTACCAATTCGGGAAGTAGAAGTGAAGACCCTGGATCTAGTTTCTACCATCCAGGCTGCGAGGAGTTTTGTATTCATTATCTATGTAGACTAATCATAAACAGATGGCTGCGTCCATACTGTGTCTACAAAAGTCTATAAAAATGATGTACTGCAAGATCATTCCTGTATCAGAATAGTTAGTCCATTAGTTAAAGTTTTGAATCTGAGTATGGGAATGCCTACCTCAGTGATGATATAATCTTATCCATGTATTTTGTGTTGAAAATTGCAGGTTCCAACCAGGCCATCCACAAGACAATCCTTGAAATGATAAAGCGCTTCACCCTTCCTAGAATTACAAAACCCTAATCTATTCCAGGCTTCGCACTTTAGGGGGCAATCTGTTACACTAAAAAATGTCACCTTGACTACTTACAGTTAGTATGGCTCAAATCAACAGTCATGCTACCCTCTTAGGCAAGTCTCATGCCTCTGTTATCCATCTCAAACTCAAAGAAGAGAGAAAGTCTTGTAAAAACTATGTTTATCTCTGGGGTCGCAGGTTCTCTCTAGCCTTACCTGCGGGGACGCTGACCATGTTCACAAAATCTGCGTCCATGGACGCTCTGTATGTTAAGGGACAGGTGCGTCCCTCTGTAAAAGGCAAAATGCGCGAGTTTTATCTTAAAAAAGTTACTTGTGGTTACTTCTAGAACATTCTAGAGGTCGGTTTGATGAAATGGATGCGCCTCCAGTTGGTTCATGTATCTCTATTAAGAGGGAACTTATCCCATCAATAAGGGAGCTATCCCACCCAAAGAGGGGGATGATCCCATTGATAGTGGACCTGAATAACCTCTTTACAGCACTATAAATAAAGACATTGAGCCAGAGGGAGGAGAGGTTGGAGCTATACATTTTCTTTGGGTAAATGCTGCAGGATTTAGGTCTTCCATTAGAATCTTTGTGAGGAGAGATTGTCTTTACTTGATTCTACTTGGAAGTGGGTGAGCTTTGTCAAAGTAGAGGAAAACCCTTGATGGACCCTGGGAGGAACTTGCACAACACCAAGGCCAGGTTGTAAGAGTTTCTTTGTTTCGTTATTAATACAAACTGGTTTATTTTTCTCAATAGCTTGTGTTAATGAGTTATTTCATGTGTTCCTTGGTCTGCATGTTGAATATATGTTTTATTATATGAAATGCAAGTGCTTGGTAATTGTTTGATTGTTTGTGGTTGCAGGAATTGACTTGAAGGAGGAGCTCATCCGGATCGCAAGGACGGACTTCAACAATAGCGTTTTGGAATAAGGTAAGCCTAAACACTTGTAGTTTTCATGTTGTAAAAGGTGTATTTAGAGAAAGATCACTCCATTTTGTCTTGTTTGTCATTAGAATGTCTTAGACTTCTAGGAAGGTCAGCCGTGTCCGCACCCTTGACCAATTCCGTGTGACACTTAGTCAGATTTTGCTCCGCCTTAGACTTGGCTTCCTCTTTGGAGATGAATTTGTAAATCAGGGCCGCTACTTCCAACCTGTCCAATATATCAAGAGACCTGAGCTCCTGAGTCTTCCTTTCAGTCAAGAACTAAATGTATTTTCTGACACATTGAGAGTTGTTGATACTTTTTTGTTTGTTGTTTTGAACAGTTGGGGAATATTCCTTGCAAGAGCTTCATTTTTTCTTGTATCATAACTAATTGTTCCTAGCATTGGTCAACCCCCTAGATGATCTTATCCCATACCTCTTGCCTTGATTTTGTGAGTGCCATATTTCCTTTTAGCTCGATCTTCAACTCCTTGATATCTTGGGCTGCACTATGTAAGTCTTGAGTGAGCTTATCGACGTTATAGTTTGTTGTTAGGAGTTTTATTTATTTCTGTGTCACCTGGGCCTTAGATGCATCTGACTCCCTCTCAACTCTCCCCAACTCATATTTAGAAATATTTAGTTCTGTCAACACCTTAATAAGGTGATCAGTGGGGTTTTGGGGATTGTCTTGAACCAACACAGTACAAACATGAGAGTCAACTCAGCTCTGTAACTCATCTAGTCTTCATTGTATGGCTTCAAATATTTCCCTACTTTCATTCAGTTCTCTAATCAACACCTCCTTCTCCTTCTCACTTTGTATTAGCTCAAGAGTTTGAACATGCTCACTTCCTGTTAGCTTCAGTTGTCTTCTCAAGGGTGAGATCTTTGTCTTGGTGTCCTTCATCACATCTACTACTGCTACTTCATCTGTAAGATCCAATCCCATCTTTACGATCAAATCTTTATAATAATCATTCTATTCGAAGTGAGCCCGAGACAAGGCCTTCTCAACTTTCACATTCTCGGCGAGCTTATCTATGTATTCTTGGGCCTGATCAATAGTCATTTGGTTCCTATTGATATCAATGTATAACATTTCCCCCACTTGCCTATGTAGATTGACCTTGTCCACCAGAGGGATATTCGTCAAGTCGAGATACACATCTAGGTCCTGAAACTTGGGGCCAGAAGGAAGGGTTTGGACAGACAGGTGTTTCAACATGATCGTCATCTCCTCCTTCTCTAGATATGTAGCAGCTAATAACCTAGTGTGTCTAGGGGTGACCTATGAAGTCATGTCTTTATTCATCTTTTATTTTTCCCTTATGCTCCTCACTTGTATGTTTATGACCTATGCCCAACCCGTTCCTGCTACATAAATACTTTCCTCTTATTCTAGAATAGCAACCTCAGCTGAGGATTTGGTGGATACATCTGGAGGTATTTCCAAATTGACCTAAAAGCCCAGGTTCTTAATCACCTACCTTTGGAGTTGGATGCATGGTTCTTCCTCTTCCTGCTCTTGTTCAAGCTCTTGTTCCTGTTCTAGTCCTTACCCTTGACTTTTAGATTTTTTATGAGCGGTCCTTCTTCCATGTCAGTTGTCCCTGAAGTGTGAGGAGTCCTCTTTTATGACTTGTCCGTGCTGACTGGGGATTCGGTCTCCGTGTCTGTATTCAGAGGCCAAGAATCAAATTTAGCTTTCCATTTGACCTCGGGCTTAGGATCATGCACATAGGATGAGGCTTTACTATTTTCCCTTCTCCGAGCAAGGAAAACTTGGGGATCGTAATGCCGGATTTGACCTTTCTAGAATTCCATGCCTTCGAGCATAGTTTCAATTGTTTTAAAGGATTTCCATGTATTTAACACCAAAGGGCCTATCGGCTATCCCATTTTAAAGATATAGCCTTTCTTAGCCCATACAAAGTGGAGCAGATCCACATCCAGGATTTACCACAAGGGCTTCACTGGGGGAGCAATACCATACGATGTGCATTCATACTAGGGGATATATATTGAGGGAAAAATGACATAATATATTAGGGGATATGTAGGGGTAAAGAGTTTTTATATTAACAGGTATAAAAAATGGAGCTCAAAGTTAATGACAAAATATAAAGGGGTATAAAAATTGTTAATGAAAAAATGGATACCTACAATATCTAGTGAAAGTAGGGGTTTTTTTAATTGGGAAGGTGTATTGGATTTGCATTGGTAGGGGGTTAAATAATGTGATTTTTAGAGGTATTTTCCAGTATGTAGTCAAATTAGGGGTATTGTTTAGTATGCCACGAACGCACGTGATATGTTAGAGGTTCATTGAGTGAAGTCCCTGTGGGATTTGCCTGATAAATTCAAGGGAAAACACTCTCATTGGTAGGAACACTGGAAAATGATAAGGGGGCAGCTTGCAACAATAAACCCAGATCTCTATGTAATCATCATAGAGGTACCAGTCTCCAATTGCAATTTTCTCATGAAGTTGGAGAAGATATTTTTCCTCAGGGAAGATTCTAGGGGGGGGGGAGATTTCATGAATGATTCCGTATGCAATTGACATGAAGGACGAGAGGAATTGAGAATAGCCTCCCAAGCCTAGCCTTTTCCTTACAAAAATGTTCTATTATAACACTGAATTTATTTCCTTGTCGAGGGTAAATGCATCTATGTGAAGGCATTGGAATTATTCAATGTGAGTATAAAGAAACAAATAAAATAACAGTGAATAGTAACAGAAGCAGACAGCTATTCTGAGGTAGATAAATTGAAAAATAGATGGAGTCCTCAAGGTACTCTGGTATGTTTAACTGGAATCTGGGTTGCTTCATCTTGTGCAGACAACTTAGAACCATCCTGCTTAATTATAGAGTGGTGTTCTTTCCTAAAATACCGATGATAACAGCTAGGATTGGTTGAACAGAGGGTTTAAATAGAGTTAGCGAGAGCTAAATGTCTAAGGCAAGGCTTTTGCCTCAAGAGTGAGAATTTTCTCTAGGAATGAATGCAATTCTCTTGCAAGGAGTGCAATGAAATATCTCTATAGGGTTGAGTCGGTGAAGGAGCACATGGAGGAAGATGTGAGGAAGTTGAGAGCTCTATGGACTAAAAGAGGGGTTATTTCCAGGATTACATTCCCTGAAGGGGAAAAAACGATTCCTCTTAACTTGGTAGGAATCTAGCAACCAAACTACAAACTCAGGGAGATGATGAACTAGGGGAGAAATCTGGTAGTATAACCCAGAAGCCACAACTCGGAATGGGTCTTCATTCTTCACATGGCTCGAGAATATTTCATAATGAAGGTTGGTGAGGGAAAAGGGGCAAACAAGGTCCAGGATACGAGCCTCAGTCTCGGTAAGAGGAATAGTACCATGGTTTTTAACCTCATGAGTGCTTGGGGTTGTAGGCGCTACATGTTTCTTCCCTTCGAGTAAAACAAAATGAGCAAACAAGGAAACTTGGTGGTTTCAAGTTACTAGGATCCTGTGGAATGAAAGCGACTTAGTAGGGTGCCCATGGTTTTTGGGAGGATGGACAAAAATCTCCTGTTCAGTTGTCCAGGTGGGATACTCTTTGACCGTGGTGAAGAGCAATCGTTGTCGGGTAATGATTTTTAGGGCTCTATTTTCTTTATGCAGTGTTAAGGATTTGTGCCTAGGTGGTAGGAGATGGAGGTGCGAGAGGATGACATGTGGAGGTGGAGGGTTGGTTGGGAAGGGAAAGGCATTAACTCAGTTCATTAGACCACCACTTTAACTTTACCTTTTACATTTTACCTTTTATGCATTGACGCGGACGCTGCAACCTTGCAGATACCCTAAATCTTTCAACTATGAATGTGAGGAATCCACATGGCAGGTGGTCCCTACTTGTTTCGGTGGGGCACATCATAGCATGGAGAAATATTATATCAAGGCCGGAATCACTTGGGGTCGTCGTTCAGGCGTTGAATTATTCAACACCAAGGCCTGTGGTGGTGTTAAACTGCTTGCGGTTATGCAGCCGGAACTGCGTTTGGACGCAACCACATGTGGGTTGCGGGGAGGGAAGAAGCTCGTACTTTAACTACCTTAAAATTTAGACACTCTTTCTCCCATATCATTAGTTTATGCCTTATTTCTTTACCTTAGGTCTATATAGTTGCTTTATCCTCCATTAAATGTGTAATTTTCACCCTTTGCAGGTTAGTGTGCTCCCTTTGAATCTGGCTTATGGCCTTTATGGTCGTGGCTTATTATATCGATCCTAAGAAGAAGCCTTGGTGATATCTATTGATAACACATCCCTTGGCAAGGCTTCCTCGCATCGAAAGATACAAAAACCAAGGCATATCCCTGCCTCAAACCATCATATTGGTCATAGAATGCTCATGGTAATAAATGGACACTATTGGGTACCAGTGTCGCACAATGGCCCTGTTCCTGAATACTTTACCAGCATACTGTTGCATTTTCCAATTCCTTTTGTTGTTGCAATTTCTTGCAGTCAATCTCAACCACCCAACTGGGCCTATTCATCCACTCCCATACCAAGCACATATTTTCCACTAGATTTAAAATAAATTGAAATAAATTCACATCATACCTCATTGGTAGCTTCTCAATAAGGTACACTTGCAATCTTGTTTACTTCCTGTCACCAAATCAACATGTATAAAAATATCACATCAGGCTAGCTCAAAACACAACCATCATAGATCAAAATCATGAATCACATGCAATCATCATAAACTAGAATCATAGATCCCATTTAATTAGAATACACTAGATTCATAAATCAGATGCGTAATAAAACTAAAGTAAAATTTTGATACTTATCCTTTAATCAATCCTTAGCTTCTACCTTGGTCTTTATTCCTTACGCACTCTAGATCAATTTCCACACCCGAAAAACACCCAGTGCCTTCTCCTCAACAATGTGCACATACACGTAGTGTGCATCACACACATTGTTGGAGAGGTAAATCCCCTCTACGGATAGAGGCGATCCCTACTAGCCCAGAACGGGTCTAACAACAATCGGTCAATGCTACTATGCAAGTTCCTAATTGCAAATAAAAGATAGGCAATGAACACCTACTTGGATTCCAACGCTATTGTTTGATGAAGAGATTTCGTTCTCGCTCGTTCGCTTTGGCCGGTCACGATCTTCCACGATCCCCATAGATAGATACCTGCACACACGAAGAGAAACACAAACACAAGCGTGAAATCTAATAAATGCAATTATACATCAGCCAGAAAGGATGTAATTCACATTAACCATTACAAAGACAAATGAGAATGGAACCATAATAGTAGTCATCTATTATTAATCAATAAGAGAGAAAGGTACAACCAAAGTTCTGACGTTGAGTCCTTCTCAAGAGGGTTCAACCAACAAGTCTCTTAAGCATTCACCCTTGGAGGTAGATCTCCCAAGACAAAAACTCTCTCACACAAGTTCACACAAGAAAGCAACACTTCACAACCTTCCTCAAGCTCTCTAGCAAATACACACTTGTCACACCAACTACCTACTAGCAGCAACAGTCTAAGCACTATCAATTCCACACTATCCAAAAACCCATGCTCATGGCCATGGTAAAGGCTTAAATAGGAGAAGGAGTCTCCATGAATGGTGGAAGGATGAGCTTATCTCCAAGGAAGGTGGCTCAAATGACGAACAGACATGCCATAGAAGGGAGGGCGACATTCACAAGGCCAACAACCAGGTCTGGAGTCATCTGGAAGGCTGGCTGTTAGAACAAACTCGCCCAAACTGGATCAGCGCGGGTGTATAACTACATTGGAGCGCTGACATCGCATGTGAATAACGGATAAGGTCGTGTTAGCGCGACTCAATACAAACATAGGATGTGCTGGCTCATGAAATTCGACCAGCGTAGAAAACCCGTGTGCTTCCGCGCTGGCAGCGCATTCGTTGCACTATGAGGCGCCAGTCAGCGCGATTATTTTAATAACAGTCGCAATGATGGAATAAACTTTGGCAAAGTGGGTCATTTGGCCAGATTAGAGAGCATGAGCATGATTAATTGGAATTCATGACACAGTAGGGAGACTGACAGAGAGACAATGACAAATTACTGTGTAACACACATACAACCACACACGGCATAAAAAATCATCCAATACATGCACCTACACCTGGCATACAACACATACACCTACACTTAGTGTACAAAAAAACGCATACATACACCTACACCCGGTGTATGACACAACGCAATACATACATACACCTACATCCAGTATACGACACAACACATACATTCTCCTACATCCGGTGTACAACACAATACACATATGTACACAAACTACAACACAACGAATACACATTTCATGATACCATGACCACGCAATGCACATACATAGTACCTCATGTATACAACACAACATGTATGACTTGCAAATAATACCACATGTACACTAGTACCATATGTACAACATGTACACAGTACAACTTGTACACAACACACCCTGCACAAAGTGTGCACATCATCACATGTACACAGCACCACCTGCACAACGTGTACACAATGCCACATGTACATCGTACCACCTACACAACGTGTACACAATGCCAGGGGTACACAACATCGCATACACAACATGTACACGAAACCACATGTACACATCACTATATGCACGACATGTTTACATCACCGCTTACACATAGCACCACATGTACAACATGCTCACAACACCACTTGTACAATCATGCACACTACACCATATGTATATAGCACCACATGTATAATATGTACACAACACCATATATACATAGTACTATGTTGATCAGGAAAAATGACCCTTTCTACATTCTAAGGGGACCACTCGGTCGAGAACATAAATTAACTCCTTTTCCATTGAAATGGTGGTTCTAACTGTTTCAATTGGGCCCAGTTATCCTCTCTCTATCTCTACTAGCTTAAAGTATGACTTTCACCTAGTAATAGAGAAGAGACTTTAGATTGGATCTTCGTGTTGATCAGGCAAGAAATTGATCCTTAAGCTAATTTTATGGCCTAGCCAAACCACTCTAAAGATTGCCCCTATATGAGGGGACTTCTAGGATGCAGAAAGTAGAACTAAACACAAAGTATAATCAAGGATCCATTTAATCCTAGACCTATCTCGATTGAAGGAAGGATTAGTCCTTCTCTCAATCAAGAGAAAGATAAAAGGATAGGAAAAGAAGCATGTAGTAATTGAAATAAAATGAAGGAACTAGACCAGGGAAATAGTTCACAAGATCTAATCCTTGTTAAAACAATTATGAACAACTAAATACCGAATAAGTAGTTACTAGACACTTAACTGTAAATAAATCCAACTCCTAATAAACATATGCATAAGAACGAGAAATTCATGTCATAATACTGAAGTAGTTCAAATAAAATTCCATGTAGAAAAGAAGGAAATCTATATCTTTAAACTGTTAGATAGCTAGCCAACCTAAAGAAATAAAAATTTGTTCTTATACAATTTTTAGTTTTCAATGATACATTTCCAATAATTATACAAGGTAGCTTGATCAAAATTTTAAATGAGCTAATAATTAACATTTCACAATAGTGCTAAAGCCAACTAAAATACTCATACAACAGGAATGCAATTGAAAGCTGAAGAATTCATTTCAATAATTGATGCAAACAGTAGTGCTATGCATACACTTACATAAATAAATTTTATTACAAAATTGAATCAAGTTACATGAACCCCAAAAGACTATAGTAGTGAAAATCCCCTACTTCCAGCAACTCGATCCCTGTCTGTAAAGAATGGATTTGACCCCACCACAGCAGTGTGAATGAGAATTAAAACTCCTCTACAAATGGGTTGAAAGCTCTAATATAATTCAGCCTCTTCCTCTGGATTTGAATCCCCTTCTCACAATCAAAGATGGGTATTTATACATAATGGAAATATTAACAGTCCCCCTCTATTTCTCAAAAAGTGAGTTAACTAAAAGAAAATGAAACAAAATGATTCCTTCAGTTGGGGTTCTGGCCAAATGTATATGGCCACAGTTGAGAAAAAATCCCAGTTTAGTTTTCTCTCTACTAAGTTTGTCCAAGTTGTTTCAAACTGATAGGAGGAATTTAACTGCTTCAACAACTTTTGTTTATTAAGAAATCCTTTTCCATCTAGATGGGTTTCTTTGGAAATATTGATTGGATCTATTCAATATCGTCATTCATGGAACCCTCTATACTACAACAGATAATAAAATCAGTTGCAAATAGAGGAAAAATGGCGAAAATAGGTCAAAACGCTATAATACTTATAAAACTTCATTTATGCCATGAGGCCCTTTTCAAATTAATTAAGTGGAATTTTATTTATAATGATAATAATGGTCAAATCAGGAGTGACACGTGGCAATATCTAAGTGGTATCGAAGGTAAGCCCATCAGAACTTTTTATAATGTTCACAAACAAAAAATGTTGATATGCCGATATTAGGAGGCTCCGACATGGAGCGGATGCGATATCTTTATAGACCAGAATTAATATCATATCAGGTCTGACATATCAGAGCCTGGCATATATCAGAAGTCGGAGGGGAAGGAACATTTGGATATCGGCGATGGATGTTTATCAAAGTATTGACAGAGTGTTATATTGGAGGTTGAAGGGGCATGGATATCGGAGTATCGGTAGAGTGATATATCGAAGGTTTTAACAATGTGACATGTAGCTACCTATATTAGTAGGTTTCATATTTCATGATTGGCAATGAAAAGGTCCAAATATCCTCTGCTTCGATGATGCAAAGATCACATATTTCCAAGAGAATACAATCTGTGCTTATAGCTTGATGTGGACTCAATTTTGATGGATGGTCCAACAGCCTAATCTGGATCATGCCATGTTTTAAATTTCCAGTTGTAGAATAGAGAAGGAAGTCTGTCCAAACTGTTTAATCTTGGCAGACAAGTAGCTTAGGTAGAGAAGTAAGGCTCCCAACTGCTTAATCTGGGACCTTGGAAGAAATAAGGGTAGCAGTAGATAGAAAATCAAAAGGAAAAAAGCCAGAGAAAAGAAAAGGCAAATAAGGGTCTGCAAGTCCAAGTGCACCCTCCAAGAAGAAACAAAAAATGCTAGGCAAATAGATGGGTAGGCAGATGGGGTTGCAGAAGTGTCATTCCTTATAATTGAAGGTATGCTAACCTATTTCACAAAAGCAGAATCAATGGATTGAGAAGTCCTTCTTCTCTATCAGGTTGCAGCAAAGAAAAGAAGCATGTCTAACTTCCCACTTATCCTCTTTCATTCATTAATAACATCCCATCATCAGTTGAGATTCATGAAAGAATTGGTGGTTTTATGGTGGTTCTTAGTCCTTTAAAAGCCACATTTCTTGTCTAAAACTCTTTTCATTTTGATCTACTCCCTAAGCTAAGTTATTTTCAAATAAACTTAGTATTATCTCCCCTCATCCACTCCTTTCATCCATATTAACCCCTAACTTTATTATATAAACCCCCTATGTTACCCTTTCCCTAGTATTATAACACCATGGTGTATAAACCCCAAACATTGTATAAATATCCCTCCCCTTGGCATTATAGCTATATGTTCTCTGTCAGGGATCAAAATGACAGCTGGTCACTTTGATAAACCTAAGCCTTACTCCTCTTCCCCCTTCTGAATCCATTTGACCCATTAAACCTTAATTTGATAAGAAAACCTTATAAAAGACCCTTTTTTACCCATACCCGATTTAAATTGCAAAATAACATCAAAACCCACTTTTATTCGCTTATCCAAAGTATCCGCCGCATTATTTTTATTCCAAAAATACATTGGAAAACATTGCAAACCACCATATCCCAAAGGCTTTCCGCCAGGCGCAGACCCCAAAATATATATTATTTTAATCCTTCTTCGCCGTCATATCAACCGCACAACTCATCAACCCGTCAACCGTCCGATCGAGCGCTTTTGATCGGGCGGCCATTATACATATCGGGTTGGGCCCGACGTCCGAAATTTAGCACCCGAGAAACTGTCAGAGGGTGACGTCAGGCCTCTGCCACGCGTCGCCCTCACAATTTCTCAGGTTGCCCTCTGACAAAACCATCGCCGTATCATAGGCGGTCCGAGAAAACCATTACCGCCTTTTTGTTTACCACCAGTTTTTCCGGGCCTGCATCATCCCCACGTCAGAGCCACGCCACTGCCACCCCGCCGCCGCATCAGCTCCTTCGTCCACCCCGCGCTGATATGTCTGCCACTTCATCATATCCGTGGACCAATCACAGCCTGCCACCTCACCCGGTGACGTCGTGCTGACATCATCCGACTTCGACCCCACATGATGACGTCATCCCAAAAACGCGCCAATATGCCAAAAATCCATATATTGGCCAAAATTTCACGTTTTTTCCACTTTTTCCAAAAGAAACTGTTGTTATTTCTGCATGTTGTTTACGTTCAAACCAGCGCCAACCTGCCAAATTTATTCCGAAACCGTCGACGCCTCCATTGTACCTGCAGTTGCAACCTGTTATCGGCCATTCGCAAGGTATTTCTCAAGATAAATCCATGTACCTGGTTTTATCATATTTCTGCAAACAAACTGTTTAAGAAGGCCTAAAAACACTGATTTCACCATCAATTACCCAGTAACATGCACCTATTTCAAACTGGTGGAACAATAAACCTTCTGCAGAGCCCGCATTTGACAAATTGACCTGAACTCACAGCTAGTTCGCGCAGTCGTGAACTAGAAACCTCAACTGACTAAATTCACCATAGAAACACTCATGTCAGTCCTGCTACTATTTTAATTAGTTCTTTAAACATTATTTCAATTGATGTTTGCTCAATTTACCCTCTATTCCTTGAAATTCGCACTTCCATTGCATAGAAACTCCTCTGTGTTATTTTGCTCACTCGAACCAGTTCACATACAATTCAGAAGCCTCATTAGCCATGGAGACACCAATAGCCCTGAATGTTCAGCCTCTGAATGCCCCTCAAAGGGAAATAGAATGGAAAGCCCTGGGAGACTTGGATTATCAGATGTTAGACTGGTTCCCAATGGGTTCTAAGTTTAATATTCATATGCTCAATGAACTAAAAGCCCAACACCTTAATGGAGCTGATATTTTAGGGATTTGGGACTCAAATTTGCCCATTTACAACCTCCCTCAAGTCAATCCCCTTCCAGACTTGATCCATAAATGCCAGGAATGCTATGATCCTTGCCAGAGAGCTGTTCTCAGTCCTACAGGCTCAGTTTTGTTCTTTATCACCCCAAAAACCATAAGTGAGATGCTACATTTCCATACTGCAAGGCCATTGACCCCTCTTTCCATGTTGGATTTAATAAAGAAGGGGAGTAATTTGTCAAGTGCCCAGATTATCAAAATTAACCAGTTATTTGTACAGCCAAGCTCTGAAACTATAAGAACTCCTCCTATTGGATATCACTACCTGAATGACTTGGGCAGAATTCTAGTGGATTTGATCAGCTATGTCCTGGGGTTCAGAGGAATTGAGGATGTTGATGACACTATAATGGCAATGTTGTCCATATTTTCTCCTGGAAAGCCTCCAGCTGTACACTATGACTATGCCACATATATTGCAGAAAAGATCCATGAACAGCTAATGAATCTACCAAGGGAAAGGGTGTTCAGATTCACCTCATACATCTACCATCTATTCTTATTTTATCAACCAGACAGTTTCTCCGTTCCCCTCAAGAAACTAAATGCCCAGGGAGTTCCAAGGTCAGTTGTGTTTTGGACTTCAGTTTTCCATAATGTTTCTCAATCACCATACACATACTGTGAATTTATAGACATGTTCATTCACGCAGCTATGACATTGTTGTATGGTGTCCCTCCTCCAAGGTTAACCGATGACATGCAGAGAATTCTCCATCTCTCCAAATCCTACAGCATTGGTGATTGGTATTTTTACCAACACCACACAGTAATCAGAATATATGGCTGTGAATTGGACCCTTACAGGCTGCCAAGGTATGTCCCTATGAGACTTTTTGCCCTAGAATACTTCAGGCGGTTTGGAAGTGCAGACTGCTTCCATTTCCAAAGTAGGAATAAGAAGGTGTAGCTGAAGGTAAGGAACTAGCTAGGCCCTTTTCTATACAATAAAAGAGAGGAAGGATGGAAAGAGGCAGATATGATCTTAGAGGGTTTCAAATTGCAAACCAGTTTTAAATGGATACCTTATGACCGTAATCATTTTATCTCCCTCAGAAGGATAAGATACAAATTGGGTAACTATTCACATGTTAGGCTGCCTCATATTGATAGGTATGCAAAAAGGTTTCCTTATCATATCAAAGGCAACTGGGAGCAGCTGCTTCTTCTTCAACAACACATCAGCAAGCTGCCATGGACACCCAACAAACATGCAGAAAAGGCAAAGAAAAGAAGGTGGAACAAGAGCAACCACCTCCCATGACTGAAGACCAAACTGATAAAGAGATGGAACAGCAAGAAGAAGTGCAGCAGTAGGTAGAGCAACAGCAACAACAGGAATCACAGCAAAGAGAAGGGAAGCATGACAGAGAGCAGCCAACACAGCAAGAAGGGGCAGTTGAGGCCCCAATTCTCACTGAGCAGCAGGCTCAAAACATAGTACCTCCTAGGCAAGAAGTTGTTAATGAAGCCTCAATCCTCCAAACTCCACAAAAGGAGGATGTAAGCAGAAAAAGGGACAGAGAGACCCCCTTAACTACATCAATAAGCCATGGTGAGAAAAGGCACAGGATGAATCCCCTTTCAGAGGAAGAGATGCCTATAGGGCAATCTTTGGGTATGGGCCCGCCCAGCATGGAGGCATCTACAAGTTCCTTCCAACAGGAACAAGAGAGGACAGTGGGAGGAGAAGTCGGCTCCTCTAGCCAGTAGAGAGAGGGTGAACTGAGCATTAAACAGCAGTTCATTGAAATAAAGAAAAGGAATGAGCCCTTAAAAATACAGCTGTATAACCATTTGTTGAAAATGGCTCCCACCAACCAGCAGCAACTAATGTCTGCATATGATGTCCAGGAGGGAAAAATGATCATGAGCCACTTCATGCCAACTACTTTGCAGCCACAGTCCCCTTCAGATTACTTAAGGACAAATCTTGAGGTCCTGGCCAAGGACATCCACCCAATGGACAAAATTGAATTGCATAAACAAACAGGTGAGATGGTCTATGCTTCCTTGGCAGACAAGACATTGGATAACTACAGGCTAGAAAATAGCCTTAATAATACAGCCTCTCAACTGGAGTTGGAGAGAGCATCCTCTCAATCAAAGGACAACAGAATAAGGTCCTTAGAAGATATAATTATTGAGATTGGGCATGATCCCAAGGATATCAAGAGCATACAAGAAATATTGAAATTGAGGGATGCAGATATGGCAGCTTTGAGGAGAAAGATCAAACTCCCAGCCACAATTCACCCTCAAACAGATGAAGTAGCTCAACAAAGGCATGATCAAGATGCCACAACTTTGCTGGTGTCTCTCTATAAGCAGCTTATCCAGACACAAGAAAAGCTGGGAGAATCAGAGGCTGCACAGGCAGCATTACAAGCAACTCTGAAACAAAGAGAAGAAGGTCGGACCTCCCAGCCTCCTCCTCAAATCATTAACCTTGAGGAAGCTGCTCCAACTACTATTCCTCCTCCTCAACAGACTGAACAAGCAGCACCATCTACTTCAGCACCACCAACAACAAAGCAGACCCCTAGCTTGGATATGCAAAAGCGAAGAAATGAGATTCAGGCACTGGAAGCTCAAATGACAGAACTGAATGAGACCAGGGAGAAATTGGCCAAAGTAAATGATAGATATGACAAATCCAAGTAGGCTGTGGCAGAAAAGGGCAGGGAGATAAAAGCCCTCAAAGACAGGATCAAAGAGCTAGAGAATGAGCTCAAATTAGATAAGGTTGTAGCTGAGCTTAAAACAGTACTGTGGGCTAATATTGGCCAGTCTATTACTGACCAATGGCAGTATATTGAGACAATCCATGAGCAGTTAGAGCTCATTCCAAAAGCACAGACTGAAATTCAGAGATCAAGGGCTGCTCTAAGCAATATGCCTGAAGTTGCCACCAGGATGATTAATGTGCTTAACAATAGAACAAGTACTCAGTTGGCTACCATGGGAATTTCAAACAGAACTGAGACCATTCAGTTAATCAAGAGGGTTCTTACACTGAGAAACTTGGTGTAGACATTAGAGAGAAGAACTCAAGACATGCAGACTGAGGTAAACAGGTTTATGGACAAATTTCAGGTATTACAAAACAGAGGGCTCCCTAGCTTACTGAACAGTGCAAGGAGACTGTTCACACATGAGCAGTATGCCAAGAGGGTCAATGCATTTGCCACAAGTCAGATCAATGAGAAGCTCAGCACCTCAGAGGAAACAGGGCCAGCCACAGGACAGACTCTCTACAACAGAGTAGAAAGTTTATTTTTTATAATGAATGAAATTAAACACCTATTTGAAGTGCCTCCCAATTTTTATAAATATACAGAGGCAGAGGAGACTATGGATGCAATTCTCAGGCATCAACTACCTACACAAGAATGGTGGACTAAGGCAATACAGATGATTTTATAAACAGGAAGCCATTCAATAAATTTTGTTCATGGAAAATGCAAATTGTCATACACAGGACAGTTTAAAAGAATTAGCATGCGTTAAAGATGAAAGCTGATCCAACTCAGCAGAACTTACGGCCAACAAAGCAAGGTGAGAAGCTACAGGTGTCCAGGCCGAGAAGCTACAGCAGAGTAGCTCCAAAGCGCATTTTTCAGCATTAATGCAGATCACTCCAACCGACTCGTTGGCTTCCAAAAGCCAAAATATCTTCTGACAGATAGAAAGATGCAATTATGTTGTATTAAAGGCAGCAATAACTTCTTATCTGCTGTTTTGTACAAAGTTGGTGAAATATTTATTTCTCAGATGACTCAATGCCTTAGATATTTTGTAATATTGTTTGTATATATTTTCCCCTCGCACAAGCTTGCAGGGGTTGTTGTTGATTTCTCTTGAAGAAGTTCTTATGCTGTAATCTTTTCAGACTTTAATAAACAAAGTGATGGAATTTCTCAAAGTTCTGAAGTGTTGAATGCGTTCTGGTGTTTGTTGAAAACTGCAGGATTCCTATGTACCTCACAATACAATAAGTTTTCTGTAACTCTCTTTGTTATGTATTTCAATCTTTTACAATCCATATATGTTTCTAATTTCTAAGTATTTAGCAACAAAGAAAAAGAATAGCCTTCAGGATTTATTCATGCAATACCCTGAGCTCAATCTATGTTGTTAATGAATGTTTTCTTCAGCTATAATCTTGATAAGTGTAATTCTTAATTGCTACACTATCAGAATATATCTTTCACAGTGACCTTTGTTTCAGGAATTCAAGTTTGCTCCTGAGCAACATGTTTCACTTTCACATCACCAGCTTAATGGAGAATTCTTAATTGCTTTCCGTTGGCTGACCATACATCACCACTTAAGTTTAAATTTTGTTTGTTGAGATACCCAATAGGCCCTGCAGTCTGAACATTCTCATTCCAGCATTTCAAACATTTCACAGCTCTAGACTCCATTGCCCAATGAAGTACAACTGTCTAAACATTACATCTTAGGCATTGAAAGACATCCTTCAACCAAAACATAAACAAAAACCTGAGCATAATAACTAGCCTAAAATACTATCAAAACATAGACAAATCATAAAGAGAGAGCCCTCTCTGATTACAGTTTGGCTAGAAACTGTAATCCAAAGATTGGTTAGTGGTTACCCCGGCCATATTCCCTTGCGAGTCATAGGGAACAACCTGGGTGTTAACATGACACACAAAAATCTCCAATATGTAAAAGATACAGGGTTGCTATAAGGAATAATGCACAGGTGGTTATGGTTAAAATACCCTCTCAGATCTTCCCAAGATCCAAGGCAAATTATTTAATATTAGACGCAACTGTCACAAAGAAACATACATACTCATATCAATCTATGATTGAAAAAATGAAGGGAGAAGGATTACCTCAAACCTTTGTGTAACCCTGCTGGAGAACTCAACTCCTAGATCACAACCTGCACATATACAAGACAAATTGTAATCCTACAACATATAAGCCTTGATAATTAAAACTTAAATATATGATAATATAATCTATCATGCATATAAGCTGCTTATTAATCACGGAATCGAATCAACATGTAAAGGAACACGATATCGACACCATCAAGTAGAAAACACATAAGTAGATCTATATTATTAGATAGAGGAAGAATGATTACAACCATCTTGGCTGGATCAAGCCTCCTCTAGTCCTTCATCTCTTCTCTCTCTCTCTCTCTCTCAAATTCTTGGTAGCATAACAATATTAAATCTCTTGAAAATTTTCAACAACCATTCAACCTCTTTCAAAATGACTAAGCCTCCAATATATAAATGGAGAGAGTCTCATCCTTGCCAATTCTTTCATGAGTTCCATTGAGGCAAAATATTGGATGTTGCCTCACTTTATTGCTCTTTCCCTTCCCATGAGACTCTGTTAGGAATAGAAATGTCCTTAGTTAGGCTAGAGGTAGATGTTTCCTGCTTTTCAAGCTGACATTTGAGTGAAAAGCGGAGTGTCAGTCAGTCAATTCGCGCTTTGACCTCCGGAATCTCATAAATATCTAGTAACTCTACCCTTTAGGCAAAACAAAGCATTAACCTACGCACTAATGCCTTTGGCTAAGAGATGGAAAGTGTTATAACTCTCCTTGTCTATTTCTGGGGTGCGTACCTTGGAAAATAGGTATGTGATTGAGATTGTTTCTTCAACCAATGTGTATTTCTCCTCTAAGATGATGAGTAGGTCATTTTCCTGTATAACAGATGACCCCTAAACTGTTAGGTCATAGACAAAGACGATGGCCGAAATACTTTATAGATATTGCAATAAAAGAGAGAGAGGATTGGAGCTTCGAGACTGTGGGAGACCTAAAATAAACCAAATATGTCAAAAAAATGTATAATATCATGTCCTGAGTCGAGAATTCCCATGATCAGTAGTTGTGTCAGAGTGATTTCCCAAAAATAGATATGACGATCATGTCCACCGATAAGCACAATGTGGAATTGTGTCATCATATGATCATCTTGACGAGTTGTCTCCAAAAACAATATATGCAGGTTGGGAGTGGAAACAAGGCTGAGTGATGTACGCCTATACCCAAGGTCTTATTCGTCACTTATCTGAACAAAAAATATTTGCACATGTGAATAAAGGAGTTGAAGTCGAACATGTGAGAAATCATGTGATTACGAGTAAACGATGAAAATTGTTAACAAATGCAAAGATGGCCACCAATAAGGATGATGGTCTCCAAGATACACAGTATAATCTAGCGAGTGCGAGAAGGATGTTGTTGTCAAACACTCATAGAATCATTCAACTGGGATCCACTGATGAAAACCCACAATCAAACACAAGGTAACTTGCGATTAAGGACTGCAAGTTCTAGGGTACTGATGTGTTTCTGGATCTGCTTCCTAGATAGAGGTTTGAAGTCGATAAGAAGAAATCTATCAAAAGGTGAGCAATGAGGTGTCTGACATTAGTGGACATGAAACAGGACAAGAATGATTGTTTTGGAGATAAATTTTGAGTAATGGGTCAAACAGAAGGAGGGAATTTTTGAAGTATATGAGGGATGGTCGATACAGGAAGCAGAGGATAAATAGGTCCCTTGAACAATAGAAGGCATGACACAAAGGTTTACCAGGAAGCTTAGACTTATGAACACCAAAGAGTGTTAGGATACAAAGATGTAGGAATATCATAGTATGAAGTCTAAACTCATGGGATGGTAAGGTTCAGTGAGAGGTTGACAAAAGAGGTTTGTTGAGGGAGTGCCATGTTAAAGGGGTATACTACTGCCCAAAAATATTTCTGAATACAGATATTGATTCACTGCGTTGTCCAATTTTTCCCCATCTGATTAATTTTAACGAGTCCATATGGGTAAACTCGATGGTCTTTTCATAATTAGAGAGTGTGAAAATATCTTTAAGAGAAAATCGGGGGGGGGGTTCCCTTTGTCATCGTTGATAACCAAGTGCGACAAAGGTTTAATAGTATAGCTCGCAAAGTTCCTTTTCCATAAGTTAGTCTACTGAGTCCAGAGAAAGTGATAAACCTATGCTCAATAGATGCATGCCTCATTTTGTTACGAGTACGAGGGGATGGAGGTAATCCTTCTCCCTTCACTTTTTCAATCATTATTGATATGAATATATGTATGTGTATTCATGATAGTTGTAGCTAATCTTAAACAATCTACCTTGGATCCCAAGAAGATCCGAGAGGGTATTTCAGCCACAAATACTCGTGCATTAATCCCTATAGCAGAAATGGAGACTCTGATGGGGAAATCAATGTGGAAAAGTGGAAGACCTCTCCTCCAACTCCTAGATCAGAACCTTCACATAGATAAGACAAATCATAATCCTACAACATATAAACCTTGATAATCAAAACATCAATAGATGATAATATAATCTAGCATGCATCTAAGCTACTTATTAATCATGGAATTTAATCAACATGTAAAGGAACATTATATTGACACCATCAAGTAATAAAACACAGAAACATATCTATATTATTAGATAGAAGAAGAATGATTACAACCATCTTGGCTGGATCAAGCCTCCTCTGTTCCTTCAGCTCTCTCTCTCTCTCTCTCTCTCTCTCTCTCTCTCTCTCTCTCTCTCTCTCTCTCTCTCTCTCTCTCTCTCTCTCTCTCTCTCTCTCTCAACTTCTTGGTAGCATAACAATACTAAATCTCTTGAAAAGTTTCAACAACCATTCGACCTCTTTCACAATGACCAAGCCTCCAATATATAGATTAAGAGAGGCTCATCCTTGCCAATTCTTTCATGAATTCCATTAAGGAAAAATATGGGATGTTGCCTCGCTTTATTGCTCTTTCTCTTCCCGTGAGACTCTATTCAAAATAGAAATGTCCTTAGTTAGGCCGGAGGTGGATGTTTCCTACTTTTCGAGCTGACATTTGAGTGAAAAGCGGAGTTTTAGTTAGTCAACTCATGCTTTGACCTCCAGGATCTCATAAATATCTAGTAATGCTACCCTTTAGGAAAAACAAAGCATTAACCTAGGGACTAACACCTTTGGCGGAGAGATTGAAAGCGTTATAACTCTCCTTATTTGTTTCTGGGGTGTGTTACCTTGGAAAATAGGTTTATGATTTATGTCTTATCTTCAACCAATGTGTCTTACTCCTCTTAGCTGATGAGGAGGTCATTTTTCTTTATAAAAAGGGCCCTGATATGTATTACAAAGGATTAAACTACAACCACTCATTATAAACCTTCAACTATGTTATATGAAAATTTTGTAATATGAAAGGCTTTACAAAAAGGAAAATTTTTAATAATAAGTGAATTATAATGGCTCAAAATCCAAAGCCACTTTGTTTTTTTAAATAATGAAACTATAGCCACTATATAATAAAAAACCTTGGTCTCGAGGACGATTTAAGGGATAAAAATAAAAACACTATTTACAAATATAAACAAATATTTTACAAATAATAGTAAAAATAAAGAATAAAACCTATAAAACAAAAAGGTAAAATACATTATATACATATCATTAGGCCAAGGCAGTGAAACAACTAGTTTTCTTTAAACAACTAGTTTTCTTCCTAATTCTCATTGACCAGGTCAACCCTTGCTTTTAATATTATTTTATTAAATTATTTTATTATTTAATTAATAAATTGCAACTATTTCCATAATAAATCATTATTTACTACATAACAGCTAGTTTCTAACTAAATAATTTTATTTCACCAACGACTAATTATGAATGGCGAACCCTGAATAGTGATTCATCCATGCTATTTATTCTCCCAGATCGATTGATTTCTCACCTTCTCCTGAGGATAAACCACATTAGTTGGTTCGAAACATCGACCCAATCATTTCAATGTGATTAATCCAGAAGACTGCTCTCCAAAAATATCTAATCGACAATTGGGCGCCATTCAAACCAAATGTCCAAATGAGATCAAACGAGTTATGATATGAAGATAAGAACAAATCGAACTCATTGAGTCCATCCAAATACTCCAAATCAAATAGTAATATGACCAAAAATTCAATCAAAGGGTCCCCATAATGAGAATTAAGTTAATAATGGGGGGGGGTTGTGTTTTTACCACAACACACTGCATAGACAACATGTACATAGCCCCCTATGTACACATCATTGCATATCCAACATGTGCACAACAACATATGCACACAACATCACATATCCATCATGTGCACAATACAATATCTACACAACACCACATATCCAACATGTACATAGCACCATCTAACCCGGGACTGCATATGCAATATTCACACAACACTATCTGTACCACCCTGTACATAACATTGTATAAACAACATGTACACATACTATTGTTGGCCGCTCTAATTGTTTTCACAATTCGAGCTCCACATAAATTGTCAACCCGAGAAGGTCTTTTTATTCCAAAGGTAATAGCGCACTGGATATGCTCAATTTCAAAAGCAGCTCAATGTTGTAGTAAAAGAAAGACACACATTCATCAATCTATCAATTTACACTCTACTTAATTAAAGCTGAAGTCAATTAGATTATAGCAGAAACGATTTCTCTGTTACAACAAAGGAAAATAAATCTATAAGGAAAGAAATCATTCAACCATAGCAGGAACAGGACCCTATTCCTTGGTGGGAACTTCAGCACCTGCTGCCTGGCACTAATCACACTGTAAAAGAAGTAGCCTCAAGAGGTCAAGACCCTATTCCCAGGAACAGGAACCTTCAGCACTTGTCCTCTTGTTTCTAATCACACTGCAGGTAAAAGAAAGCAATCAATGGAAGCAAGACCCTATCCCTTCGTACAGGGATCTTCAGCACATGCTCTCATCATCCACTCGTGTATTCAATACATGTAGCGCTAAGAAACAGAGTATCTCAAACCATGTAACTAGTGTTTCAGCAACAGAATTAAAGAAAATACAAATACATAAAAAAAAATAAACAACTACAGAAACAAAAGGGGTGGATCTTGTGAGGAAGGCGGGCCCTTTCCTTCTCACAAGATTCCCCAGGAGAAAGAATTAAACTGGAACGCTCAAAACAAGTCTTTATTCATCTGTCAAGAAACTGATACATTACAAAAAGGAGACTAGCTCCTGTCTCACACAATGCTGTTCTGTGAATTACAATTCGATCCCCCTCTAATGATGATGTCTCCTCTTTTTAAAGAGGAGACATCATTTACAATTTACACAAGAGCGAATATCTCGATTCTGTTCAAAACAAGACTATTATGTTCTTTCTTAAAAAGAGATACTGTTACAACCGAGACAACAGAAGTGCTATCTTCAAGATAATCCAGGTAACCGTATCTTCGGGCTGCTGCTATTATCCACAAAAAGTTCTTCCAGAATCGCAAATTACGCATAACGGGATTTGCGTGCTTGACGGCTGTTTCAGCAACTGAGTTAGCTGTTTCAGCATCGGGACCAGCTGTTTCAGCAACGGGACCAGCTGTTTCAGCAACGGAGTCGGCTGTTTCAGCAACGAAGTCAGCTGTTTCAGCAACGGCCGCTCGTTCCCAACAAGGCATATAACTTATCCGCGATCTTTGACTTGTGTTAGCAACAATGCACTTCAATAATTGATAAAATATAAGAGTATTATGGAATTAAATGTAAGACAGATTAACCATATAATAAAGAAGAGGTTTCTATATACCTTGGGATAAAGTGAATGAAAAAGACATTGAGGTTCATGGTTTTAAGAGTAAAGTGATGTCAAAATATATAGCAAAAATGGTACATAGTGGAGTCCTAACATCCCCCCCAACTAAAAATGTTGCATGTCCTTAGGCAACCTCTTCATCCGAATCAGAGTCTGAGTACTGGGACTGGCAATGCAAATTACTCAAGCAGTAGCTGGAGAAGGTGGCGTCTGTAGGAGCTCGGAATCCGCTGTTGGTCTGCAACTGTCGCCATGCCGAGGCTTCCTCTCTGTTAGTCAACTGATAATGACTTTGATATTTTTTTGAAGGCAGCCATAAGATTGGAAAACGGAAATGATACCCAATCCAGTTGACTCCACAATGTTGAATGCAATCAATATACTTAGGGACCCTGGATAATGCAGCTTGAAGATTGAGAGGGTTAAAAGGATGATAATCCTGTCTTTCCTTGCATGACTTCTGCCAAAATATATCATTGGCCTCCAATGCAGCAGGACCCTTCAATCTAATGTGCTCTTGACACTTAAAAAGGATTGAAGCCTGTAATTGCTCTATGTGCTCGTTCATTCCCGCCTTCTGCAAGAATTCATAATACTGTGCTATAAACATGGCTGGGCTTATAGGTTCTGGTCTAATCCACAAGAGTTTATTCTCCTCATTATGACTGCTTGCATTGAACGCAGTCTGCCAAGTGAGCTGATTAGACATTAATGAAGCAAATTCCCTAATTTGTATATCACCTGCAATTGGAATAAGATTAACTCTCCTTTCTTCAGGAATGGCCTCATTATGAAGGTAGAGTTCGCACATCAGATGCTGGTCACTTTCAGGGGCCTCCTTAAAGGTCTCAACAAATTTCTCTGAAGTCAGTAATTCATGTGGTCTGCCATGTGCTATTGATTTTATTTGAAAATAAACTAGTCGTTCAGTGAGAAAGAGAGAGTAATTTACAGAGGGTTTACGTGTAACCATCAACTTTCGCACCAATGAAAACATCAAGGCTATCCGTTCCTTAGACTGTCTGGCTTCCTTCTTATATTCCCTATGCTCTTGCAGTATTTGTTCCCAGCTATCCCAATTAGTATATACATAGCTCTGCCATTGCAACTTATGCTGTCGTAATACTATATCCTGTTCTTCAGCATGTTTCTTCTTCCATCTGTTCAGTTGTTCCAATGGGTCCCATGGCCGAGTCAGTGTCTGTTTAACAGAAGTAGTGGGTTGGGCCACTATTTCCTCTGTCTGTATGGCTACCTCGGAGGTAATGCGTTGGGGCATTGTTTCTTCTGTCGGGATAGCTGCATCAGTAGTAGTGTGATAGGGCAGTGTTTCCTCTGTCGGAATAACTGCATCAGTAGTAGTGTGCTGGGGCAGTGTTTCCTCTGTCGGAATAACTGCATCAGTAGTAGTGTGCTGGGGCAGTGTTTCTTCTGTCGGAATAGCTGCATCAGTCCACAAAGGATGAGATATATCTGGTTTGATTTCTTCTTCTTCTTGCATCATAGGGGGTCCTACTGGTTCTTGTGGAGCAGTAGGGCATTCCTCTTGTATTCCCTCTGTCATAATTGTTTCAGGGAGTGGAATTTCAACTACTTTATAGCCTGCATTCTGATAAATGGTGCCACACTCCTTGCACATATATTCCATACATGGCTCCCTGTTTTGCATTGAGGCTACATGTGCTAATGTATGGAGATTGAGTTCTTTTTCAAAAGCCTCTCGAGCCATGGCTAATTCAGCTCTGTAAGCTTCCAATTCAGACTTCAGGAACTCATTTTCCTGCAGTAGAGATGTCATAGTGTGTGGACCTTGTATGCTGATTGTTTCTGTTGGAATGTTTTGTCGATGCACAGTGGTAGCTGGTTGTTGCACCACAATGGGTGGTTCTTGTGTTTCATCCACCGTGCCTGGAATGGATTCTTGTTCTCTAGTGACTAGATCTGATACCACACTGGGTAGTCCTTGTGTTTCATCAGGAATAAATTCTTGTTCCTCAGTGACTAGATCTGATACCACAGTGGGTAGTCCTTGTGTTTCATCAGGAATGAATTCTTGTTTCTCAATGACTAGTTCTGATACCACAGTGGGTGGTTCTTGTGTTTCATCCACCGGGCCAGACATGGACTCTTGTGCCTCAGTAACTAGTTCTGGTACCACAGTGGGTGGTTCTTGTGTTTCATCCACTGGGTTAGGAATGGATTCCTGTGTCTCAGTCTCCGGTTCTGGTACCACAGTGGGTGGTTCTTGTGTTTCATCCACCGGGTTAGGAATGGATTCCTGTGTCTCAGTCTCCGGTTCTGGTATTTCAGTCACTGGGCATTTCTCACTATCGTCCTGCTTTGTAAATTCCTGTGCCTCAGTGACTGGTTCTTGTGGAGCAGTCACTGGGCATTTCCCACTATTATCCTACTTGGTGTATTCTTGTGCCTCAGTGACTGGTTCTTGTGTTTCAGTCACTGGGCAAGTGACTGGTTCTTGTGGAGCAGTCACTTCTTGACCCATAAACAATGTCAGATTATCCCGAGGCACTGGTTTTTGTGTGACAGTGTCTTCGGACGAGACCGGTTGGGAAGTTTGGGATGGGGATAACGGTTTTAATAGAATAGTGGCAGGGTTAGGGAAAATGGAAGTGGATTTTGTCTCAACAGTCTTTGTCCTCTTCCTTTTTGATAGGAAGGCAGTAAAATCGCTGCCTTTCCGTTTTTTCGAAAGGGAGGGCTTTTTCTTGGGGACAGGGTTTTCCGGAGGGGTAAGAATTTGGGATGTAGACCTTGTCCGTGGTCTGGAGCTTGTGACTGCTGGGGTTTTCCTCTTTTTCTTAACAGGTGAAGAAGGGGGTGTTAGAGAATCGTCACTAGGGACAGGAATAGTAGAGGGTGTTAGCTCTGCTAACCGAGGCGAGCTCGGGGTTGGGTTGACTGGGGAATGCGGGGTTTCCTCCTGTTGTTCTTCATGAGGAATCTCTGGAATGTCATGAGGATTTTCAGACGGTTGGGACGTTTGGTCCTACTGAGGAATTTCGGCCGGCTGGGGAATTTCGGGTGTTTGTAGAGGAATTTCTGCTAGCTGGGGAATTTCAGGTGGGGCTTGCAAAGGGACTTCGGGTAGTTGGGGAATTTCTGGTGGGGCTTGCAGAGGGACTTCAGGTGGGGCCTGCGGAGGTACTTCAGGTAGGGCCTGCAGAGGGGGATTTTGCTGAGCAAAACCCCTCTGTATTAGCAGCTGCATAAGCGGTGATGGGTAAGGGATGACATTGGAGATTTGGCTCGTTTACAATAATAAGACATGTTTTTAATACAACCAAGCAGATAATAAGGGATATTAATCAGTCGTCCATTCCTCAAGTGATTCAGCAAAACAAAGTCATGATTGTACACTACCTGGTAACGCCCCTCACATGTTAGGTAGTGTTTGACGAATTCTGCTACTGATGGCCATGGTTGAGGAAGTGAGTGCAGACTGACCCCGCGGCTTCTGGGTTCCACTTGCTCGTCCGGGCGCAGGAATTCTTGCTGCGCGTTAAGAACAACCTGCTTCCTGCTAAACCAGCGAATGCCCTCGGCTGGCAACCCTGATACCTGAACTATGTCATCCTCTGTCACTGAAATGCGAACCCCTCGGACCACTGAGAAATTGTCTTCAAGGTTTTGTCCAAACTCTAATACCTCTTCTGCGTTAAATTCTCCCAACCTTTCAAAATATACTGTCCACCCCGCTTGTTGGAAGATCTGATACACTTCAGGAAATAACTGAAGAAGACTTATGGAGCCGGGCTCATTTCTAATGGCCGTCCCTCCCATGGCTGAAGCTTTGAGTTTTCCGCAGAGGCACAATACAGTATTCTCAGACCCTGATCGGACTAGTTGTTGCAACAAAGGCTGCGTAGTCTAAATGATGGCAGAAATGGATATGATAGCAGACGGCAAGTTGGTTCATGCGAAATAATTATTCCATTTTCGGAATTCCCCCCCCTGCGTATGGTGTAATAATGATTGGACGTGTAGAGATATGCAATCATTATGAAATGAAATCCTCTCTTTAATATGATTTAACCGAATTACATTAAAACCTTATACCTTATACTTTACCTTTGATTTAATAATTCGAAGTGTCGGTTGCAATATCTTTAATGATCATAGAAGGGTCTGTGGAATTTTAGAACGAAGGTGTAATTGAATCTGGTATATGCCAAATAATTCTGAACAAAAGTATCGTGAAGAACCAGAAAGCTTCTATGAGAGCAAGGAGGGATACTGCTTTGATGATAACCAATTGCTGAGACTGTTGTTTAAGCAACTGAAGAATGAACGATACCTTGCTGAAACAGGTGTTTCAGCAATCGGGGGAAATCAGTAATGCATTGCTGAAACAGGTATTTCAGCAACGGGTGGAATCAATGATATGTTGCTGAAACAGGTGTTTCAGCAACGGAAAAAGCTGGTGTTACGTTGCTGAAACAGGTGTTTCAGCAACGGGAAAAATCAGAGAATTGGGATGACTGACTTAGGTCTGTGAATGGTAAGGGATTATTTCAGCAGTAAGGGGTGGGAAATACTGACTGAAGGAGGATATTTCAGGAATGGTGGGAGTGATAGAAATAATGTGGATATGGGGGGATATAGCTTTTAGGAAAGAGGGTAAAATGATGGGAAGAAGCTTCTTGATTTAAAGCTTCAGATCTTCTCATGATGAATC
The DNA here is from genome assembly GCA_031772625.1 of Pinus tabuliformis. NCBI lineage: Eukaryota > Viridiplantae > Streptophyta > Pinopsida > Pinales > Pinaceae > Pinus > Pinus tabuliformis. The sequence continues at coordinate 1,873,068,783 of CM062817.1, forward strand.
TGTCCTCCTTATTGCTTTTCCAAAATCTGCAAAAATTCAATTGTAATATGCCAATCCTTGACAGGGATTATTAGTGCTAAATCTAATCTAATACTAAAAATACAGTGCAGAAAATTAAGTGTTGTGAGGAGCAGAAGACTCCCCTAGAAAAAGATAATGAATATCAGTCATGAAAGAAGTCTTGAAATCCTCTTTAGAAACAGGGCGCTCATACAAACGGAGCCTATGGCCATTGACTAGTAGAGGTGTTTTAGCATCATCAATTGTTACAAGTCTTACCATTCCGTTTGGAAAGACATCATCTACTTCATATGGTCCAAGCCAACGTGTACGTAGCTTTCCCTGAAAATTTTCAAACCGAGAATCATACAACAAGGCCCAATTACCTTTTTGGAACTGCTTGTGTTTGATAATTTTGTCATGCCACTTCATCCTTTGTTGCTGAATCATGTTTGTTTGGTGAATGGCATCCAATCTCTTTTCATCCAACTCCAAAAGCTGCTGTAATCTAGCTGTCTGCACATCATTCAAATCAAGATTAACAGCTAAGGCAGTCTTTAAAGTTTTAATTTCAAATTCCACAGGAAAAATAGAATTTTTACCATAAACCAATTCATAGGGAGAAAAACCTGTAGTGTTTCTCCAAGAAGTCCTGTAAGCCCATAATGCCTCAGGGAGCCTTTGGGACCAATCCTTTCGGTTGTCCTTCACTGTTTTAGTTAAAATGGCCTCTAAAACTTTGTTTGTGCTTTCCACCTGCCCATTGGCCTGGGGGTGGTATGGTGTAGTCATTCTATGTTGAATATGATATTTGTGAAGGGTAGATTTAAAACCATGAGAATTGAATGGAGGTCCTCCATCAGTAACTAGCTCTCTGGGAATTCCAAATCTAGTGAAAATGTCTTCAAACAAGAAGGCCAGAACAACCTCTTCATTGGCTCTAATAAGTGCTTTGGCCTCCACCCACTTAGTCATATAGTCTGTGCAGACTAATATATAGGTTCTTTGATTGGATGGAGGGTTAATGGGTCCTATGAAGTCCAAGGCCCATCTTTCAAATGGTTCAGAAACTACCTGGGGGTTTAATGGCATTTGGTCTCTATGATTGGGTTGAACCATTCTCTGGCAACTGTCACAAGCCCTTACATATTTCTTTTCATCCTTAAATAATGAGGGCCAATAGTAACCCATCCTCAGAATTTTATGCGCTGTTCTTTTATCAGCAAAATGGCCTCCACAAGGGCCATCATGACAAGCTTTCAATATGTCATACACTTCATCTTCTCTAATGCATCTTCGGATCTCCTGATCAAGCCTAGTATAGAAGAGACATCCGCTTATCCAGCTGTACCTGGCACTTTGTTGAACAATTCTTCTCTTTTCTCTATATGACAGGTGTGCTGGTAGTTTTCCTGCAACCAAGTAATTAGCAATATCTGCATACCATGGAGAATGAGCAGAAACTGCAAACAAATATTCGTCAGGAAAACTATCATCTACTGGAATATCATTGTCAGTTTTTAACCGTGAAAGAAAATCAGCCACCACATTTTCCTTACCAGGCCGATCTACAATTGTAATATCAAATTCCTGTAATAGTAATAGCCATCTGGTAACTCTAGCATTTGTGACAGATTTGTTCATTAAGTATTTAATAGTTGAATGATCAGTGTGCACAAACGTAGGATAACCAGTAATATAGTGTCTGAATTTATTAATGGCATAGATTACGGCAAGGAACTCTTTCTCGGTAACTGTATAGTTAAGCTCAGCAGAGGTCATATTCTTACTGATAAAGTATATAGCATAAGGAAGATGATTTTCCTCTTGTCCCAAGACCGCTCCAATAGCAATGTCTGAAGCATCAGAAGATATGTGAAACGGAAGATTCCAGTCAGGCCCCCTCAAAATAGGAGCAGTAGACAGCTGATGCTTCAGTTCTTCAAAAGCTTTTTGACAAGAATTAGTCCACTTGAATTCAACATTTTTCATAAGCAATACAAACAATGGAGAAGCTATTTTAGAGAAATCTTTAATAAATCTCCTATAATAACCAACATGTCCTAGAAAACTTCTCACATCAGTTTGAGTTTTAGGAACAGAAAGATTCTGAATGACTAATATTTTAGATGGATCTACCTGAATACCTTGAGATGAAATAAAATGTCCAAGCACTATTCCCTCACTCATCATCATATGGCATTTTTCGGTACTTAAGGAGAGGTGAGCTTGAATGCATCTTTTAAGTACTTTCTCAAGGTTTTGTAATGCCTCTTCAAAAGACACACCATAGGGGGTAAAATCATCCATAAATATTTCCATACAATCATTCAGCATATCGGAAAAAATTCCTATAACAGCTCTTTGAAAGGTTGCTGGTGCATTGCATAATCCAAATGGGAGAACTCTATAGGCGAAAGTTCCCCAAGGGCTGCTGAAAGTGGTCTTGTCTTGATCCTGGGGTGCAATTTTTATCTGATTATACCCACTGAATCCATCTAGAAAAGAAAAGAATTTCTTCCCTGCAAGACTGTCCAACACCTGATCAATGAAAGGTAAGGGAAAGTGATCCTTTTGGGTAGCTTTGTTTAAAGCTCTATAGTCAACACATACCCTCCATTTCCCGTTTTTCTTAGGAACAATTACTAACGGGGAAACCCATTCACTGTCAGATATGGGGTATATAAATCCTGCGTTAAGCAATTTTTGAAGTTCTTCTTTAACAATTTCTCGTAAATTAGGATTCATTCGTCTTTGGGGTTGACAAACAGGTCGGCATCCTTCTTTAATGTAAATTCTATGAGTACATAATTCAGAAGAAATACCTTTCATGTCCGTGTAATCCCAGGCAAATGCCTCCTTATATTTGTGTAACAACTTCATTAGTTGCTGTGTTTCAACATCTGTTAAATCAGGATTTATGTTTAATGTCTTACCGGGTTCAATTTCAACTGCTATGCTCTTAGATGGGATCGTGGTTAAAGTTTGAGATGAATCTTCAGGTTCAATCTTTTCTTGTACATCAGTTTCAAAAATTGCAGTTAATTGATTGTGTGTTTCAGCAATAACAGAAGAAGGTTCACAAATAAAATTATTGATTATCTCATCCTCTGTATTGTCTTTAAGAGTTAAAGCTTGTCCTATAGTTAGAATCGGCTGAACAGCATTATCATCATAATCCATCCATATAGAATCTTCATTATTAACTACTTGCGTAGCGTGAGGATAAAGAGTTAATTGTTTTGTTTCATAACCATTAGAAATTGTCATTGAACCAGATCTACAACTAATAAATGCATCAGCTGTGGCCAACCATGGCCTTCCTAGAATTAAGGGATGTCCCCCCAGCTTTGTTTTAGTTTGCAATACAACAAAATCAACTGGATATTTCCAGGATTCAACTGAAATGAGCAGGTCTTCAACAACCCCTTCTGGCTTAATTGTGGAACGGTCAGCTAACTCTAAAATGGTGGGTGTATCTCTGATTGTGTTATTCAGTTGTAACAATTGTGAAGTTTCCAGAGTCATTATATTAATTTCTGCACCTAAGTCTACCAAAACTCGGGGAATCACTGCTTTACCAATCTGAACTGTGACAGTAGGATGGCCAGGATCACCATATTTTACAGGGGGGGCTTTTCCGGACATTAATGCAGACAAGTCTCCCATCACATGTACTGTAAGGGGATCCTTGGTTTTCCTACCAGGTTTCTTAACACAAATATCCCTTAATGTTTTGGCATAAATTGGTACATCTCTTAATGCTTGTAAAAGTGGAATTTTAATATACAAATTTTGCAATTCCCCCATAAAATTGAAAGCAGGTGTTTCAGCTGCTTTGGTTAAAACCAAACGCTCGGGGAATGGAGGGTCTGTTAATTCAACATTTTTATTAGGAGGTGGTTGAGCTTCTTTTTGTTTCTCAGTTTCATTTTTATCTGAATCAGTTATGTCATCTATGATAGGCTCTACTACTCTTCCAGATCTCAAGTGAATATCATTACATTGCATAGTAGGAAATATAGACTGATTCTGAATATCAATGACTTGCACAGCTTTATTATTGGGGTTAGGATTTGGTTGCGCAGGTAGTTGGGGTCTCATTTGGTTGTTTGGTGGGGCATTTGATGGCAGAGAGAGTGATTGTTGGAATTGAGGCATTTGATTTGGGTATGGGAGTGATTGACTATTCCAACTTGGGTTCCAAGGATTGAAAGGAGGTGGTTGCTGTGGAGGCCAAGGAGTCCACATTGAAGGGTCAACAAAGGGAGGGTTTTGCATTTGCATGGGTGGGAAATTCATTTGATTGAAAAGTGGATATTGCATTTGGTTGAAGGGGGGGTAGCTTGTTTGGCCAAAAGCAGAATAATTGTTCCAACGATTAAATGGCATACCAGAGTTCGTACCTTGCCCTTTAGGTTGCCATTGTCTTCTTTGAGTTAGCAGGTAGACTGCTTCAGCTTCTTCCTCCGTTGGCTGCATCGCTGCTTTTATTCCTGGTAGAGATGGACATTGTTCTGTCTCATGATCTTTCTCACAAAGGGTGCAAACTGGTACTTTATCTCTTGGACACTCCCTTAGTGGATGTTTGTCTCTACATTTCGGGCAATAGACAGCCAGAGTTGCTTCTGCTTCAGCCTGCTTCTTCTTAACCTGTAAAGTGTCAATCTGCGAAGCAAAAGAACTTAGCATTTCAGTTTTAAATTCTTCAAGTAAATTACCTATTTCTGCTCTTGTTGCTCCTCCATTGGCTGATTTCTGTACCCTTGAATAGGTGGAATCTCTTATTCTGTTTCTTGCAGCTCCCCTAGAACACCTTTTAGCAAGTTCACAAATCTCATCATATGATTCCTTAGATATATCTCCCTTAGCAAGCATATTTAACATATTTAAACAATCATCCCTTAAACCTCTAAGTAAGATTGTTTTACGAATTTCCTTACTTATATCTGGATGATCGGATCTCTGTATGTTGTATTGTAATCTTTCGATGTAGTCCTCCAGGCTTTCATCCGATTTTTGTGCCATATTAAATAATTCATCCTTCTTGTCTCTCGTCCGGCAGTAGTCTTGATATTTAAGCAGAAATTTTTGTTTCATTTGCTCCCATGTTGTGATTACCTGACTTCCAAGGCTCATGAACCATCTCAAGGCATTCCCTTTTAAGGTGGCTGGAAACAGTTTCAACTTTTGAGCATTAGTAACATAATCATAACTTCTGCATAAAATATCAAATTCAAAAAGAAATTCGTCAGGATCCTCAGTAGATAAACCATGAAAGTTAGGTAGGGCAGACAATGGGATATTTTTCATTGTTCCTGCAGGAAGATCACTGATGGGAAATCCCAAGGTAGAAAGGGAATTTTCGTCCCTTCTTTCTTCTTCAGGACCTGCACATCCTCCTCCAAAGAGGAATGCATCATTATTATCTTCCATTGTTGGCCCTCCTACTGCACTTTCTCGATCGTCAGAATCCTTTATTGGTTCTTCAATGTTTTCTACCGGTCGTCCAGCACTTTCTACTATTTCCTCAATATGTTCTACTGATCTGCTAATACTTCCTTCTGACTCTTCAGTGCTGACTACTGGTTCCTCTGTATTTTCAGGACCCACAACTTCCTCTGTTTTGTAATCTGACGGAGGGGAACGCTGAAATTTTGATTTCCGAGAACTTAACCTTTGTGATGATTCAGCCTTTGATACAATCTCGTCAATAAACGTTTTTCGTCCTCCCCAGCCTTTGCCACCTGTGCGATTATTTTTCTTCTGGTTTCCTCGTCCTCTCATGCAATCTGCACATTAAAAGAAAACAAGTGAATGCTTTTTGAAACCTATAATTACCTTCCCCGGCAACGGCGCCAAAATGTTGGCCGCTCTAATTGTTTTCACAATTCGAGCTCCACATAAATTGTCAACCCGAGAAGGTCTTTTTATTCCAAAGGTAATAGCGCACTGGATATGCTCAATTTCAAAAGCAGCTCAATGTTGTAGTAAAAGAAAGACACACATTCATCAATCTATCAATTTACACTCTACTTAATTAAAGCCGAAGTCAATTAAATTATAGCAGAAACGATTTCTCTGTTACAGCAAAGGAAAATAAATCTATAAGGAAAGAAATCATTCAACCATAGCAGGAACAGGACCCTATTCCTTGGTGGGAACTTCAGCACCTGCTGCCTGGCACTAATCACACTGTAAAAGAAGTAGCCTCAAGAGGTCAAGACCCTATTCCCAGGAACAGGAACCTTCAGCACTTGTCCTCTTGTTTCTAATCACACTGCAGGTAAAAGAAAGCAATCAATGGGAGCAAGACCCTATCCCTTCGTGCAGGGATCTTCAGCACATGCTCTCATCATCCACTCGTGCATTCAATACATGTAGCGCTAAGAAACAGAGTATCGCAAACCATGTAACTAGTGTTTCAGCAACAGAATTAAAGAAAATACAAATACATAAAAAAAATAAACAACTACAGAAACAAAAGGGGTGGATCTTGTGAGGAAGGCGGGCCCTTTCCTTCTCACAAGATTCCCCAGGAGAAAGAATTAAACTGGAACGCTCAAAACAAGTCTTTATTCATCTGTCAAGAAACGGATACATTACAAAAAGGAGACTAGCTCCTGTCTCACACAATGTTGTTCTGTGAATTACAATTCCGATCCCCCTCTAATGATGATGTCTCCTCTTTTTAAAGAGGAGACATCATTTACAATTTACACGAGAGCGAATATCTCGATTCTGTTCAAAACAAGACTATTCTGTTCTTTCTTAAAAAGAGATATTGTTACAACCGAGACAACAGAAGTGCTATCTTCAAGATAATCCAGGTAACCGTATCTTCGGGCTGCTGCTATTATCCACAAAAAGTTCTTCCAGAATCGCAAATTACGCATAACGGGATTTGCGTTCTTGACGGCTGTTTCAGCAACTGAGTTAGCTGTTTCAGCATCGGGACCAGCTGTTTCAGCAACGGGACCAGCTGTTTCAGCAACGGAGTTGGCTGTTTCAGCAACGAAGTCAGCTGTTTCAGCAACGGCCGCTCGTTCCCAACAAGGCATATAACTTATCTGCGATCTTTGACTTGTGTTAGCAACAATGCACTTCAATAATTGATAAAATATAAGAGTATTATGGAATTAAATGTAAGACAGATTAACCATATAATAAAGAAGAGGTTTCTATATACCTTGGGATAAAGTGAATGAAAAAGACATTGAGGTTCATGGTTTTAAGAGTAAAGTGATGTCAAAATATATAGCAAAAATGGTACATAGTGGAGTCCTAACAACTATATATACACAACACTGCATGCGCACAACATCACAGATGAAACTTGTACAATATATACAAGATATGCCCAACAGTAGTACCACACATCCAAAACCACATTTTCTCTACCAATAAACTTTCTTTAAGTGTCTCTCCGCCATCCATGCTTATCTCAGCATCCCAAAGACCACACTACTTTTATTTCGTTGATGTATCCCTCGGTATAGCCTGTCCATAACATAGAAACCATATAGTTACATAATATTAACTCATAACCACATGATACTGACCTCATGTATTTGTCATGACTACTCTTCCACTTGATTCCTCATAAACCAAGAACCTCGTCATGTCATTCACTTGCGTAAGCAATAATTCCTCCACAAGAATCATTCTTAACGACCCTTTCAGACAACAACATACATACATACATATATATACATATAAATATTAGCATTAATAATGATGATCCATGATGACCCTGTCATACATGACTGAAATACATACATACATGTATACACATATAGATATCAACATAATCATGGTCACAACATAATTACTATATATCATAAGGTCAAGGTTAAGAGAACTCCCTTTATGCATGCAACACATGTGCAACATCGAGAACAATAGTTCCAAACATAGCCAAGGCATATGACGCCTCAAATCCATTCACCTTATCTTTCTTGATTACCTTTCCCATGATTATCCTACCATCATCCATTTACACCAATCGACCCAACCAGACCAACTAGTTGTCATACTCTTCCCTTCAACTACCCCTATACACGCACAGAGCTTCATCTGCATCTTACCTTACCTTTCGTGTACCACACATCTCTCCCCAAGCTCCATTAACTTCCTCCTTCCCTAATCGATTCCCAAGACTCTCAAAACAATAAAGGGAAGACCGAGAAGCAAACAAGAAGAAAACCATGGAAAACCAACAACAACATGATACCACAATCAAAGTTGCATGGCCATGCACAAGACACAAACAAAACCAAAATCAAGCACAAAAAATCACGAACATACCAAAATAAAAATACTAACAACAGATGCCATGACTCAATTCCCATGGTTCCTAATGCTTCCAAGGGAATTCAACCTGAGCCTTCTTCAATATTTCATGGCAGTCTCTTTTTCCATGAAATCCCCTGCATCATACTTCTATAAACACACAACTATCAGTGCATAAATAAAAATAAAAATACACTAGTTACCTTAACTTGTTGTTCCAAGCATGCATCTGAACACATCCATGTCATCTCTCAAGGGACTACAATTTCTTTGACAGATCTAGCTATAACTAGAAACCAACTATTATACCTTCCAAATACATGTCCATGAATATAGCACATATCCACACAATTTCAGACAAAATCAAGGTTAATAATACTTCTTCTATACAAAGCACTCATTTGTTTGGAATTAGGGTTTCCAATCATAGCCAAAGGAATCCTTGCCCAATTCCTTTCTTTTACCCTTTTTGCCTTGTTGTAACTGAGTCTTACTATGTAATATCATATCACCCAATTGTTAGTTATATAAAACATCAGCTATCACATTGTCAAACTAATACCAATCATGTTTCCCTACAACTACTCACATATGTCAGTCTCACGTTCCAAAGATCAAGACATCATGTATATTAGTTTGAAATCAACCTTTACCAAGTCCAAAAACCATGTCACACTCAACAATCAACTCACATTCATCAGTCATAATACATAATGCTACAACTATCACCTACTTACACTCAAGTACATATCATTTGTCTCAATGCATATGTGTTAGTACAACCATCTTAAAACAAAATCATTTCTTCAGGTAATCTTACATACACATAGTCATATTATGCAATTCATCAAACATTCAACCAAATTGCAAACATGCCATGTTAAATAAATCAATTAGATGATATAATTAAACATTCAAACATCAAATAGGTGACATAATCAAACATTCAAGCACAAAGTAAACGACATATGCAATCTCATACCTTAATGTATCTCAGGGGAGGCTATCTTGTATGCACAATCAATCTAGATTAGCATGATATAACTTCAAAACATATCAATTCAACCATAAATAAGATCATTCTATCCATGATAGTAACTAACTAACATGTTCACATCATAAGCTCATAAACATTTTTCGTTCATGCATAACAATCACATATGTACGATCAGTCTAGATTAGTACAACACAATGTCACAATAATTCGACTCATACCTGAATGTCATAACCCTAACCATCTGCATAGGTTAATCCAATTTAGCATGATACATATAACATCAAGATATTAATGTTATAACCCTAATCATCAAGTTAACTAACATATAACAACAATAAGTTAACATATAACATGCTCATCAACAACATATAACATAGTCATCTAGTTAACTAACATAAAACAACAACAGCAATGCATAGAACCATAGGTTATTATCATTCATGAATATCTGAAACGTGTATATGACTACATTGATCAACTAGCATTTATCATACATGTAACCATAATAATAATAAAATGACAAACATTTATATAACCCTAATGGTTATTACAATCCATTAACTAACATATTTTCATGTCAAACATACAATACATGTATGTGTAGGTTTTAACCCTGTACAAAAATTCCCTGCATACGAATTCTAAAACACACAAAAAATAAACAATGCGAGTGCATAACACATAAAACACATATACACAGAGATTTTCCCGTGGATCCCAAAACCGGGACTACCAGCTTAATTTTTCATTATTTTCTTTTCAATGTTATAATACATATTTATACATGCCGAAGCATCCAATACCATGGACCAAAAACCATCGCGTCCAAAAACATGTGCGAAAATCATGCACAAAACCATAGGTGGGTCTTCCCATCCTAACATAGGGTCCAAAACCAAAAATTTTTGGGGCGCTGCCCATAAAGTGGGGTTACAGGTACACCTCAAACCCCCTACGACCCCCCTGCTACACAATCGATGCAACAAAAGGGGGCTCTGCCCCCCCTCTAACCCCTCGGTTAACTATGTGGGTTAGTCGTGGAAAGAATATAACACAACCCAACATTCTCCCACTTGTTGTTTTCTTTCCATAGGGTGCCACAAGAGAGCTTAGTCATTTTTCCAGCCCTGAAATGCCCATTGTCTCTCTACACCAAGAGAACTTCTTAGAGCTCAAAGATTTTTTCAATGCATCTGTAGTATTCTTCAAAGTGTCCACCTTTACCAGCAACACCTTTTTTTCTTCTATCATATCCCTCACAAAGTGATACTGAACATCAATGTGCTTTGTCTTTGAATGATATGCGGGGTTCTTTGCCAATAAAATTGCACTTTGGCTATCATAGTCTATCCTTATAGCTCCCTATACTAACCCCATACTTGAACACAATCTCTGCAACCAAACTGCTTCCTTGCTTGCATGAGTGGCTGCCATGTATTCTACCTATGTAGTTGATAGTGCCACTATAGATTGTTTCTTACTAATCCAATTGATTGCACCTCCAAATAGGTTAAACACATACCCACTTGTAGATCTTCTCTGATCCAGATCTCCAGCCCAGCCTGCATCAACAAGGCCACGAATATCCAAAACTCTGTCCAATCCTTGTCTTTCTTGGTAGCACAAACTATAATCACTAGTGCCACGAAAATACCTAAAAACCCGCTTCACTACTGTCCAATGCTCCTTCCTTGGTTTTGACATAAACCTGCTCAATACTCACACTACATGTGCAATGTTTGGTCTAGTACAGACCATTGCATACATCAGGCTACCGACTGCACTTGCATATGCAACACGAGACATGTCCTCTTCCTCTTCTTATGTCTTGGGACACTGTTCAGCAGATAACCTCACACCTACAGGAATAGGAACCTTCACCGGTTTACTATCCTACATATTAAACCTCTGCAATATTGTCTCGACATACTTCCTCTGGTTTAACCAGAGCTTCCTCTATGTCCGATCTCTTTTAATTTCCATGCCCAAAATATAGTTTGCAGCACCAAGATCTTTCATGTCGAATTTGGAGGACAAGTGGGTCTTCAAATCCTAGATAATTTCTTTATCATTTCCAACCAGCAACATATCATCCACATACAAGACCAAATAAATAACATGGTCACCAATTAATTTAAAATACACACAGTGATCTGCTTTGCTTCTGGTGAAGCCAAGTCCCCATATAAATGTATCAAATTTTTTATACCACATCCTTAGTGACTATTTTAACCCATACATAAACTTGTTTAACTTGCGCACCAGTTCTTTCTTACCCTTCACCGCAAAGCCTTCAGGTTGCTTCATGTAGATTTCCTCTTCTAGATCCCCATGAAGAAATGTTGTCTTCACATCCATCTATTCGACCTCAAAATCAAAAGCAGCAACAATAGATTAAAGTAATCTAATAGAAGTTACCTTGGCAACAGGAAACAAAATATCACCAAAATCAATTCTCGACACCTAGGAATAACATTTTGCTACTAACCAAGCTTTGTATTTCTCCACTTTTCCTTCTGCATTTGTCTTCTTTTTGAACACCCATTTGTTTCCAATGGGTTTCCTTCCAGCCGGCAACTCCACCAGATCCCAAGCCTCATTTTTGTGCAAAGATGCCATTTCATCAACCATGGCCTCTTTCCAGAGTTTTCCATCCTCTGAATCTACTGATTCCTTCATAGTTATGGGATCATCATCAGTAATAGCTAAAGCAAAATTTGAACAGAAATCAGATGGACTATACCTTTCTGGTTGCTTTCTTTCTCGAACTGATCTTCTCACACCCAGAGTTTGTGGCTCTTCATCTTCTGATTCCTCCTTTGCTTTAGAGTCTGATTCTTCCTCCTTTAGCTCAAACTCTATCTTCTCAAGTTCCTTTGGTTGTAATTCATGTTTAATAACATCTTTCACCTCTCTGAACACCACATCTCGGCTGTACACAACCTTCCTTGTTACTGGGTTCCAAAGCTTATAACCCTTTAAACCATCCTTATATCCAATAAAGATGCACTTTTCATATTTACTATCCAACTTGGTTTGTTTCTCCTTTGGAAATGTACATATGCATCACATCCAAATACCCTCAGATGTGAAAGAGAGGGTTTCTTACCAGTCCATACCTCTTGTGGAATCTTATCCTCCAACGCTGATGAAGGTGATCTGTTGACCAGGTAGCATGCTGTCTCCACCGCCCCTGCCCAGAATTCCTGTCCTAACCTGGCACCACTGAGCATGCTTCTTGGTCTTTCCATCAACATCTTGTTCATTCTTTCTACAACTCCATTTTTCTAAGGTGTATATGGAGTAGTATTTTTCCGTGCTATACCACACTTCTTATAGAATTCTTCAAAATCCTTACTGCAAAACTCTCCACCGTTATCTGTCCTTCGCACCTTTATCTTCTTCTCTATCTGGTTTTCCACAAGAGCCTTGAATTCTTTAAAACTGTCAAAGACTTTAGACTTCTTCTTAAGGAAATATATCCATGTATTCCTTGAGAAGTCATCTATAAATGATACATAGTACATAGACTTACCCAGTGATGGAACCTTCACAGGTCCAAACACATCACTATGCACGAGCTCTAATATATGTTTCGCCCTCTTACTACTAGAGGGGAAACTCACCCGATTCTGCTTCCCATATAAACAATTTTCACAGAAATCAAAATCCAGAGAGCTATTACTCATAAATTCTACCATACCTTTACCATGAAGTATTCAAAGGCCCTTCTCTCCAATATGTCCAAGCCTTGATGCCATAACATGGTCTTCTCTCCAGAGACCACTAGATTTTCTGCTCCACTTTTAGGAACCACAAAACTATTGCACCCATCAATAATAGTGCTACCTTGAAGCTTGTACAGAGTTCCAATTCGAACTCCCCGCATCAATACCAGTGCTCCCCGAACCATCTTGTAGGTATCCTTCTTGAACACTGTTTTTACACTTGCATCATCTAGCTTGCTTATAGAAATCAAATTTTTGGCCAATGCAGGAATATGCAGAACACCCGGAAGTGTTCTAACCCTTCCACCTTGCAAATTCAACTTTAATTTTCCACGACCAATGATTCTATGCTTCCTATCATCCCCTAAGAAGACATCACCACCATCGTATTTCTCATACTCGCAGAACTACTCTCTATGGGGACTGAAGTGAAAGGATGCACTTGAGCCAATCAACCATGCCTCATGATCTACATGTGTACTTGAAGAAGCCAAGTACACATCCCCACCTTCATCTGAGATGGTTTTCGCCTCTGCAGAAGGAGCATCATCAGATCCCTTTCCTTTATCAAGAGCTTTAGATTTACAGTCCCTTTTGTAGTGCCCTTCCTTTCTGCATTTCCAGCACACCACCTTTATAGGTTTTCCTAGAGATTTAGATCTCCCTCTAGATTTAGATCTCCCACTCGATGACTTATTTTTGTTTCTATGCTGGTACCATCCTCGTACAGACAAGGCATCACCATTCTGGCTCTCCATATTTTTTCGTCTCATCTCCTCCGTCAGCAAGGATGAGACTATTTCATCAAACTGCAAGGCAGTTTCATTGCTACCTATTGCAATAACCAGACTATCCCACGAATCTGGTAGAGAACACAACAAACTGATGCACTTATCTTCATCTAAAATTTTAATATCAACAAATGCTAACTAAATTACCATAGTATTAAATGTGTTCATATGCTCTGTCACCGATTCTCCATCTTTCATCCTCATCTTATATAGCTTTTTCCGCAGGAACAGTTTATTCACCAGAGACTTAGATTGGTACAAAGTCCCTAACTTGTTCCACAAAGCCTTCGTTGTAGCTTCCCCTATTACATTCAGCAATATTGAATCTGAGACACATAATCGTATTGTGCTCTTTGCCTTCCGATCCAACTTCTTCCATTCGTCATCGAACACTCCCGTTGGTTTAGTACCTGGATCTACCACGATCCACTGATCTTTATCCACCAACAGATCCTCCATCTTGAGTTTCCACAACTCAAAACTCTGACCATTAAATTTCTCGATCTCTATCTTTCCACTGCTCACCATCTTCTTTCACCACCAGAATCAATCTCGTAGATCTCCCACTGAACAGGGTCTACCATAGGCTTGTGTGAAACCCCTCAACAACAAAAGCGTTCCCCTGAAGCCAAAACTGCACTGATACCAAATGTAGGTTTTAACCCCGTACAAAAATTACCTGCATACGAATTCTAAAACACACAGAAAATAAACAACGCGAGAGCATAATGCATGAAACATATATACACAGAGATTTTCCCCTGGATCCCAAAACCAGGACTACTAGCTTGATTTTTTATTATTTTCTTTTCAATGTTATAATACATATTTATACATGCCGAAGCATCCAATACCATGGACCGAAAGCCATCACGTCCAATACCATAGGCCGAAAACCATCGCGTCCAAAAACATGTGCGAAAATCATGCACAAAACCATAGGTGGGTCAGCCCATCCTAACATAGGGTCCAAAACCAAAATTTTCGGGGGCGCTACCCCGAACCCCATAAAGTGGGGTTATGGGTACACCTCAAACCCCATGTGACCCCCCCTGCTACGCAATCGGTGCAACAAAAGGGGGCTTTGCCACCCTCTAACCCCTTAGTTAGCTACATGGGCTAGTCGTGGAAAGAATATAACACAACCCATGATCCGGATTTAAACAAGAACGCAACAAATTACAGAGATAACCATATACACAAAGATGCAGCGGAAATAATACTTCATTTCATTAATGGAAAATACTGAAATATGCTTACAAACAGAAATGGCAATAAACTAGCTAGGGCGATGGTAGCTTATCTCTGAGAAGAGATGTGATGGCTACATGCCTCTGAATTGTGTTACAATGAGGCTCGAAGGCCTATTTATTGTTGAGAAACAATGGACAACCCTTAACATTCCAAAACCTAACCCTAGGAGATGAAATGCCAAACTGTGGGCCCCGTTTGGGTAAATTGGTACATCAACTTCCCAGGGTCGTAAATTTGGCATACGATCTCCGTTTGACATGTACAATAGCTCGTTAGAAAGATCTATCCGAGCACTACCACTTTGAGAAGGGCAAAATCGGTCCATGGACCCATGTTGCCCCCAGATTTCCCAAAAAACGTCGTTTAGGGCCTCAAAACGGCTCCGGAAGTTCAGGACCCGAAAAACTGCTAAAAATAGTAAGTTGTGCTACAATTAAGGAAACTGAAAATGCTGAGAAAGACAATGGTGGGGGTCTAGGTGGACTTGGCAGGTGGCCACCAATATCCACCTGGATCATTCCTCCCCCCTTAGGAAGCAATGGTCCCCATTGCGTTGAGCTCCTCCATGAGATGAGGAAACTTCTGCTGAACTTGTTCCCTGGTGAGCCACTTGCCCTGCTGAAGGAGTTGGCCCGCTTTGACAACTCGATACAGTTGGATATTCTGTTGGCGAGTGTTCTTGATATGTGTGTCCATGATCCGATCAGTTGCAGCTTGTTCCATGCAATCTGGATTTAATTCTGTGGGTTTGAGTTGTTCTGCAATGTCGGATGTGTCTAGCAATGGTGGAAAGTATGGCCGAAGGCGGTCCACATTAAATACTGGGTGCAGGCCAAGGAATGGGGGAATGCTGAGCTCAAATTCATTGTCTCCCATAGCCTTAGTAATGGTGTAAGGACCATATCGGAGTGGTCTCAATTTCCGATAGGCTCCAGTAAGGCGTTCCTTTTGCAAATGCAACCAGACTTTGTCGCCCACCTGAAACTTGTGTGGCACCCGATGTTGATCATGTCGCTGCTTGTACTTGGCATTTGATTTCTCAAGAATTTCATGGACCTGTTGGCGAATATGTTGGATTCGCTCAATGAAGCTGGTGGCCTTATCTGTTTCGGACTGGACATGAGCTGAATTCATGTGAGTAGCTGCAAGTGGCATGGCCACATCAATGGGGCATAGTGGCTGGAATCCCAAACCCACCTGAAAAGGGCTATGGCCAGTGGAGCTATGAAGAGCTCGGTTGTAGCTATGCTGAACGTAGGGGAGGCTCTCGTCCCATGTGCATGGATGCTTTGAGTTATTCATGCGCAGAATGTGCACAATCATCCTATTGACAACCTCCGTCTGGCCATCAGTTTGAGGATGGAAGGCTGTGGACTTCGTGAGTTTGGTGTCCAACATTGACCAGAGACTGGACCAAAAGGTGCTGAGAAACCGACTGTCCCGATCTGAGATGATAGACTGTGGGATCCCAAAGTGCACCCACACTCGTTCAAAGAAGAGTTTAGCAGTGGCTTCTGCTGTGATATTCTTCTTGCAGGCCATCATAATGGCCATCTTTGAGAACCTGTCGACGACCACAAAAACACAGTCATTTCCATGCTTAGTGGAAGGAAGGCCTGACATGTAATCCATGGAGATGGATTCCCAAGGTCGACTAGGGGTAGGCAACGGGGTATAGAGGCCTTGCTTCTTAATGGTCGGTTTGGCAATGGCACAGGCAGTACATGATCGGATGTACTTCCCAACATCCTGTCGAAGATTCGGCCAATAGAAATAGTTTTGCAGTACTGCCACTGTTTTATCGACCCCGAAATGCCCAGCAGCCCGACTGTAGTGTGCTTCCCAAATCATCTTGGCACGCTCGCTTGAAGGAACACAGAGGTGACCGAGGTGGCATAATAGGGCATCCTGGAGGTGAAAATCTGCAACCTGCCGACCCTCCAAGAGTGTCTGGTATGTGTGGCCGAATTCTGGGTCGCTTTTGTATAGAAGTGGCCAATCAGAAGTCTCATGCCCGCAAGAGTTGAGCACGGTGGTTAGCGCCATGATCGGTGGTCGACTGAGGCAATCTGCAACATTATTGGTGCTGCCCTTTTTATACTTGATATTCAAGTGAAACTGTTGCAGGTATGTAGACCACTTCTGATGGCGATCATTCTGCAATTTCCCTTGGGTCTGTATGAACTGCAGAGGTCGGTGGTCTGTGCGGATGACCGTTTCCTTCCCCAAAATGTAATGCTTCCATTGTCGGCAGGCTGTACAATGGAATACATCTCTTTATCATAAGTGGGGTACTTCCGGACTGTGTCTGAAAGTGTTTCACTGTGATATGCCACTGCATGTCCATGTTGAGTAAAGACTGCCCCAATAGCATAGTCAGAGGCATCTGTCTCGACCTCAAATGGTTGTTGTAAATCTGGTAACGCGAGCACTGGTGCCGTGCAGAGGCGATCCTTCAACTCCCTGAATGACTTCTGTTGAGATTCAGACCAAAAGAATTTTGCTTTCGCCCCGCACTTGGTGACTTGACTCAAGGGCCAAGAAATATGAGAAAATCCCAACACAAACCTGCGGTAGAAGTTGGCAAGACCTAGAAAGCTGCGGAGCTCTGTTAGAGTGGTTGGAGAGGGCCAATCCCGAATGACTTGGACCTTGGCTGGATCGACATGCACCCCCTTTTCATCAATGATGTATCCCAGATACTGAACCTCGGTCATGCCAAAAGTGCATTTCTCCAAATTGGCACATAGCTTGTGTTGTCGCAGTGTTTGGAGAACCTGTCGGATGTGGTGGAGGTGCTCTTCCCAACTTTGGCTGAAGATCAGAATTTCATCCAAGTATACTACTACAAAGGAGATGAAACAATGGACAACCCTTAACATTCCAAAACCTAACCCTAGGAGATGAAACGCCAAACTGTGGGCCCCGTTTGGGTAAATTGGTACATCAACTTCCCGGGGTCGTAACTTTGGCATACGATCTCCGTTTCACGCGCACAATAGCTCGTTAGAAAGATCTATCCGAGCACTACCACTTTGGGAAGGGCAACATTAGTCCATGGACCCATGTTGCCCCCAGATTTCCCAAAAAACGTCATTTAGGGCCTCAAAACGGCTCCGGAAGTTCAGGACCCGAAAAACTGCTAAAAATAGTAAGTTGTGCTACAATTAAGGAAACTGAAAATGCTGAGAAAGACAATGGTGGGGGTCCAGGTGGACTTGGCAGGTGGCCACCAATATCCACCTGGATCAACCCAATAGTATGATGGTATTCTCTCACCCCAAAATCTAGTGTTGCAACTTCACTTTAATGGTTTACATCTCCTGCTCTATCTCAATCAACAAATTATAATCATAACATAAAAAATACATCATGATGAAATAACCACACCCAATGACCTCACAATGCATATCTAACCTATAGACACTCACATACATAACAAATTCATATACAACCCTACACTCATGACGACACATTCAACAACAACACCATCAACCTTCACATGGCGACATCACTACAACCATGATCAACACCATGAAAATGTAACAATCACATGGACTACAAACATAAGGAACACATATGAAATCGACATGAATGCATGACCAACCCACCACCCATCTAGTCTGAGGGGTGAACCATGCTTTGATACCACTATGTAACACCCTCCTCCCACATCTACCCATGTAACCGTCCAATCGAGGTAAACATGTGATGATAAGTTACTATGATATTATTTGACCTCCTAAGTCATGTTAAGGAAGTGGAACCAATGGAAACACACCATGTAGACCTTCCACAACAGCAATAAGACTCTTAGAAAACATCCCAACCTCAGGTAACCAATCCCTTAGTCCCACTAAGTTTTTAGACCAATTAACCCGCTAACACTCCCATGATATGGGCATGCCTGCATCCAAAAGGATTTGGACTCTCCCACAACATGGTATGCCAACCTTGAGGGACTATTTTTCTTAGTGTTGTGATAGCGTCACCAGGATTTGAGCCACTTTTTTAGGCCCAGAGCCCAAGTCACTGCCAAGAATTTTGTGATACCTTCAGAACATAAATATAACAATGGAATGATGATACAAATGCCATTACTTAAACAAGCCCTTGACTGGACCCCTACCAGCCATGACAAGCATTTCGTCAAACATATCATACATATGTAATCTACAGGTTTAAACAACATATCTGAGAATAGGGGTCTCATACTTATCTGAGAATTGCTAAGAAGCATTTATGCCTCAACACATGAGTTGTAGTTTCATCCATTAGGCCATAGATACATTGTTCATTCATATAAAGTAAAAAAATGATGGGAGCCATACATAGCCATTCTCATAATACATATTCATAACCAACATAATAACAATAGAAATACCAAGGAAATAATAGCCATATAATCCACATATAAACCAGTATAATACTCATGAGATAACAAGGAGAAATAACCTCATATTAATGATGCAAAATCCAACCCGATATGGGACTACCACATTCCACCCGACCATAGACATGGTTGAGCCAAATATCTCTTCAGCCAGTCACCCCTGTGCCATATTCCAAGCATGAATGTGGGATCACATAAAACAAATCAATCAAAACCATACAGAGCTTCCAGAGGTCAAACCACCTCAACTCATGAAACCGTGATTCCACCTCACAGTCAGAGATCACAAAACCATCATTAGATTGGTCTTTACCCAAGGCTTCTAGGGCTCCAGATCATTTGCTCCAACCCAACCTCCAGGACTAGTAACTCAACCCATGACTGTTGTCGGGCTCCGCAACATTTGTCCAACCAAGGCTCCAGGACTAGTAACTCAACCCACATATTTTGTGAGATTCCAAATTGTTTGTCCAACCAGGGATTCCAGGACTAATAATTCATCCCACCAAGGGCTTCCAGAGCATTTGTCCAACCAACGCTTCCAAGACTAGTAACTCAACCCAAGTTGTTACAAGGCTTCTAGACGTTTGTCTAACCAAGGCTCTAAGACTAATAACTCAACCCAAGTCGTTACAGGGCTTCGACAATGTTTTTCCAACCAAGGCTCTAGGAACTAATAACTCAACCCAAGATAAAGGAAACATGATAACCAACCATAAAAATAAAGACATGAACCCACAACACCATGGTTATCTAGGAAATGGAAAGGCTAGACAAATCCACTGACAATCCAAGTAATCCTCCATGCCAATGATAGATCATAACCACGAAACCACATGCATCTTCCATGCATGCCAAACTAGTGAGGAAAACATACATGCAACTTAGTACCTACAAGGAAAACTCATTGTAGTTATTGATCATGATGTCCTCTTATGCTTTCCTACTCTTCCTTTTCCTTCTTGCTCCAAAATTCCAAGTATTCCACACTCTACCAAGAGTGCTCAAAGAAAAATATAAGTGTCCAAGAGTATGAGAGAGAGAGAGAGCATAGAAGAGAGTTCCACCAAAACATGTCAACAGTTTGCTAACTAATCCTCAAAAGCCTTTTATCAATGAGGCCTCTATTTTCTTCATTTTCTATTATTTTCTTTCAATTTCCTCCTCACATGCAACATGTGACCTTTCACCTTCCTTTTCTCCTAATTTCCTTTATTTTCATAAATAGAATGTCAATTAATACCTCATGCCTTTCCAAAGCCTTTTTCATTGTCTTCTCTGGTTTCCTTAGCCATAATAACTTAAATGAACACCCACTAGGATGTTTTTTCCCACCATTCATCTTGGAAGATATGTCCCATGATCGTGTTCTTATATATTTTTACATGGATTTTTAACCAAGGTTGTTACAGAACACACCTTTGAATGATCAAATCAGGCCCAATTTTGTGTAGCTCTCCGTCTATCCAAGAATAAGGTGCATCGGATTTGATAACTTTCTGCTTTTCTTTAGCTGGTAACTGTGGGGGTATCTTTCTTGTAGCCAATTAATTAGCAATATCTGCAAACCAGGGAGTATTAGTAGATACTGCAAAAATATATTCAGAAGGAAAATTATCCTCTACAGGAACATCATCATTATTATTCTGCATTCTAGAAAGAAAATCAACAACTGTGTTTTCTTTTCCTGGTCTATCAAGGATAGTAATGCTGAATTCCTGCAATAATAACAACCATATTCTAATTTTACTATTAGTAATTAGTTTTTTCATTAGATACCTAATAGTATAATGGTCTGTATGAATGAAAGTTTCATAACCAGTGATATAATGACTAAACTTATTAATGGCATGCAGAACAATTAAAAACTCCTTTTCTCTTACAGTGTAATGTAACTCTGCAAGAGTCAAATTTTTCCTTATGTAATAAATTCCATAAGGAGTTAGATATTTATGTCCCAACACAAACCATAAAGTTGTATCTGAAGAATCATCTGAAATGTGAAAAGGAAGAGACCAATTAGGTCCTCTTAAAATTGGTGCTTCAGTGATTTTCTGCTTCAATGTCTCAAATGCTTTCTGGCAGTCAGAATTCCAAACAAATTCACAATATTTTGTGAGAAGTTTGAAAAGTGGAGGGGATATTTTTGTGAAATTTTCTATGAATATTCTATAATAACCAACGAAACCAAGAAAACTTCTAACATCTCTTTGAAAAACAGGAATTGAAATTTTAGAAATTACTTCTATCTTAGAGGTATCCACTTTAATTCCATCACTTGAAATATGGTGACCTAAAACAATTCCTTCATTAAACATCATAAAACAATTCTAATGACTTAATGAAAGATTTTCTGCTTTACATCTAATGAGAACTTTTTCTAATTTTTCAAGATATTTTTTGAAAGTATTTCCATAAACAGTAAATTCATCCATATAAACCTCCACACAATCATGAATTTGATCAGAAAAGGTACCCAGAACTGCTCTTTGAAATGTTGCAAGTGCATTACATAATTTGAAAGGGAGTACCCTGTAAACATATGCTCCCCATGGACATGTAAAGTTTATTTTATCTTGATCTTCTGGTGCCAATTTATTTGGTTATACCCATTGAAACCATTAAGAAATAAAAAAAAAAATTCTTCCTTGCTATGGTATCTAATACTTGATCTATAAAAGCTAGTGGAAAATGATCTTTTAAAGTAGATTTGTTCAATTCCCTATAATTAATGCACACTCTCCATTTTCTATTCTTCTTTGGAATAATCACCAAAAGTGACACCCATTGACTATCTAATATTGGATAAATAAAATTCACATTAAGTAACTTTTGTAATTCCTACTTAACAATTTCTCTCATATTAGGATTCATCCTTCTTTGAGGTTGTCTAACTATCTTGACATTTTCTTGAATATAAATATGATGCATAAAAGTTTTAGGATCAATTCCTTTCATATCAGTATATTCTTATGCAGAAGCAGAGGAATTTTTTTGTTTCATATTTATCAATTTTCTTTTGAAATTCTTCAAAGTTATTATTGATGTTTAATGTTTTTTTCTGGGAAGATTTGTACTAGATAATTCCCAAACTTTTCCATAGAATGAAAATCCATTTGATGGGATGATAGATATTCAATATTACATTGTTTTTTAAAAATCTAATCTTGTGCATAATATGAAGAGGAATCATTATTATTCGTTAAGTTTATTACTTGGCCTTCTTCATCTATTTGTGAAAGAGTAAATACTGGTTGAATATCATCAAAGTCTTCATTATCATCATCTATCTAGACTTCACTTTCTACTTTAGTTATTATTTTTGCAAGTGGATATAATGTGAATTTCTTAGTAAAGTTTCCATCAGAAATATACATATCACCAGATCTACAACTTATGAATGCATCAGTTGTAGCTAGCCAAGGTCTACCAAGGATCAATGGATGGCCTCCTAAATTATTCTTGGGAGTTAAAATCATAAAATCAATAAGATATTCCCAAGAATCTAAAGAGACAAATACACCTTCTGATATACCATTAGGCTTGATAACATATCTATATGTTAATTGTAATAATGTAGGGTTATATTAAATATTAGGAATCTTTAATTGATCCATAGTTTTTTTTCTCATGATATTTATGGTTTCTCATAAATCAATCAAGGTGTTTGGAATCTTGATACCATTGATGTAAATTTTTACAATAGGGCTACAGGGATCTAGATATTTTTGAATTATTGGTTTCCCCATCATAATATAAACAATGTTTCCTACCAATTGATCTTTTTTAACATCTTTTATTTCCCTTCCTAGTTTTCTAATGCATAGCTCCTTAATGGTTTTTGCAAATATTGGTATTTCCTTTATAGCTTTAAACAAAGGAATTTTGATGCAAATATTTTTTAGTTCATCTATCATGTCATATTCTGGTAAAACAATTTTCCTTTCTATTCCTTTATCAATTTTAAGCCTTTCAGGAAAAGGCGAGTCTGGAAATAGAAAAGTTGTTCTACTAGAGGAACAATAGGAGTTGGATTTATTTGGTCATCCTTCAAATGTATAGGAACATCTTCCTTTTGAGGAGTATTTTCTTGGTCAAGAAGTGTTTATTTTTCAAGTACCTCATTCTCTTTATATTTTTGGATGGAAATTGGTGGTGACTTCCTTTTCAAACCCTACCACATCTGAGTTGAACATCATTTAAACCTAATGGGGCTATCATAAAAGTTTGAAAATTTTTAACCTTCTATAATATAGACAACTTGTTGGTTTGTATTGTTTGGATCTCGGAGTGGTTGAGCAGGTAGTTGATTGGATTTTTTAGGAAATGGAGGGGATGGTAATGAAAGTTGTTGATTTGGTGGTTGGGATTGGACTTTAGGGGATTGGTTTTCTTGACGAGGATAATATTGAGGTGGAAAAGGGGAATAAGATTTTTGGAATTGAGGATTTTTGCCATAAGAATTTTACCAACCTTGTGCCTAAGATAGATTTTGGGGTTGAGGAGGCCAAGGTTGCCAACACATAGGTGCAGTACAATTATTTTTTGGTTGTGCATATGGTTTATATTGAGTATTAAAACCTTAAGTCATATTTGGTTGTTGATTTGCCATGGTGTTTTAGCAACAAAGCAAAGTGATTCTACTTGGCTTGTTCCAAGCTCATCCTAAAAGAAAACTTTAAGACCAAGTATTAAGGGGCATTCTTTTTATCTGATTTTCAGCACATATGACACATATTTTCATACTATCAAGAATATATTCTCTCAAATCATCTTTCTTCCTACACCTAGGACAAAAAATAGATAATGCATCATTTTCATATTTTTGCCTGTTTTGTATTTTGAGAGTGTCTAGTTGTTCACTGAGATTCCCAAGGATATATGTTTTAAAGATATCAATAAAATTTCCTAATTATTCTCTACTTATTGTTCTAGTTGTTGATTTACTAAGTCTTGAAATGATTGGATCTCTTGAAATATGTTTACAAAAATCACATATTTCACCAAATGAAAGTTGAGAAACATCTCGTTTTCCCATTAAGTTGATAAGGTCAATCCACTCATCTCTTATACATTTTAACAAAATATCTTTTAATGTTTTTTCATCTAATTCATGTGTCCTAACCCTTTTAACATTATGGCAAATCTTTGAACTAAGTCTTCAAGGCTGTCATCCTCTATTTGCATCATCTTAAAGACTTCATCCTTAAGGTTATTGGGAATACAATAATATGTATATTTTTCTAGGAACACTCTTTTCATTTATTCCCATGTTCTAATACTATGTTTTCCTAGTCCCATGAACCATTTAAGTGCTCCATCTTTTAGAGTAGCTGGAAATGATTTTATTTTTTGAGTAGCATGTAAATAATCATAGGACCCACATAATAATTCAAACTCAAAAAGAAATGTTTATCGATCCTTAGTTCTTAAGCCATGAAAATTAGGAAGAATAGAAGGTGAGATATTCTTCAATGTGGTTGTGGTATCTTTAACAAAGATAAGAAATCCATAAGGATTTGGTTCTCCCCTACCTCCTCTACCACCATGTCCTCCACCTCCTCCTCTATTTCCTCCTCTGCCTCTTCCACCTCCAATCCTAAGTTCACCATTTGCATTGTGTACTTCTCCTTCCCCTTCCCCTACCATTCTAAATTCTTCAGATCTGATATAAGGTTCAATGATATGATTATCTAGCTCTTCCTCGGATTCCTCTACTAATGGTATCTCATAATAAACTTCCTCTTCTTCACTAGCTGCCTCTAGCTCTTGTCCTAATAGTTGCTCTCCTGTTGAAGAGGGAAATATTACTCATTTTGTTGGGAATGTTGGTCCTTCCACTACAACTTCAATAGAAAAATTTGGTGAATCCCTATGTTGTATTTCAAATCTATGCACCTCAGGAAGTCTATGTCTACCTACTATGAATGGAATACGAGTATCGTTGGATGATGTGTCACTACGTGGTCTAGTAGGAGTGAGTGGTGATGTAGGAATTGAACTTTGTCCTCTATTTCTATTTAGAAATATACCCCTAGAATCCCTTTCTCTATTCATGCATTCTAAATTATTTTTCCCATGCTTTAATTATGCATCTATAAGATTGAATGCATATAAAATTATATGCAAACCAAATGAAAAATGAAATGCTATATATACTTTTCTAGAAATGACATCGAAATGTTGGGTGGTTAAATTACTTCATTAATTTAGATAATTGTCTTTTGGATTAATCACATTTTTAGGATTGGGTCGACCTTTCGAACCAACTAATGTGGTTCATCCACATTAGTTGGTTCGAAAGGTCGACCCAATCCTGAAAATGTGATTAATCCGAAAGACATTTATCTACATTATGGATCACAAAATTCTCAAATCTAACAATACTTCATTAATTGTCAACCAAGGTTCGTGTACTTACGAAGTGCATGTGCCAAGGTGTGCTAGGAATTCTATTTTTGGTTTTAAAAGATGAAATTTATCTAAATGTGAATGAAGTTAAATTGAATCAAAGTGTTCCAACGCACATGGTCTTTCCATTAAAATTACTTCAAGGCAAAATGAAATCAGAATTTTAATTACTAAACTGAACTTAAATTTTAATCTATGAATCCAAAATCACAATTTATTTTAATTGCATAATGGAAATTATAATATTAATTGTAGAATGGAAATTCTTAATTCTAATTGTAGAATGGAAATTCTAATTCTAATTGTAGAATGGAAATTCTAATTCTAATTGCAGAATGGAAATTATAATTCTAATTGCAAGGCATTAAAGCATTCTAACTATTTCTGCGCTGCTTGATAGAAGGAAATAAATCAAAACTAGACTTTTTCAACAAAATATCAAATTGAATTGTAACTTCAAGGGATTACTAGGGATTGCATAATTCATGAAATCACTTAGAAAAATTAACTGAATTACTGAATGAACTATGGGAAGCAAATATTTTTGTATTTTTATGAGCACTCTATTTGTTTAAAAAAAACAATGAAAATTAAATTAGGAATTGATCAATAAAATGCATTGACAAACTATAGTGAAAGAAAGTTATTTATCCCCCAGATGCGGATGATTAATGGCACTCATACAATGCAGCTCATCCGAGCGGGCAAGTGGCGTGACCACATGGCCACCCATGCTGCAACCAAGATGCCCACCGCCACAATTTATGGCATTTTAATGCTATTTGAAAGCCAGAAAACATTAATGATGGGTGAGGGCCAAGGTTACCTTACTCTGATCCTTAATATGGATAATGTGGAGCGCATTCACCCTGTTCAACCTCCTCTAGCCTGTAACTGCCTCCCCACTGCTGCAGAGCCAAGCTCTCGCACAACGATGGGGAGAAGGTGCCAGATCCTCTGTTGCATTGAAATGGTCAAATGTGCCCACTTCTCGCACAACCTGCTTTGCTACTACAGAGTTGTTGCTTCGGCCCTAAACTCTACCTCTGGTAATCGAATTCCTCACTCTCCTACCTCCACGAGCCATTCCATCCCTCCTCCTGCTCCTCCAAGCACCCATCGAACCAATACTTACCAGGAAAATATGCCTCGTTTGAGGCACAGGATGAGATGTAGAAGGGATGGCAGCAGAGGCAGAGCTAGTCACCCTCCCTCGCTGTCCCTGTTTGACTCAACTCCTACGGATTCCTCCTAACCCTTGACGGCTACTCACTGCACTGATTGGTATCCCAACACACATAGTGGCAGAGGGAGTGCCCAGATGATTGGCTTTAGGCAAGATGCAGAAGCTCAACAACCCCTTGATGACTCTCTACCAATGATGAATCCCTGTCATTCTACCCAGTTCCAGTTCAGGTGCACTTTGGAACTCCCATTTATTATTGCTACCATCTCTGTCGCCTTGAGTGAGGAGCCACAGAGCACTGATGTCCCGATACACATCATTCAAGACAGGACTGGTACAGGCAAACGAGAAACTCATGGTAGCAGTTTGGGGACGTGCAGAACTCATGGTGAAGCTCTAAACCGGACAGACATAGCTCGGGTTCACAACACTCCTGATGAAAAGGCGAAGATGGAAGCCACGACGAGCACTCTAGGTGGTAGCTCACATAGTAATTTTTGGACTGGTTTCCCCTTGAGGGCAGTCTCTTTTTCAATTACTGTCTGTTAATACTTGGTAAACTCTAAGACAGGTTCTTCAAAGGTCGGTGCCTCCATGTATCATTATTTTTTGTTGCTTTAATAGATTTAGTCTTATTTAGAAAAATAAAAAAAATAAAAATAAAAAATAAAATAAAATTATTTATCAAATGAATTATAATGAGCATAATCAAAATCTATTCTATTCTTACAGCTCTCCAGGCGGCCCTCCTGTTGAGTGAAAGTACCCAATCAGATATCAAATCACTTAGCCACGCATTAGTTACAACATAGTATTTATATTAATTGCCAAAGTCTTCAACATAGAATAATTATAGAAATTAACAATGATAATGGATGTCTCCATTCTTTCCTCGAGGTTTTTTATACTCTTTCTTTAAATAATTGTTTCAGATTCACAAGTCGAGATGTAATCAATCTAATTCAAGAACTAAGAAGTAAAATGGAAATAAAAGATTTATTCTCGTGATTTGCTACTGAAAGATAAAACCATGAGGGATTCCCTAAAACACATTAGCTTTCAATATTTCTCAATCATTTCTATGCTTGCTTAATCTTGCTATGAACCACCTTCAAAATTTGCTTGTCGTTGGAGCGTCAAAACCATAGTTGAATTAGGGTTTGACTTCTACATCTCTCGAACCATGTAACTTGCTAGATCATCAAGACACGTGGATATCCATTTATTAACCATTTTCCATCTTCATGTACCTTTTATTCATTCTCAAATGTATCGGAACTTGTCTAACCATGACAATAGTTGTTGAATCCTTGGTTAGCTACTGAATCCTTGGTTAGCTGCTAAATCCATGTGATTTAGTATCTATAATACTTTTTGAATTAAATTTCATAAAGAAACAATATATTATAAATCATGGATGTTTAATACCTTTTTGGAGCTTTGAGAATGTCTAGGATGACCTTTTAGCTTGAAACTGCAACAAAATTATTATGGAAAAAGCTTGAAACTGCAACAAAATTATTATGGAAAAGGACAGAAAGGAAGGCAAAATGATTGTCAAAAAGAGGAAAATTTCAGACTTCAACACTAAGTTATTCTGAAACTACCTCCTTCTCAATTTCATTAGTAAAATTACCCAAAAAAATTATCCTCTCATCAATATACAAGAAAAATTGCATGAAATAAGGTGACATGAAGAGGTAGCATACATTGGTCAAAATGAAAATTGATGGAGTAGAATAATGTGATTATAAGGGTGAAATTGATTAAAAAGGTGAGGAAATGATGGTAAAAAAGATGTCAATTCCAAGACCGAACATCTACCCCCAACTAAAGTAACTACATGTCCTCATGCAGACCCTTTAACAAGCTCCCAATGCATGTTGTAAGTGTGGATCAGAAAAATTGTAGGTGGTTGTTGTATGCTCTGTAATGGCCCTGTAACCTTAGGAAATAATCAATTTTAACCACCTCATTTTTGCATCTGCAAGTTTTAATTGAAAGTGGTGTTGATACGTCAATGCAGTAAGCCAACTTTATGGAAATATGATATTTAACTCAAGAAAATTGGGCCATGTTGACGGTGTTGGACCCACCAACATTTAGGGGATTTCCCTAATATGAAGTCCCAATTAGACCTCACACCGTTTGGTGTAGGAGTACCATCTAGAATACAACTCGATTGTCAATGCAGTGGGTTTTAATGATGTGCCTTGGCTACAATAACACATAGAGTGGTGTACGGTGACTTTGGTGGGAATAAGTGTGTGACTCTGCGGAAGGTCAAGTGCAATGCATTAAGGTTCTACCATATGAAGGGAAAATGAGTGAGTCCCTTAGAAGCCTGTAATAGTATGCAGCTTGAAAGGAACACATGAGCATAAAGAAATCACAATCTAATCTTCGAAATAGTTCACAAGTTAATAGTGACGGAATTATATAGCAACATGCACTCAAAAATAGTTGTACCAATGGAAATGAAATAGTTCATAAGCATAAGTGTAAGTTAAATAACATACATTGAAAACATAATAATAATAGTCCTACTATATTCACAACATATGCATGAAAATGTGTCAGCTCTGAGCTTTTATTAAGTGAAATTTCCAATCATACATCTACCATTGACAGACCACTAGCCCCAATAGTGGAACATGAAGTCAACACCCACTCCTCCAAAGAAAGATACTCCCTCTATGCTATGGAGAAGCCAAGGCTCTCACAAACTCCCAAGATCCTTATGCTAAGCCAAAGCCTAGCCAAAAGATTGGCTCCCAAAAATCCCTTTACATGAGTTATGACTGTCTATTTATAACAAAAGGGGTGACTATTCACTTCCCCTTATGACCCTTGGCCTTCCCTCATGACTCTTCCACTTCTTTACAAAATAACTCTTTACATTCGTTACATCATGACTCTTCACATTCCAATATTGAAAATTGGAATTCCACTCACAAATTAATTACAAAAGAATATTATAATACACTGGCACCCATATAAGACAAAATTTGTTAGAGCCAAATAGACAGCCTAATAAGATAAAATAGTTAAGCTTGAGTTTGGGGGAACTCCATCTTAGCAAATTCCACTTGATGTTTCTCGGTTACATAATGGTGCTAATATTTGTACTATGTGACATCCCAAAACTATGTGATGGTGTCAAGAAGGAAGTAGACTCTAGCCTCCATGGCATTTGGGTACACTAACTTGGAACTAGTTTGTGTTTCCTTCTTGAGCAGGAGCAACATTGTGTTGATTTGGACAGGGCCACCAATATAATTCTGCATATTTTGTTTGTTTACTTCAAGGTATTCCTTGATTTCTATCTATCTCAAAATTATTCTTCAATCTCCAACCTGACCTAATTCTTGTCTTTGATCTTCGTGAGTGAGCCGACTGATGGGATCCCGTGCAATTTCACCAAGAAGTCTAAGTTATTGTACAATCATGCATATGAGCCCTGAGTGTTGGCAATGAATGAGGTGAGTTGTTTGTTATTTTGGATGAGCAACCAAATTGTTGGGTGTGTGTTATATTATTTCCATGAATAGCCCCACGTGCCCGGGGAAAAAATTGGACCTTATATTAGGTGGGCGGACCTACCTATGGTTTTGTGCAGGGGTTTCGCACATGGTTTTGGACATGATGGTTTTATGCCTATGGTATTTTGTAGATCTATTCAAGGGAACTATGATTATGTTCTAATCCAGGTTTAATGGACTGGGGTTTATGAATGCTTCGATGTGTATATATATGTATTGTAACATTGAAAGGAATATAATGACAAATCAATCTGGTAGTCCTAGTTTTGCGATCTAAGGGAAAATATCTGCATATTTTTTTTGTGTTTATCGCCATTGTATATTTTCTAATTTTAAGAATTTGTTTGTATGTAATTTATGTATAGGGTTAAAACCTACATTTGGTATCAAATTTGTTTCTCCTTCAAGGGGACGCCTTTGCTGCTGAGGGGTTTTGCTTGGGCCTATGATAGAAGTTCTTCAGTGGGAGATCTGTGGGATCTATTCTTGCTCTGAAAGAAGATCATGAGCAGTGGAAAGATAGAGATCGAGAAATTTAATGGTCAGATTTTTGAGTTGTGGAAGCTCAAGATGGAGGCTCTATTGGCAGATAAAGATCAATGGATCGCAATAGATCTAGGTACTAAACCAACGACAATGGCAGCAGAAAACTGGCCAAAGTTGGATCAGAAAGCAAAGAGCACAATACAGTTGTGTATCACAGATTTAGCATTGTTGAATGTATCAGGGGAAGCTATGGCGAAGGCTTTGTGGGACAATTTAGTGACTTTGTACCAATCTAAGTCTCTGGTGAACAAATTGTTCCTACAGAAAAAGTTGCATAACCTGAGGATGAAGGATGAAGAATTGGTGACAGATAATTTAAACACCTTTAATACTATGGTAAGCCAGTTGTTATCTATTGATATAAAAATTTCAGATTAAGATAAGTGCATTAGCTTGTTTTGTACTCTACCAGATTCGTGGGACAGTCTGGTTGTTGCAATAGGTAGCAATACAACTACCTTGAAGTTTGATGAAATTGTCTCATCCTTGTTGTTGGAGGAGATGAGACAGAAAAATATGGAGGGAAGGAATGGATATGCCTTGTATGTATGAGGACATTTCGAGAACAAAACAAAACAAAAAAATCCCTCGAGTGGGTGATCTAAATCTAGAGGGAGATCTAAATCTCCAAGAAAACCTGTAAAGTTGTTCTGGAAATGTAGAAAGGAAGGGCACTTCAAAAAGGACTGTAGATCTAAATCTCCTAAGAAAGGAAAGGGATATGATGATGCTCCTTTTACAGAGGCAAAAACCACCTCAGATGAAGGTGGGGATGTGTACTTGGCTTCTTCTTCAAGTAGATCATGAGGCATGGTTAATTGACACAAGTGCATCCTTTCACTTCACTCCCCACGGAGACTGACTCTGCTAGTGTGAGAAATATGATGGTGTTGACGTCTTCTTAAGAGATGATAGGAAGGCTAGAGTAATCGGACATAGAAAATTCAAACTGAAGATGCAAGGTGGAAGGATTAGAACACTTCCTGGTGTTCTACATATTCCTGCATTGGCCAAATATATGATTTATGTAAGCAAGATAGATGATGCAGATGTAAAAATATTGTTTGAGAAATATACCTACAAGATGGTTCGAGGAGCACTACAAGCTTCAAGGTAGTACTGTTATTGATGGGTGCAATAGTTCTGTGGTTCCTGAATGTGGAGTATAAAATCTAGTGGTCTCTATAGAAAAGACCATGCTATGGCATCAAAGGCTTGGACATATTGGATAGAACGGCCTTCGAATACTTCATGGTAATGGTATGGTAGAAGGCATGTATATTTTCTCTCTATATTTCGATTTCTATGAACATTGTGTATATGGAAAGCAGAATCGGGTGAGTTTCCCCTCTGGTGCTAAGAGAGTGAAAGGGATATTAGAGCTTGTGTAAAGTGATGTGTTTAGACCTGTGTCAGTTCCATCACTAGGTAATTTTGCGTATTATGTATCATTTATAGATAACTTATCAAGGAATACATGGATATATTTCCTCAGGAAAAAAATCTGTAGTCTTTGATAGGTTTAAAGAATTTAAGGCTCTGGTGGAAAACCAGATAGAGAAAAAGATAAAGGTGTTGAGGATACATAATGATGGAGAGTTCTGAAAGAAGGAATTTGAAGATTTATGTAGGAAGTGTGGCATAGCACAACAAAATACTACTCCATACACACCTTAGAAAAATGGAGTTGCAAAAAGAATGAACAAAACGTTGATGGAAAAGGAAAGAAGCATGCTCAGTGGTGTCGAGTTAGGACATGAATTCTGCATAGAGGTAATGGATAATGCATGTTACCTGGTTAATAGATCACCTTCATCAATGATGGAGGATAAGACTCCACATGAGGTATGGACTGGTAAGAAACCCTCTATTTCACATCTTAGGGTATCTGTCTCTGATGCACATGTACATGCTCCAAAGGAGAAAATGACAAAGTTGGATAGTAAATATGAAAGGTGTATCTTTATTGGGTATAAGGATGGGTTAAAAGGTTATAAGCTTAGGAACCCGGAAACAAGGAAGGTTGTGTTCAACCAAGATCTGGTGTTTAAAGAGGTGAAAGATGTTATTAAACATGAAGTCCTACCAAAGGAACTTGAGAAGATAGAGTTTGAGCTAAAGGAGGAAGAATCAAACTCTACAGTAGAACATGAATCAGAAGATGAAGAGCCACAAACTCAAGTTGTGAGAAGATAAATTCGATAAATAAGGCAGACAGAAAGGTATATTCCATCTGCTTTCTGTTCAAATTTTGCTTTATCTATTACTGATGATGATCCCAGAACTGTTAGGGAGGTAGTAGATTCAGAGGATGGAAAACTCTGGAAAGAGGTCATGGTTGATGAAATGGCATCTTTGGAAAAAAATTAGGCTTGGGATCTGGCAGAATTGCCAGCTAGAAGGAAACCCATTGGAAGAAAATGGGTTTTTAAGAAGAAGATGAATGCAAAAGGAAAGGTGGAGAAATACAAAGCTCAATTGGTAGAAAAAGGTTATTCCCGGGTGCTGGGAATCGATTTTGGTGATATTTTTTCTCCTGTTCCCAGGTAGCTTCTATTAGATTACTTTTATATGTTGATGTTGCTTTTTATTTTGAGTTCAGATAAATGTGAAGACAACATTTCTTCACAAGGATCTAGAAGAAGAGATATACATGAAGCAACCTAAAGGCTTTGCGGTGAAGGGAAAGAAATAATTGGTATGCAGGTTAAAAAAAGTCTATTTATGGGTTAAAATAGTCACCAAGGATGTGGTATCAAAAATTTCATACATTTATACGAGGACTTGGCTTCACCACAAGAAAAGTGAATCATTGTGTGTATTTTAAATTAATTGGTGGCCATGTTATTTATCTGGTCTTGTATGTGGATGATATGTTGATGATTGGAAATGACAAAGAAATTATCAAGGATTTTAAGACCCAATTCTCCTCAAAATTTGACATGAAGGATTTTGGCACTGCAAACTATATTTTGGGCATGAAAATTAAACGAGATCGGGCAAAAGGAAAGCTCTAGTTAAACTAGGAGAAGTATGTCAAGACAATACTTCATAGGTTTAATATGTAGGATAGTAAACTGGTGAAGGTTTGTATTCTTGTAGGTGTAAATTTATCTGTTGAACAGTATCCCAAGACAAAAGAAGAGGAAGAGGACATGTCCCATGTTCCATACGCAAGTGTAGTCGGTAGCTTGATGTATGCAATGGTTTTTACTAGACCATACATTACAAATGCAATGGGAGTATTGAGCATGTTTATGTCAAAACCAGGGAAGGAGCATTGGACAGCAGTGAAGTGGGTTTTCAAGTCTTTGCGTGGCACTAATGATTGTCATCTGTGTTACCAAGGAAGACCAGGATTGGATAGAGTTTTGGACATCTGTGGCTTTGTTGATGCAGACTGGGTTAGAGATCTGAATCATAGAAGATCTACAAGTGGGTATGTGTTCAACCTATTTGGAGGTGCAGTCAGTTGGATGAGCAAGAGACAGTATTTAGTGGCACTTACACTATAGAGGCAGAATACATGGCAGCCACACATGCAAGCAAGGAAGTAGTTTTGTTACAGAGACTATGTTCAAGTATGGGGTTAGTACAACGAGCTATAAGGATAAACTGTGATAACCAAAGTGCAATTTTCCTCACAAGTAACCATGTTTATCATTCAAAGACAAAGAAAATTGATGTTTAGTATCACTTTGTGAGGGATATGGTTGAGGACAAAAAGGTATTGTTGGTAAAGGTGGACACTTTGAAGAATGCTACAGATGCATTGATGAAGCCTGTGAGCACTGAAAAGTTTTATTGTTGTAGAGAAATAATGGTCGTTGCAGGGCTGGACCAATGACTAAGCTCTCCTGTGACCCCCTTTGTTGAAATAAAACAACAAGTGGGAGAATTTTGGGTGTGTGTTATATTCTTTCCATGACTAAACCCATGTGCCCGAGGAAAAAAAAATGGACCCTATATTAAGTGGTGGACCTACCTATGGTTTTGTGCATGATGGTTTTCTGCCCATGGTATTTTGTAGATCCGATCAAGGGAAATATGGTTATATTCTAATCCAGGGTTTATGGATTGGGGTTTATGAATTCTTTGTATATTTTTTGTCTTTAAGAATTCGTTTGTAGGTAATTTATATACAGGGTTAAAACCTACACAAACCTTTACTTTCTCAACCTCTACCTCTTGCATTATCTTTTTTCCCAATTCAAGCAGTGACCCTTTGTATTTCATTGACCATTAGAGCATGGAAATAATAATTGATTGCACAGCCTTGAGAGTTTTGAGATAATATTTATAGTTCTGATGAAACCCATGCAAGTGGAAAACTACCTTATGCATGGTAGAAATCGCCTCATAAAAACTCTATATGGTCTCTCCCAGTGTCAATACTTTAGCAAGTATCGCTGCCTTCAGTTTTTCCAAATAGACCTGTGTGGGAGCTACGTTCTTTAACCCTGCTCGAAGTTGTTCAACCTCTTTCCTAGAAGCCTACAAGTTTTTCCAATTGTTTGTTATCGGCCATCAAGTAGTATGTGTTTGAATTTGTACCACCTACGAAGGCCAAGTTGGCTACGACAATGGGACCTGGATTCTTCCTAGTGTCTGTCATGATCACCCTTTCTCTGATGAATTGATCTGAACTTAAATAGGAATGAAAAAAATTACAGATATAATCATAAATACAAAGATGTAGCAGAAATAACACTTCATTTCGTTAATATCTAAATATTGAAATATGCTTACAAACAGAATGGAAATAAACTAGCTCGGGCGATGGTAACTTATCTCTGAGAAGAGATGTGGTGGCTACAGATCTCTAAAATGTGTTACAATGAGGTTCAAGGACCTATTTATTATTGAACAATAATTTAAAACCATAAAAAACAAAAACCCTAACCCCAGGAGATAGAACACCAAGAGTTTATGGGCCCCATCGGGGTTAGTTGGGCAGCCAACTTCCTGGGTTCGTAACTTGGTCATATTATCTCCGTTTGGCACATATGATACCTTGTTGGAAAGGTATCTCTAAGTACTATAGTATTTGCAGCAAGACATTTCCAATGGCTATGGACTTTTTGCGGACCTCAAAAATATTCTGTTTAGGGGGTCAAAGCTACTCCAGAAGATTAGGACCAAAAAAAATGATAAAAATAGTAAATGCTGGAATAAACAAGGAAACAAATGAAATTGGCTAGAGGTCTATGTGGAATAGGAGGGTGGCCACCAATATCCACCTAGATCATTTCTCCCTCCTTAGGAAGCAATGGTCCCCATTGCATGCATAGCCTCCATGAGGTGAGGAAAATTTTGTTGAACCTAGTCGCTGGTGAACCACTTGCCTTGGTGAAGGGTTGGTCTGCTTTGACAACTCAATAGAGTTGGATCCTCTATTGGCGAGTGTTATTGATCTGTGTATCCATGATCTGATCAGTTGTTGCATGTTCCATGCAGTCTGGGTTTAGCTCTATTGGTGTGATTTGTTCTGCAATATCGGATGCATCTAGCAATGGTGGAAAGTATGGTCGAAGGCAGTCTACATTGAACACTAGGTTTAGACTAAGGAATGATGGAATGTTGAGCTCAAAGGAATTATCCCCCATGACCTTAGTGATGGTGTATGGTCCATATCGGAGTGGGAAAATCTTGCGGTGGGGTCCATCGAGGTGCTCCTTCTGCAAATGTAGCCAAAATTTGTCGCCCACCTAGAACTTGTGCGGAACCTAATGTTGATCATGGCACTACTTGTACTTAGCATTATTTCTGTCTACTTGTACTTCGCATTGGTTCTGTCCAATATGTCATGGACTTGTTGGCGAATGTGTTGAATGCACTCAATGAAGTTTTTAGCCCTATTGGGTCCAGACTTGACATGAGCCGAATCTTCCTGAGTAGATGCAAATGGTATGGAAACATCAATGGGAAATAATGGCTAAAATCCCAGCCCTACCTGAAAGGGGATGTGGCCCATTGAGTTGTGGAGAGCTTTGTTGTAGTTGTGCTAGACATAAGTGAGGCTTTCATCCCATATGCGTGAATTCTTCGAGTTGTAAATGTTGAAATAAACAAGGAAACAGATGAAACTAGTTGAAGGTCGATGTGGAATAGGAGGGTGGCCACCAATATCCACCTAGATCATTTCTCCCTCCTTAGGAAGCAATGGTCCCCATTGCGTGTGGAGCCTCCATGAGGTGAGAAAATTTTTGTTGAACCTAGTCGTTGGTGAACCACTTGCCTTGGTGAAGGAGTTGGTCTGCTTTGACAACTCAATATAGTTGGATCCCCTATTGGTGAGTGTTATTGATCTGTGTGTCCATGATATGATTAGTTGTTGCATGTTCCATGCAATCTAGGTTTAGTTCTGTTGGTGTGAGTTGTTCTACAATATCGGATGCGTCCAGTAATGGTGGAAAGTACGGTTGAAGGCAGTCTACATTGAACACTGGGTGTAGACCAAGGAATGATGGAATGTTGAGCTCAAAGGAATTATCCCCCATGACCTTGGTGATGGTGTATGGTCCATATCAGAGTGGGAAAATCTTGTGGTGGGGTCCATTGAGGCGATCCTTCTACAAATGTAGCCAAAATTTGTCGCCCACCTAGAACTTGTGCAAAACCCGATGTTGATCATGGCACTACTTGTACTTCGTATTGGTTCTGTCCAATATGTCATGGACCTACTGGCAAATGTGTTGAATGCACTCAGTGAATGTTTTAGCCCTATTGGGTTTGGACTTGACATGAGCCAAATATTCTTGAGTAGCTGCAAATGGTATGGCCACATCAATGGGACATAATGGCTAAAATCCCAGCCCTACCTGAAAGGGGATGTGGCCCGTTGAGTTGTGGAGAGCTTTGTTGTAGTTGTGCTAGACATAAGTGAGGCTTTCATCCCATGTGTGTGAATTCTTCTAGTTGTGCATGCGCAGAATGTCTACAATCATCTTGTTGATGACCGTTGTTTGCCCATCAGCTTGGGGATGGAAATCCATGGACTTAGTAAGTTTGGTATCCGCCGTCAACCAGAGACTTGACCAAAATGCACTTAGGAATCTGTTGTCCCGATCTGAGACAATAGACTATGAGATCGCGAAGTGTACCCACACTTGCTCAAAGAAGAGTTTAGAAGTGGCCTTTGCTATGATACTCTTCTTGGAGGGTGACATAATGGCCATCTTAGAGAATCTATTGATGAACAAGAAAATGCAATCATTGTCATGCTTAGAAGAAGGAAGGCCTGACATGTAATCCATGGAGACGGATTCCCAAGATTGACTAGGAGTAGGAAGAGGAGTATATAAGCATTGCTTCTTGATGCTTGGTTTGGCAATGGCGTAAGAAGTGTGGGATTTAATGTATCTCCCAACATTGTGATGAAGGTTCAGCCAATAAAAATACTTTTGTAATACCGTGATTATTTTATCTACCCTGAAATTTCCAGCAACCTGGTTGTAGTGCGCCTCCCAAATCATCTTGGCATGAACGCTTGAAGGAACACAAATATATCCCAAGTGGCATAATAGTGTGTAGAACCTCTATTTTACACCTATTTCTCTATCATTTTCCTCCATTTTTCCTTACCTTTCCTTCTCTTTTGCCTCATTTTCACCATAAAACCTCTCAGATCATTACATTCAGTGTCAATAGGCATGATTAAGTAAGTTTGCTAATGGATGACTATTTGTTTAGTTTTTTTGACTTACTTGCAGGAATCCCGCAGCTATCTGATGATCCTGCAGCTATCTGAAGATCCTGCAGCCTTTTTGTTAAACACTATGATCCACGTGTCAGTTTGCTAGACGGGCCACATGGGCACCCAGATATCAGTATGGTCGAGGTTCCTATCCTATTGTTCCAACCATCCACGTCACTTTCATCCATGGTCAAAGCTGGTTTAACCACGGTCAACTCAAAGTGGTTTAACAGTGTTTGAAGGCTGTTCGGTCACGTCATCTCCAATGGCGATTTGTCCAGGTTCTAAAGACGACAGGGCACGCAATCCAACAGGGATTTATTATCCATGATGACAGGAACCACCAAACCCGTTTATGCAACCGTGATGTGTCAAAGAGCTACTTAATACGCATGACTGTTTTCGTTTTTCTGTTAACTAGCTGTACGCGTAGGATAGCTTAGAAACTCCTATAAATTGATGCGTCTGCGTACGCTCAAGGAACTTTTGATTAGTTATATTTTGCTGCACTTGTGTTGAATTAAGAAGCGTTTGTGAACTCTGTTTCTAGTGCTATTCCAGCACTCTATTTTGTGACCTTTTTGCAAATGGAGGAATAAATATAAGCACTGTTTTGAAGTTTCCAGATCTTTGAAGTCTTTTGTGGCTGAATGGACAGAGGGCCCCTGCTCATCTCAGCCTTTGTAAAGTATTTCATGTGCAGTATTTCATCATTTCTTTATTTGTTTCCTTAAACATGTATAGTTTCATTTACTTGTTTTCTTTTATTTTCAGCTGATCAGTGTTATCTCTTTACAGGTTCCTTTTTGCCCGGGATTTATTTTTATATGTGTTGTGTTTGCTTTACAGCTAATGGTATTTTAAGTTGACAATTCAAGTGTTGCTCTTGTCTTTATAGTTAGTTTTTAATTTTATTTCTCAAAGAGCTGTTCACATACATGAATGATCTTCATCATAAGCTAACATCTTTCAAGATCAAAATATTACTAACTTGCAGCTTGTTTGGGTGCTTTTTGGACTATTCTTAAACTACTTTCTTTCCTTACTTTACACAGTACATGTTCTTTGAAGTATTGAGTTAGAAAGAGTAGATCATTACCGCTAGTCTTTAAAGTAGAAGTTTTGATTTTAAAGTGTTTCCTAGACTATTTCCTCACTACTTTCTAATCATGCTTCCCATAGTACATATGGCTGAAGTAGAGTATTAGAAATAGCAAATTATTATCATTAGTCTTTCAAGCATATTTTTCTCACTTTTATAATTCCACTTAAGCTACTTTCTTTCCGTGCTTTACACAGTACATGTGCTTTGAGGCATTGAGTTAGAAAGAGATAATCTTCATTCTTGGGTTCTAAAAGTGACTCTTTTTCCTTTTATTAGCAACAACTTGAACGGTGTCTAGTGCCATTGGTAGTGGTCATTTGCTTTCAAGTTTATTTCAAGTCATTTCAATTTCATTTATTCTTTCCAAGTATTTCCTTTCAAGCAAATAGTTAGAAATCACTCAACACACACTTCCACTCATTTAGAATTCACTTACACACACACCATCACTCACTTGTTTATAAATTCTCATTCCATCTAGGAACATAATTAACCACAACAACACCCCAACGATAAGAAAAACTCTAAGAGGTTACTTAAGTACATATAGTACACCTTCATTTCATCAGCTTACGAGCCCCGGGTTGACAATAAATACTAGCAATTTAGATAACACTAAATTGACTAAACATTTTGGCGCCGTTGCCGGGGAAGTGAAATTAAGTAGCCATATTCTTAGAAGAAGAAAAAAATATAAAAAAAAAAAACTTCAAGAAAAGAAGTTAATAACCTACCTAAGTATGCTCTCCTCTTGCACTTTGAAGTGATCTGGAGGATCAGAAAGGAGAAAGTTATTAATCTAATAGTTTCTTAAGTATGCTCTCTTCTTGCACCTAGAGTGAACTGGAAGATCAGAAAAAGAACTATTTAACTTGACTTGAAGATAAAATAAAAATGACATGCATAGAGCTAGAGATTCTAGGGGAAGGTTTTTAGCTAGAACTCGAAGTTCGATTTTTACAAGTCCATCTGCTTCAAGAGATAGACAAGAGACACCTCCCTTATCTCCAACCGAAACTCCTAGTCCTGAAATTCAAAAACCAAGAATTGACTCTCCTATACCTTCTATTGAGTTTGAACTAGGAAGAGACTCTTCTCTTTCTCCTACTAGACAACCAATTGTAATTGAGGAAATAGATTCATCTAAAGAGGAAGAAGAAATCTCTTCTCATTCACCCTTTGTAGAAGAACCAGAAGATTTTGAAATCCCTAGGAGAATCATCATGGCAGAAGAAGAAGGAGGCGATAGAGGTAGAGGTAGAGGAGGAGGAGGGAATAACAATAACAATGGAGGAGGTAGAGGTCCCATTGGTGGAAATAGAGATGGGGATAACACATTTGGGTTTCCCATTGTTGATGAGGACTCCCGAGCCACCATGAAAAACATATCACCATCCGTTCTCCCAAATTTTCATGGATTAAGAACTGAGGACCCTGAAACATTCTTGTTTGAATTTGAAGTTGTGTGTCGAACTTATGACTATCTGGATGATACTCAGAAACTCAAACTGTTCCCATCAACATTAAAAGATCAAGCCTTGAAATGGTTCATGGGGTTACTTACTCAGTCCATTAGGACCTGGGATGAAATGAAACAAACCTTTTTGGATAGATATTTGGACTATTGTATGCCTACTAATCATAAGGATGAGGTTTTTAAAATGATGCAAAAAGAAGATGAGAGCTTAGAAGATTTACTTGAGAGATTTCAATATAATTTAAAAAGAGCAAAAATGAACACCCTGGATGAAGAGACCTTGAAAGCCCTCTTATTAAAAGCCATTAAGGATGAGTGGATAGATATCCTAAACATGATGGGGAAAGGGGATATTTCTCAACTTCCTCTTAGTGAAATAGCAGAACTATGCACCCATCTCTCAAGAGGCAAATCAAAAACTCAGAAAGGGCCTAGAGATCCTTCTCTCCTGAGGGCAAATAAATCTGCAACAGGATCAGTGAGTAGGGCTGAAATTGGTAATATGCTAGATGAATTTAAAACTGATATCTTAGGGAGTCTTAGTGAACAAATTGATACCCTTAAGATTCAAAACAAACAAAAAGCAGAAGCCGAGGCTATGACCATTTTTTGCCCAAAATGCAGAAAGAAGCATGCTTTAAGGGAATGTCCCTTGGAAGCACAAGTTGTGGAAACCTGTGTAATTTGCTCAGAAACTCATGAGACCAAGGAATGTCCTTCAATCCCTGGCCTCAAAGCAGTCTTTCAAGAAGATCCAAGTACGCTTGAATCTCTTTGTTTTGTTGCAAGAAGACCTTGGCAGGGGCAGCAAAATCAAGGGTTTAACAACTCTATGAATTTCCAGCCCCCACCAAATTGGAATCCTTGGCAACAACCTTGGTCACAACCACAAAACCCTTTCCAAGCATGGTTGCAAAGCATGCAAATGCAAAATCCTTATGGGAGATTTGCCCAATTCTATCAATATCCCCAATCCTTTCAGAATCAGCAAGCTCCCCAACTTCCAAATCAAGGTCAACAATTGTCATTACCATTCCCTCAACAACAACAACCTCCTCCACAAAATCAAAATTCTCAACTCTTGTTACAATCTCAGCAGAGGCCAAATCAACTTCCCTCTCAACCTCAACCAAACCCCAATAATAGAAACCCTCAAAATTCTTATGTGATGGAAGGTCAACCACTTATGGAAGGTCAACCATTCCCTACCTATATGGTTGTCCCTCTCAATGAAGTCCAACTTAGATCAGGTAGAATCTTAGACCAACCTTCTACAAGTGCTCAACAACCAAGCATTTCTGAGGAAGAATCTCTCAAAGCCAATAAAGGTTCTGAAGTATCCCTTCAAAACCAAAGCATTAAAGAAAAAGAAAAAGAATCAACTCCTTTAGTAGAGCAACCCACATCTTCATCTATTCCTCCTTTTCCTGAAAGATTGCAAATTGATAAAGGAGTGGAGAAGCATATTTGGTTGCCCGACTATAGCTTTCTAGATGAATTGAAAAATGTCTGTATCAAGATTCCCTTGCTAACAGCCATTAAGGAGATTCCCATTCTAGCAAAGACAATAAAGGAGATGAGTTTGAAAAAAACAATAAAAAGAACCAGAGACACCAAAAGGATACATTTAGTTGGGAAAATTGCAGACATTATGATGGGTAAAATTACCATGCAAAAATATGTAGATCCCGGTAGCCCTATTGTTAAAACTCATATTAATGGGGTTGAAATCCCAAATACTTTGATTGACTTAGGAGCCGCTATCAACATTATGAGTAGACAGACCATGGATCAGTTAAAACTTCCTAACCTTCTCTTTACACCTACTTTGCTGCAACTTGCAGACAGATCAATCATTAAACCTGATGGTGTATTGGAAGATATTCCAGTCTCACTAGACTCTTGGGAGTATCCAGTTGATTTTATGATTTTAACTCCCAAGAATAATCTAGGAGGACATCCTCTTATTCTAGGAAGACCTTGGCTGGCCACAGCTGATGCTTTCATAAGTTGTAGGTCGGGAGACATGTATATATCAGATGGTAATTCCACCAAGAAATTCAACTTGTATCCTCCCGCAAAGGCAATAACAGAAATAGGAGAAGATGAGTGGATTGATGATGAGGATACTCTTCAACCTGTTCTAACCATCTCTGAAATCAGTGAGGACAGTCAAATTCTAAATACATTAGAAAATTTTGAGGCACCTTTAGAATATGACTCTTCACAATTCCAGTTAGATGCAGATATTGAATATCTCTCCTCTAGACAAATGTCTCTCTTCTCAATGGAAGAGTTTGGTAGTTCTACAGTTGAAATCTTTCCAGGTAAAACATTAAACATTAACAAAAACTTGGAAAGACTACAACAAGAAGAATTAACTAAACTGTTGCAAAAACATTCTACTGCCTTTGCATGGGAATATACCGACATGAAAGGAATCGACCCTAAGACTTGTATTCATCATATTTACATTGAAGAAAACAGCAGACCTATTAGGCAGCCACAAAGACGGATGAATCCAAATCTTAGGGAAATTGTGAAAGAAGAACTTCAGAAATTGCTCAAGGTAAACTTCATTTACCCCATTTCAGACAGCCAATGGGTTTCCCCCTTGGTTATAGTGCCCAAAAAGAATGGTAAATTGAGAGTTTGCATTGACTATCGAGAATTGAACAAAGCAACCTTAAAGGATCACTTTCCTCTACCTTTTATTGATCAGGTATTAGACACTTTAGCAGGTAAAAAGTATTTCTCATTTCTGGATGGTTTTAGTGGTTACAATCAGATTCAGGTAGCACCTGAAGATCAAGACAAAACCACCTTTACTTGTCCTTGGGGAACTTTTGCCTATCGAGTACTCCCTTTTGGTTTGTGCAATGCACCAGCTACATTCCAGAGGGCTGTACTAGGAATATTTTCAGATCTGATTCATGATTGTGTAGAAGTATACATGGACGATTTCACAGTCTATGGTAATACATTTGAAGAAGCTTTGGCAAATTTGGAAAAAGTACTGGTAAGATGTAAGGAAACAAATCTTTCTTTAAGTCATGAAAAGTGTTTTATGATGTTTACTGAAGGGATTGTTTTAGGACATCATATTTCAGGAGATGGAATCAAAGTTGATAGATCTAAAGTAGAAGTCATCTCTAAGTTACCTGTTCCAAATTGCCAAAGAGATGTTAGAAGTTTTCTTGGGTTTACTGGTTATTACAGAAGATTTATTGAAAACTTTACTAAAATAGCATCCCCTCTTTTCAAATTACTTACCAAAGATTGTGAAT
This sequence comes from Pinus tabuliformis, assembly GCA_031772625.1. Lineage (NCBI taxonomy): Eukaryota > Viridiplantae > Streptophyta > Pinopsida > Pinales > Pinaceae > Pinus > Pinus tabuliformis. The sequence continues at coordinate 1,873,113,488 of CM062817.1, forward strand.
TTAAGTGGGATCCTGAATGTCAAACTGCCTTTGAAGCTTTAAAGACTAGAATATCTGAAGCACCCATTTTAAGAGGTCCAAATTGGAAACTCCCTTTCCATATTTCTACTGATGCTTCAGATACAGCTTTAGGAGCTGTTTTGGGACAAAAAGATTTGATCCCTTACGCCATTTATTACACAAGTAAGAATTTGACTCCTACTGAGTTAAATTATACTGTTACTGAAAAGGAGTTTCTAGCCGTTGTTCATGCTATAAACAAGTTTAGACACTATATAACCGGCTATGAAACCTTTGTCGACACTGATCACTCTGCCATTAGATACCTCATGAACAAACCAGTCACTAATGGTAGAGTTACAAGATGGCTTTTGCTTTTACAAGAATTCAACATAACTGTGTTAGATCGACCAGGTAAACAGAACACAGTAGCTGACTTCTTGTCCAGAATCCAAAACACTAATGAGGACTCTCCGGTAGAGGATAAATTTCCAGATGAGTATTTGTTTGCAGTAACTACCAAAACCCCTTGGTATGCTGATATTGCTAATTATTTAGTTACTGGAAAATTACCTTTACATTTATTTCCTAATGAGAAAAGGAAAATCATTCAGGATAGTTCACTTTATTCTTGGATTTCTAATGAATTGTTCAGAACAGGGCCAGATTTGATGATCAGAAGATGTGTACGAGAGGATGAGATGCCTGACATCCTTAAGGCATGTCATGATGAACCTTGTGGTGGACATTTTTCTGATAAGAGGACCGCCTATAAAATCCTTTCATCAGGATATTATTGGCCTTCTCTCTTTAAGGATGCAAAGCAATATGTTAAAAGGTGTGACAGTTGTCAGAGAACTGGGAGACCAACTCTTTCAAATGAAATGCCACTACAGCCACAGGTATGCATCGAACCTTTCGAGAAATGGGCTCTAGATTTTGTTGGACCAATTAATCCGCCATCCAAGCAAAATAAATATATACTGGTTTGTACTGATTATGTTACCAAGTGGGTAGAAGCTATAGCATTAACTTCTGCTACTGAAAATTCAGTTGTTCAATTTCTTTTCAAGGATATTTTCACTCGTTTTGGTGTCCCAAGAGAAATTGTAACAGATCAGGGAAGCCAATTTACATCAAGGATGGTGGAAAAGCTGATGGAGGAATATAAGATTAAGCATAGAACATCTACTCCATACCATCCGCAAGCGAATGGTCAAGTAGAATCTACAAATAAAGTTCTTGAAAGCATCATCACAAAGACTGTTCATCTTCATAGAAGAGATTGGGCAGAAAGGATTCCTGAAGCCTTATGGGCCTATAGAACTACATGGAGGAACACTACAGGACATTCTCCCTATGAACTTGTTTATGGGAAGGAAGTCCTGTTCCCCATTGAGTTCCAAATCAAGACCTTCAAGACAGCAGTTCAATTGGGGATGAGCTTATCAGAAGCCCAAAAGCACAGATTGGACCAGTTAAATGAACTAGATGAAATGAGACAAGATGCAATTCTAAGGACCGATCTAGTTCAGCACCAAAGAAGTAAATGGCATGATCGACATATCAAAGAAAAGAAGTTTCAAAAGGGTGATTGGACACTCTTGTTTGATTCAAAATTTAAGGACTTCAAAGGAAAATTTCAAACTCATTGGCTTGGGCCATATGAGATTGACGAAGTCTTTAATAATGGAGCAGTTAGAGTGAAGACTATCGATGAACTTCAAACTCCCTTTATTGTGAATGGCCACCGGTTAAAAGTCTACCATAAGCCACTCTCAAAAGAGGAGTTTGTTAAGTTATTCCAAGGCGATTCTGAAATGAGGCTGGTGGAGAGGAATTCTTCTCCTCCATCAGCCTAAATCTCTGTTTCTTTCAATTTGAAGTTAAAAAAAAAAAAGAAAAAAAAAAAGAAAAAAAAAAGGAAAAAGAAAAAAAAAAAGGAAAAAGAAAAAAAAAAGGAAAAATGAATAAGTGTATGAGCCTGAAAACCAATCTCTGATTGGCAGTCTCATGCAGAAAACATAAGGTGAAAATCAGGGTCACCTGACACCTCATGTTTTCCAAAAAAAAAAAAAAAAAAAAAACTCCCTTTCCCTCTTTCATTTCCATTCCATTTATTTCACTCATCCATTCATCCATTCATCCATTCATTTCTTTACTCCACCTCACTGTTTTTCACTCATCCATTCATCCATTCATTTCTTCACTCCATTTCACTTCATTAATAAAGTTTTTTTTGGCAACTAAAGTGTTTTTTGCAGCTAAGAAGACTTCACTACAGTTCTGCAGCCATTTGACAATCCTGCAGCTGATTAGCTTTCCTGCAGCCTTCTGTACCTGCACAAAAAAAAAACACAGTGTGTCTGAAGAAAAAATTTACAGCTCAGAATTATCAAAGACCAGGAGAATGGATCATATGCTAGCAATAAAAGTTTACAAAAGGTTAGTAAATCATCAGAAGCCAAATCAAATGTGATTCAAGGTATGTTCAAAGTCCTAAACCTATGGTTATTTCATTATGCGAACTTTCTTTGGATTATGTTTTATTGGCCACTAAATGTAATGATTACCCACTCTCCTTTCTCCCATGCAACTACAAATCTCCGAATCCTCCACGTCTACCAGTTCATAATCACTACGGGTTTTTAAATTACATATGGCTGTTACGGTCATTAAGGTCTTGTACCCTAATGACGTAACCTACCGCACTACGTCTCTCTGCTCTCGTTTCATAGCCATGTGTCACTCCATATCCGAAATCGAAGAAGGTAGCCGTTCCGTCCATCATTTCAAAACCCTCCATGCTCATAATTCCCTATTCCTCACCATCATCTACCTTGTTTCATTTTCACTCACTACGATTACCATCCTCTGTTTTTCTCCTCTGCCATACAGCCCGTAAACCTGAGATACAGTCGTATTGCGACTGTTAGCCACTATTTCTACCGTATCCACGCTAACTCCACCACTTAACTCTCAATTCCATCCGTAAATTCCCGGTATCTGAAGCCGTTTTTGCACCGTATATCCTCTGTTCCACAGAAGTTACTGTGTAAAGTCACGAAGTTACTGTGTAGGGTCACCATCAAATTTGTGTATAAACAGAACCGAGGGGTCAATGGGAAAGCTTCTGAGGGCTGAACCGGAAGGTGTGAAATTTTTGGAGGCATATCCTCAGGTTGAAGAGGCACTACAAAAAGCTAATTGGTTACAATGTATCAGAAAATTTAAGGGCTATCATAAGGAAGTAACCAAAGCTTTTGCCAGATCGTTTAAGGATAAGGAAAGCCAGGCAGAGGTGGGAGATTTAACAGTCACAGTCAGCGAAGGAAGCATAGCAAGGGCTACTTCTCTTCCACAAACCGGTGAACGTTGGTTCAAAAACCGGGCAGTCCAGGATCAGCAATGGAAGAGGATTTTCAAAAATCCAGGTATGGACACAAGTGTTTTTACCAAAGGCATTCCAATTTCCCATGTTAAAGATGAATGGAAAACTTTATTGCTATTAGTACAAAAGTTTTTCACCTGTGAAGGAAGATTTGGAGTGTTGTATGTCTATCATGGTAAAATTATGATACAGTTTCAAGGAGAACATGATGTAAACCTTCCTTATTTCCTATGTCAAAGCCTTAGGAAGATGTGTTCCATGGCTCAACGAAATCCCCGAAATGTAGAAGCTTACCTCTGTCACCATGGTCTTGTAAAATTATTAATAGAAGATCAATTAAAAGAAAGGCAAGATACTTGGGAAAAATTCCTTGTAAGGAATCATTTTGTGGAGCCTGGGGAGTCTTCCATACCTAGAAAGAGCAGAAGGAAGAGAAGGGAAAGTATCTCTGAAACTGATGTTTTAGAAGAACAAAATGTAGAAGAAATAGAAGTCCATCATCCTGAACCTGATATTGAACCCACTGAAGACAATGCTCAAGAAGCCATCTCAGAAACCCTTGCTGAACTTGCCAAGGAAGCTGCCAAAAAGAAAAGAGAGGCCAAAAAGAAACAAAAACAAGATAAAGGGAAATCCATAATTCAAGAAACTTACCAGACCCCAGAGCATTCTAGTGGTGAAAAAGAGGATAACCAGCCTTCTGCACAGAGGATAACTAAACTTCTTGAGAAAACTGCCCACTCTAAAGAAGTAAAAGTTCAAAAACCAAAGGAGAAAGCACAAAAGGAAATGCAAAGTGATGTCATTGTAAGAAGGAGTAGTAGGTTGCAAAGTAAAAGGAAAGCCACGAGGACACTCTTCGTTGATCTTAGCACACCTGAGAAGAGTGCTACACAAGTGGACCTTGAGGATAGTCCATCATCACATGAGGCAGCCACTCCTCCAAGAGAAGACAGTCCATTCCAGCCAGAGTTGGAAACTGAAATTGAACAAGAATGTAGTCCAAGAAAGTCACCAAGTGTTGACCCAATTCAACAGGAGGTGTACAATTATTATGAGACATTGGAGCAAAGCACTGCTGGCCCAAGTAATGTTATGTCTTATGAGCAGCAAATAGATTCACTTAAACAAGAAATCTATGAACTTGAAGTGTTGAACCGTCACATTAAACAGAGGAATGAGGAAATGAAGCAGCAAGCTGACATTGCTAAGGCAATTCAAGATAATACTTATCTTCATATGAGCATGTGGCAGAAGAAACACAGCAGACTGAAGAAAAGATGCAAAAGGCTGAACAGAGCCTTAATTAATTTGAAATTCAGATGCATGTTCAAGAGGCCAAAGGCTAATTTTTCTACACAGAGGAAGAAAAGGAGGTTGGATGTCCTAGCTGAGGCATCCCAGCAGATGGACTGAATTGTGTTTTCATTGCATGAGGACATGCAATACCCTCGGAGTGGGGGTATGTAGAACCTCTATTTTACACCTATTTCTCTATCATTTTCCTCCATTTTTCCTTACCTTTCCTTCTCTTTTGCCTCATTTTCACCATAAAACCTCTCAGATCATTACATTCAGTGTCAATAGGCATGATTAAGTAAGTTTGCTAATGGATGACTATTTGTTTAGTTTTTTTGACTTACTTGCAGGAATCCCGCAGCTATCTGATGATCCCGCAGCTATCTGAAGATCCTGCAGCCTTTTTGTTAAACACTATGATCCACGTGTCAGTTTGCTAGACGGGCCACATGGGCACCCAGATATCAGTATGGTCGAGGTTCCTATCCTATTGTTCCAACCATCCACGTCACTTTCATCCATGGTCAAAGCTGGTTTAACCACGGTCAACTCAAAGTGGTTTAACAGTGTTTGAAGGCTGTTCGGTCACGTCATCTCCAATGGCGATTTGTCCAGGTTCTAAAGACGACAGGGAACGCAATCCAACAGGGATTTATTATCCATGATGACAGGAACCACCAAACCCGTTTATGCAACCGTGATGTGTCAAAGAGCTACTTAATACGCATGACTGTTTTCGTTTTTCTGTTAACTAGCTGTACGCGTAGGATAGCTTAGAAACTCCTATAAATTGATGCGTCTGCGTACGCTCAAGGAACTTTTGATTAGTTATATTTTGCTGCACTTGTGTTGAATTAAGAAGCGTTTGTGAACTCTGTTTCTAGTGCTATTCCAGCACTCTATTTTGTGACCTTTTTGCAAATGGAGGAATAAATATAAGCACTGTTTTGAAGTTTCCAGATCTTTGAAGTCTTTTGTGGCTGAATGGACAGAGGGCCCCTGCTCATCTCAGCCTTTGTAAAGTATTTCATGTGCAGTATTTCATCATTTCTTTATTTGTTTCCTTAAACATGTATAGTTTCATTTACTTGTTTTCTTTTATTTTCAGCTGATCAGTGTTATCTCTTTACAGGTTCCTTTTTGCCCGGGATTTATTTTTATATGTGTTGTGTTTGCTTTACAGCTAATGGTATTTTAAGTTGACAATTCAAGTGTTGCTCTTGTCTTTATAGTTAGTTTTTAATTTTATTTCTCAAAGAGCTGTTCACATACATGAATGATCTTCATCATAAGCTAACATCTTTCAAGATCAAAATATTACTAACTTGCAGCTTGTTTGGGTGCTTTTTGGACTATTCTTAAACTAGTTTCTTTCCTTACTTTACACAGTACATGTGTTTTGAAGTATTGAGTTAGAAAGAGTAGATCATTACCACTAGTCTTTAAAGTAGAAGTTTTGATTTTAAAGTGTTTCCTAGACTATTTCCTCACTACTTTCTAATCATGCTTCCCATAGTACATATGGCTGAAGTAGAGTATTAGAAATAGCAAATTATTATCATTAGTCTTTCAAGCATATTTTTCTCACTTTTATAATTCCACTTAAGCTACTTTCTTTCCGTGCTTTACACAGTACATGTGCTTTGAGGCATTGAGTTAGAAAGAGATAATCTTCATTCTTGGGTTCTAAAAGTGACTCTTTTTCCTTTTATTAGCAACAACTTGAACGGTGTCTAGTGCCATTGGTAGTGGTCATTTGCTTTCAAGTTTATTTCAAGTCATTTCAATTTCATTTATTCTTTCCAAGTATTTCCTTTCAAGCAAATAGTTAGAAATCACTCAACACACACTTCCACTCATTTAGAATTCACTTACACACACACCATCACTCACTTGTTTATAAATTCTCATTCCATCTAGGAACATAATTAACCACAACAACACCCCAACGATAAGAAAAACTCTAAGAGGTTACTTAAGTACATATAGTACACCTTCACTTCATCAGCTTACGAGCCCCGGGTTGACAATAAATACTAGCAATTTAGATAACACTAAATTGACTAAACATAGTGCATCCTATAGGTGAAAAATTGGAACTTTCTTACCTTCCAAGAGTATCTGGTATGTGCTACTGAATTTTGGATTGCTCTTGTAAAGATGCAGCCGCCCCGAAGTCTTGTGCCCACAGGAATCGAGCACAGTGATCAGCGCCATGACTGGTGGTCGAATGAGGAACTCTGCAACATTATTGGTGCTACCATTCTTGTAATTAATATTCAAATGGAATTGTTGCAGGTATGTGGACCATTTATTATGGTGATTGTTATGCAACTTCCCTTGTGTCCGTATGAACAATAGGGGTCGGTGGTCTGTGTGGATGACCGTTTCCTTCCCCATAATGTAATGCTTCCATTAATGGTAGGCCTGCACAAAGGAATACATTTCTTTGTCGTAAGTGGGATACTTTCAGACTTTGTCTGAAAGTGTCTCATTGTGGTAAGCCATTGGATGCCCCTGCTAAGTAAGAACTACACCAATAGAATAGTCAAAGGCATCTATCTCAATCTCAAATGGTTGTTGTAGGTCTGGTAATGTGAGCACTGGTGTAGATCAGAGGCGATGCTTCAACTCCACAAACGCATTGTGTTGGGTTTCACAAACAAAAAACTTTTCTTTCGCTCTGCCCTTGGTGACTTGACTTAAAGGCCAACTGATATGAGAAATTGGCAAGACCCAGAAATATGTGGATCTCTATTAGAGTGGTTGGGGCTGGCCAATCCCAAATTACTTGGATCTTGGCCAGGTCCACATTTACACCCTGATCCTCAATGATGTACCCAAAATATTGAACCTAGGTGATCAGAAAATTGAATTTCTCCAAATTGGCACACATCTTGTGTTGTCTCAAGTTTTTAAGGACCCTTCGAATATGGCAGAGGTGCTCTTCCCAACTCTGGATGGAGATCAAGATGTCATCTAAATACACCACCATGAATGCATTGGTGAAGGGTCGCAAGATGTCGTCCATGAATATCAAGAAGGTTGCGGGGGCATTCATCAACCCGAAAGGCATGACAAACCATTCGAAAAGGCCCTCCTTGGATTTGAAGGTAGTCTTCCACACATAGGAGGCTTCGATAGGCACCTGGTGATAACCACAGCTAAAATCAACCTTGCTAAAATATTTTGCCCCCTTGAGCTGGTCCAGAAGGTCATCAATCTGTGGGATTGGATACCTATTCCATACAGTGATCTTGTTCAACATCTCATAGTCAATACAAAGTCTCTAGGTCTAATCCTTCTTCTGTACCAATACAATCGGGCTCCCACAGGGTGATGAGCTTGGCCTGATGTGCCCTTTCTGCAACAACTCTTGAATCTTCCTCTTAACCTAATCATTCTCTATAACAGAGTGTCGATACATTAGCCCATTGGGTAGCTACGCGCCCGGGGTCAGATCAATGTAGTGCTTGAGCTGGCAATGCAGAGGTACCCTTGTAGGTGAGGCAAAAATGTCCCTGTACTCCTCCATGACCTTGTCCATCTGTTGTTGTTTTGTGGAGGAACCCCATCTTGAGTATGTGGCCACAACCTTCTTCTTTCCCTAAGGGTGAATCATAAGAAAAAGAAAATTCCTAGTCTGGTAAATGATCTTACTGCATTGCTTTTCAGTGATCAAAGAGATGGTGGTAGGCGGGGCTACTATTGGTATCCTCTATAACTTATTGCCCAAAGTAATAACCACATAGCGAGCTTTAGACTCATATATAACATTTCACTTCCAAAAGTATGGTTGTCCTAATAATACATCACAAACTTCAAGAGGAGAAACATCACACAGTACCTCATCCGTGAAGGGCTTGATGTTGTAGGAAGGCGACACTACTGGCTGACGTGGAGATCACGTCCTTGATGAAGCCACTCAATGGTGTATAGATGTATATGTTCTATCATTGGTAGGCCCAGCCACTTCATGACCTCTGCCGAAATTAGGTTCTTTTGGCTCCCGCCGTCGACAATGAATTGCAGCGAAGAACTCTTCACCCACATCTATGAGCGGAAGAGGCATTCTCCCTCCTCTGGATCTTCAGGCTCATTCTTCTAGATCTTGGTGGTGGCCACGATGGCACTGGATTCTGTGTCAATGATATGATTCCATTTTCATTCCCCTTGTCGAATTCTGACTCGGATTCAGAACATGCATCTAATTCGGAAGCCTTCATCTCGACCACCAATGACTGCTTGGCATGACACCCACTTGTGTTGTGAGTGGAAATCTTATGGAACTCACACCATTTTTCTGTGTCCTTCTTTGTCTATTGCTTATTTTTATTTTCTTGCAGCTTCGACGAGTTGTCCTTGGTCGCCCCGCCTTGGCTTTGGCCTTTGCTATGTGGTTTGAGGGCGCCTTTTCCTTGCTTCATATTCACAGATCCAAAGTATCACTTCTTTTATTTAAAATGATGCTCAATATTGATAGGTTATTGGTATGTCATGCCGAGCGAGGAGATGTCCAAGAACTTCATCTTATACTGGATATACTTGTGTAGGTAGCCACAGTATTTGAGTACCAAATTCTGCTCTGCATCCTTGATACCCAATTTTGTGTGGAGGGTGTGGAAAACATTTTTGAACTTCGACACATCTTGGTCCCTTCGCTACCTTAGCATGGTCCACTTTATGTAATTATCTTTATATCTCTAGACAAGGTAATAATTTTCCTTGATGGCATCTCAGAAAGAATCCTAAGTCGGTGTTGCTGAAAACAGTGAGGATTCCCTCTCATCCTTTTATTCACGATAGGTTTCCCACGAGTCCTTGATGTGTGGGGTGGCTTTGAGAAGTCAAAATGTATTCTTTTCCCGATTGTAAAAGTCATGAACTAAAATATATCCTTCCAACAGATTCAACCATTTATCTACGACATCTACATCTAACTAGACCTCAAATATAGGAATGTAAATGTTAACTTATACCTTAAAAGGAGTGGCGCCTCCAGAGTGGCTGCTAGATGAAGACGTGTCACTTGTGGGTAGTCATCAAAGTATCTAGGCAAAGTTTTCTTTCATTGTGTTCCTCTGTCACTCGAGGGCTTCCTCAAGCAATATTTTGATAGGATATAATTCCCCCTCATCTTTATTTTCTTCCGCCATAGGAGGTCATCGAGGTTTGCAAGGTTGGTCTTGAAAAGGTTCACCTAGATCGAGCCCTAAATCCTTATACCACTGATCGAAACTTAAACAAGAATGTAAAAAATTACAAATATAACCATAAATATACAGATGCAGCAGAAAAAACACTTCATTTCATTAATATCTGAGTACTGAAATATGATTACAAACAAAATGGAAATAAACTAGCTTGGGCGATGGTAGCTTATCTCTAAGAAGAGATTTCGTAGCCACATGCCTCTAAACTGTGTTAAATGAGGATGAAGGACATATTTATTAAAATAACAAGAAGGGAAAACCATAAATTACCAAAACCCTAACCTCGGGAGATGGAACGCTAAGAGTTTGTGAGCCTCGTTGGGATTAGTTGGGCAGCCAACTTCCTAGGGTCGTAAATTGGTCATATTATCTCTGTTTGGCGCATACAATACCTTGTTGTAAATGTCTCTCTAAGTGACACAGGATTTTAGGTGGCAATGGACCTACTACAGACCTCAAAGAAACGTCGTTTAAGGGTTCAAAATTGTTACAAAAGTTTAGAACCCGAAAAACTGCTAAAAATAGTAAATGCTTAAATAAACAAGGAAACATATGAAACTCACTGGAGGTCTAGGTGGAATAGGTGGGTGGCCACCAATATCCATGTGGATCATGAATACAAGAGATGCGGGGTCATCCATAAAATTCTTCTTTCGTTCTAGTACAATCTTTTTCTAAAGCTCGTCATAAGTCAGATTGTACATGTCCATAATTAGATCATCATCGAGCGGAACAATTTCCTCTTCCTCGCTTGGAGCTTGCTTTATGGGAGGGTGGGGAGACTAAATGGTGACTTGTTGTGTATTTGTTATTAGATCAACATCTTGGTTCTGTGACTCCATTTCCTCCTCCATGTCTTGGATCTCGATCAACTCTTAAATCTCTTGAGCGAGCTCCTTGTCCTGCATCTATTTGCTCTCCTCTTCTAGTTGTGAGTTCTTCCCTGTCTCTTCATCTTGTCTTTGTGTTTTTTCTTCTGCTATTACTTTTCACCTTTATTATTATTCTTGTCTCTTCTTTTCCTACTCCAATTTTTTATGCTCTGGTTCTTTCCTCCACTTCTGTTATGCTGCCTGGATCCTTTGCTTCCTCTTCTTCTATGTTGTTATGTCCACTTTAAGTATGACTAGATCTGCTTTCATCTTGCGGGTTCACTCTCCTCCTAGACTGTGCACAACTTTCCTCTTTCCCTTCTCATGCATTAAGTTGCACCCTTCCACTGGTACTACTTCTGGAGTGGTTTATTTTTGCGGAGTAACCTGTGAAGTTCCTGCAAAACTGACCACCTTGTTGGATTTGGTGGCATTGTGACAATTCTTCCATCGTTCCTCCTGCGGCTAGTGAAAGGTCTCACTTAGCCACTGGAAATGAATCCTCATATGGTGATCTTTGTAAACATTCTGTGGATCATACAGATTGAAGTCCATAGTACTGAATGCAAACTTTTCTATCGCCTTTCCTTCGGTATCCACAACTTTCAAATTCTTGATCTCGTACAATCTGATTTGCATAGAAAGAGTTGGCCAAGGGGCTTTCTTCTTCCTGTGAAAAGTTGTTGACAACCCTGTGGAGAGAAGATATGCAACTTCTTTCATGACTAGCTTATCAGTGGAATACCTTGGTAAAAGATGCAGAGAATTCTGTGCACTAAACACCCGTAGGAAAGTGACATCCGGTCAGAGGCAAACCATTCTGTTATCTCTCACACTGCTTCTATTGCCCCATGTGACATGTAAGGTGGTTCTTCCTCAAAGATCAACTTATACAATGGAATGAGGAAGTGATCAGTTAGCTTCTCCATTACTCCTCTACATCCACACTCTAAAAGTAGCTTGCAATAAACATACATGACAAGGTCTCATGGTGTCCAAGTTCAATTCATGCTAGTGAATGCATTGTGTGCGCAAATTGCATCCAGTGGATATGCAGACATGTTTGGGAGGATTCATGGCATTAGCTACATGGATCTGCATTTTCTAAGCTAAAAAGTATGACCATTTGAATGGTTTACCTTCATTCACAACCTGGTTCGGTGAGAATTCCCACCCTTCAGGAAAGGTCTCATTGCTCTGCTAGTCATGGATTCTGCAACATAGAGCTATCAAGAGTTGATAGGCCCTCCTGGGATATTTTTTCTTATAGGTGTTGGTGGGTGTCTGAAAAAAAAATTTGGCTCTTTCACGTAGCCTTAACAATATCCTTGGTGCTCAAGTGGTTGATTGTCGCATAAAAGTATGAATCCATGAGCAATTCTAGTTTTGACAAATGGTACATAAGATGATAATTTGGTGCCAAAAAATAAGTAAGACTTTGTCTGTTGGAATGATTGAGAGTCATAGTCTTTGGATATGTATCAGATAGTATCCAGCTGACAACATATGCACACGAAAAATTCAGATATCTACATGCAATCCTATGCAGACCTAATCGTTGGACATTGACATACACCTGTTGGTCTTCCATATCTGTTTGAAGGTTCCTCCTAAGAAAAATTAATTCACCTTCTTCCATGTGATATTTGATTCCTTTTCTACAAATAGTTGAGTGTATAAATAAACTAGAAAGTAAACTGGTGTACTCTCAATTGCCTCCTCGGTGCTGCTCTTTGTGGTATCCTTTGAAGCAAATCTCTTTGGTGCCATGATGTCAAGGACCGATGAAGAGAAGTGTTGAACAATTGCAATACCTGTGGGAGGAAAATGCACTCATGGAAAAGAAAAATTAGCTTCAACAGATCAACTTACAAAGCAAGACCAAGTAACATCTAGCAGGTTAAGTAGGAGAATTGTGCAATTTTTGAGGTGAAGGAGGGATATTGGCTACTTGAATTGCACATTGCACAATCTCAGTAGCCAATGGTGCAGTCTGAGTCTAGAGACTCTGCAATGTGTAGCTCTTTCTAGGAAGACTGAGGTGGAGAATATGCATTGCGCAGTCTTAGTGGCCAAGGGATGGGTTTGAACTCTGGAACTACACAATGCATAGTTGGGTGTAGTAGGTACTATGCATTGTGCAGTCTTAGATGCCAAGCAGATAGCTTGAGCCTTGGACTTGCACAATGCCCAGTGAGACAAGGCAAACACTGACCAAGGAATGAGCAGATATGTCGAGTAAGAGTGTGGGAAACAAAAAGGTATGAGTGATGGTGAAATTTGAAGTGTAGATCTGACTAAGTATGGATATATTAGTGCAAAACAAGTGTGAAATATCAACATGACAAAGGAAAAACAAACATGAATGGAGAGTCATCGAAATGGAAACCACTGATGGACAAAAACAAAAAAACTAATGCGACATATGTAAAAGGCGAACAAAGGACCGACCCAACACTTGTACAAGCTAATATACATTAAGTCACTAGCAACCATGAAAATCAAAAGAAAAAGAAAACTCACAGAAACCAAATGACAAAAGGATACAGAAAAAGTGACAAAAGACGACAAAAGCAAAACTCACCCAAAAAAGCATTGCAAACTCCACCGAATGCTCCTTGATCTCCTTGGGAATGCTATAGATACAAGATCAAATGTACTAATGAGCTCTAGGGGCATCTATTATATAGACCTACACTAATTATGTTTTATGACACACATGACTAAAATCAAGGAAAAAGCGACACTTAGTGGAAAGTTCCAAAAATAGTAAGTGTGCCACCTTCGGAAAACTAATTAGTGAACCCCTATTTTCTAGGGATTTTTTTTCTTTTTTTCTTTTTTTTTCGGGAAATTTGCATGCACACTTCCAAGAAGGATTGTGCAATTCCCGAGGACTGGTAAACTTACTGACTCAGTGTATTGCGCAGTTTCTGAGCTCATGAGATCCTTTACGCAATTTCCATCATCATACTAGGCTACCATCCAAAATTGCATAGTTTTTATGCTCAAGTCTAGCCTGCCAAAAATAATTGTGCTATTCCTAGAGGCAAGGTTGGCCTACCTTCTAAGATTACATAGTTTTTGGAGGCACGATTGGCCTACTTTCTAAGATCGTACATTTTTTGAAGGAAAGCCAAATAATGCTGCTAGGTCAAGTCATAAGTTATCTTGTGTTTGAAATATATCAAACCGGGATTAGTCCATCACAAGAAAAGAATGATAATATAAGTCTTTTATTATAGGATAAATACTTGACAACAATAAAATATAAGCTCCTATAGACAAAATGAAGGCTCCAAAATCAAAGCATGGGAAACATTTTGGAGGGTGGTTGTAGCAGCTACAACACTTGGCGACACACTACTAGAACTCCAGCTCTTTGTATGGATATTAGCTCATGCAAAACAGGTCTAACTCTTCATAAAGTATTTTTCAGTTGATTGATCATCGTAGCTTCTTCACTTAGCTTGAGTTAAATATATTTTCCCTCCCATTCTCTTTATCAGTAGCACACTTAACCAAGCCAAGTCAAACTCAGTTATTTCGATTGGGGATTAGGAGTATATAGATATACAAGGAAATAGATTGTCAGAGTCTTAGTTTTCATCTTTGGTGTTGCTTCGCTTCTAGCAGGCATAGACAGTATCTGGTGAAGTCACTTAAGGGACAGTGGGGTTGCTTTCTTCACCTCTTTTCACAGGAGGAATTTCTCTTCTTTCACCATTTATTTTTTTTTTTCATTTTTGTATTTTTTTTTTCAAATAACTGTGCATAGGCACTTATTAATTTCATACGGTGGAAGAGGGATCCACACTTATTGAGAGAAGAAGAGGTTGTCCCTTCAGAGAAGGATATTTTATATACCTCTGACATACTTGTTAAATTTTCCTCCCTTCCTTACTCTACTCGACTCAGTTGAAAAGCAATCAAAAATTATAAAATACTGATTAGAGTAGGTTGTCCTAGTTATGGATTCAAGCATCATGGTTTCAATATGGCTTTCTCTGAAAAGAACATATTTTCCATCAGAATATCATCGACAGAAAAATGCAAGATTCACGCAAAGAGAGGGAATAAAAAGATAACCAAGCATTGATAATATCACAACTTCCTCTTAAGCTTCACCATGCTTGATTCAAAAACAAACAAGGTATCATGCGGAAGTTATCCTACAATTGGAAAGAAAATAAAAGAGCGGCGTGGAAAGTAAATAAAAAAGAAACAAAAGAAAACAATAAACTACCCCTACTCCCACACTAACTGAGAATAGGCCAAGCCTACGTAAAATGAAACTTCCAATGTAACCATTGATGCATCGATTGACCTATATGGGTGATAGAATGTAGATCAAGAAAATATTCAAAAATAACAACAAAAAAGAAATATAAAGCGATACATACCATAACATTCGAAGTTTGAAAATACACGCAAAGGATTACAAAAGAAAAGAACATGAAAAACACTATGCAGAAGCATTATGGTGTTCAAACACACTGTGACAATATGACAAGAAAAATCAATCTTTCGAACTTCTAAACTGGGTGAACATAAAGAAGGAATAAAATTTGAGAGGATGTGAAATTTGAGATACTGACTGATTTTCAATTTGTGCGAAGGAGTGATGAGGAGCCTTGAAATATACAATGATATTTTGATCAGGACTGGAACTGGTCTTAAGACTGTCAGAACATCAGAAGGTAGATCATCAAAAGCCTGTGGCTTAGAAAGATCAACAACAACAAAAAATAAGAGTCATGACCAAATGAATCAGTGAAAAGATCACGAAAACCATGATCATCATGTTCAAGATAAAAAACAGAGGCATCCCCATGATCTGATGAATCGTAAAGAGGGGAATATTGAAAAAAAAGAAATTTCACCTTCTATTTCTTCATAATGATTAGATGATGGATTAGACAGATAAAGAAGAGAATATTATTTCTCTCCACATTCGGATTTGAAACTGACATCCCATGATTTCTTAGTGTGATAGAAAATTACATCATCAGAAAATGATTCTTTGGAATATTCAACGAGAATGGTGGAATTGTAGAATATGTCAAAATAATGAGGGATAGGTGTGAAAGGAGAAAAATCAACCAAAAAACTCACACTTAGGAGGACCAAATGAATCAACTGATGTAGGATGAGGAGATAACACATCATCGCAAACATCAAATTCATAGTCCAAACTTGTGCTGAAATTCTGAGTGTGTGGGGTGGGAGAAGATGGTGGTAAATCAGTGGATGAACTCTTAAGTTCTCCCTCCTCAACCTGCAGAAATGAAGTTGTTTGATGAGAAGAAGATGAAGAGTTACTTGGGATAAAAACTTCCCCCATCGCATATTTAGGAGCTCCATAACCAAGGTATGTTGGGTGATTCTCGAAAGACTCATATTCTTGTGGATTTAACGAAATATGAAAAAGAAATTCAAATTTCTTTTTCATAAAATTCCAATTCATATCATCTTCAAAAAATTCAACACAAAAATGAATGAAATGAACGTGGAAATCCTTAAGAAATTCATCAAGTTATTTTCACAATTTCATGATTTGCTTCAAAATATATTTGTAATCATACATGTCTAAGGCGCAGTAAATATTCTTGACAATATGTTCAAAGGAGTGAATGGAAGCGACAGGAAATGTGTAACAACATTTCTTTATGCACGCTTTAAACATGAGGATGAAAAACTTGCACGCAATATCCTCATAATGAATATTATGTTTAGCCCAAAATTCAAAAAAAATGAGGAGTGTGCTCGAGAATGGTTGTTCCACCCTCGCCATCGAATTTCAGATTTGACAAGTCATTGATTATTCCCAAGGTCACTTTCAAATTTGTAGTTCTAGAAAAACATGTCAGGGTTATGATATGGGAAGAAGCCAATAGAGATACAGAGATTTAAAATATACTTCATGGGCTCAACTTGTCATATGGACTAGAAATGTTGACGGTGTTGGACCCGCCAACATTCAGGGGATATCCCCGATATGAAGTCCCAATTATACCTCACACCATTTGGTGTAGGAGTCCCATCTGGAATATGGCTCAGTTGCCAATGTAGTGGGTTTTAATGATGTGCCTTGGCTGCAATAATGCATAGAGTGGTGTATGGTGACTTTGGTGGGAACAAGTGTGTGACTCTGCGGAAGGTCAAGTGCAATGCATGAAGGTTCTAACACACAAAGGGAAAATGAGTGAGTCCCTTAGAAGCCTGTAATAGTACGCAACTTGAAAGAAACACACGAGCATAAAGACATCACAAGCTAATATGTGAAATAGTTCACAAGTTAATAGTGATGGAATTATACAACAACATGCATTCAAACATAACAAGAATAGTATTCACAACATATGCATGAAAATATGCCATCTCTGAGGTTTTATTAAGTGAAATTTCTAATCATACATATACCATTGATGTACTACTAGCCCAGATAGTGGAAAATGAAGTCAACACAGGCTCCTCCAAACAAAGATACTCTCTCTATGCTACGGAGAAGCCAAGGGTCTCACAAACTCCCAATTTCCTAATTTTAAGCCTAAGCTTAGCCAAAAGCTTGGCTCCCCAAAATCCATTTACATGAGTTATGAGGGTCTATTTATAACAAAAGGGGTGACTATTCACTTCCCCTTCTGACCCTTGGACTTCCCTCATGACTCTTAAAATTCTTTACAAAATGACTCTTTATATTCATTACATCATGACTCTTCACATTCCAATATTGACACTTGGAATTCCACTTACAAATTAATTATAAAAGAATATTATAATACACTCATACCCATATAAGACAAAATTGGGTAGATCCAACTAGACAGCCTAATAAGACAAAACAATTAAGCTTGAGTTTGGGGAAACTCTAGCTCAACAACTTCCACTTGATGTTTCTCGGTTATGTAATGGTGCCAAACTTTGTACTACATGATGAAATCCCCAAATTGTGTGATGGTGTCAGGCTGGAAGTGGACTCTAGCCTCCATGGCATCCGGGTACACTGACTTGGAACTAGTTTGTGTTTCCTTCTTGAGCAGGAGCAACATTGTGTTGATTTGGATAGGGCCACCAATGTACTTATTCATATTCTGTCTGTTTCCTTAAAGATCACCCTTGATGACTATCTGTCTCAAATTTTCCAAGTATTCTTGAATCTCCTGCCTAACATGATTCCTGCATTTGATCTCCATGATTGAGCTGAATGATAGGATCCTGCATGATTTCACCAAGAAGTCCAGGTTGTTGTACAATCGTGCATACGAGGCCTGAGTGTTGGCAATGGACAAGGCGATATGTTTATTATTCTGGATGAGCATTCGAAACTTTCCTTTCTCCAAATCTACCTCTTTCCTTGTCTTCTTTCCTAATTCAAGTGGTTCCCCTTTGTATTGCATTGACCATTCATGCATGACAGCATTACTTGATTGCACAACCTTGAGAGTTTTGAAATAATATTTACACTTCTAGTACAAACCATGCAAGTGGAAAGTTATCTTACATAAATTACCTGCATACAAATTCTAAAAACAGAAAACAAACAATGGCGGGAGCATAAAACAGAAAACAAATATACACATAGATTTTCCCCTGGATCCCAAAACCAGGACTACCAGATTTATTTTTCATTATGTTCCTTTCAATGTTACAATACATATATATATATATGTTGAAGCATCCATAAACCCCAATCCATTAACCCTATATTAGAACATAAACGTAGTTCCCTTGACCGAATCTACAAAATGCCATGGATAGAAAACCATCATGCCCAAAACCATGTGTGAAATCCATGCACAAAACCATAGGCAGGTCCGCCCACCTAATAAGGGGTAGTCATGGAAAGAATACAACACAACCCAACATCATGCACGGAAACATTAGTTGATTTCACAACCTTAAGAGTTTTGAAATAATATTTACACTTCTACTACAAACCATGCAAGTAGAAAGCTACCCTATGCATGATAACAGGGTCCTCATAAAGACTCTGCACGGTCTCTCCTATTGTTGACACTTCACCAAGTATCACCACCTTCAGTTCTTCCAAATAGACCTGTGTGGGAGCCAAATTTTGTAACTCTGCTCGTACTTGTTCAACCTCTATCCTAATAACCTACAAGTTCATTGCCAATTGTTTGTTCTCGGCCATCAGGTAGTCTGTGTTTGAATTTGTAGCACCTGTGAAGTCTAAGTTGGATATGACAATGGCACGTGGATTCTTCCTAGTGTTTACAATGGTCACCCTATTTTTGATGAAGGTAGGAGATGTGAGGTCATCCAGAAACATCTTCTTTCATGCTTATACAATCTTTTTCCAAAGCTCGTCATAAGTCGTATTGTACATGTCCATAACTGGACCATCATCAAGAGGAACAATTTCCTCTTCCTCCTTTGGATCTTACTCTACAAGAGGATGGGGAGACTGAATAGTGACCTTCTATGTACTTGGCATCAGATGAACATCTTGGTTCTGCAACTTCATTTCCTCCTCCATGTATTGGATCTAGATCAATTGTTCAATCTCTTGAGTGAAATCCTTGTCCTGCATATATTTTCTCTCCTCTTCTAGCTACTGGCTTTATCCTTGTTCTTCATCTTGTATTCATGTTGTTCTTCTGTTATTACTTTTCACCTTTCTTCTTCTTCTTGCCTCTACCTTTCTTCTTCTTCTTGCCTCTGCCTTTCTTCCTCTAATTTCTTCTCCTATCGTTCTTCCCTTTGTTTTTGTTATGTTTCTTGCATTCTTTGTTTCCACTTCTTCTCTACTGCTATGGCTGCTTTAAGTATGACTAGATATGTTTTCATCTTGTGGCTTCACTCTCCTCCTAGACTGTTTGCAACTTTCCTCTTTCCCTTCTCGTGCACTCGGTTGCACCCTTCCACTAGTACTTCTTTTGGAGTGATTTATTTCTATGTAGTAATGTGTGAAGTTCCTGAAAAACTAACTGGCTTGTAGGACTTAGAGGCATTGTAGAAATTCTTCCATGGTTCCTCCTCCAGCCACTGAAAGGTCCCTCTTAGCCACTGGAAATGAATCATCGCACAGTGATGTCTATAAACATTACAAGGATAATATGGATTGAAGTCCATAGTGCCAAATCAAAACTTTTCTATCTACTTTCCTTTAGTATCTGCGACTTTCAGATTCTTGATCTTGGACAATCTGATTTTCATACGAACAAT
Source organism: Pinus tabuliformis (assembly GCA_031772625.1). Lineage (NCBI taxonomy): Eukaryota > Viridiplantae > Streptophyta > Pinopsida > Pinales > Pinaceae > Pinus > Pinus tabuliformis. Next base: position 1,873,133,452 of record CM062817.1, read on the forward strand.
TGGTCAAGGGGCTTTCTTCTTTCTGTGAAAAGTTGCTAACAACCCTATGGAGATATGATACACAACTTCTTGCATGACTAACTTATTGGTGGCATACCTCGATAAAATATGTGGAGACTTTTGTCCATCGAACACCCTGAGGAAAGTGCCATCCGGTGAGGCAAACCAATCTGTTATCTCTAACACTACTTCCATTTCCCCACGTGACATGCAAGGTGGCTCTTCCTCAAAGATCAACTTATACAATGGAATGAGGAAGTGATCAGTTAGCTTCTCCATTACTCCTCTATGGCTGCACTCTGAAAGCAACTTGCAATAAACATACATGATAGGGTCTCATGGTGTCCAAGTCCAATTCATGCCAAGGAATGCATTGTGTGTGCAGATTACATCCAGTAGATATGCAAACATGTAAAATCTAGCTTGCCCACCCTTGGGAGGATTCAGGGAATTGGCTACATGGATCTATAGCTACTGAGCCAACAATTCTAACCAATTGAATGGTTTACTTCTATTCACAACATGGTTCAGTAAGAATTCCCACCCTTCATGAAAGGTCTCAGTCTTTGTGATGGTCATAGATTCTACAACATAAAACTATCAAGAGCTGCTAGGCCCTCCTAAGAGATTTTGTCTTGTAGGTTTTGGTGGGTGTTTGATGGAACTTTGTTGGCTCTTTCACCCAGCCTTTAACAATATCCTTGGTGTTCAAGTAGTTGGTTATCACATAAAAGTATCAATCCATCTTTTGGTTCCAGAAAATGGTACATAATCTGATAATCTAGTTCCAGAAAAGAAATAAGCCTTTGTCCGCTTACACTATTGAGATTCATAGTCTTTGGATTTGTATGGGATAGTATCCATATGACAATGTCTGCGCATGGAAAATTCAGATATCTACATGCAATCTTGTGTAGACCTGACCGTTGGAATTTGACATACACATATTGGTCTCCCAGATTGATGAGCCTCATCAATGGGTAAAATATATGGACCTTAATGCACCTCTAGCTTACTAAAATAAACTCTTCTCATAATTCTTTACATGTTTTAATTATATTTTTCTTAATGAGATGAGTAAAAGTAAGATGTCATGTCTAGTGGTCTAATGTGCATTGATTGCAGGTTTTGGGAGAAAATTGTGGCTAATTAGGGTGCAGGAACTCGAATGAGACAAGCAGGAGAGATTATAGGAGATAGGATCTCCCTCCTTAACTCCTCACTCACTCGAAGATCCCTCAATCAAATCACACCATCTCAGAGTTGCAAGTAGCCAAGTCATGAGGATCATTGGTAGCCAAGCTAGTGACAGTTAAGAACTAGTTGATCTCAAGATTGGGAGCCAAGTCTCCCTAGATTTAAGGAAGTTGTTGGAAAATTTAGTTGTATAATTAAATAGGCCTAGAGCCTCATTAGGATTTGGATTTTTTGTGCAATATAGCTAAGCATTTTTCAAGTTCAAGGATTGTGACCAAACACTTTTATGTGTTTTTGACATGTTAATGAAAATGAGTAGCATTCCCTTGATCCAGCACTGAGTTGACTCAGATGGTTGAAGCTCTTGGGTTAGGACCCAACCCTAGAATCAGAGGTTCCTCTTGTTGTATATGTATGTTTAGGCTTGTACTCATAGTTAGTTGCTACATTGATTTATGTGTTGTTAGTTTGCAAGTATTGGTATGTTTTATTAGTTTGCTTCCATTTGTGGACAGTTCTAACAGTAGCATTATAGAGATAAGAAAATATTCAAAAAAAACTAACAACAAGTGGATCTTACCTCATTTCTCCCTTCCAGGGATCGTGGCATGAGGATCATTCCCCATTCAGCCCAAAAAAGACAGAATTTTGGTTTCTTATGAAATTTAGGGTTTTCTACTAATTAGGTCATCATCTTTCAGTTTTAGAAGATAGGTTGCAATTGACATTTCTGATATAGGTTGCAAATGATATTTATGATATCTTAGGTCTTACATTGATTTCATGTTACTTTCATAATGGTTTCAAGCATTCCCATGCATGAACTTGGAAAATAAATGATGAAAATTCTATTTTCTTCTATTCAAGTAAACCCTTCTTGTTTTGAGATGAATTTATGGATAAATGCCAACAATGATGCATATGCCGCAGGGGTTTCTACATTGCAGGAATACCTCATATCATCAGCCTCAGCCGAACCATATCCACCCATGATCACCAAAAGCCACTAAGGTCTCAAATCAAATTATCGTTTCACAAGGAAAACTTGCCATGCTCATTGAGCAAATCTAACCATCATAATGCTTTGGTTTGAGTTCTGAGTGAGTGCCTACCATTCCCTACCCTTATTCCCTCCTTACTCATATTTTCCAAGCTCCATTCCACCTTTTAAACCAATCCATATGATTTCAGCCTATTCCTGTAGGAAAACAGGGGATCTTGTAGGTGAACTAGGACATCCTATAGACGTCCTGTTGGAAAACCTGTAGTGGCCTATTTTGAGCCTGAATTGTGAAAAAAACATCATTAAAGCTAGGAGTAGACCCATGCTTTCTCTCCAAGCCATATGAACCATTTCACCCATCTCCCTCCACACCTATCTCACCTGCCATGCAACCAAGAACGATTAGCATTTACATTTTTAGAAAAAGATAAAGAGAAAAAGGTATTTATATATTTATTCATGCATACAACAATTAAGTGCTTGTTTAGATCAGACTTCAAGCTTAGACTAGTTAAGGTTTCACATGTGTTAAATTATAGTTCTTTTTCAAGCAAGGTATGTTAACATATATCTAGGTGAGTTATGTTGTTTTGTAGGCATTTCTTTCAGTCTTTCATTACTATAGTAAGTAGCATTTCAATCCTCTCAATTAGGGTAAAATTATCCTCTTTAAGTTGGTAGTCATACTTCTTGTAATCAATAGAAGGTTGGTTTGAGAAACCCTAGTGGTCTATTGCCCCAGCTCAGTAGTGAAAAAGAGTGGACCCATTACATCTATTTGTGTATACAACACTATCACCTCCAAGTTTGTACGAACCTCAAGTTGATGAAGTAAAGTTGGTAGCCCTAGGAGTTGCAACATTTGTTGCAATACTAGTGCTCCTCACAGATATGATTTTAAGGTTCTTGGTGAGAAACTTTTATTCACCTTATCCCATGTGATATATGATTCCTTTTCTACAAACAATTGAGTGTCTTAATAAATTAGAAAGTAAATTGGCATACTCTCAATTTATTCCCTAGTGTTTCTCTTTGTGGCATCTTTTGAAGAAGATCTCTTTGGTGTCATGATGTTAGTGATTGATGAAGAGAAATGCTCAACAACTGCAATACTATGGGAGGCAAATTCATTCATGGAAAAGACAAATTAGCTTCAACAAATCAACTTACAAAGCAATATCAAGAAAAAACCAATGGACTGACTACGAGAATTATGCAATTTTTCAGGTGAAGAAGGGAGACTGGCTGCTTGAATTGCACATTGTGCAGTCTCAGTAGCCACTAGTGCAGCCTGAGGCTAGAGACTACACAATGCGCATTTCTACCTAGGTAGACTGAGGTGGAGACTGTGTATTGCACAGTCTTAGTGGCCAAGGGATAGGCTTGAACCCTGGAACTCCACAATGCACAGTTGGGCGAGCCAGATGATGTATTGAAACTCTTTTCCTCAAAACAAGTAAACTCATGTAAGTACAGATTACAGAACAGATGTTGTTCTACAAAACTATTTTTCTTGAATTCCTCAAGAAATTATTTAATGGTAGTCATTTCATATGGTATTTCTTCTTCCATATTTTTCAACCGAAAAAAGAAAAAAAAAATCTAGAAGAAACAAGGAGAAGGAGAGAAAGGGTCTTCTACAAATCAATATATTATATAAAAGCATATGCATTTCTCCTTATATTCCTATAACTGTTGAAATTTCTCTTGAATATTCAGCACTTGTGTCTTTTCTTCCTCCCTTTTCTCTTTTTCCTTGTCCCATGTCAATATTTGTATTATCATCTCTCCATCCCAGTTGAGATCATGGATGATTCTCCTATGCTTACTTAATAAAATTGCCCCTTCTGTAATGATACTATCATTTGTCTCCATTTACTTAACTCGTCAACTAAAAATGATATACTTAAATGATCATTAATTTTGGGTTGTATTGTTACTTCTACTATTACAATAATGTATTTAATAGATTTCTATAGATCCTCCCAATTTTCAATCACCTCCTCTTCTCCCACTAGCATTACCTTAGCTACTATATCTTGTGTTTCAATAGCATCATTGGCAGATTGTTATGTCCCAACATTTTCATTTCTCCTAGGATTCTCTACTTCAATTACAGGTTCTTATGTGAACGTAGCATCTTCAATAGGTTCTTTTGTGGCATCCTGAAACTCCTCAGACCACTCTACTTCAATTCTTGGCTCTTGCGTGATAGTACATATTTAGAAAGTTCTTGTGTGGCAACCCGAAACTCCATATCCTTAAATTCAAATTATGTTTGTACTTCTATTGAGACAAATTTAGGGTCTTGGACTTCATCATTTGTATATCCTTCCTATTTAAGGATTTCCACAAAAACATCACACAATGTTTTTCTAGTCTTTACATTTTCAGAGGTAGAAAGATGTGAATTCATCATTTCTACTACCTCAACTAAGTTTTCTAGTCCCGAAGGTATCTTAGTCTGAGACTTTTCTTTTAGCATGCCAAGTTAATTTCTCAAGTCATCATTTTATTTACTTATATTATAAACTTTCTAAAAAGGGAGGTTGAGTTTAGACTTACTAGAATGAGATTTATCATGTTTTTTATCCTTAGACTCCTCTTCTTTATCCTTATTGGGTTGCTCCTTTAACTCCTTCACCTCCTCTATAGTAGTGGGTGCTTTAGATGACGAAATAGGTGATGCTATGACAATGACCTTGACCCTCTCTTTAGAAATTTTCCACCTACAAAATTTCTCAACAGGATTTTCTTACTTTTGTCTATGGGGGTTGTTCCTCCACAATAGGACAAGCCCAAAACTATGAGCTTTCTAGTTTCATGTTGGTTATATAAATTGATACTTCAATATGAAATCCTACCACAACATGAGAATCCCATGTTGATGTATCGACGGGATGATTTTCTTTAGGGGTGTTAGCATTAGGGTCTTGAACAAGTGTGTTAGTAGGGGAATCAATTCTCCTGCTCGGTGCCGCTTCCTCTGTTTCAGCATCCTTGCTCTACTTTTCAGACTCGATTTCTACCTCTTCTCAGGATATTCCTCTAGAAGCAACCAACAATATTTCCAAAGTGCTCCCTTATCCTTCCAATGAATCAATGATAATGAGCTTGATCAGCCCATGATTTTTCACATTAGGGTCTTTATCCTATCAAACAACAAGTTCCATGTGTTGCAATTAATTCAAAAGAAAAAAATGCATGTTAATTGTTTTCCCACTGGGAAGGTGTGCTAGCAACTAAAAATTATAGTTGAAAATTATTCAAAATCAACCCTTGCAGGTAAAAAAATTATGAATAAAATATGCTACATCCTCCAAAGTGTGTGGGAGTGAGGTTTTGTCCACTTCCCTTCCTTTATTTCTTATCTATTCACCCACCTACAAAAACTTATCCTTGGTTGTTGGGACTTAAATATTTCTACTCAACTAACGGATCTCAATATGAGGCAAATTTTTCACCCTCAAGATGACCTCCTTTATAACTGCTATTTGAATTCCCTTCACAAATAAACCTTGCTTTGTAAAATTATACACAAACTTTGGAGCAATATCTTGATGAACCCCACACAACCTATAAAAGTATGCCAATGAACCCGAATTTTGAAAATTTGTTGTAGGATCTTAGGTAGTCTCTCAGTGCATCAATGGAATCAGGCTCATGACACACAATTGCTCCCCCCATACCTCTAGTTAGTGATGCAGAATTTTGTTACAAGTGTAGCAGTCATTGCATGTGGTTATTTATTTCTAGAAGGATCTAAAATTTTGCAAAATTTAGAAATTTAGCTGTTGTGTAGCACTAATTGGTTTCTGAGGTGCCGTAATTGGAAAGTGATTCAAATAATACAAATAGGTCTTGAAATAAATCATGTTATAGTAACGATGACAAGGTAGTGGGTAAGGATGGTTTGGGAAATGCTGTTGGGCATGCAAAATTCAATTCACCATCATTCTCAGTCATGGTACTAATAGTGTATTATACAAAGTTACTACATGAATCCTCCCGCCCAACTGAAATGGAGGTCATGATCAACCATCATGGTATGGTATTCATGTCACACTTATATACAGGATTGCGAGTAAATGAGAGTGATTATTTGTCAAGTACATTCCAATTTTTCTGATGAATTGGTTGATGAGGAAAATCCTAACTCACCTAGGAGTGTATGTTGGCAAAGCTCGTGGCAAAGGACCTTAGTAGGTCCCCTTTAAGCGATTGCATTGGGAGCATCGGCGATACATGATCAACAACATCCATTGTAACAGTGGGAGAATGTTATCAGAAAGCATGACCACATCGGGTTATCAAAGGTAATTGCAGTATAAGGATCAACAATCAACACCTACTCTTTAATATAAGAAACAATATTCAATCTCTAGTATTAGTGGAAACATTTGTTTTCAATATTAGTAGGTACTTTTGGTTTTTAGTGTTACTAGTATCATTCGGCCTTTAGTATCAATAGGTACATTACAAATTTTACTACATTTGATAAATATGAAGTTGTTAATGAAAAGAAAAATAATGTGAGCAAGTTGGTTTTCAATCAACACTTTATCTAACTATGCCTGAAGGGGCTTTCACCATTATAATTTTATTTTATTTATTTATTTATTTATATTTATATATTTGAGAGTGAAAGAAAATAAACTAAATGGTTGGCGATGCAGGAAGATTTTCCCTTGCACCAACAATTTTGAGATATGAATCTTAGGCAATGTGAACAAATGAATCCTTAGAAGATGGATTATGGTACAACCGAAGACGCTTCCCGTAGGAAAGAAAATATGTCTACAAATCCTCGATGAGTTTCAACTTAATAGTTCCATTGTCAAATATTATATCCACTTCATAAGTACCTAGCCACCTGATACAGAGATTTTCATTAAAATCCTTGAATCTAGAATCATATAATAAAGCCCAACCACCTTTCTGAAACAATCTCTTTTTAATTTAACTATCATGCCACTTAGCGCATTGTTGTTGGATGTTATCAGTGCGTTGTATGGAAGCAAAGCACTTCTCTCCCAATTCATTTGAATAATCCATACAATTTCTATGTGTTGTAGACAAATCCAAATTCTCTTCCAAATTAGTCTTGAGTGTCTTTATTTAAAACCCAATGAGAAAAATAAGACCCTTACCATAAACAAGCTCATATGGAGAGAAGCTCCTAGTGTTTCACCAAGTAGTTTTGTAATCCCAAAGTGTCTCTAGAGTTCTCTCAACCCAATATTGGAGGTGACTAGCCATGGTATTTGTAAGAATTACTCAATCACTTAATTAGTACTCTCCACTTGTCCATTAGCCTATGGGTGGTAAGGAAAAGTAATTTGGCGATGAACCTTATATATCTTGACAAGCTTCTCAATCAGGTGGGAAGTGAATTGTGGCCCTCCATCTCTAACTATATCCTTGGAATTCCACAACAAACAAATATGTCTTAAAACAAAAAGTATGAAACAACCCATTCAATAGCATTGTAAGTGACTTAGATCCAACCCACTTGGTGACATAACCTCTACATACTAAAATGTAAGACTTCTAATGAGATAGGGAGTTGATCGGTCCAACGAAGTCTAAATCCCACCTCTGTAAAGGTTTTATCACTAGTTGAGGTTGTAATGGAATGTCATCTAATTGGATAAGTTGGCCCATACTTTAGAAATTGTCACACCCTTGCATATACTTTCTTGCATCCTGGAAAGTGGTAGGTGAAAAATAGTCGATTTGAAGCAACTTATGACATATTCTCCTATTGGAAAAGTGTCCACCACAAGGCTCTTCATAACAAGCCTTGAAAATTTCATGGATTTCATCTTCCCTTATATACCATCTAAGTTGATAATCTGGCCTAATATGAAAGAGATAGTTATCCACCCAAAAATATCAGATGCTTTGGTGAATGATTTTTCATTTTTCCCTAGGAGAAAGCTGGTGTGGAAGTTTTTCTACAGAAAGATAATTAACAATGTCTACATACCACAGTGAGTAAGTGGAAACAACAAGGAGATATTCATTCATAAAAGAATCCTTAACAAGTAAATTTTCATTATTGTTAGGAAGTTTAGAAAGGAAGTCAACAACAACATTATCCTTTTCAGGCTTGTCCAAAATAGTGATATAAAATTCTTTTAGTAAGAGTAACCACCTAGTAATCCTCCCATTGGTAATTTGTATGTTCACTAAAAATTGAATACTATAATGGTCAATATGTAGAAAAACCTGATAACCTGTAATCCAATGTCGAAACTTGTTGAAAACATGTGCAACAACAAGTTCCTTCCCAGTTACTATATAATTTAATTTTGCATGTGTTAAATTCTTGTTGATGTAATAGAGAACATAAGGATTGCATTTTTCTTGTTGTCCTAGCACACCCCTAATAGTAGTGTCAAAGGTATATGTAAAGATAGTGAATGGCAAGGCCTAATTAGCTCCTCGTAAAATAGGAACTTCTATTACACACGTCTTTATACCTTCAAAAGCATTTTTTCACTTATCAATCCATATGAATTATTTGTCCTTTGAAAGTAAGGCAAACAGTGGGGATGCAATTTTAGCAAGTTTTTCTAATAAAACACATTTAGTATCCTACATGCCTCGAAAGATATGTACCTCTTTATGTGTCTTAGGAGTGGGAATTCTTAATATTACCTCAAGCTTTTCTAGATCAACCTATATTCCTGCAATAAATAGATATTGTCCCAACACAATCCCTTCATTCATCATCATATGGAATTTTTTAGTACTAAGAGAAAGATGAATTTGTATACATTATTCAAGCACCTTTTCAAGATTATTTAATGCATCATTAAATTCATCACCATATGGTGTAAAATCATCCATGAAAATATCTAAGTAGTCATTAACTCACTTGAGCTCCCCTTCTCCCTTGCCATGTGCTCCCTTCTTTCTCATGTATTCTCCTTATATACATTAACACCATTTAATTTACTTTACACCTACTTTTTTAATTATAGTTTTATATTCTTTCTTTTTTATTTTCTGTTAACCTAATAAACATTAACACCATTTAATGTACTTTACCCGTCCTTTTTTTAATTCAAATTTTATATTATTTCTTTTTTGTTTGCTTATTATTTAATTTTGATATTATTTAATTTAAATAAAATTAATTTAAATATTATTAAATTTTAAATTTATTAAAATTAAAAAGTTAAAAAATAAAAATATAAAAACATAAATAAAACTATCTCGAATTTTTTAATGATCAGAACAATATTTAATAAGTTTTGGAACCTAATATTTAGTAAGTAATAATTGGAATTTTTTCTCCACGAAATGAAGAAAATGAGGGCTCATTGGAAAGCTATTTTCATGGAGAACCATATGGAAACAATAATTCAAGTAGATTTGATCATCTATTATTCCAAAAAAATCAGCAAAAGTCAAGACTCTGAATTTACAACTAAAAATGGATTTTCTGAGTTTGTTTTGGAGAGTTTCCACTGGCCTGAAGTTTTTTGTTGTAGCAAATTAATTTGATATTACTTGTTTGCCAGAAAAATCTCTACAGGGAGCAATGGAAAACATAAATATTCATTTATTTAATTTATTTAATTCAATTTTAATTTGTGAATTTGTTTTGACAGTTTTGTATTTTGGTTTTGTGTGCATTTTTAAGTGGTTTTTAATAATGTTTTTGGATTTTTTTTTGTAAGGAGGTTGTTGGAGAAGATCGAGCATAGGAGCCTTGGAGGGTTAGGATTGAAGAAATAAAAGAAAATTAAGGTATTTTCTAGCATAGGGAAATATAATCTAAAATCCTCATTAAACCATCTTTCAACAACTCTCCTTTTACATTTCATTTGTAAAATTATAAATAGGTTATTGAAAGAGGAGATCAGGTTCCTTTTTGTTGCAAGGGACTATTTGCACTATTGTGAAAAGGATTTTTACTATAGATTTATTAGGAATGCTTAGATCTGGGCTTGGGGTTTTTTTTCTTAAAATTAGATCTTTGTCTGAGAGGCAGATCATGCACTATTGCATCTCTATTATCCATTGAAAGAGACGAATATTTTGGGACGATTATTGGAGTAATTCATTATAAAGACAAAGCACGAGATCCAATTTTATCATTGTATTACAAATATTATTTTTTTTCAAATATAAATCATCCTTTTACGGCAGATTTATGCAAATAATTCCATGTTATAAAAATACGGTTAAATATGTGAATTGTTGTTTATTTGATCAGCTATCTAATCTTATATCACATAAATATTCTATTCATTTCTCAATTTTCTCTTGCATGCAATCAAATTTCTAACTATTTACTCATAAATTTATCATCATAAATCAATTGTAACGATGTGTCCCCTCATATCTACCCACTTTCACCGGCTTACCCGGGGTAAACATGATATGAGGAGCTACTATGACAAGAGTCGGTCTCCTAAGTCACCTTAAGGAAGTGGAATCGATGGAAACACACCACAAAAAACTTCCATATAAACAACAGAAATCCCAGGAGCCATCCCAACTACTCAGGTAACTAGCCACTAAGGCCTATTGAAGTTTTAGTGCATCAAACCCTTGGACGCTCCCTTGATATGGAAAAGGGTGCATTTGGGAGGCTCCAGAAGCTCCCACAACAAGGGCAAGGGAGCTTCTAGGGACGTTTTTCCACAGTGTTGTGCCTTTGACTTCGATATTTGTGCCACTTTTCAAGCCTAGAATCCAGGTCACTGCCCAGAAACCCTTGTATCTTTCAAAATCCATAATTTACATGACAACAAGACTTGCAAGCCAAAAACTAGCTCTAGGACTAGGCTTGACCATCCCCAACGAGGACTGACATTATGTCAAACACTTGGAATCAATGCAATCTATAGGATATCAATAAAATATAGAGCATAAATCACTAATAAATCATATGACAGTTGACAAGAAGGATCACCACCCTCTTCCCTTAACAATTTTGACATCAATGAGGTCTTGCATCCATTATCCTTTCAGTTACAAGTAAATACATGACTCATAACCATTACTATAACTAGTCATATAACCATGCTTATAACTAGAATTAACTATGTAAATAACAATTAGACAACACCCATTAAGTTCCATAATAACAAGTACAAAATCAAGAGAACTTAGCTTTTATTAAACATAGGCAAGAGCCAACTAGGTTCGGGACTTCCATGTACCACCCAACCATAGACATGGTTGAACCAAATCTTTCTTTCAGCCAGTCACCCTCGTGCCATATTCCAAGCATGAATGTGGGATCTCATGGATAAACCAATCCAAAAGCAACCCAAGGGAATCCAGAGGTTAAATCACCTCCACCCTCACCAAACTATGATCTCACCAAAACCGACACTGAGAACACAAAACCAAACCAAGCTTGGAATGCCTTCAGACTCCATCACTATCCTTGAGGAATTTTCCATCTCCTTGTCTCTTAGGATTTACCGCAATCCACATCGGATCACTAGGCCGTAAACCACGACTCCGCCCTCAGGTTTTATCGTATATCTTGCCAAAACTAGTCAAGGGATTCTTAGGCCTTTCATAATTTTCCTGAGACCACCTCTGCCACATATTCCGAAGCCATTCGGCAATTCCAAAGCTCAAAACCAAGCAACAATCCCATCACACCATGTCTATCCATAAAAAGGAAAGGTAAGGCTAAAAACCATTGTCATAACGAGGCAAGACCATGCCACCAACAACCAGAGAACCAAAAACCAGCATGCAAAGCCATGCATATCAAAGCCATCTAGGAAATCACACATGCAATATGTTACCTACAAGTATTCCTGTTGAAGTTGCTTGATCTTTCTCTTCCTTCTTGCCCTTTTCCTTCCTTTCTTTTCCTTCTCCTTCCTTTGCTTTCTTTTCCCTTCCTTGCTCCAAAGCTATAATGCTCCAAGAAAACTTTGTGTGTCCAAGAGTGTGAGAGAGAGAGTAATGAGAGAGCTCCAAAATTGAACTGACAAAAGGTTACAAATTGATCCTCAAAAGCCTTTTTATCAATGAGGCCTCTATTTTCTTCATTTTCCATTATTTTCCTTAAATTTCCTTGTCACATGCAACCTGTGACCTTTCACCTTCCTTTTCTCCTATTTTCCTTTATTCTTGTAAATAAATGTGTTAAAATATCTTTTTTCCCTTTTAATGCCTTCGCCAAGCCATAAACACATCCAATGAGGGTGAGGTGAGTGCGCCCCTTGGAAACTTGTGAAAGCACAAAGTTAAGAAGGGAACACACGAGCAAAGACGCATCACAACATGGAAGGAAAGTAAGCTAGTAATCCAAAGTTATGGTTAAACCAACAACACATTTCAGTAAGATTCATACATACATATACAGAAAATAGCTACACATGCATGCGTAAGCAAACGTATACATATAACATTTAGAGTAAACAAGATAGATGAAATACAATACGACATATACATAAAAAGTGTCGGCTTTGTTATATTAAGAAGAGAAAGTTCCAGTCGTACAATATAACCATGACCAACCACTAGTTCCGACAGCAGAACGTTACAGTCACTGCCGCCTGTTCCTCCAAAGAGATATACTAGCTCTACACAGTGGAGAAGCCAAGGCTCATTACAATATTGTCCAAGCTTTCTCTAAGATACTCCTATTAGAAGCTTAGCTGACTGAAAGCATTTACAATGAGTTATGAGGGACTATTTACAGCAAAGGGTGCGGTGACCCATGACACTCCCCTTTGTGGTTGTTCATCTATCCTCATGACACTTCAACTACTCTATGACTATTACATTCAACTATCAACACTTGAACTTCCACTTGACAAGACATTACATTATAATGCAAATGTGCCCATGTGAGACAAAATGGATATAGCAAACCATGCAAGACATCACTGACACTTGGACCATTGTGGTGAGACCAAATCTTTGACATCCTTGTGATGGTCGATGGTGGTGAGCTAATTCCAAGCTTGGTTGTTTGTGATGGTGTCTGTGCACTCAATGGTGACATCTTGTTGAAGCGAACTCTTGCCTCTATTACATCCGGGTACACTGATATGGCTACTCCATCCAACTCATTTGATAGCATGCGCATGGTTGTCCTGGGTACAACCGGGTCGACAACATGTTAGTGTGTAGTGTCTGTGCTGATCTCCAAGCATGTGTTGATGGTTGTGCACATCAACTTGTCAAAATACATGTTCAGCTCCAATTGGACTTGCTTCTTATCTTCGCCTCAATGAGTGTGCCAAATGGGTGGGATCACATGCATGCACATAATGACATGCACGCTGCTGAATTCCTTACATGTGATCAGTAACATTATTCACCTTGTCTGCTCCGTTCCATCTACTGGGATGGATCTATAACTTGTACGGGTGCAGTTGCATTCATTTGTGCATGTTGCACCCCCGGATGTACCTGTTCCTGCCGTAAATCATTCGCTCATCTATGCAGCTCCTGTTCTTCTTTGAGTTGTTGCTTCAACACCTGTAACTCCTCTATTTCATTCTCCGCCTTCATACGATCTTCATGTCGTGCTATCACCTCATAGCCTCAATCTCCAAAGCTTCTTTCGTCATGAGTGGATCTGCTTTGAACTTGCAGCTTTGCTTTGCCTCTATGATGTCAAAAACCTTCTCTTCCCTTCGTCGCACATGGGTGTGATGCCTTTTGCTACTACTGATGGTGCTGCTCATGGTGATGTTGCTGCCATATCATCTTGATGTCCTTGTCTATGAATAAATTGATATATTCATAGGTAGGCAAGTTCATAGACACTTGCCTGGCTGCAAACCCCATTGTTCTCTTAATGGTGTCCTTTGACTCTGCTCTCCTGAAGGCCATTGTACTTGTGTTGCTGAGAGATAGACGAACACCTGTGATTCCTAGACACATAGCAACACTCATGGCAAGCAATCTGTCAGTCAAAAACCAAAAAAAACTTGAGGACTAACTTGCAACATACCTATGTGATTGATCGTGAAGGTTCTACAATCTTCACCAGGAGGTCAAGAGACTAACTACCAAAACTATGCAAGGCACAGTTTGAGTTGTCAAGAGGTTGACTGACTGTTAGAACTACGCAATGCACAACCCATCTTGGCCTTCTGAGGACTAAAATTGTGCAATGTGCAATTTCAGTCAGAAGTGACATGCAACCAGCAAACTGCATTATGCAGTTTCTAGGGCCAGTAGGAGACTGCCTCCAAGAATTGTGCAATACAATCCTGGAGGTTAGTGTTGGGCTAGGCTTGTGCAATTTCTAGAGGGAAGGTATACCCTTCACTTCCGGAAATGCGCAGTGCTAACAGGGCAAAGCACGGTTCGGGCCAAGGCAACCCAAACCGGCCAATAGGCAACTGAAAACATGAGAAGCCCGAATGCATGATGAGATGAGTGCAAACAAGAGTGAATGATCATACATGTAAACAAAAAGTGCAGGATTCAGAAAATAGGAAAGCATGCATGTGTGTGAAGCGAGTCGTTGCAACAACGACCGTTCGTGCAGAAACAGTGTAATGCATGCAACAGCAGTGAGATGCGAACAAAAACTGAAACCCTTCTTCTGAAAGCTAACATACATCAAAATAACATCAAGCGCTCACTAAAAACAAGCAGATAGCACTCACACAAAGAGAAACACAAAAAGCGAGAGAAACGTCGTGCAAGACATGAAAAGTGACCTTACCCTGAAAGTGATGAGTTGAATGTACTAACAACTCCTAGATGCGATGTGGGATGTCAGAGCTGCAATATCAATGTGAGGAATGGGCTCTACAGCATCCGAAAAATGAGTTTTTATCAAATCAAGGTTATGACACGCATGCCACAAATATAGGAAAAACGACACTTGGCGGGAGGTTTCTAAAGTGATCCATGCATGTAACCTCCAACTTCTAAAAATAGATCCCTAAACCTAAGGATGCATTTGCATGATGCCTTGGGAAAAGAAGTGCATGCATGCAAATCAATTTTGCTCGGTCCCGAAGGGAACCGATCAATCCTTGGAGAGGGATTTGCGCAGTTTCTAGGTTGAGCAGAGATGGTTGTCCAAGAGGGATTGTGAAATTTCTGGGAGGAACCCTCCCATGATTGTGCAATTTCTGGGTTGAGCAGCTGTCCTGAGTCAGACTGCGCAATTTTCTCAAGGAAGCATGTCTGACTGCATTCTGCAATTTCTTAACCCAGTAGGCTGCCTAGTTGATTTGCGCAATTTTTGCTAGCTACTGGGCTGGTTATCCCAGAGGGATTACATAATTTCTGGGAGCAGGAGATGATTGCTACCCAAAATTGTACAATTTCTAGGCTGAGCAGTTGTCCTAGGATGAATTACGCAATTTTTGAGAGGAAGACTGTCAGGAAGAATTTCGCAATTCTGGAGCCCAGCTAGGTGTCCAGCTGGGTTTGCGCAATTTCTGGAGGGAAGGTTGGTTCCCCTCCATAATTGTGCAATTCCCAAAGGGAGCTGCTCAACCAAAAACTGACACTAAGTCTGGAAATTAGCCTGTGAAGGAGGTGGAACAAACTTGCCTACACAGGCTAACAAGACTCTATGAAACAACTGAAGCTGGTGTGGTTGACAGTGCAAAACAAGCTGTTGAGGATGGGTGGTAGGGAGGCTCCAAAACGAAGCTAAGGCAAAATTTTGGAGGGTGGTTGTATCCGCTACAACACTTGGTGACACACTGGTAGAACTCCAGCTCTTTGAATGGACCTTATTCGTGAAAAGCAAGCCTAACACCTCTAGAAGTATTGTTTAGTTCTATGTTCATCTTGGTTTCCACACTTTCTTGATTATAAGATGTATCATTTGTCAGGCTCTTGGTTGGTCAACACACATTCCAAGACAAGCCAACACAGGTGTTTCGATTGGGGATGAGGATCATATTAGTGCACAAGCATATAGGTCGTCAAAGTTTAAGTTTCATCTCTGGTGTTGCTCAACTGCTAGCAAGCTTGGACAATACCCTAGTGGAGTCACATAGGAAAACAAGCATCACTTTGCTGCCAGCGAGCCTGGTCAATACCCTGGTGGAGTTACTTGTATCACCTCTCTGCACAGGAAGCCTTTATCTTCTTTCACCTTATTCATTTTTCATTTTTTTCAAACATTTTTCACATTTTCATTTTTTCCATTTTTTCATAATTGTGCATAGCACTTATTCATTTCAGAAGAGTAAGAGGGATCTCGACTTAATGAGAGAAGAGGAGGTTTTTCCTTCAGAGAAATAGTTTATTTATACCTCTGACGTGATTTTTAAGGTTTTCCCCCTCACCTTACTCTACTTGACTGAGCTAACAAGGATCAACCCAAAAACAACCGACTAGATTAGGTGATACTAGTTCAAGCAAAAGCATTGTGTTTTCACTGAGGTTCACTTCGAACAGTACGTATTTTCCATTGATGTATCATGGACAGAAAGTAACAAGTTATTCATGAGAGAGTGGACAACAGATAACCAAATGTTAATAGTTGTACAAGTCCTCTTTTACTTTACCCATGCTTGTTTCAAGAGTCGCACACGGTCCATGCGAAACTAACCTACGAACGAAAACAAGCGAACAAAACAAAATGAAAAGCAAGAAGCAGAAGAAAATGCGTATGCAAAGCAAGTAAGAAAACAAACAAGCAAGCAAGCAAACACACAAAGAAATAAGAAAACGTGCATGCAAGAAAACAACTCAAAGCAAATACTACTCATACTCCTAAGCTAACAGTGCATGGGTCGTCTCACGTGAAGTGATACTTCCAATGCAGCCACCGACGCATTGGTCAACCCATGTTGGTGAAGGCATGGTTTGCAAACATCGCAATTGCACAAACCAGAAAGCATGAAAGATATAACGATGAAGACGTACACACTCCGAGCTTACAAGCATCCACAAAACAAAAATGAGTGAAAGTGCATGACATGCACTCTGTGGACTTGCCATGGTGTTGTGCTACACTGGATATAGATGTTGAGTGTATGCATTCTCTTGACTGTGACATCTAAGAAAACCTGAGAAAGGTAGACCACTTATGTTGTGCAAGTGTGCTTGTTGTGTAAGATTCCTCCAATGCATGAGAGATGGGATCGTGTAGTTCGAGTGGAGGAAGAAAAATATGGGTGTTTGGTTGATCTTCAATGAAAAGTAGAGAGTGATGAGGAGCCTTGCATGTTTCAATAATTTCCTGATCGGAAGTGAAACCAACCTCAAGACAATGAGGACCTAACATAACCATCAACTTGAGCTGAAGTGCCTCAACATTCTACAGGGTTTTGACTTCGTCGACAGATAGATCATCATAGATCAGTGTCTTAGAGGGGTTAACAATGATTGAATCAACATCGTGATTGGATGAAGAAGTAGAGAGATCATGACAACCAAGATGAAGAAGTAGAGAGATCACTTGTGACAACAACTATGCCTGCCTGTGATTGCATAGCTCCATCACCTAAGTGTGTTGAGCGAGGTTCGAGTGATTTCAAGAATTATGGATTTTCGAATATGTGAAGAAGATACTCAAATCTTCCATCGAGAAATTCCCAATCAATTTCATCTTTGGGAAATCGGTATGCAAGATTACAAAAGCGTGTATGAAACTGTTCAACGGATTCATCTAGTGCTTTTTGTAATTTTAGAATTTCTTTATCAAGTTCTCTATGGTTAGAGCGATTGAAAGCATGGTCTAACTCTGCGACTAGATGAGAAAGAAAATGAATAGATTTTCCAAACAGCGTGGCACACTAGTGCATTGGGTGCCCTCGAAGCGTGTAGATGAACAGTGCGTAGGTCATGTATTCTTCAAAGATTCCATGTCTTTCGCATGAGCCTACTTCGCCTACCGCGTGCCTAACCAAGGCTACGTGGCCTCCACCATCGTATGTTTTATGTGACAAGTTATTCGAGAGCTTTTCCGAGATAATGAAGTCATTTCCATAATACATACACTCTGGAAGAGAAAGTCTATAGTTAGTCATGATAGATATGTAGAGATTCAAAATAGATGTGAGGACTGAGCTTGTCATTTTCCCTCCTTCTAGCACCAAAAATGTTGATGGTGTTGGACCCACCAACATGTCAGGGGATCTCCCCGGTAAGAAGTCCCAACTAGACCTCATATTGTTTGGTGTAGGAGTCACATTACTGGGTCGTGTAGTGTCGCCTTCACCATGATTGCGCATAGAGGCAAGTAAGATGTCCTTGTTGGTAGAAAGGGTGTGACATATGCAGCAAGTCAAGGAAGGTACATGAGCGGTTGTAACACAGAGATGCTGAGGTGAGTGCGCCCCTTGGAAACTTGTGAAAGCACAGAGTTAAGAAGGTAACACACGAGCAAAGATGCATCACAACATAGAAGGCAAGTAAGATAGTGTTACAGGGAAAAGTGTCTACTCAGAACTGCTTATCCCACTAAGGTGTGATAGCTACCTTAGAAACAAACAAAGTAAAGCTACTTTCGTTTTTCCTTTATAAAGTATAGATAGAGAGGAACAAAGAAGACCAACCTCTATCTTGCGCTAATCTCCTGGTTTGATTCCTCTCTTCCTTGATAGTCTTTCGCTACTTGTTCCCTTGCACGCCCAGCTTCACAGAGTACTTGTAAGATCACAGTAGCATAGCACTATAAAAAGACATGGATCTATAATCATAAACAATCTAGGATCAGATGTAAGTTGACCATACAAATGCAGCAAACATGAATGACACAAAAGTATGGAGGAAAACTTGAATAGCTTTTATTGATAAACAAGAAAGAGCCAAGAGGAGTTACAACCAGTTGTTCTGACCCAGCATCAACCTCTCAGCAAGGAAGCCCCTCTTCACCTCATACAAAGCTTATATCACCCAACAATCTGATGTTTGTCTCAAGAAACCAACAACAATTCCTTACAATATGCAAAATTCCAGCCTCTGGATCTCTGGGATGAGGGATCCATATATAGATATCTGTAAGGGAGATGAGTCAGCTTATGATTTGATTAGTGTCTTCCCTCTGATAGTTCTTGCTTCCACTTGGAGATTGATGATCTCTTACTCATCCTTGGTCGAATTCAGAGAGGCAAGTGTCATAGGAGAAGTTTCTAGAAGCTTCCATTGCCTCTCCACCTCGCGGAATGACACTGCCATTTGTCATTTCTAGCCCATCGCACCCCATAGAAGGGCTTTTTGAAATGAAACGCACCCACACATTGTACTTAGGTGAGATGCAATGCGCTTGGCCTGTGGAGCAGCTGAAATGATCCTATTTTGACCAATTCTAAGCAGTTTTTCATGGAGAACTTCTAGGAGAAGCTGTAATCAGTTGACCTTGTTCCTTTAGGGGTTAGAACAACACTTTTAGGGACTTAGGAGCCCTCGGTTTATGGACATTTCATGCTTGGGGTTGCCGTGCCCAAAAATGTCTATAACAGTTGCCCCCTAAAGCATGAGGTCGTTAATATTTTGATGTCGGGTGAAATGCTTTATTATGAGGATCCGAAGTTCTTTCAAGCTGGGAGGAGACCTGTAATAAGATACAATAAAATACATTATCTTCATAATATTTTCATGATCTAGCTGAGGCGGGCATTCCCATGCTCAGCTTTATAAATTCATTTTCATGTACATAGGACAGACAATCGTCTGAGTGTAGACTGATGATTCTGATAGAGCCATCATCCCTTTGATTGGATGATTATCTGTGCAGCAATGATGTACATTTGATGTCTTTATTTTCCTGAATATATATCGCAGCCCGAATGGATGAAAATAGATCCGGGGTCTTCAATCTCATTCGATCTTCACTCGAAGTACAAGTCTATCCATGTGAGAGATGTTCTGGAGTCGAACATGGAAATACATCGCTTGATTACCAGCCAATGATATATAAGATGTTAACAAGCGCGAGAGGAATCACCGATAATGATAATGACCCTCAAGGTACTGCAGTACAATTCACGTGGTGTGAATAAAGGACTTGGCGTCGAACACCACGCAAAATCTTTCGGTCAAAGGTCATGTATGTAAACCTGTCGCCGGAAGTGAGAAACTTGCCATTGAGGCATGCAAGCTCCAAAGTACTGAATGGGGTGTTCCTAGATCAACTTCTCGGATAATGAGCTGATGTCGACAAGAAGTGATCCATCACAGGAGGGCCTTAATGAATCCCACATCAATGACACGGAATAGAGCAAATGATTTTAATGGAGGTGAAAACGATCTGGTGATATAAAGTTCAGGGTGGCGGTCATGAAAGAATGGAGTATAAATGTATTGTAGTGGGTGAGACACAGGTGAATTCTCTGAATGACTTCTCTTGAACATATCGGCGACACTGACGTGATGGATTGGTAGCATTAAACCCAAAAGTGGATGGTATGATGGGACCATGGTGATATGACCGGTGAATGAAACAACCCAACCCAACTTGGATGCGGAGTGAAAGTGTCATGTTCAAGAGCGACTTGCTACCAACAAAGTTTCTTCAATTATTCTTCCCAATTTTTCCCCAGTCATTTCTGACCAGTACCTCTTTATTTCTGTCAAGCTTGAGGAGGATAACATATGCTTGTTCTATAATTTTCCCTTCGGGCAAACCCATCGCTATGTTTTAACGAGCCTAGCGATAGTGAAACTCATTCTCATCTATAGACAAGTTTGTCGCTATTAAAATTTTAACGAGTTTAACGACAAAGATAACTGGGTCCTTTTCAATTTTAGAGAGTCTGAAAAGGAACGTAAAGGAAACTCCAAAACTCCTTTTTCATCATCTAATCCCTTAAGTCCGAAAAAGTATAAAACAATACAAAAGGGGTGAATTTTCGATACTTTTAACGAGCCGAACAAAACAAGCGTTCGACCTTTTTGTGTAATAATCCCTCAGGTCCAAAAAGATTAAAATTTAGAGGAGGGATAGCACTTCCGGTCCCTTTAACGAGCTGGAGAGGCCAATGGCTCGGAAATCTTTTCATATTTTACGAGTCAATTGAAAAGAGCTTAAAGGAGACTCATCTTTTGAGGAACGAGTGATAAAATGGGTAGCAACTGATTCCAGGTAAGGTTTGGAATTTTCCAATCACGGCAGTGTTACAAGGATGGCTAGCATGATCACTCTTCGCAGCTATTCCTCAAAATGGGTAAACAATCAAATGGAGGTGAATGATCGGCCAATGCAAAAGTGGAGGTGACGGTGCAAACACGGCCAGGGCTTTAAAGGCTGAAGTATTACATTCACGATGGTTATTTACCGGAAATTGGTTCATTTTTTAATGAGCTTAAACTCTGGAGGAACATGTGCTCATTGCTTATGTTTATTTTTTAACGAGCATGAAGTCCGCGCTAAAACTGCTCGATTAATCCAGTCGTGTGATAAGAATGTCTCATATATAAAAACGGCAACTTTTAGAGTTTTGCCCCACATCCTTTCTTTATGCAAGTTAGGAAACGACCAATCCTACGAGTTTAAAGGGTTAGAGGACCTACAAATTTAAAAAATAAATAGTCGCTCTTCGCTTGCATGCCAAAAGGTTTGCATGCCCCCAGGTATAAAACAGAGTTTCAAGGTTACCCCTTCTTCCTTCCGTTAAAACATTTGTTTTACCGGGAGGGGTCTACCTCTTACAGGTTACCAAAGATTGTTCTATTTACGGCGTAAACAAAACACTTCTTCGGTGATGTTTATCGAAATAAACAAAGGTGAGTGGCGATGCCTACCAACCCACATAACTTTGACAAGAGAATCTTATTCCAGAATAACCCCCTCATCCAATCATGGATAGGAGTACAGACTAGTCATATTTTCTCGCGAAAACCTACCCTATACCCGAATTTTTCCTGCCGAAGCAGGCCAGGGTGCATGCCCCCTGGGTTTCAGTCATGTCCCCCGAATCACTCGCACTCATCAGGCAGACGGACTGGAGGTTGATACATTTCTTGCGTGAAAAGACCATTCAGGGATGGTATATGACTATTGCTCTGTGTGATCCGGGAAATGAAAGCTGGTATACGAGCTTGACCACTCTTCCTTCGTGCGGAAAACACATTACTCTAAAGAGTGAGGAGACAATCGCTCCCATGCAATAAATATAGTCTCGTCCAAGGAGTAGATTATAATCCAGGGGTCCTTGAACTACCATTACGTTCATTTGAACGGTTTTTCCTCTCAATGTTATGGGTACATTGGGAAGGATCCCTAATGGTTGACTGGTTCCTTTATCAAAGCCTGTTAGATTTCTCATCTCAGGCAAAAGCGATGGCGAACCAAGTGCTTTCCGAACAGTCGAGGAAAGGATACTCACAGAAGCCCCTTCATCTATGATGGTACCAGCCATAGCCATTCTATATATTTGAACAATGATTCGGAATGGTATACTAGCTGGTAAACGGGGTTTGCCTAGTTGATTCCAATCAAAGGAGACAACTAGGTTGCTTGGAGGTGGGACCGAATAGACGGTCGGGTATGACTCTGACGAACTTCCTTCCTGCGGTAAAGGAACGGGTAAATTGCCCCCATGTTCATTGGAGTCTGTGCTTACGAAAAGAATTTGGACGGTGTCATCCTTTTTCTCTTCGGTGACTGTATCATCTGAAGATGGAACCTCTGAAGGCAAGACCGGGTCAACTGCCGCCTCGACCTTTTGACTTTCGTTTGGTATGGGTTCAAATGGTTTGTCTTCAATGATAGATGCTTCAGCCGACCATCTGAGTGGGCCAGCCAGATTTTCAACTAGTGACGGACTCGGCAAGAGTTTTTTATATCCAGGAGGAAGTCGTAACGGTGAAACTGGACGATCGTCCAAAACTCTTTTAGACTCGTCTAAGAAGGGACAACGGTGGATGGCATGATCGCCTTCACACAGTTTACAAGGAAATCTATATTTTCCTTTTTGTCCTGGGGCTTCACTTTCACTAGTCGACAGTGTGTTTTCAACATGATCATCAGAGGTTGACGACACTGGGTTGTGCAAACGAGGAGACTAGTCCCTTAAGATCTGAGGGATGCAAGGACAATCTCTATGATAGTGGTCTCCTTTGCAAATGACACATGGCGATTTAGGCCTGGTCGGTGCAGTGTGTGGATTTTCGCTAGATGACGCTCGTTTGCCCCCATTCGCTTTTGGCTCCTTCTTCTTCTTCTCTTTCTTCTTCTTTTCCTTCTTCTTCTCAGGTACTTGACTTTTGGCTTTACCAGCCCCATCAAGCGAAGAGGAAGGAGGAGAGGGAGAATTGGAGGAAGTAGAAGGTTGGTGGGTAACTCTGGAATCGTCTATTTGTTGACTCGATTGTTTAGGAATTGTGGTGTTCTGAACGACAGAGGTTGAGAAGAGCCATACAGGCAAGCCGATTGTCAGTCCTGGAAGTGACAATGTGGCCATATGGGGTGCACCAACATCTCCC
The DNA here is from genome assembly GCA_031772625.1 of Pinus tabuliformis. Taxonomy (NCBI): domain Eukaryota; kingdom Viridiplantae; phylum Streptophyta; class Pinopsida; order Pinales; family Pinaceae; genus Pinus; species Pinus tabuliformis. The sequence goes on from CM062817.1 coordinate 1,873,157,003, forward strand.
CAAGAGGAGAAGGGACTAGGATTTCCTCCAACGGGGTCTGCCTAGTTGATCCCAATCAAAGGAGACAACTAGGTTGCTTGGAGGTGGGACCGAATAGACGACCAGGTATGACTCTGACGAACTTCCTTCCTGCGGTAAAGGAACGGGTAAATTGCCCCCATGTTCATTGGAGTCTGTGCTTACGAAAAGAATTTGGACGGTGTCATCCTTGTTCTCTTCGGTGACTGTATCATCTGAAGATGGAACCTTTGAAGGCAAGACCGGGTCAACTGCCGCCTTGACCTTTTGACTTTCGTCTGGTATGGGTTCAGATGGTTTGTCTTCAATGATAGATGCTTCAGCCGACCATCTGAGTGGGCCAGCCGGATTTTCAACTAGTGACGGACTCGGCAAGAGTTTTTTATATCCAGGAGGAAGTCATAACGGTGAAACCGGACGATCTTCCAAAACTCTTTTAGCCTCGTCTAAGAAGGGACAACGATGGATGGCATGATCGCCTTCGCACAGTTTACAAGGAAATCTATATTTTCCTTTTTGTCCTGGGGCTTCACTTTCACTAGTCGACGGTGTGTTTTCAACATGATCATCAGAGGTTGACGACACCGAGTTGTGCAAACGAGGAGACCAGTCCCTTAAGATCCGAGGGATGCAAGGACAATCTCTATGATAGTGGTCTCCTTTGCAAATGACACATGGACATTTAGGCCTGGTCAGTGCAGTGTGTGGATTTTCGCTAGACGACGCTCGTTTGCCCCCATTCGCTTTTGGCTCCTTCTTCTTCTTCTCTTTCTTCTTCTTTTCCTTCTTCTTCTCAGGTACTTGACTTTTGGCTTTACCAGCCCCATCAAGTAAAGAGGAAGGAGGAGAGGGAGAATTGGAGGAAGTAGAAGGTTGGTGGGTAACTCTGGAATCTTCTAGTTGTTGACTCGATTGTTTAGGAATTGCGGTGTTCTGAACGACAGAGGTTGAGAAGAGCCATACAGGCAAGCTGATTGTCAGTCCTGGAAGCGACAATGTGGCCATATGGGGTGCACCAACATCTCCCCAAGAGGAGAAGGGACTAGGATTTCCTCCAAGGGGAATTCCTTCGTTGGTGGATTTCATTTTCTCAACCCAAGATCAATGTAGGAAAGGGTAATGAATATTCCGTTTAAAATAAATTCTAGACACTTTGACACAACTTGTTTTTTCAATTTTTAAGAGTCGAGAAAAAACAAAAGATGACTCTAGTCTCCTTCGATTTTTAATGAGCCTGAAGTGACAAGTGCTTAGATGGACCTTTTCTGTTAAAGAGTCTGAAAAGGAACGAAAGGGACTGCTCTGGAAATCTAGGTAGAGGGATTACCAAACCAATCGCAAAACTGTAGAATACTTTTTACGGTACGGAAGTCAATCTTCCCGAATGCTGTGTTCAGTGCATTACGATCGATAGGGCGGCAGACACGGCTTCCTATTGATAAAGGATTAAGCCTATTGTGGTCTCCCAAAATATACTCGACGGTACGTGGGAGCACAAGTCCGTACTAGCACTTATCGTCTCAAAGTGGAGGAATCACCCAACCATCAATGAGAACAACAGTTACCAGGCTTTATGATGCCAGAATACATCTCTAGCCTAGACTTCTAAATGTTGTGTGTTAGGTTCCAAAGCGTTGTTAGATTCATTGAATTTATTTTATAGTTGATCTTGTTTATGAAGTTTGCCTTTCAAGTTCACCGCGAGATGTAGATGTAATTCCTAAAATGCAATCTAAGATGATAAACAATCTTTTTATCTTCTTTGTGCAATGAAAATCCTAGCTACAAAGGAAAGAAAGACAGAATTCTTTCACAAAGAGCAAAGAGCACACTCTAAATGCACTTTCCTAAATCAAACCAATCAGACTGTCTAAATGCAAATGCACATGCATGTGTTTGTTTTCGACTTTCTTATTATATGGATGATAAGAAGAAAGTTGATGCACAAATCTGAATTTCTTTTCAAGCAACAAATATCAACAAATTTCTTTTCGAAATCAAAAATGAAGACGATCACAACACCTTACGATTTTGAAATGAATACTTGTTTTTGACACTAGAAAAATTACAAATTCAGACCAAAAACAATAGTAACGGGATAATTGACTATCAATAGCAATCAAACTCTTTCCTATGATTGAAATCGACACTTTCAAATCAAAGGACGACGGTACGATTACGCTACTTTTTGCAAAGGAGAACTGAAAATGACTCAACAAACACAAAAAAACATTTACAGTTCTTTTGTACAAAGGAGGCAGAATAACAGCAAGGAAAAGGGGTTTCAAACAGAGATATACTGATCACAGGCAGCAAAATTCATGAATAGAACTGGAAAGAATGAATCACATAAACCAAAACTGCACAAAGCGTAGCCTGATCAGCGCACCTGTAACACAGGGAATTTGAAATGCAGCGCACCTTCTACACTCGGGAAGTGCGTTGAATTTCAGATTCTCAGAACAGTACCTGCGCTGGGCCAGAAACGAGACTTTTCTTGGGTTCCAAGTCACAGTTTGCAGTTCAGTTCATGGGTTTTGGCCGAGCAAAAGGTAATCAGTAATTCAACAATCAGGGGTAGATCTAAGGAGGATCTAAGAGCTATCACAAGGGCAATCAGAGAGTTTGTGAATCAGTTGTTCAAATTATAAATAGATCCCGGAGATGGACTGAAGTGGCATTTATCTACTTTGCATTTGCTATGGAAAATGCAGTTCGAATGCTACCTGGCACGACTTCAAACTCCATCTGTAAGTTTATGAAATAGACAATAAGGAAGATAAACAAACAAACTAATTCGTCCCCAGTGGAGTCGCCATTTCGTTACAGGGAAAAGTGTCTACTCAGAACTGCTTATCCCACTAAGGTGTGATAGCTACCTTAGAAACAAACAAAGTAAAGCTACTTTCATTTTTCCTTTATAGAGTATAGATAGAGAGGAACAAAGAAGACCAACCTCTGTCTTGTGCTAATCTCCTGGTTTGATTCCTCTCTTCCTTGATAGTCTTTCGCTACTTGTTCCCTTGCATGCCCAGCTTCACAGAGTACCTGTAAGATCACATTAGCATAGCACTATACAAGAACATAGATCTATAATCATAAACAATCTAGGATCAGATGTAAATTGACCATACAAATGCAGCAAACATGAATGACACAAGAGTATGGAGGAAAACTTGAATAGCGTTTATTGATAAACAAGAAAGAGCCAAGAGGAGTTACAACCAGTTGTTCTGACCCAGCATCAACCTCTCAGCAAGGAAGCCCCTCTTCACCTCATACAAAGCTTAGATCACCCAACAATCTGATGTTTGTCTCAAGAAACCAACAACAATTCCTTACAATATGCAAAATTCCAGCCTCTGGATCTCTGGGATGAGGGATCCATATATAGATATCTGTAAGGGAGATGAGTCAGCTTATGATTTGATTAGTGTCTTCCCTCTGATAGTTCTTGCTTCCACTTGGAGATTGATGATCTCTTACTCATCCTTGGTCGAATTCAGAGAAGCAAGTGTCATAGGAGAAGTTTCTAGAAGCTTCCGTTGCCTCTCCACCTCGCGGAATGACACTGCCATTTGTCATTTCTCGCCCATCACACCCCATAGAAGGGCTTTTTGAAATGAAACGCACCCACACAGTGTACTTAGGTGAGATGCAACGTGCTTGGCCTGTGGAGCAGCTGAAATGATCTTGTTTTGACCAATTCTGAGTAGTTTTTCATGGAGAACTTCTGGGAGAAGCTGTAATCAGTTGACCTTGTTCCTTTAGGGGTTAGAACAACACTTTTAGGGACTTAGGAGCCCTTGGTTTATGGACATTTCATGCTTGGGGTTGCAGTGCCCAAAAATGTCTATAACAGATAGCAATCCAAAGTGATGGTTAAACCAATAGCACATTTCAGTAAGATTCATACATACATATACAAAAAATAGCTACACATGCATGCGTAAGAAAACATATACATATATGATTTAGAGTAAACAAATATATGAAATACAATACGACATATGCATAAAACGTGTCATTTGTGTTATATGAAGTGAAAGTTATAGTCATACAATACAACCATGACCAACCACTAGTTCCAATAGCGGAACGTTACAGTCATTGCCGCCTGCTCCTCCAAAGAGATATACTAGCTCTACACAGTGGAGAAGCCAAGGCTTGTTACAATACTGTTCAAGATTTCTCTAAGATACTACTATTGGAAGTTTGGCTGACCAAAAGTCTTTACAATGAGTTATGAGGGACTATTTATAGCAAAGGGTGGGGTGATCCTTAACATTCCCCTTTATGGTTGTTCATCTATCCTCATAACTCTTCAACTACTATATGACTATTACATTCAACTATCAACACTTGAACTTCCCATTGACAAGACATTAATTACACTGAACATTTGCCCATGTGAGACGAAATGGCTTGAGAAATCCAAGCTTGGTCATCCATGATGGTGTTCGCGCACTCAATGGTGACATCTTGCTGAAGTGAACTCTTGCCTCAATTACATCCAGGTACACTGATATGGCTCCCCCATCCAACTCGTTTGATAGCATGCGCATGGTTGTCCTGGGTGAAAACAGACCGACAACATGTTGGTGCGTAGTCTATGCACTGATCTCCAAGCATGTGTTGGTGGTCTTGAGCATCAACTTGTCAAAATACATGTTCAGCTCCAGTTGGACTTGCTTCTTGTCTTTGCCTCGGTGACTGTGCCAAATGGGTGGGATCGCATGTGTGCGCACAATGACATGCATGCTGCTAAATTCCCTTGCATGCAATCAGCAACACTTCTCACCTTGTCTTCTCTGTGCCAGCTGTTGGGATGGATCTATAACTTGTACAGGCGCAATTTCATTCGTCTATGCATGTTGTTCCCCCTATTGTACATGTTCTTGTTGCAACTCATTCTCTCGTCTATGCAGCTCATGTTTTTCCTTGAGTTTTTGTTTCAACACATGCAACTTCTTCTCCATTCTGTTCTCTACCTTCATGCAATCTTCATGTCACACCATCACCTCATAGCCTCAATCTCCAAAGTTTCTTTCGTCATGAGTGGATCTACTTTGAACTTGTAGCTTTGCTCTACCTCTATGATGTCAACAACCTTCTTGTTCCATTCATCGCGCACAAGTGTGATGCCTTCTACTGCTACTAATGGTGCTACTCATGGTGATGATGTTTCCATATCATCATTTTGTCCTTGTCTATGAACAACTTGATGTCTTCATAGGTAGGCAAGCTCATAGACACTTGCTTGGCTGCAAACCCCATTGTGCTCTCAATGGTATCCTTTGACTCTGCTCTCCTAAAGGCCATTTTACTTGTGTTGCTGAGAGACGGACGAAAACTTGTGATTCTTGGAGACATAGCAACACTCATGGAAAGAAATATGTTAGTCTAAAACCAAAACATACTTGAGGACTGACTTGCAACATACCTGTGTGATTGATCGTGAAGGTTTCGCAATTTTCACCAGGATGTCGGTAGACTGACTCCCAAAACTGCGCAAGGCATAGTTAAGCCTGTGAGGAGGGTGACTAACTGCTGGAATTGTGCAATGCATAGTCTATTCTAGCCTACTGAGGACTGAAACTACGCAATGTACAATTTCAGTCAACAGTGACATGCAAACAACAAACTACATTGCGTAATTTCTGGGGCCAGCAGGACATGGCCTCCAAGAATTGCGCAATGCAAGCCTGAAGGTCAGTGTTGGGCTAGTCTTGCACAATTTCTGGAGGGAAGGCAAAGCCTTTGCTTCTGGAAATGCGCAGTGCTAGTTGGGAAAGGCACCGTCCAGGCCAAGGCAACCCAGACCGACCGACGGGCGACTGAAAACATGAGAAGTCTAAATGCATGATGATGTGAATGCAAACAAGAGTGAATCATCATACATGCAACGAATAAGTGCAGGATTCAGAAAATGGGAAAGCATGCATGTGTGTGAAGCAAGTCATTTTTAACTGGGCACACTAATAATAATATGGGGACAATAAGGGAACAATAATAATAATAAGGGCTACAATGACAATAGTAATGTGGGGATCACTAGTATTATAGGGACCTGACATGCCCCTCTCCTTCAAAAAAGTGTCATCCTCAACGCTTGAGTAGTTTTGGATGCTTCTGTACAAAATTCTCATCCTCCCATGTGGAATCTTTAGTGGGTAAGTTCTTCCACTTGATGAGATACTCCGAAACTGATCGATTTCGTAGCAGTCGAGTTCTTGTTTCTGTGACTACTTCAGGTTCCAATATGATTTTTCCTTCCTCGTCAAGTTCTAAAAATATTGTTTGAACTACGAGCCTCTCACCTATAACCTTCTTTAAACATGAAACATGGAAAACTAGGTGCACTCGGGAAGCTGCAGGAATCTCCAATTTGTATTCCATAGTACCAATCTTTTGCAACACCTTGTATGGACCATAATACTTTGGTGATAATTTATTATCCTTCTTAGCTTGCTTGAGAGACATTTAATTATATGGTTGTAGCCGTAGGAATACCCAGTTAGCTACATCTAAATTTCTTTTGTTGTGATGTTGATCTACCTGTTGTTTCATTCTATTTTGCGCCAAAGTGAGGTTATCCTTTAAGAGTTGGAGAACTTGTTGTTGATGCTCGATGTGATCTTCCACTGCTTGAACCTTAGAATTTTCTCTTAAATATGATGTGATGGATGGTGCATGATATCCATAAAATGCCATAAATGGGGTCATTTTTGTTGCAGTGTGGAAGGAAGTGTTATACCACCATTCAGCCAGAGGCGGCCGTTTGACCCATTGTGTCTGTTTATCAAAGACAAAGTAACAAATATATCATTCCAAACATTTGTTTACTATCTCAGTTTGCCCATCAGATTGAGGATTATAAGATGAGCTATGAATTAACTAAGTACTAAGACAAGAAAATAATTATGTCCAAAAAATTCCAGTGAAAATGGGATCTCTGGCGCTTACAATAATCTTCGGGTTTCTATTTAGATTTTGAATTGTTTCCATAAATGCAGTAGAAACTGTAATGGCTTTAAATGGATGAGATAATGCACAAAAGTGTGCATACTTGGTAAGTCTATCAACTACCACCATGATGACACTCTTTCCTTCGGAATTGGGTAAACCTGTGATAAAATCCATTGAAAGTTGCTCCCAACGTTGGCTTGGAATGGATAAAGGTTGTAATAGACCTGGGGTCTTAATTGTTTCAACTTTATTTTGTTGGAAAACCAAACATTCTGCCACAAACTTTTGAATATCCAATTTAAGTCCATCCCAAAAAAGATCCTTCTTATCCCTGTGGTAAGTTTTTAAAAATCCTGAATGCCCTATTAAGGGAGAAGTGTGAAATTCCATAAGAATATTTTGTTTGAGATGAGAATTATTACATAGGTATAAGCGATCTTTGTACCATAACAAATCATTTTTCCAACTACATGTATCATATGTACTAGGATCTTGTTGTAACTTTTGAATGAGTTCCCACACTTCTTCGTCATTCTTCCATTCATCCCTTGCTCCGTTTATCCAATCTAGTTGGATAATAGAAATGACGCAAAAAAATGCTTCCACATCCTCATCCTTTCTTGAGAGTGCATCTGCCACAACATTTTTCTTCCCTTTTTTTGTAGCTGATTTCAAAGTCATAACCCAACATCTTTGTGACCCATTTTTGCTGCTCTTCTGAAGATAATCTTTGTTCTAAAAAGTATTTAAGACTATCATGATCCACTTTTACCTTGAATTGTCTTCCCATTAGGTAGGGTCATCATTTCCTAAGTGCATGTAGTATTGCCAACATTTGCTTCTCATAAATAGCTTTGTGTAAATACTTTCCTTTGATTGAACGACTTTCGAAAGAAATGGGTCTTTCTTCTTGCATTAAAATAGCACCAATTCCATTTCCTGAGGCATCACATTCCACAATAAAGGTTTTTTGAATTCAGGCGTAGCTAAGACCGATTCTTGGCACATTGCCTCTTTAAGATGTTCAAAGGAATTTGTTACTTCTAGAGTCCATGAAAATGCATATTTATTCAATAATGTTGTTAGAGGTGCTTCTATTCTCCCATAATTCTTATTAAACTTGCGATAATACCCTGTCAACCAGAGAAATTCTCAGTGACGCTTTATGGATGTGGGGATTTTCCATTCCTTAATGGATTTAATTTTGCTAGGGTCTACCTTAACACCTCCATGAAATGCAACATGACCCAGATATTCTACCTCTTGTACTCCAAAGAAACATTTGGAGCTTTTTGCATATAATTGTTTCTCCTCCAAATAATAGTAGTTTGAGCACCCTATCAACATGTTGAACATGATCCTTCCAAGACTTGATTTAGATTAGTATATCATCAAAAAATACTAACACAAATTTTGTAAGGAAGGGTTTGAAAATGGAATTCATCAAACCTTGAAATGTATAAGGTGCATTGGTAAGGCCAAAAGGCATGACCAAAAATTCGTAATGACGCTCATGAGTTCTAAATGTTGTTTTCAAATTTTCTTTAGTCTTCATTTTGATTTGATGATATCCTGAACGAAGATCCAACTTAGTGAAGTAAATTGATCCATGCAATTCATCCAATAATTCATCAATGACATGAATGGGAAATTTATCTTTAGTAGTGAGCTTGTTGAGCTCCCTATAATTCGAACACATGCACCATGATCCATCCTTCTTGTGTACCAATACTACTGGATTAGGCAAAGAACTTTGACTAGGTTGAATTATACCAACCTCTAGCATTTCTGCAACCATACGTTCAATTTCACTCTTTTGGGCATATGGATATCTGTAAGGCCTGATGTTTGGAGGAACACTTCCTCGAAACAAATTAATAGCATGATCATGATCACAAATAGGTGGGAGGCCTTTGGGAATCTCAAAAACCAAGACTTTTTGGAGATATTAGTGTCGGTATCTTCATCCCTCCATTAATGATCAAATTCTCTTTTTGCATGCATTTTAGGTGTCCCATCCGATCAGTTGCATTCCATTAGGTCATGGATCAACTGATGGAGGTGGTTCATTATCAAGATTTCCCTCATGGTCTTTACCTTCTGGCAAATTTTCACAAGTTCAGGTCATTCACAGTCGTCATTACATTTGCAAAGCCATTTTTAGGGTTTTAGGTCTCATTAGGTCTAGGGTTTGTCACCATAGTCATGCAAAACCTCAATAAGAGTCAGCAGGCACATGAGGAGGTCAAATAAGGTCTCAAGATCAAAATTTCAATGATATTATACTCAATAAGTGATTTTTCCCTCAAAACCCTGTTTTGAGGAAAAACAGAGTTTTTATTTTCTATGTATAAAAACTTCATGTAATTTTAATTTTCCTATATGTAATAAGTTCATTTGTTGCCCTTGGTCACCTTGCCAAATCCAGCTTCTGCAAGAAACAAAAGCATCAATGCATCAACTCATCAAGCAAAGTTCAATTCATGAGTCAAATTGCAAAAAAGAAAAACAAAGCTTTTAAAAGCAAAGTGACCTTAACATTAGCAAAGTGGGTTTGAGATGGATGAAAAATTAAAGTCATGCATATTTAAAGTGAAAAAGGTCCTCTTTGTTATTTCATTGTGAAAATTCACTCTTGGAGAACAAAAATCGGGTTTATGGGAGAAAGAGGCAAAGTCAGGCAAAAATCATGAAAATTTTGTGGCGCTACGCATCTGGGCACGGCGTTACGCACCTACCTGGTGCTACACATCTAGCAAAGGTTTTACAAAGGAAATTGAACGGGCGCTATGCATAGAAAGTGTGCTACGCACATGGGTGTTGGCGCGATGCATCTATTGTTGGAGCTTCAAAACCAATTTTATCACCCTCCTCTACCTCAAAATGCATCAATAACCTCTTGGCAAGTAAGTACACCCTCCCATATAACCTGGCAAGAGATTTTTTACATCCATGGTGGTGATTTGAATATTGAAAAATGAAACCATAGCTACTCTCAAAATTGTCTTGCCAATCTTGTCAAGGGTTTTGTTGTTTTTGCTATTTTTACTCCCTCGTGATTATTTTCCTATATCCCATCCCCCTGCACTAAGTTTCCCTAAATTCCTTCCTCTTTTCCCCTCCCATTGACACTCACCTTACTCCCTATCACCAAACCCTAAACCCTATACACAATTCCTACCATTCTCAAAACCCTAATTTCCATTTCCCAACCCTATCATTCCCTAAAACTCTACTGCCATCATCAAACCCTCATTCGCAGTACCATAATCAGTCAATCCCTTTTATCCCCAAAAGAAAAACAATAGTCTTCCTATATTTGAGAGAATCTCTTCATACTCATCCACATTTGCAAAAATGGAAATAGATTCAACATATGAGATGGATGATGAAACTGTCAGTGACTCTTCCCAAGAGGTTCATGCACCAAGAAAACCACACAAAGGAGGAAAACAAATCTGGGAGGAGCCCACCACTCTCACATAGTTACTAGCTTGCCCTCTTGTAGTAGCTTGTTTTAAACATCAATCATGTTAACAGTTTTTTGAAATGGTGGAGAGGGTGCAATTTCACCATGAGCTTGCTAGGTTATTTTTTCTTAATCTTCACAATGGCCAGGTGAAACTAGCTGGTGTTTCTTTCACTTTGACACTTGAAACTATTGCAGCAGCAACAGGCATTCCAAATGTGGGAGAACAGTGGCATAAGGGGCAACATGTGGGCAGAGAGCATTATGAGCCTTACATCAAGGCTCGTTATCAAAGGAAAATCAATAGGGTCTTTCCTTTCAAATTCTTACAAGACACTTATGCTCCACTTATGAAACTCATTATCAAGTATTTCCCCTATGAAGGGAGATTTTCTCGTTTATATGCTTACCATGTTAGATTTTTGATGCACTTCACTAGAGTGAGGATGATGAACCTCCCCTATTTCATATGCCGGAATATTGAGAAAATGGCTCATTTTGTACAAAGGAAACCTCTTCCTCAACAATTTAGTAGCATTTACCATTTCTTCTTGATTAAAATTGTTGTTTTTCATCAGCTAAGCTTGCTGAATGTTTCATGGGATACTTTCATTGAACATGATGTCTTCAAAAGCCCTCAGGTGACTCCATCAGTGCTTCATGAGGAAGGAGGGCCTTCAAACCAACTAGATGTTCATGAGACTGAATATATAGGTGTGCCAGTGTGTATCACTTATGAGAAAAGCACAAGGAGACTATTTGCGGCTACCAAATGAGTATTATCTCCACCAGGGGTGGAAGGGGTCTCATTCTCTTCACCAGACAATAGGCAAATGCTATCTTCACCCAAGGTGAAAGGGGATTTTCCTTCTTCTTCAGTAGAGTAGGTACAGGACAGAGGAAGGAAACCATTGCATGATGAAGGGCTTTCTGAAGGCCAAGACAAGGATTTCTTTTTGATTGAGGATGAGGACACTGATTTGGGCTCACTCGAGGATGAGATTATCAAGGAGCAGGAAGCTGAGATCCAAATCCTATCACTAAACATTAAGAGGGCTAAATGGATCCTTAATTACCTTGAGCAACAGAACAAGCAACAGGAGGAAAAACAAACAATCATGGAGCTACAAAACATAAGGGAAAACCAACAATTGGAAAAAAGAAGGAAAGTCAAGCTAACTTCACTAGAGCAAGAAATTGAGGCTGACCGGGAATCATGGTTAGAGAGGGAAAACATGCATTTGGAAAAGCTGCTAGACAAGGCTAACAAGGAGAAGAAAATGTTGCGCCACATGGCTTATCACTATTTGGCCCGGAACAAAATTTGCAAGGCAAGGATAAGGAGCCTAAAATCCAAGTTAGAGAGAGCTTTGAGGAGCAAAAAAAAGCAAGATAAGCTCAAGATCTTGGCTGAAGCATCATTGGCCCAGAATAGCACCTAAAAAAGATCACTCATGCCAAATTTCAAGAGATTTGGTAAAGTTTTTGTCATTTTTGAATTTTTGAGGCAAAAAACAGGGTTTTCTGACAGGTGCGCTCTACGCTTTTGATGGGGGCAAATTTTTCCAAAATGTATTTTTCCAAAATGGCTTGCATATTTGGAGTCAGCATGAAAAAATATACTTGCTTAGAAATGTCTGGAAAGTTTTGACAAGTTTTGGACCTCCAAAAGGGCCAAAAGCACCTCAAAAATGCCCTTTCTGCCACTTTTTTGACACACGGGAAGCAGTCTTGGGAGATTGCATTTTTTGAAGGGACAATGGACACCAAATTCAAAAATTCCACTTGTCCTAGAAAGTAGACAGCCAAAAATTTCCAAAAATCCATTTTGGAGCAAATTTGGTGAAGGGAAGGCCTCCAAATTCAGCTGGGAAAAGGTGTTATGCATACAATCAGCGACACTACGCATAGGAGAAATGTTTTGCCAATTTTGCTCAAAACTCAAAATTTTCGCCTAGTTTTTTCTCAATTTGACTTTTTCTCTCTTATGGTAAAACTCATGATGTAAATTGATGTAAATTGATGTAAATTGATGTAAATTGATGTAAAAATGATGAAAATTGACTCAAGAAAGTAGATACATCAAGTATAGGTAGTTTTGAATTGAATGAATTAGTTTCCATAGTTTTAGAGGCAAGTTGTTCCACTGCCTATTTTTAAGTTCCTAGTTTAGATCTTGTTGAAACAGCTCCTAGACTCATGGATTTGACCCCTAATGGCTAGAATTGGTGGTTTGATGCCTCTATCTTGTACTTTATGAGTCATTTTTCAAGGTTGGACTCTTGTGGTTGTATTGAGCATTATTGTACATCACTTCTGCAGTTTGACAAGGAAATAAACCAGGGTTTTGCAACATTTTGTGGGTTTCTTGTGGTAATGTGAATTAGCATTGTTTTATTCTTTGTAATTTAGTTCATCTTATGTTTCTGTGTGCCATCATCTCTCTTATTCTGCATAACTAAATGAATCAATTGTAAAAGGTAGAATCCATTGGTATTTTAGTGCTCTGCCTTAGGGTTTATTTAGTTTTAAATGTTTTCTACTGTCTGAAGAGGACTCATGACATTTGCATGCCCTCTCCATCTCCTTGTTATAGACATTTTTGTGCCTAACAGCATGAAGCATGAAATTTCAATAATCTAAGGGATCCAAAGTCCCTAAACATGTTGTTCCTACCCCTAGAGGAACAAGGTCAGCAAACCACAGCACTGAAAATCAGTTCTCCACCTGAAAACACTCAAAAACAGGCTAATTCTGGATCATGTCAACTGCTCCACTAAGCATCTGCGCTGAATGTCAACTGCTCCACTCTGTACCTGCGCTGAATGTCAAATCTAATGAAGGCTACCTGCGCTGGGCAAGATTGGCCAAGTGGCACAGTCATTCTGCAAGGTGTCAAATGCCCAGGAAGCTTCCAAAATGACACTTGGATCAGGGAATTCGCCTTGTGATGAGTAAGAGGATCTAGATCTCCAAGTGGAAGCAAGAAACTCCAAGTGGGCTCAAGAACTGAAGAATAACTGAAGTGGGAGAGGACACTAGTCAGCTTCATGTCAGTCTCAAGCTGACTCATCTCTTCTCCAAAACTTCTATATATAGAGCTCTCTCATGAGGTCTATAGAGGCTGGAATTTTGTGCAAGTAAGGAAGTGCTGTTGGTTTGAGTATAGAACTATTGGGTGATTGCTTTGAAGGAGGTGAAGAGGAGATTTCTTTCTGCTGGGAGGTGTTGCTGGATTGGGCCTATTATGGTTGTAACACTCTCAGAACTTTACTTCTTCCATTAATAAAGTATTTGAGGTTCTTCTATGTGCATGTGTCTCAATGGTGTATTGATGCTTGTATGTTTGATTTATTCTAATCCTTGAATCAATTATGGATGTATGCTTCTTGTAGTTTCCCTTTCTTGTGATTTTGCAGGATCTTTGTGTAGCTGGGCCAGTGAAAGAGCAAGGAGCTGGAAGCAAGTGGCAAAGAGGGAATACTGGATCAACCATTAGCGGAAGACAACGGTTAGTGGATCCCTTTCTCCTCTCTCTTACATCTCATAAAGAAGTAATCTTGAATAGCTTTGTATTCAGTTGTTGCTGAGGTACTATCACCCTTAGAGTGGGATAGGGTCATTCCATATTGGATACTTTTCCCAACAACAAATTGGCGACTCCATTGGGGATCGTATCTTGTTGGTTGTTTGTGTTTTTGCTATTCATTTCATAAACAAAGGGAGTACCAAATCGAACTGTGTTTGAATCTTCCAAATACAAAGTAGAGGGTAGCTACTCTAGCTCAGTTTCTGGGCAAGTTTATGATTTGAAGAGCTGATCCACAAGGACTGTAATAAGCTCTTAGTGATAGCTTTTCATCTTCCTTGTCATCCCTTAGTGTGTCCTTGACTGATAGCTTTTGATTTGAGCAAAAACTGTGAATTTTTGAGCAATCTGTGACCTGGAAACTGAGAGAAACGAAAGTTTCGTTCTTCAGTGCAGGTTGTACAAAGGCTGTCTGCATTTCAGCGTAGTTCCCAAAGGGTCTACCTGCGCTGAAGGTCAAACAGGCAGTGTACCACCTGCGTTGGACCAGTCTTGCTTAGTGCTACTGGGGTTTCCTGCTGTTATTTGCCCTATTTTCACTCTTGTTTTTGTTGTTTGTTACCAATCAGTGTGCCTATCTGAAACCAACTTTGCTTGTCACTATTCCGCCTCGGTTGTATAAAGAAACTGTGTTTGTTCTTTGTGTATTTCTTGTACATTTACAGTTTCCCATAACGAAAGTGAACTAGTCTTGCTGTGGCCTCTTAGATCTAGACCTGTGATAAAGTGTCATTTTGATCTTAAGAGTTAGTTTGTTTGTTGTTCATAGCTGATTGACCTTTTACTTTCATCATATGGTTTGAATTTATATATTTCTAGTGTCGAAACAAGTAAATATTAAGGTGTCTTTTGATTTTGGACAAGCTTGTTTGCTTTCACTTGAAATTGAATTCAAAATTATACAACAGCTTTCTTTTTGTATTGCACCAACATTAAGAAAGAGAAAAGAAATACTTGCATTGTGCATGTGCATTATGACAGCTTGCATGTTGATTTAGAAAAAGTGCATTAGTGTGTGCTCTATGATCTGTGTGAAAAGATGTTATCTTTCTTTTCCCTCAGTAGTTAAGATATTCAAAGTTGAAAGATTGAAAAGCTTGCTTATCATCTTAGACTGCATTTAGGAGTGTTATCATACATCTCGTGGTGATCCATAAAGGCAATCTGCTAAACAAGATCAACCTTAAATAAATTGAATTTACATAACAATGCATTGAAACATAACGCAAACACATAGAGGTCTAGGCTAGAGACGTGTTCCGGCGTCGTTAAACGTGATATCTTAGCGTTGAGTGGTTGGGTGATTCCTCCACGGTGAAGCGATAAGTATCAATACGGACTTGTGCTCCCACGTACCGTCGCGTATATATTGGGAGACCCCTATAGGAATAAAGCCTTTATCCAATAGGAAACTGTGTCGGCCGCCCTACTGATCACAATGCAGTGAACACAGAATTTACGAAGATCGACCACTTGTACCGTAAAACGTATTCTGTGGTTTTGCGAAAATTTTGGCACACCCTCTACCTAGAACTCCAGAGCAGTTTCTTTTGGCCTTTTTCAAACTCTATAACTGAAAAGGTCCATCCGAGCATTTGTCACTTCGGGCTCGTTAAAACATCGAAGGAGACTAGAGTCATCTTTAGCTTTTTCTCGACTCTTAAAAAGTGAAAAAGCAAGTTGTGTCTAAGCGTCGTTATAAAATTTATTTTAAACGGAACATAATCACCTCCTATTCCCGCGTTGATCTTAAGTTGAGAACATGGAACGCCCCAACCAAGGAATTCCACATGATGGAAATCCTAGTCCTTTCTCCTCTTGGGGAGGAGTTGGTGCGCCCCACATGGCCACATTGTCGCTTCCAGGACTGACAATTGGTCTTCCTATTTGGCTATTCTCAACTAATGTAGTTCAGACCACCGTGGTTCCTGAACAGTCGAGTCAACAGTTAGATCAGTCTAGAGCTTCCCACCAGCCTTCTACTTCTTATAACTCTTCCTCCAATCCTTCATCTTTGCTAGGTAGAGCCGGAAAAAGCCAAGCTCCCATGGAGAAGAAGGAAAAGAAGAAGAAAGAGAAGAAGAAGAAGGAGCCTAAGGCGACTCGGGGCAAGCAAAAGACATCTAACAAAAATCCACACACAGCACAGACCGGGCCTAAAACGCCATGTGTCATATGTAGAGGAGACCACTTCCATAGAGATTGTCCCTGTATTCCCCGGATACTAAGGGACTGGTCCCCTCGGTTGCACAATTCGGGAGCATCGACCTCTGATAGCCATGTTGATTGCTTACCGTCAACCAACGAAATTGAAGGTTCCAGACAAAGAGGGGGAGCAAGATCCCCCTGCAGACTGTGTGAAGGTGATCATGCCATCCACCGTTGTCCCTTCTTAGACGAAGTGAAGAGAGTTTTGGAAGATCGTCCGGTTTCACCAGTAATGCTTCCTCCTAGATACAAAAAACTCGTGCCGAGTCCTTCGTTGGTTGAAAATACAGCTGGCCTGCTCAAGTGGTCAGCTGAAGCGTCAGTCATTGAAAATGAACCTACTGAATCTAGACCAGACGAAAGTCTAAAGGTCGATACGGCAGTTGACCCGGTTCTTCCTTCAGAGGTTTCATCCTCAAATGACACTGTCACTGAAGATTCTTCTTCAAATGACACCCTCACTGAAGAGAATAAGGATGACACCATCCAGATTCTTTTCATCAACACAGATTCTGATGAGCATCAGGGCAATGCGCCCATTCCTTTATCGCAGGAAGGAACATCGTCAGGATCGTATCCGGCCGTGTATTCGGTCCCACCACCAAGCAACCTGGTTGTGTCTTTTGATTGGAACCAACTAGGCAGACCCCAGTTACCAGCCAGTATACCATTCAGAATCATAGTCCAAATCTACAGAATGGTAATGGCTGGAACTATCATTGATGAAGGGGCATCTGTGAGTATCCTTTCCTCTATTGCTTGGAAAGCACTGGGTTCCCCGGCGCTTTTGCCTAAAATGAGAAATCTCTCGGGTTTTGATAAAGGAACCAATCGACCATTAGGGATCCTCCCCAATGTGCCTGTTACATTGAAAGGGAAGACCGTTCAAATGAACGTGATGGTCGTTCAAGGACCCTTGGATTATAACCTACTCCTTGGACGAGACTATATATATTGCATGGGAGCTATAGTCTCCTCACTCTTTAGAGTAATGTGTTTTCCACACGAAGGAAGGATGGTCAAGCTCGTAGACTAACTTTCATTTCCGGGATCACGCATCGCAAATAGTCAAATACCAACCCTCAATGGTCTATTCACCCAAGAATTGTCTCCACCCCCAGTCCTCCTTCCCGATGAGTGCGAGTGATTCGGAAAGATGGGACTGGAACCCAGGGGGCATGCTTCCTGGTCTGCTTTGGGCAGAGGAAACCTTGGGTATAAAGTAGAATTTCCGCAAAAGAATGTGACTAGTTCGTACCCCGTCCGTGGATGGAAGAGGGGTTGTTCTAGAACATAATTCTTTTGATAAGGTTACTTTTCTGACAAAGGTCATTCACCATTGTCTATTTCGGTACACAGTGCTGAAGAAAGAGATTGATTTGCGGCAGCAAATAGAACCATCTTTGGGTAACCAGAAAGAGGCAAGCCTCACCCTTTAAAACAAATGTTTTATCGGATAAGTAGGGGCAGCCTTGAAATTGTACTTTATACCAGGGGGCATGCAAACCTTTTGGAGTGCAAGCTAGGGGCGGTTATTTATCTGTTTTTGGGATTAACCATTTCCGAACTTGTATAAAGAAAGGATGAGATGGAGCATAGCTTATGTGAGGTGCAAGCTCTATAAAAATTGGAATCTTGCAGCAGACATTTCTTATCTTATGACTGGTATATCAAGCAGTTTTACCGCGGAATTTATGCTCGTTAAAAAATAGAAAAGCGAGATCCGAGCAGTTTTAGCGTCATAGTTCATGCTCGTTAAAAAATAAACATAAGCTTTTGAGCAGTGTTTTGGCGCATTCAAGCTCTTTAAAAAATGAACCCAGTACCGGTAAATAACCATTGTGATCGTAAATTTATTAGCCATAAAAAGCCTTGGTCGTGTTTTGCACCTGCCACCTCCATTCCATTTGGCCAATCGTTCACCTCCATATGATTGTTTACCCATTTTGAGGAACAACTGCGAAGAGTGATTTCACTTAGCCATCCTTGTGACACTGCCGTGATTGGAAAATTCCAACCTGTACCTGGAATCTGCTGCTATCCCTGTTTATCACTCGTTCCTCAAAAGACGAGTCTTCTTTGAGCTCTTTTCTCCTGACTCGTAAAATATGAAAAGTTTGCCGAGTTTTGGCCTTCCAACTCGTTAAAGTGACCAGAAGAGTTATCCCTCCTCTAGATTTTAATCTTTTTGGACTTGAGGGATTATTGCACAAAAAGGTCGAGCGCTTGTTTTATTCGGCTCGCTAAAATTATCGAAAACTCATCCCTTCTGTATTGTTTTATACTTTTTCGGACTTAAGGGATTAGATGACGAAAAAGGAATTTTGGAGTTAACTTTCTGTACCTTTTTAGACTCTCTAAAAATGAAAAGGACCGAGTTTTCCTTGTCGTTAGACTCGTTAAAATGATTAAATAGCGACAAACTTGTCTTTAGACGAGAACGAGTTTCCTTATCGCTAAGCTCGTTAAAACATAGCGATGGGCTTGCCCGAAGGGCAGGTTATAGAACAAGCATATGTTATCCTCCTCAACCTTGACAAAAATAAAGAGGTACTGGTCAGAAATGACTGGGGAAAAATTGGGAGAACCTCAAAGCTTTAATGGTAGCAAGTCGCTCTTGAACATGACACTTTGTCCTCCGTATCACATCGGGTTGGGTTGTTTCATTCATCGGTCTCATCACCATGGTCCTCGCCAAACCATCCACATTTGGGGTAATGCTACCGATCCATCACATCAGTGTCATTATATGTTCAAGAGATGTGTTCAGAAAGAGTCAACCATGTCCCATCCACTGCCATACATTATCCTTCATCCACCCATGATCGCCACCCTGAATCATATCTCACATATTGTTTTCACCTCCGCTAAAATCATTAGCTCCGTTCCGTGTCATTGATGTGGGATTCATTAAGGCCCTCCTTTGACGGATCGCTTCTTGTCGACTTCAGCTCATTATCCAAGAAGTTGATCTAGGAACACCCCCCCAGTACTTTGAAGCTTGCATGCCTCAATGGCAAGTTTCTCACTTCCGGCGACAGGTATACATCAATGACCTTCGACCAGAAGATTTTGCGTGCTGTTCGACGCCAAGTCCTTTATTCACACCACGTGAATTGTACTGCAGTACCTTGAGGGTCATTGTCATTATTGGTGATTCCTCTCGCGCTTGTTAACGGTTTACATTATTGACCGGTAATCAAGCGATGTCTTTCCATGTTCGACTTCAGCGCAATTCTCACATGGATCGACTTGTACTTAGAGTGAAGATCGAACGAGTTTGAAGACACTGGATCTAGTTTCGTCCATCCGGGCTGCGATATATATTCAAGATATAAATATATTTGTTATGTACATCATTGCAGCAGACGATCATCCTACTCAAAGGATGATAATTTCAGCAGAGAATTATCAGTCTACCACCAGACGATCGTCTGTTCTATGTACCAAAATGAATTTATAAAGCTGAGCATGGGAATGCCTGCCTCAGCTAGATCATGAAAGCAGAATGAAAAATAATGTATTGTATTGTATTTTATTACAGGGCACCTCTCAGCGATTGAATGAACTTCGGATCCTCCTGATAAATCATTTCACCCGATAAACGACCTCATACTTTAGGGGGCAACTGTTATAGACATTTTTGTTCCTAACATCATGAAGCATGAAATGTCAATAATCTAAGGGATCCAAAGTCCCTAAACATGTTGTTCCTACCCCTAGAGGAACAAGGTCATTAAACCACAGCACTGAAAATCAGTTCTCCACCTGAAAACACTCAAAAACAGGCTAATTCTGGATCATGTCAACTGCTCCACTGAGCATCTGCGCTGAATGTCAACTGCTCCACTCTGTACCTGCGCTGAATGTCAAATCTAATGAAGGCTACCTGCGCTGGGCGAGATTGGCCAAGTGGCACAGTCATTCTGCAAGGTGTCAAATGCCCAGGAAGCTTCCAAAATGACACTTGGATCAGGGAATTCGCCTTATGATGAGTAAGAGGATCTAGATCTCCAAGTGGAAGCAAGAAACTCCAAGTGGACTCAAGAACTAAAGAATAACTGAAGTGGGAGAGGACACTAGTCAGCTTCATGTCAGTCTCAAGCTGACTCATCTTTTCTCCAAAACTTCTATATATAGAGCTCTCTCATGAGGTCTATAGAGGCTGGAATTTTGTGCAAGTAAGGAAGTGTTGTTGGTTTGAGTATAGAACTATTGGGTGATTGCTTTGAAGGAGGTGAAGAGGAGATTTCTTTCTGCTGGGAGGTGTTGCTGGATTGGGCCTATTATGGTTGTAACACTCTCAGAACTTTACTTCTTCCATTAATAAAGTATTTGAGGTTCTTCTATGTGCATGTGTCTCAATGGTGTATTGATGCTTGTATGTTTGATTTATTCTAATCCTTGAATCAATTATGGATGTATGCTTCTTGTAGTTTCCCTTTCTTGTGCTTTTGCAGGATCTTTGTGTAGTTGGGCCAGTGAAAGAGCAAGGAGCTGGAAGCAAGCGGCAAAGAGGGAAGACTGGATCAACCATTAGCTGAAGACAACGGTTAGTGGATCCCTTTCTCCTCTCTCTTACATCTCATAAAGAAGTAATCTTGAATAGCTTTGTATTCAGTTGTTGCTGAGGTACTATCACCCTTAGAGTGGGATAGGGTCATTCCGTATTGGATACTTTTCCCAACAACAAATTGGCGACTCCGCTGGGGATCGTATCTTGTTGGTTGTTTTTGTTTTTGCTATTCATTTCATAAACAAAGGGAGTACCGAATCAAACTGTGTTTGAATCTTTCAAATACAAAGTAGAGGGCAGCTACTCTAGCTCAGTTTCTGGGCAAGTTTATGATTTGAAGAGCTGATCCACAAGGACTCTAATAAGCTCTTAGTGATAGCTTTTCATCTTCCTTGTCATCCCTTAGTGTGTCCTTGACTGATAGCTTCTGATTTGAGCAAAAACTGTGAATTTTTGAGCAATCCGTGACCCGGAAACTGAGAGAAACGAAAGTTTCGTTCTTCAGTGCAGGTTGTACAAAGGGTGTCTGCATTTCAGCGCAGTTCCCAAAGGGTCTACCTGCGCTGAAGGTCAAACAGGCAGTGTACCACCTGCGCTGGACCAGTCTTGCTTAGTGCTACTGGGGTTTCCTGCTGTTATTTGCCCTGTTTTCACTCTTGTTTTTGCTGTTTGTTACCAGTCAGTGTGCCTATATGAAACCAACTTTCCTTGTCACTATTCCGCCTCGGTTGTATAAAGAAACTGTGTTTGTTCTTTGTGTATTTCTTGTACATTTACAGTTTCCCATAACGAAAGTGAACTAGTCTTGTTGTGGCCTCTTAGATCTAGACCTGTGATAAAGTGTCATTTTGATCTTAAGAGTTAGTTTGTTTGTTGTTCATAGCTGATTGAGCTTTTACTTTCGTCATATGGTTTGAATTTATATATTTCTAGTGTCGAAACAAGTAAATCTTAAGGTGTCTTTTGATTTTGGACAAGCTTGTTTGCTTTCACTTGAAATTGAATTCAAAATTATACAACAACTTTCTTTTTGTATTGCACCAACATTAAGAAAGAGAAAAGAAATACTTGCATTGTGCATGTGCATTATGACAGCTTGCATGTTGATTTAGAAAAAGTGCATTAGTGTGTGCTCTATGATCTGTGTGAAAAGATGTTATCTTTCTTTTCCCTCAGTAGTTAAGATTTTCAAAGTTGAAAGATTGAAAAGCTTGCTTATCATCTTAGACTGCATTTAGGAGTGTTATCATACATCTCGTGGTGATCCATAAAGGAAAACTGCTAAACAAGATCAACCTTAAATAAATTGAATTTACATAACAACGCATTGAAACAGAACGCAAACACATAGAGGTCTAAGCTAGAGACGTGTTCCGGCGTCGTTAAACGTGATATCTTAGCGTTGAGTGGTTGGGTGATTCCTCCACGGTGAAGCGATAAGTATCAATACGGACTTGTGCTCCCACGTACCGTCGCATATATATTGGGAGACCCCTATAGGAATAAAGCCTTTATCGAATAGGAAACCGTGTCGGCCGCCCTACTGATCACAATGCAGTGAACACAGCATTCACGAAGATCGACCACTCGTACCGTAAAACGTATTCTGTGGTTTTGCGAAAAGTTTGGCACACCCTCTACCTAGAACTCCAGAGCAGTTTCTTTTGGCCTTTTTCAAACTCTATAACTGAAAAGGTCCATCCGAGCATTTGTCACTTCGGGCTCGTTAAAACATCGAAGGAGACTAGAGTCATCTTTAGCTTTTTCTCGACTCTTAAAAAGTGAAAAAGCAAGTTGTATCTAAGCATCGTTACAAAATTTATTTTAAACGGAACATAATCACCTCCTATTCCCGCGTTGATCTTAAGTTGAGAACATGGAACGCCCCAACCAAGGAATTCCACATGATGGAAATCCTAGTCCTTTCTCCTCTTAGGGAGAAGTTGGTGCGCCCCACATGGCCACATTGTCGCTTCCAGGACTGACAATTGGTCTGCCTATTTGGCTATTCTCAACTAATGTAGTTCAAACCACCGTGGTTCCTGAACAGTCGAGTCAACAGTTAGATCAGTCTAGAGCTTCCCACCAGCCTTCTACTTCTTATAACTCTTCCTCCAATCCTTCATCTTCGCTAGGTAGAGCCGGAAAAAGCCAAGATCCCATGGAGAAGAAGGAAAAGAAGAAGAAAGAGAAGAAGAAGAAGAAGGAGCCTAAGGCGACTGGTGGCAAGCAAAAGACATCTAACAAAAATCCACACACAGCACAGACCGGTCCTAAATCGCCATGTGTCATATGTAGAGGAGACCACTTCCATAGAGATTGTCCCTGTATTCCGGATACTAAGGGACTGGTCCCCTCTGTTGCACAATTCGGGAGCATCAACCTCTGATAGCCATGTTGATTGCTTACCGTCAACTAGCGAAAGTGAAGGTTCAAGACAAAGAGGGGGAGCAAGATCCCCCTGCAGACTGTGTGAAGGCGATCACGCCATCCACCGTTGTCCCTTCTTAGACGAAGCGAAGAGAGTTTTGGAAGATCGTTCGGTTTCAGCGGTAATGCTTCCTCCTGGATACAAAAAACTCGTGCCGAGTCCTTCGTTGGTTGAAAATACAGCTGGCCTGCTCAAGTGGTCAGCTGAAGCGTCAGTCATTGAAAATGAACCTACTGAATCCAGACCAGATGAAAGTCTAAAGGTCGATACAGCAGTTGACCCGGTTCTTCCTTCAAAGGTTTCATCCTCAAATGACACCGTCACTGAAGATTCTTCTTCAAATGACACCCTCACTGAAGAGAATAAGGATGACACCATCCAGATTCTTTTCATCAACATAGATTCTGATGAGCATCATGGCAATGCGCCCATTCCTTTATCACAGGAAGGAACATCGTCAGGATCGTATCCGGCCGTGTATTCGGTCCCACCACCAAGCAACCTGGTTGTGTCTTTTGATTGGAACCAACTAGGCAGACCCCGGTTACCAGCCAGTATACCATTCAGAATCATAGTCCAAATCTACAGAATGGTAATGGCTGGAACTATCATTGATGAAGGGGCATCTGTGAGTATCCTTTCCTCTATTGCTTGGAAAGCACTGGGTTCCCCGACGCTTTTGCCTGAAATGAGAAATCTCTCGGGTTTTGATAAAGGAACCAGTCGACCATTAGGGATCCTCCCCAATGTGCCTGTTACATTGAAAGGGAAGACCGTTCAAATGAACGTGATGGTCGTTCAAGGACGCTTGGATTATAACCTACTCCTTGGACGAGACTATATATATTGCATGGGAGCTATAGTCTCCTCACTCTTTAGAGTAATGTGTTTTCCACACGAAGGAAGGATGGTCAAGCTCGTAGACCAACCTTCATTTCCGAGATCACGCATCGCAAATAGTCAAATACCAACCCTCAATGGTCTATTCACCCAAGAATTGTCTCCACCCCCAGTCCTCCTTCCCGATGAGTGCGAGTGATTCGGAAAGATGGGACTGGAACCCAGGGGGCATGCGTCCTGGTCTGCTTTAGGCAGAGGAAACCTTGGGTATAGAGTAGAATTTCCGCGAAAGAATGTGACTAGTTCTTACCCCGTCCGTGGATGGAAGAGGGGTTGTTCTAGAACAGAATTCGTTTGATAAGGTTACTTGTCTGACAAAGGTCATTCACCATTGTCTATTTCGGTACACAGTGCCGAAGAAAGAGATTGATTTGCGGCAGCAAATAGAACCATCTTTGGGTAACCAGGAAGAGGCAAGCCTCACCCTTTAAAACAAATGTTTTATCGGATAAGTAGAGGCAGCCTTGAAATTGTACTTTATACCTAGGGGCATGCAAACGTTTTGGAATGCAAGCTAGGGGCGGTTATTTATCTGTTTTTGGGATTAACCGTTTCCGAACTTGTATAAAGAAAGGATGAGATGGAGCATAGCTTATGTGAGGTGCAAGCTCTATAAAAATTGGAATCTTGCAGGAGACATTTCTTATCTTATGACTGGTATATCGAGCAGTTTTACCGAAGAATTTATGCTCGTTAAAAAATAGAAAAGCGAGATCCGAGTAGTTTTAGCGTCATAGTTCATGCTCGTTAAAAAATAAACATAAGCTTTTGAGCAGTGTTTTGGCGCATTCAAGCTCTTTAAAAAATGAACCCAGTACCGGTAAATAACCATTGTGATCGTAAATTTATTAGCCATAAAAAGCCTTGGTCGTGCTTTGCACCTGCCACCTCCATTCCATTTGGCCAATCGTTCACCTCCATATGATTGTTTACCCATTTTGAGGAACAGCTGCGAAGAGTGATTTCACTTAGCCATCCTTGTGACACTGCCGTGATTGGAAAATTCCAACCTGTACCTGGAATCTGCTGCTATCCCTGCTTATCACTCGTTCCTCAAAAGACGAGTCTTCTTTGAGCTCTTTTCTCCTGACTCGTAAAATATGAAAAGTTTGCCGAGTTTTGGCCTTCCAGCTCGTTAAAGTGACCGGAAGAGCTATCCCTCCTCTAGATTTTAATCTTTTTGGACTTGAGGGATTATTGCACAAAAAGGTCGAGCGCTTGTTTTATTCGGCTCTCTAAAGTTATCGAAAACTCATCCCTTCTGTATTGTTTTATACTTTTTCGGACTTAAGGGATTAGATGACGAAAAAGGAATTTTGGAGTTAACTTTCTGGACCTTTTCAGACTCTCTAAAAATGAAAAGCACCGAGTTTTCCTTGTCGTTAGACTCGTTAAAATGATTAAATAGCGACAAACTTGTCTTTAGACGAGAACGAGTTTCCTTATCGCTAAGCTCGTTAAAACATAGCGATGGGCTTGCCCGAAGGGCAGGTTATAGAACAAGCATATGTTATCCTCCTCAAGCTTGACAAAAATAAAGAGGTACTGGTCAGAAATGACTGGGGAAAAATTGGGAGAACCTCAAAGCTTTAATGGTAGCAAGTCGCTCTTGAACATGACACTTTGTCCTCCGTATCACATTGGGTTGGGTTGTTTCATTCACCGGTCTCATCACCATGGTCCTCGCCAAACCATCCACATTTGGGGTAATGCTACCGATCCATCACATCAGTGTCGTTATATGTTCAAGAGATGTGTTCAGAAAGAGTCAACCATGTCCCATCCACTGCCATACATTATCCTTCATCCACCCATGATCGCCACCCTGAATCATATCTCACATATTGTTTTCACCTCCGCTAAAATCATTAGCTCCGTTCCGTGTCATTGATGTGGGATTCATTAAGGCCCTCCTTTGACGGATCGCTTCTTGTCGACCTCAGCTCATTATCCAAGAAGTTGATCTAGGAACACCCCCCCAGTGCTTTGAAGCTTGCATGCCTCAATGGAAAGTTTCTCACTTCCGGCGACAGGTATACATCAATGACCTTCGACCAGAAGATTTGCGTGGTGTTCGACGCCAAGTCCTTTATTCACACCACGTGAATTGTACTGCAGTACCTTGAGGGTCATTATCATTATTGGTGATTCCTCTCGCGCTTGTTAACGGTTTACATTATTGACCGGTAATAAAGTGATGTCTTTCCATGTTCGACTTCAGCGCAATTCTCACATGGATCGACTTGTACTTAGAGTGAAGATCGAACGAGTTTGAAGACACCGGATCTAGTTTCATCCATCTGGGCTGCGATATATATTCAGGATATAAAGATATTTTTTATGTACATCATTGCAGCAGACGATCATCCTACTCAAAGGATGATAATTTCAGCAGAGAATTATCAGTCTACCACCAGACGATCGTCTGTTCTATGTACCAAAATGAATTTATAAAGCTGAGCATGGGAATGCCTGCCTCAGCTAGATCATGAAAGCAGAATGAAAAATAATGTATTGTATTGTATTTTATTACAGGGCACCTCTCAGCGATTGAATGAACTTCGGATCCTCCTGATAAATCATTTCACCCGATAAACGACCTCATACTTTAGGGGGCAACTGTTATAGACATTTTTGTTCCTAACATCATGAAGCATGAAATGTCAATAATCTAAGGGATCCAAAGTCCCTAAACATGTTGTTCCTACCCCTAGAGGAACAAGGTCATTAAACCACAGCACTGAAAATCAGTTCTCCACCTGAAAACACTCAAAAACAGGCTAATTCTGGATCATGTCAACTGCTCCACTGAGCATCTGCGCTGAATGTCAACTGCTCCACTCTGTACCTGCGCTGAATGTCAAATCTAATGAAGGCTACCTGCGCTGGGCGAGATTGGCCAAGTGGCACAGTCATTCTGCAAGGTGTCAAATGCCCAGGAAGCTTCCAAAATGACACTTGGATCAGGGAATTCGCCTTGTGATGAGTAAGAGGATCTAGATCTCCAAGTGGAAGCAAGAAACTCCAAGTGGACTCAAGAACTAAAGAATAACTGAAGTGGGAGAGGACACTAGTCAGCTTCATGTCAGTCTCAAGCTGACTCATCTTTTCTCCAAAACTTCTATATATAGAGCTCTCTCATGAGGTCTATAGAGGCTGGAATTTTGTGCAAGTAAGGAAGTGTTGTTGGTTTGAGTATAGAACTATTGGGTGATTGCTTTGAAGGAGGTGAAGAGGAGATTTCTTTCTGCTGGGAGGTGTTGCTGGATTGGGCCTATTATGGTTGTAACACTCTGAGAACTTTACTTCTTCCATTAATAAAGTATTTGAGGTTCTTCTATGTGCATGTGTCTCAATGGTGTATTGATGCTTGTATGTTTGATTTATTCTAATCCTTGAATCAATTATGGATGTATGCTTCTTGTAGTTTCCCTTTCTTGTGCTTTTGCAGGATCTTTGTGTAGCTGGGCCAGTGAAAGAGAAAGGAGCTGGAAGCAAGCAGCAAAGAGGGAAGACTGGATCAACCATTAGCGGAAGACAATGGTTAGTGGATCCCTTTCTCCTCTCTCTTACATCTCATAAAGAAGTAATCTTGAATAGCTTTGTATTCAGTTGTTGCTGAGGTACTATCACCCTTAGAGTGGGATAGGGTCATTCCGTATTGGATACTTTTCCCAACAACAAATTGGCGACTCCGCTGGGGATCGTATCTTGTTGGTTGTTTTTGTTTTTGCTATTCATTTCATAAACAAAGGGAGTACCGAATCGAACTGTGTTTGAATCTTTCAAATACAAAGTAGAGGGCAGCTACTCTAGCTTAGTTTCTGGGCAAGTTTATGATTTGAAGAGCTGATCCACAAGGACTCTAATAAGCTCTTAGTGATAGCTTTTCATCTTCCTTGTCATCCCTTAGTGTGTCCTTGACTGATAGCTTCTGATTTGATCAAAAACTGTGAATTTTTGAGCAATCTGTGACCCGGAAACTAAGAGAAACGAATGTTTTGTTCTTCAGTGCAGGCTGTACAAAGGCTGTCTGCATTTCAGCGCAGTTCCCGAAAGGTCTACCTGCGCTGAAGGTCAAACAGGCAGTGTACCACCTGCGCTGGACCAGTCTTGCTTAGTGCTACTGGGGTTTCATGTTGTTATTTGCCCTGTTTTCACTCTTGTTTTTGCTGTTTGTTACCAGTCAGTGTGCCTATCTGAAACCAACTTTCCTTGTCACTATTCCGCCTCGGTTGTATAAAGAAACTGTGTTTGTTCTTTGTGTATTTCTTGTACATTTACAGTTTCCCATAACGAAAGTGAACTAGTCTTGCTGTGGCCTCTTAGATCTAGACCTGTGATAAAGTGTCATTTTGATCTTAAGAGTTAGTTTGTTTGCTGTTCATAGCTGATTGAGCTTTTACTTTCGTCATATGGTTTGAATTTATATATTTCTAGTGTCGAAACAAGTAAATCTTAAGGTGTCTTTTGATTTTGGACAAGCTTGTTTGCTTTCACTTGAAATTGAATTCAAAATTATACAACAGCTTTCTTTTTGTATTGCACCAACATTAAAAAAGAGAAAAGAAATACTTGCATTGTGCATGTGCATTATGACAGCTTGCATGTTGATTTAGAAAAAGTGCATTAGTGTGTGCTCTATGATCTGTGTGAAAAGATGTTATCTTTCTTTTCCCTCAGTAGTTAAGATTTTCAAAGTTGAAAGATTGAAAAGCTTGCTTATCATCTTAGACTGCATTTAGGAGTGTTATCATACATCTCGTGGTGATCCATAAAGGCAAACTGCTAAACAAGATCAACCTTAAATAAATTGAATTTACATAACAACGCATTGAAACATAACGCAAACACATAGAGGTCTAAGCTAGAGACGTGTTCCGGCGTCGTTAAACGTGATATCTTAGCGTTGAGTGGTTGGTTGATTCCTCCACGGTGAAGCGATAAGTATCAATACGGACTTGTGCTCCCACGTACCGTCGCGTATATATTGGGAGACCCCTATAGGAATAAAGCCTTTATCCAATAGGAAACCGTGTCGGCCGCCCTACTGATCACAATGCAATGAACACAGCATTCACGAAGATCGACCACTCGTACCGTAAAACGTATTCTGTGGTTTTGCGAAAAGTTTGGCACACCCTCTGCCTAGAACTCCAGAGCAGTATCTTTTGGCCTTTTTCAAACTCTATAACTGAAAAGGTCCATCCGAGCATTTGTCACTTCGGGCTCGTTAAAACATCGAAGGAGACTAGAGTCATCTTTAGCTTTTTCTCGACTCTTAAAAAGTGCAAAAGCAAGTTGTATCTAAGCGTCGTTATAAAATTTATTTTAAACGGAACATAATCACCTCCTATTCTCGCGTTGATCTTAAGTTGAGAACATGGAACGCCCCAACCAAGGAATTCCACATGATGGAAATCCTAGTCCTTTCTCCTCTTAGGGAGAAGTTGGTGCGCCCCACATGGCCACATTGTCGCTTCCAGGACTAACAATTGGTCTGCCTATTTGGCTATTCTCAACTAATGTAGTTCAGACCACCGTGGTTCCTGAACAGTCGAGTCAACAGTTAGATCAGTCTAGAGCTTCCCACCAGCCTTCTACTTCTTATAACTCTTCCTCCAATCCTTCATCTTCGCTAGGTAGAGCCGGAAAAAGCCAAGCTCCCATGGAGAAGAAGGAAAAGAAGAAGAAAGAGAAGAAGAAGAAGGAGCCTAAGGCGACTGGGGGCAAGCAAAAGACATCTAACAAAAATCCACACACGGCACAGACCGGTCCTAAATCGCCAATCGTCATATGTAGAGGAGACCACTTCCATAGAGATTGTCCCTGTATTCCTCGGATACTAAGGGACTGATCCCCTCGGTTGCACAATTTGGGAGCATCGACCTCTGATAGCCATGTTGATTTCTTACCGTCAACCAGCGAAAGTGAAGGTTCAAGACAAAGAGGGGGAGCAAGATCCCGCTGCAGATTGTGTGAAGGCGATCACGCCATCCACCGTTGTCCCTTCTTAGACGAAGCGAAGAGAGTTTTGGAAGATTGTCCGGTTTCACCGGTAATGCTTCCTCCTGGATACAAAAAACTCGTGCCGAGTCCTTCGTTGGTTGAAAATACAGCTGGCCTGCTCAAGTGGTCAGCTGAAGCGTCATTCATTGAAAATGAACCTACTGAATCCAGACCAGACGAAAGTCTAAAGGTCGATACGGCAGTTGACCCGATTCTTCCTTCAGAGGTTTCATCCTCAAATGACACCGTCACTGAAGATTCTTCTTCAAATGACACCCTCACTGAAGAGAATAAGGATGACACCATCCAGATTCTTTTCATCAACACAGATTCTGATGAGCATCAGGGCAATGCGCCCATTCCTTTATCGCAGGAAGGAACATCGTCAGGATCGTATCCGGCCGTGTATTCGGTCCCACCACCAAGCAACCTGGTTGTGTCTTTTGATTGGAACCAACTAGGCAGACCCCGGTTACCAGCCAGTATACCATTCAGAATCATAGTCCAAATCTACAAAATGGTAATGGATGGAACTATCATTGATGAAGGGGCATCTGTGAGTATCCTTTCCTCTATTGCTTGGAAAGCACTGGGTTCCCCGGCGCTTTTGCCTGAAATGAGAAATCTCTCGGGTTTTGATAAAGGAACCAGTCGACCATTAGGGATCCTCCCCAATGTGCCTGTTACATTGAAAGGGAAGACCGTTCAAATGAACGTGATGGTCGTTCAACGACCCTAGGATTATAACCTACTCCTTGGACGAGACTATATATATTGCATGGGAGCTATAGTCTCCTCACTCTTTAGAGTAATGTGTTTTCCACATGAAGGAAGGATGGTCAAGCTCGTAGACCAACTTTCATTTCCGGGATCACGCATCGCAAATAGTCAAATACCAACCCTCAATGGTCTATTCACCCAAGAATTGTCTCCACCCCCAGTCCTCCTTCCCGATGAGTGCGAGTGATTCGGAAAGATGGGACTGGAACCCAGGGGGCATGCGTCCTGGTCTGCTTTGGGCAGAGGAAACCTTCGGTATAAAGTAGAATTTTTACGAAAGAATGTTACTAGTTCGTACCCCGTCCGTGGATGGAAGAGGGGTTGTTCTAGAATAGAATTATTTTGATAAGGTTACTTGTCTGACAAAGGTCATTCACCATTGTCTATTTCGGTAGACAATGCCGAAGAAAGAGATTGATTTGCGGCAGCAAATAGAACCATCTTTGGGTAACCAAGAAGAGGCAAGCCTCACCCTTTAAAACAAATGTTTTATCGGATAAGTAGGGGCAGCTTTGAAATTGTACTTTATACCTGGGGGCATGCAAACCTTTTAGAGTGCAAGCTAGGGGCGGTTATTTATCTGTTTTTGGGATTAACCGTTTCCGAACTTGTATAAAGAAAGGATGAGATGGAGCATAGCTTATGTGAGGTGCAAGCTCTATAAAAATTGGAATCTTGCAGGAGACATTTCTTATCTTATGACTGGTATATCGAGCAGTTTTACCGCGGAATTTATGCTCGTTAAAAAATAGAAAAGCGAGATCCGAGCAGTTTTAGCGTCATAGTTCATGCTCGTTAAAAAATAAACATAAGCTTTTGAGCAGTGTTTTGGCGCATTCAAGCTCTTTAAAAAATGAACCCAGTACCGGTAAATAACCATTGTGATCGTAAATTTATTAGCCATAAAAAGCCTTGGTCGTGTTTTGCACCTGCCACCTCCATTCCATTTGGCCAATCGTTCACCTCCATATGATTGTTTACCCATTTTGAGGAACAGCTGCGAAGAGTTATTTCACTTAGCGATCCTTGTGACACTGCCGTGATTGGAAAATTCCAACCTGTACCTGGAATCTGCTGCTATCCCTGTTTATCACTCGTTCCTCAAAAGACGAGTCTTCTTTGAGCTCTTTTCTCCTGACTCGTAAAATATGAAAGGTTTGCCGAGTTTTGGCCTTCCAGTTCGTTAAAGTGACCGGAAGAGCTATCCCTCCTCTAGATTTTAATCTTTTTGGATTTGAGGGATTATTGCACAAAAAGGTCGAGCACTTGTTTTATTCGGCTCGCTAAAGTTATCGAAAACTCATCCCTTCTGTATTGTTTTATACTTTTTCGGACTTAAGGGATTAGATGACGAAAAAGGAATTTTGGAGTTAACTTTCTGTACCTTTTCAGACTCTCTAAAAATGAAAAGGACCGAGTTTTCCTTGTTGTTAGACTCGTTAAAATGATTAAATAGCGACAAACTTGTTTTTAGACGAGAACGAGTTTCCCTATCGCTAAGCTCGTTAAAACATAGCGATGGGCTTGCCCGAAGGGCAGGTTATAGAACAAGCATATGTTATCCTCCTCAAGCTTGACAAAAAATAAAGAGGTACTGGTCAGAAATGACTGGGGAAAAATTGGGAGAACCTCAAAGCTTTAATGGTAGCAAGTCGCTCTTGAACATGACACTTTGTCCTCCGTATCACATCGTGTTGGGTTGTTTCATTCACCGGTCTCATCACCATGGTCCTCGCCAAACCATCCACATTTGGGGTAATGCTACCGATCCATCACATCAGTGTCGTTATATGTTCAAGAGATGTGTTCAGAAAGAGTCAACCATGTCCCATCCACTGCCATACATTATCCTTCATCCACCCATGATCGCCACCCTGAATCATATCTCACAGATTGTTTTCACCTCCGCTAAAATCATTAGCTCCGTTCTGTGTCATTGATGTGGGATTCATTAAGGCCCTCCTTTGACGGATCGCTTCTTGTCGACTTCAGCTCATTATCTAAGAAGTTGATCTAGGAACACCCCCCTAGTGCTTTGAAGCTTGCATGCCTCAATGGCAAGTTTCTCACTTCCGGCGACAGGTATACATCAATGACCTTCGACCAGAATATTTTGCGTGGTGTTCGACGCCAAGTCCTTTATTCACACCACGTGAATTATACTGCAGTACCTTGAGGGTCATTG
This sequence comes from Pinus tabuliformis, assembly GCA_031772625.1. NCBI lineage: Eukaryota > Viridiplantae > Streptophyta > Pinopsida > Pinales > Pinaceae > Pinus > Pinus tabuliformis. Next base: position 1,873,190,077 of record CM062817.1, read on the forward strand.
TCATTATTGGTGATTCCTCTCGCGCTTGTTAACGGTTTACATTATTGACCGATAATCAAGCGATGTCTTTCCATGTTCGACTTCAGTGCAATTCTCACATGGATCAACTTGTACTTAGAGTGAAGATCGAACGAGTTTGAAGACCCCGGATCTAGTTTCATCCATCCGGGCTGCGATATATATTCAGGATATAAAGATATTTGTTATGTACATCATTGCAGCAGACGATCATCCTACTCAAAGGATGATAATTTCAGCAGAGAATTATCAGTCTACCACCAGACGATCGTCTGTTCTATGTACCAAAATGAATTTATAAAGCTGAGCATCGGAATCCCTGCCTCAGCTAGATCATGAAAGCAGAATGAAAAATTATGTATTGTATTGTATTTTATTACAGGGCACCTCTCAGCAATTGAATGAACTTCGGATCCTCCTGATAAAGCATTTCACCCGATAAACGACCTCATACTTTAGGGGGCAACTGTTATAGACATTTTTGTTCCTAACAGCATGAAGCATGAAATGTCAATAATCTTAGGGATCCAAAGTCCCTAAACATGTTGTTCCTACCCCTAGAGGAACAAGGTCAGCAAACCACAGCACTGAAAATCAGTTCTCCACCTGAAAACACTCAAAAACAGGCTAATTCTGGATCATGTCAATTACTTCGCTGAGCATCTGCGCTGAATGTCAACTGCTCCACTCTGTACCTGCGCTGAATGTCAAATCTAATAAAGGCTACCTGCGCTGGGCGAGATTGGCCAAGTGGCACAGTCATTCTGAAAGGTGTCAAATGCCCAGGAAGCTTCCAAAATGACACTTGGATCAGGGAATTCGCCTTGTGATGAGTAGGATCTAGATCTCCAAGTGGAAGCAAGAAACTCCAAGTGGACTCAAGAACTGAAGAATAACTGAAGTGGGAGAGGACACTAGTCAGCTTCATGTCAGTCTCAAGCTGACTCATCTTTTCTCCAAAACTTCTATATATAGAGCTCTCTCATGAGGTCTATAGAGGCTGGAATTTTGTGCAAGTAAGGAAGTGATGTTGGTTTGAGTATAGAACTATTGGGTGAATCCTTTAAAGGAGGTGAAGAGGATATTTCTTTCTGTTGGGAGGTGTTGCTGGATTGGGCCTATTATGGTTGTAACACTCTCGGAACTTTACTTCTTCCATTAATAAAGTATTTGAGGTTCTTCTATGTGCATGTGTCTCAATGGTGTATTGATGCTTGTATGTTTGATTTATTCTAATCCTTGAATCAATTATGGATGTATGCTTCTTGTAGTTTCCCTTTCTTGTGCTTTTGCAGGATCTTTGTGTAGCTGGGCCAGTGAAAGAGCAAGGAGCTGGAAGCAAGCGGCAAAGAGGGAAGATTGGATCAACCATTAGCGGAAGACAACGGTTAGTGGATCCCTTTCTCCTCTCTCTTACATCTCATAAAGAAGTAATCTTCAATAGCTTTGTATTCAGTTGTTGCTGAGGTACTATCACCGTTAGAGTGGGATAGGGTCATTCCGTATTGGATACTTTTCCCAACAACACTCCTCACCAGTCTTTAGACTCACCATCACACTCAATTCAAAGTGTTAAAACACTTGCCTATCTCACCCCACAAAAACCTCTACAAATATGTGTTCATTTCCCAGACACAAAGCTACCTTCCTCATCTGATCTAGCAACCAACCATTAAATTCAATCAAATTCCTCTAAGGAAGTATACCTAGCCTAAAATTAGCTTTTATATGAGTCATCTCAAGCCTTCCTTGATAAATTTTCATTGATATTGACAAGGAGAGAGCCCTCTCCCGACCTGGTAGGGCTAGCTATCAGGTTAAGCGTGGTTTGATGTTACCTTAGACCTGCCTTTCTCAGCCTGAGGTAGATTTAGGTCCTAACATAGTGGCGACCATACTGGGGAATGAAAAGTTTGTTTGTTCGTTAGTGTTCTTTGCTTTATAAACTACAGATGAAGCCTGAAGTTAGGCAGGTAGCCTTTGAACTTCTCTTACTCTGCAAGTGCAAAAGTAGATGAATTTTGCTTCAGTCAATCTCCGGTATAGTTTTATAAACTGAACATCTGACTTGCAAATTGCCCCAGTACAATTAATAATTCTATACTTTTGGATGATGAGTTTAGAATTCATTAGGCTGATTAGATTGTAATGTCGATTTGATTTTTGGGAATAATTCAACACACTGGCTTCCAAACGATACACCAGAGCCAATCCTGATCATGATCCCCCTTCCATGTATGAAAACCCAAATCTCATTCCAAGAATTCTCCGGCAAGAAATTTTTGTGATTCCTATGTTTAGATCTCATTCATGCCTGGTTGTTTTTGAATATCTTGAAGATCTCCCATTTGATGAACATTTTGATCTATCATTGTTTGAAACTAAGTCTGAAAGTGCAATTGGTGCTACTGTTCTAAATCCGGAGTTTGTGCGATATCTTGAAACTGAAAGAGAAAATAGATCAATTGATGCTTATATTCTAAATCTCCAAAATTCAATTGTGGCTACCAATATTCCCGAGTTCTTAGAATCTGCATCTGCTACTCTTGGTTCATCCGCTATTGTGTCTGGTTCAGAAATTCCTACTGAGCCTCCTTTTATTCCCACCATTCCCGTGCAGCCCACCATATCTGATCAGAGATCTACAGTCTCTTCACCTCCATCAACCCCTTCTACACCTCAAACATCACATATTTCTTCATCCCCTTCGACACCTCATACACCTGTCACATCGACTGCTATCATTGTTCCCACTCCTCCTACATCCCCAAGGCCAGTTTTAAATCCACCCCAAGCAATGGCTGCTAGATATGCACCTCTTGTTTTGCCACAAAACTTGGATGCAATCCCTGTTGATTATCAAAGTAAAATCCCATTGTTTTATGCTTCCCAAGGTATCATAGCACAGCAACATGTTGATTGGATGACTGATTTCTTTGATCTCCACGAGATAGCTTAAGAGAATGTGACTATGAGACTATTTGTGCAAACTTTTGGAGGTGAAGTCCGAAAGTGGTTCAGAGCACTGCCTATTAGAACTATCAATTCATTGGTAGCTCTTCATAGACAATTTCTAGATCATTGGGAGGTAAAGAAAAATCCACTCCAAATCCTTTTCGAGTATGAAAACATAAAGAGAAATGTTGGTGAAAGTGTCCAGGATTATTGTGTTAGATTCAATATTGTTTATAATGCCATTCCCGTTGATATCAAGCCACCAATGGGGCTATATTTGATCAAATTTCCTGATGTCTTTGATCCCGACATGGCATATCAATTGAGAGAAAGAGACCCAGCTACATTGGAGGACATGCAGAAAATTGCAGTAAGTGTTGAAGCAAATCTGCTAGCTAAGAGAGCTAGGACAAAGACTGAGAGGAAGGTGACCATAAAGGAAGAAACTTCCACCTCAGATCATTTGCTCCGTAAGCTTGAGAAGATGTTTGATAAATTCACCATTGCAGATAAGCCAGAGCCACAGGTCAGAAATCCAAATTTTCGTGGTCAGCAGCAACCACAGTTTAGAATCAAGCAACGGGAGCAAAGAGCTCAAGATCCATTAGCTCAACAACAAGTTAAAACACCATTACAGCAGAACTATGTCCATGGCACTGAATCAGAGGATGATGAGACTCCAATAGGAGAGAAAAATCACTTTTTTACACCAGATGGTTTGCCAATTTATATCATCGAAGATGACGAGTATTCAGAAAGTCCAGCTGTACAAAAAGATGAAGATTTTATATTAGCAAATGAAACAGTCCTAGAAGAGGAATAAGGTTAATATCAGAGAGGATACATGAACACATTGACAGTGCAACAATGACAATACTCACTCAGGAGTAGGGATGTACCGATCAATCCAATTCAGAAGCGGAAGGAAGCAACACCACCAAAGAATGATTCTCAAAATGTGTAGAAAAAGGGAAAGGAGTTAGAAAATCCTACTTCCAGCAAGGTGCAATCAGCAAATGAAAAGTCAAATCAGCCAAGTGCAACAAAGGAGAAGACTGAAAAGAAGGATGCTCTAGTCAAAGAGGTAGAGAAAACTACAGCCTTTAACTTAAAAAATGAAATTGCTAAGTTAAAAGTGTCAATACCTTTGACTGAATTAATGAATAATAGTAACTATAAAGGTCAAGTGGCAAAGATTTTGAATATAGATCCCTTGTCTGATATGGTTAATGTGAAAGATGACCAACCTAAAATTATCTTTGGTCCGGCATTAGAAGGCCAATCTGAGGATAGTGATGTAGCTCCTTTTTACATCAACCTTAGATTGCATGATTATGTTTTTCACAATGCCATGTTTGATTCAGGAGCGTCATATAACCTGATGCCAAAGGCAATTATGGAAAAATTGGGAGGACATCACTCGAAAGTATCATGATCTTTATTATTTTGATTCAGGTAGGGTTAGGTGTATTGGTCTTATTAAAGATTTGGTTGTAACTTTGGATCAGATTCCAGTGAAAAATGTTATTATGAATGTAGTTGTGGCTCACATTCCTCCTAGATTTGGCATGCTTCTATCTAGGTCATGGGGTGCAAAACTCAAAGGAACATTACAGTTAGATTTCTCCTATGCCACTATTCCCATCTTTTGTCAATTGAAAAAATTATATAGGGATAAAAAGATGAAATATATGATCACAAGTAAGGAGAAACCGTTGAATCATCCAATTAATTATGTACATACAGATTTAGAGTCTTTTGTTCTTTATTCTAACAGTGGTTTCAATGATGTAAATAGTCAATTAGTTGAAGTTAAAGATATACCGAAGATAACAGAAAATTTCTAAGTTGTACTTGATCAAGAGAGACAAAGTCTTGAAAGTATCGTTGAACAGTCAACATCCCACCAGCAATAAGAAATTGATGGACAGTAGCCAAAGGTAGAAAAGCGGGCAGAATTCCAGCACTTGGAAGAAGAAGCCAGTTTGTGGAGTATGGACTTTGATGGAGCAGTGGGTAGGGAAGGTGCCAGAATTGGTATTTGGATATGCAGCCCTGTTTTCTCACCAAATAAAGTCCCGAGTAATGTAAGAGTTTGTTCATACAAGTTGGCTTTTGATTGCTCCAATAATGAAGCAGAATATGAGGCACTAATTGCAGGCTTGAAAATCCTTAAAAAGTTGAATGCAAAAAGAATTTCAGTTTATGGCGACTCCGAATTAGTAATCAAGCAAGTCAAGGGTGAATACCAAGCCAAACATCCTCGAATGAGGGCCTACCATAATGCGGTTTTAGATATTTTGAGGTTGTTTCCAGATTACACTTTGACATGTGTTCCTCGTGTACACAATGTTATTGCAGATTCCCTTGCTACAACTGTAAGTAACTTAAAGATTCTGATGAATTCAAACAATAAGTTTGAAATTCATGTGAAGCATCACCTAGCTATCCCTGATAATCAAAGATATTGGCAGGTGTTTTAGGATGACAAAGAGATTGAAGAATTTCTGTGAAATGAAGGCAAATATCAAGAAACTTCTATAGATGGCGAGCAAGATAATTGTGAACTAGACTTAGAAGTAAATCAGATGGAAGTTTTGCAGCTGAAGGAAAATGTCATCCCTAAAGGCCTTATACCTTTAGAGGAATTATTTGACCAAGATGATCTAGCTCGGAAGCCAAGTTTAATGCCCACTGAAAAGGGAGTTGAAGATATGAATATCAGAATAGCAGAAAATCCAAAGACGGTGAAGTTGTCAAAGGCATTACCTCCTCAGGTAAAGGCAAAATACATTAGTTTATTTTCTTCATTTACTGATGTATTTGCATGGGACTATTTAGATTTGAAGGAGTACAATAAAAGTATAATTCAGCACATCATTCCAATCAAGCCAAACCAGAAACCATTTCACCAAAAGTTGAGAAGGATCAATCCAAAGTTGCTACCACCATCAATAGAGAAGGAGGTGAATCGATTATACAAGGCTGGTACAATCATTCCAATAAGATTTTCAAAATGGATTTCCGATTTGGTGCCCGAGCGGAAGAAGACAGGTGAGATTAGATTATGCATTGATTTTGGAAATCTGAATAAGGTGTCTTTGAAAGATAATTATCCATTGCCAAAAATGTACCACATACTCCAAAGAGTGGTTGGGGCATCTCAAATGTCGCTACTTGATGGGTATTCCGGCTACAATTAAATTTTGGTCCATGAGGATGACAGGGACAAAACAGCATTCACCACTCCGTGGGGAAATTTTCATTATGCCAAGATGCCATTCAGTTTAAAGAATGTTGGTGAAAATTTTCAGTGAGCTATGGATATCGCCTTTGCTAATGAGAAAGATGTATTTTTAGTAGTTTATCTTGATGATTTGACAGTTTTTTCCAATTCAGATGAGGAGCATCTTTACCATTTGAAGGTTTTTTTTTCAGTGGTGTAGAAAGTATGGCATATCTCTTAATCCAAAAAAAAGCTTGTTTGCCATGGATGAAGGCAAGCTTCTCAGTCACATCATATCCAAGGAGGGCATCCGCATCGATCCGGCTCGAGTGGAAGCCATTTAGATAATTTATTTTCCTCATAGTAAAAAGGAGATCCAAGCATTCAACGGTAAGATGAACTCCTTACGTCGTTTTGTGCCAAATATAGTTGAACATTTGAGAGAAATTACAAACATGTTGAAAAAATATAGTGTAGTGAAGTGGACTGAAGAAGCTATCAAGTCTTCCAATTTGGTAAAGTTGGCTCTTTCTTCAGCTCTGATTTTGATCAGCCCAGATTATTCCCAAGATTTCATTTTATTTTCATTCGCTTTAGAGCATACTATGGCAGCGGTCTTAATGCAGAAAAGAGACCAACTTGAGAAGCCAATTTCCTTTTTCAACAGGAGAATAAGAGATGCAGCCTTAAAATATAATATTATTGAGAAGCAAGCTCTTGCCTTGGTGAAAGCTTTGAAAGATTTCCGAGTATATATTCTGCATTCTCATATTCTTGCTTATGTCCCTAACGTAGCCGTCAAAGATGTTTTGGTACAGACAGATCCGGAAGGGAGACGAGGCAAATGGATCGCAGCTTTGTTAGAATATGACTTGGAGATAAAGCCAACAAAGCTCATCAAGGGACAGGGTCTAGCAAAACTGATGGCGGAGTCTAATTTGCATGCCTTGGACATAAACTTGATTGTTGCTATGTCCGAAGAAGATGAAGACAGCTCACTCGTTCAGGTATCTGAAATTTTTATCCATTCTCCTTGGTATTCAGATGTTGTATATGTGCTCCAACACCTTTCACCACCACTGGGGATGGCTAAAAACAAAAGTAGAACTCTGAAATTAAGGGCTGCTAAATTTTGTATTATGAATAATGCATTGTATTGGAAAGATCCCGGAGGTATGTTGCTGAATTGTTTGGTTGACGAGGAAGAAAAACAGGTCATGGATGATTTTCATAATGGAGATTTTGGAGGTCACCTATTTTGGAAGACGACGGCAAATAAAATTTTGAGAGCAGGGCAATATTGGCCTACCCTCTTTGATGATGTGTATAAAACGGTTACAAGTTGTCACGAATGTCAAATTTTTCAGGGAAGAAGAAAATTACAGCCATTACCTCTCAAGTCGGTTGAAGTAAGTGCTCTGTTTCAGCAGTGGAGCCTAGATTTTATTGGAGAGATCCACCCTACATCTTCAGCTCAGCATAAGTGGATCTTAACAACAACGGATTATTTTACAAAATGGATTGAGGCAATCCCCACTCGGCGGGCCACAGATGCGGTAATAATTTAGTTTCTCGAAAATAATATTTTTTCACGTTTTGGTTGTCCTAACAAGTTGATTACAGATAATGTAGCATCTTTCAAATCTAAAAATATGATTGATTTTTGTAACAAATATCAAATTAGCTTGGGGAATTCTACTGCATACTATCCACAAGGTAACAGATTGGTGGAATCTTCAAATAAATCATTGGTTAACATCATCAAAAAGCTGCTCGAAACAAACAAAAAGAGCTGGCACAAGAAGCTAGTTAATGCACTATGGGCGGATAGAGTAAGTCAGAAGAAATCAATTGGCATGTCTCCGTTCGAAATAGTATATGGTATTGACATGGTGTTCCCGACATCTCTTGCAGTCCTGGTGGTAAAACTTCTACAAGAAGCTGGCAGCGAGGAGGATCATTTTCACTGAAGAATAAACCAAATGATCCATTTACAGCAGATGAGAGAGGAGGTTTTCCAGAATACTTTCAGGCTGCAAGAGAGAACCAAGAAAATCGATGATCGGAAGGCAAAGGCAGATAAGTTTCAGATTGAAGACATAGTGTTGTGGGGAAAAATGCCTATGCAGGACGATCCTATCCACCTAAGGTGTGACAGTGCCTTAGCAACAAACAGACACAGCTATTCTAGTATTCTTCCTTTATGAATTAAGAATGAAGAGAGAGATAAATGGACTAACCGGTGTCTTCCATTTGTCCCTCGATCTGGCTTCTCTTCTCTTGGATATTTCCCAGCTACTTGCCTTCTCGCTTGCCCAGCTTCAAGAGGTTTCTGCGAGATCACAAGAAGAGAACACTACACAAGACATGGATTCATATTCATAACTAGTTCAGGATTAGAAATAAACTAAACATACTAATGCAATCATACATCAAGAATACATCGGCATATAGGAGAAACCAAGATATCTTTATTGATGAATAACAAGGTTCAGGAAGAGATACAACCCAGAGGGCTCCAATCCAGCATCTCCTTCCCAGCAAATGGAATTCCTATCTTCATGCCCTTCAAAGCATTAAGCACCCAATGATTCCAATCTCAAACCAACAGCAATTCTTTGCAATAACAAAATTCCAGCCTCTAGATCTCATGGAGGAGAGATCCATATATAGATGTTTGGAGAGAGGATGAGTCAGCTTGAGATCTGACTAGTGTCCTCTCCCTCTGTCAGTTCTTGATTCCACTTGGAGGTTCTTGCTTCCACTTGGAGATTTGGAACCTCTTACTCATCACCAGTCGAATTCCCTGAGGCAAGTGTCATTTTGGAAGCTTCCTGGGTTTTGACACCTTGAGAAATGAACTTGCCACATGTCCACTCTCGTTCAGCGCAGGTAGCCAGTTTTCCCTTTGACATTCAACGCAGGTAGCCAGCGTTGGCTTTGACATTCAGCACAAACAGCTAGTGGAGCCACTGAAATGATCCTGAATTGACTTGTTTTTGAGCAGTTTCTAGTGGAGAACTTTTGTGAATTGCTGTGGTTTGTTAGCCTTGTTCCTCTAGGGGTAGGAACAACATGTTTAGGGACTTTGGATCCCTTAGATTATGGACATTTCATGCTCAATGCTGTAAGGCACAAAAATGTCTATAACAGTTGCCCCCTGAAGTATGAGGTTGTTTATCGGGTGAAATGCTTTATCAGGGGGATCCGAAGTTCATCCAATGCTGGGAGGAGACCTGTAATAAGATACAATACAATACATTATTTTTCATACTGCTTTCATGATCTAGCTGAGGCGGGCATTCCCATGCTTAGCTTTATAAATTCATTTTTTCTGTACATAGAACAGACAATCGTCTGATGGTAGACTGAAAATTTTGATGAAATTATCATCCTTTGAGTAGGATGATTATCTGCTGCAATGATGTACATGTCAATGTCTTTTTCTTTCCTAAATATATATCGCAGCCCGGATGGATGAAACTAGATCCGGGGTCTTCAAACTCGTTCGATCTTCACTCTAAGTACAAGTCGATCCATGTGAGAAATGTTCTGAAGTCGAACATGGAAAGACATCGCTTGATTACCGGTCAATGATGTAAACCGTTAACAAGCGCGAGAGGAATCACCGATAATGATAATGACCCTCAAGGTACTGCAGTACAATTCACGTGGTGTGAATAAAGGACTTGGCGTCGAACACCACGCAAAATCTTTCGGTCGAAGGTCATTGATGTATACTTGTCGCCGGAAGTGAGAAACTTGCCATTGAGGCATGCAAGCTTCAAAGTACTGAAGGGGTTGTTCCTAGATCAACTTCTTGGATAATGAGCTGATGTCGACAAGAAGTGATCCATCAAAGGAGGGCCTTAATGAATCCCACATTAGTGACACGGAACGGAGCTAATGATTTTAATGGAGGTGAAAACGATCTGTGACATATGATTCAGGGTGGCAGTCATGAAAGGATGAAGGATAATGTATGGCAGTGGACGGGACACAGTTGACTTTTCTGAACGACTTGTCTTGAACATATGGCGACACTGATGCGATGGATCGGTAGCATTACCCCAAATATGGATGGTATGGCGAGACCATGGATGTGACCGGTGAATGAAAACAACCCAACCCGATTGTGGTACAGAGGAAAAGTGTCATGTTCAAGAGTGAGTTTCTACCATCAAAGTTTTCTTTAGTTTCTCCCAATTTTTCCCTAGTCATTGCTGACCAGTACCTCTTTATTTTTGTCAAGCTTGAGGAGGATAACATGTGCTTGTTCTATAACCTGCCCTTCGGGCAAGCCCATCGCTATATTTTAACGAGCCTAGCGATAGTGAAACTCATTCTCGTCTAAAGAGAAGTTTGTCGCTATTTAATGATTTTAACGAGTCTAACGACAAGGATAACTCGATCCTTTTCATTTTTAGAGAGTCTAAAAAGGTACATAAAGTTAAATCCAAAAGTCCTTTTTCGTCATCTAATACCTTAAGTCCGAAAAAGATAAAACAATACAGAAGGGATGAGTTTTTGATAGTTTTAATGAGCCGAATAAACAAGCGCTCGATATTTTTGTGCAATAATCCCTCAGGTCCAAAAAGATTAAAATCTAGAGGAGGGATAGCTCTTCCGGTCGCTTTAACGAGCTGGAAGGCCAAAACTCGGCAATCTTTTCATATTCTACGAGTCAGATGAAAAGAGCTTAAAGAAGACTTGTCTTTTGAGGAACGAGTGATAAACAGGGTTAGCAACTGATTCCAGGTACAGGTTGGAATTTTCCAATCACGGCAGTGTCACAAGGATGGCTAGGTGAAATCACTCTTCGCAGCTATTCCTCAAAATGGGTAAACAATCATATGTAGGTGAACGATCGGCCAAATGAAAAGTGGAGGTGACAGTGCAAACACGACCAACGCTTTAAATGCTGATGATATTACATTCACAGTGGTTATTTATCGGGTAGGTTTATTTTTTATTTTAAAATGAGCTTAAACACTGCTGGAAACACTTGCTCATTGCTTATGTTTATTTTTTAACGAGCATGAAGTCCACGTTAAAACTACTCGGATCTTGCGTTTATTTTTTAACGAGCATGAGATTTGTGCTAAAACTGCTCGATTACCCAGTCATATGATAAGAGTGTCTCATTGAGATTATATTTTTTATGGAGCTTCATCTCACGAAGCTTTGCCCCGGATCCTTTCGTTATGCAAGTTCGGAAACGACTAATCCTACGAGTTTAAAGGGTTAGAGGTCCTAAAAATTTTAAAAATAAATAGTCGCCCCTTGCTTGCACTCCAAAAGGTTTGCATGCCCCCAGGTATAAAACAGAGTTTCAAGGTTACCTCTACTTCACTTCCGCCAAAACATTTGTTTTAATGAGAGAGGCTTACCTCTTTCAGGTTACCCAAAGATTGTCTCGTTAATCTTTCAAACAAAACACTTCCTCGGCAATGTCTACCGAAATAGACAAAGGTGAGCGACGTAGCCCGCCAACTCACATAACTTTGACAAAAGAATCTTATTCTAGAATAACCCTCTTCCTAGACGGACGGGGTACAGACTAGTCATATTCTCCGGCGGAAACCTACTCTATACCCAAAGTTTTCCTTCCGAAGCAGACCAGGACGCATGCCCCCTGGGTTTCAGTCATATCCTCCCGGATTACTCGCGCACATCAGGAGGACGGACCGTGGGTTGAGACACTTCTTGCGTGAATAGACCATTTAGGGATGGTACATGACTATTTGCGATGCGTGATCCGGGAAATGAAAGTTGGTCTACAAGCTTGACCATTCTTCCTTCGTGCGGAAAACACATTACTCTAAAGAGTGAGGAGACGAGGGCCCCCATGCAATATATATAGTCTCGTCCAAGGAGTAGGTTATAATCCAAGGGTCCTTGAACGACCATCACGTTCATTTGAACGGTCTTCCCTTTCAATGTGATAGGCACATTGGGGAGGATCCCTAAAGGTCGACTGGTTCCTTTATCAAAACCTGATAGATTTCTCATTTCAGGCAAAAGCGTTGGCGAACCAAGCGCTTTCCAAGAAATAGAGGAAAGGATATTCACAGATGCCCCCTCATCAATGATAGTGCCAGTCATTACCATTCTGTATATTTGAACGATAATTCTGAATGGTATGCTTGCTGGCAACCGGGGTCTGCCTAGTTGGTTCCAGTCGAACGAGACAACTAGGTTGCTTGGTGGTGGGACCGAATAGACGGCCGGGTATGACTCTGACAAAGTTCCTTCCTGCAATAAAGGAATGGGAAAATTGCCCCCTTGTTCGTCGGAGTCTGTGTTGATGAAGAGAATTTGGATGGTGTCGTCTTTATTCTCCTCTGTGATGGTATCATTCGAAGATAGAGCCTCTGAAGGCAAAACCGGGTCAACTGCCGCCTCAACCTTTTGACTTTCGTCAGGTATGGATTCAGACGGTTCATCTTTAATGATAGGTGCTTCGGCTGACCACCTGGGTGGGCCAGCCGGGTTCTCAACTAGTGAAGGACTTGGCATGAGTTTTTGATATCCAGGAGGAAGTTGCGCTCGTAAAATCGGGCGATCTCCCAAAACTCTTTTAGCCTCATCTAAGAAGGGACAACGGTGGATGGCATGGTCGCCTTCACACAGTTTGTAGGGAAATCTAGCTTTCCCTCTTTGTCCTGTGGCTTCACTTTCACTAGTTGACGGTGAGCAGTCAACATGGCTATCAGAGGTTGACGCTACCGAATTGTGCAAACGGGGAGACCAATCCCTTAGTATCTGAGGGATGCAGGGACAATCTTTGTGTAAGTGGTCTCCCTTGCATATGTCACATGGCGATTTAGGCCTGGTCAGTGTTGTGTGTGGATTTTTGTCAGACGACACTTGTTTGCCCCCAGTTGCCTTTGGCTCCTTCTTCTTCTTCTCTTTCTTCTTCTTTTCCTTCTTCTCCTTAGGAACTTGGTTTTTTGTTTTACCAGTTCCGTCAAGCGAAGAGGAAGGAGGAGAGGAAGAATTAGATGAAGTAGAAGGCTGGTGGGCAAATCTGGTCTGGTCTAACTGTTGATTCGACTGTTCAGGAATAGTGGTGTTCTGAATGACATTGGTTGAAAAGAGCCAGACCGGCAGGCCAATTGTCAGTCCTGGAAGCGACAATGTGGCCATATGGGGTGCACCAACATCTCCCCAAGAGGAGAAGGGACTAGGATTTCCACCAAGGGGAATTCCTTGGTTGGTGTGCTCCATTTTTTCAACCTAAAGATCAACGCAGGAATAGGGGTGATGGTTCCGTTTAAAATAAATTTTAACGACGCTTTAGACACAACTTGCTTTTTCAATTTTAAAGAGTCGAGAAAAAGCTAAAGATGACTCTAGTCTCCTTCGATGTTTTAACGAGCCCGAAGTGACAAATGCTCGGATGGACTTTTTCTGATATAGAGTCTGAAAAAGGCCAAAAGAAACTGCTCTGGAGTTCTAGGCAGAGGGTGTGCCAAACTTTTCGCAAAACCGCAGAATACTTTTTAGGGTACGGGCGGTCGATCTTCTTGAATGATGTGTTCAGTGCATTGCGATCAATAGGGTGCCCGACACGGCTTCCTAAGGATAAAGGTTTTATGCCTATAGGGGTCTCCCAATATATACGCGACGGTACGTGGGAGCACAATCCGTACTGGCGCTATCGTCCCTCAAGAGGAATCACCCACCATCCACGAGATCGACAGTCACCAGGCTTTACGACGCCGGAACACGTCTCTAGCCTAGACCTCTATGTTGTGTGTTATTTTGCAAAGCGTTGTTAAGTTCATTCAATTTATTTTAGGTTGATATTTTTAGAAGTTTTCCTTTCAAGGTTCACCACGAGATGTATGATACAATTCCTAAATGCAGTCTAAAGATGATAAGCAATCTTTATATCTTTTCAACTTTGAAAATCCTAGCTATTAAGGGAAAAGAAAGACACCATCTTTTCTCAAATAGAAATCAGCACACTCTAATGCACTTTTCCTACATCAATCATGAAAACTATCAAAATGCAAATGCACAATGCAGGTGTTTATTTTTTGCTTTCTTATTATTGATGCCTACAAAAGAAAGCTTTTTGTACAACTTTGAATTTGTTTTTAAATGACAAACACAAACAAGTTTACTTTTCTGAAATGAGAGAGGGTAGAAGAGATTACAACACTTAACGATTTTCGAAATGAATACTTGTTTCGACACTTAAAAGAGACAAACTCAAACTAATAAGCAAAAGCAAATGTATAATCAACTGTAAACAACCAATGAACTCTCTCCTAAGATCACAATCAACAGATCTGAATCAAGGGCTACAGGATGATTATTTCACTCATGCAAAGGAAAACTGTGAATGACGCCACAAACACATAAAAACACTCACAGTATTTTTGTACAAAAGGAGGCGGAATTTAAGTAGAGAAAAGGAGTTATCAGACTGGTACCTATGCTGGTTACAGGCTGCAAAAATCAGAGATCAAAACAAGGCAAAACAGAGCAGAGAACCCCAGCTGCACAAGGCCAAACTGGTTCAGCGCAACCTCAACACAGGGGTTTTGAAATTCATCGCAAGTATCCTTCACGGGACCTGCATTGAAATGCAGAACCTCTTCACAGCTGTCGCGCTGAAGGAGAAACGAGAGTTTCTCACTGGGTTCTGGGTCACAGATTGCTATTTAATTCACTGTTTCAGGCCAAATCAAAGCAACAAGCAAGGTGTAATCAAAGGGATGCTTTGAGGGAGTACTAAGATCTATCACAAAGGATCATCAAGTCATTTGTGAGTCCATTGTTCAGATCATAGACAAGTCCAATGATTGGATCAAAGCAGCAACTGTCTACTTTGCATCTGGGAATAGCAGATGCAGTTCGATTGTTGCTGTCAAGTCTATGAAACAAACAATGATAGAAACACAAATAAAATGACTAAACAAATCTCCCCAGCGGAGTCGCCAATTTGTTGTGGGGAAAAATGCCTATGCAGGACGATCCTATCCACCTAAGGTGTGACAGTGCCCTAGCAACAAACAGAGACAGTTATTCTAGTATTCTTCCTTTATGAATTAAGAATGAAGAGAGAGATAAATGGACTAACCGGTGTCTTCCGTTTGTCCCTCGATCCGGCTTCTCTTCTCTTGGAGAGTTCCCAGCTACTTGCCTTCTCGCTCGCCCAGCTTCAAGAGGTTTCTGCGAGATCACAAGAAGAGAACACTACACAAGACATGGATTCATATTCATAACTAGTTCAGGATTAGAAATAAACTAAACATACTAATGCAATCATACATCAAGAATACATCAGCATATAGGAGAAACCAAGATAGCTTTATTGATGAATAACAAGGTTCAGGAAGAGATACAACCCAGAGGGCTCCAATCCAGCATCTTCTTCCCAGCAAATGGAATTCCTATCTTCACCCCCTTCAAAGCATTAAGCACCCAATGATTCCAATCTCAAACCAATAGCAATTCTTTGCAAAAACAAAATTCCAGCCTCTAGATCTCATGGAGGAGAGATCCATATATAGATGTTTGGAGAGAGGATGAGTCAGCTTGAGATCTGACTAGTGTCCTCTCCCTCTGTCAGTTCTTGATTCCACTTGGAGGTTCTTGCTTCCACTTGGAGATTTGGAACCTCTTACTCATCACCAGTCGAATTCCCTGAGGCAAGTGTCATTTTGGAAGCTTCCTAGGTTTTGACACCTTGAGAAATGAACTTGCCACATGTCCACTCTCGTTCAGCGCAGGTAGCCAGTGTTCCCTTTGGCATTCAACGCAGGTAGCCAGCGTTGGCTTTGACATTCAGTGCAAACAGCTAGTGGAGCCACTGAAATGATCCTGAATTGACTTGTTTTTGAGCAGTTTCTGGTGGAGAACTTCTGTGAATTGTTGTGGTTTGTTAGCCTTGTTCCTCTAGGGGTAGGAACAACATGTTTAGGGACTTTGGATCCCTTAGATTATGGACATTTCATGCTCAATGTTGTAAGGCACAAAAATGTCTATAACACATAGTGCTAAAGTGGGATGCTAGAAACGAGGACAAAGGCAAGCACGGAAAGTTTGAGAATCTGTGAAAGGGACCATATAGAATTGTTGCATATCGAGGTAAAATTGATTTCCTCCTCAAAGAAATGAACGAGGAAGATTGTCCAAGAGGGCAGGTCAATGGTTGGCTGCTGAAACAGTATTATGTTTGAGAAATTTTCAGCTGTCATAATTTTTCACTGTACATACCATTTTATTTCCTTCATTGCAAGTGTGTACTATTTTCATTCATTCAGTTTGGGGCCCGAAGTGAAGGCTATAAAACTGAAGGTATGATGTCAGTTTTTGATTACTTAGTGTGGATTGTTTGAGTCAGTTTTCAGTCTTGTAATTGAGTCAGTTTTGAGTCAAGATATTGGTTTTAGTTTACTGAAGTTATTGACTCCATTTAGCCCAATAGAAGAGGCACTGTTTTCTTTCCAGAGATCTTTAGTTCTTGGCACCTCCAAGGAGCTACCATCCCCATTGGAGCCAATGTTAGTGTCGGTATCTTCATCCTTCCATCAGTGATCAAATTCTCTTTTGCATGCATTTTAGGTGTCCCATCTGATCAATTGCATTCCATTAGGTCATGGATCAACTGATGGAGGTGGTTCATTATCAAGCTTTCCCTCATGGTCTTTACCTGCTGGCAAATTTTCACAAGTTCAGGTCATTCACAGTCATTTTTTGTCATTACATTTGCAAAAGCCATTTTTAGGGTTTTAGGTCTCATTAGGTCTAGCATTTGTCACGATAGTCATGCAAAAGCTCAATAAGAGTCATCATGCACATGAGGAGGTCAAATGAGGTCTCAAGATCAAAATTTCAATGATATTATGCTCAATAAGTGAGTTTTTGCTCAAAACCCTATTTTGAGGAAAGACAAAGTTTTTATTTTCTATGTATAAAAATTTCATGTAATTTTAATTTTCCTATATGTAATAAGTTCAGAGTTGCTGCCCTTGGTCACCTTGCCAAATCCAGCTTCTGCAAGAAACAAAAACATCAATGCATCAATTCATCAAGCAAAGTTCAATTCATGAGTCAAACTGCAAAAAAGAAAAACAGAGCTTTTAAAAGCAAAGTGACTTTAACATTAGCAAAGTGGGTTTGAGATGGATGAAAAATTAAAGTCATGCATATTTAAAGTGAAAAAGGTCCTCTTCGTTATTTCATTGTGCAAATTCACTCTTGGAGAACAAAAATCGGGTTTATGGGAGAAAGAGGCAAAGTCAGGCAAAAATCACGAAAATTTGGTAGCGTTACGCATCTGGACACCAGCGCTATGCACCTTCCTGGCGCTACACATCTAGCACAGGTTTTACAAAGGAAATTGAATGGGGGCTACACACAGAAAGTGCGCTACGCACGTGGGTGTTGATGCGGCGCATTTGCTGTTGGGGCTTCAAAACTAATTTTATCAGCCTCCTCTACCTCAAAATGCACCAATAACCTCTTGGCAAGTAAGTACACCCTCTCATCTGGCCTGGCAAGAGATTTTTTTCATCCATGGTGGTGATTTGAATATTGAAAAATGAAACTCTAGTTACTCTCAAAATTGTCTTGCCAAGCTTGTCTAGGGTTTTGTTGTTTTCATTGTTTTTACTCCCTCCTGATTATTTTCTTATATCCCATCCCCCTGCACTAAGTTTCCCTAATTTCCTTCCTCTTTTCCCCTCCCATTGACACTCACCTTACTACCTATCACCAAACCTTAAACCCTATACACAATTCCTACCATTCTCAAAACCCTAATTTCCATTTCCCAAACCCTATCATTCCCTAAAACTCTACTGCCATCATCAAACCCTCATTCACAGTACCATTATCAGTCAATCCCTTTTATCCCCAAAAGAAAAGCAGAAATCTTCCTATATTTGAGAAAATCTATTCATACTCATCCACATTTGCAAGAATGGAAATAGATTCAACATATGAGAAGGCTGATGAAACTGTCAGTGACTCTTCCCAAGAGGTTCATGCACCAAGAAAACCACACAAAGGAGGAAAACACATTCGAGAGGAGCCCACTACTCTCACGGAGTTACTAGCTTTCCCTCTTGCAGTAGCTTGTTTTAAACATCAATCATGTTACCATTTTTGTGAAATGGTGGAGAGGGTGAAATATCACCATGAGCTTGCTAGGTTATTTGTTCTTAATTTTCACAATGGCCAGGTGAACCTAGCTGGTGTTTCTTTCACTTTGACACCTGAAACTATTGTAGTAGCAACAGGCATTCCAAATGTGGGAGAATAGTGGCATAAGGGGCAGCGTGTGGGAAGAGAGCAATATGAGCTTTACATCAAGGCTAGTTATCAAAGGCAAATCAATAGGGTCTTTCCTTTCAAATTCTTGCAAGACACTTATGCTCCACTCATGAAACTCATTATCAAGTATTTCACCTGTGAAGGGAGGTTTTCTCGTTTGTATACTTACCATGTTAGATTGTTGATGCACTTCACTAGAGTGAGGATGATGAACCTCCCCAATTTCATATGCCAGAATATTGAGAAAATGGCTCATTCTATGCAAAGGAAACCTCTTCCTCGGCAGTTTAGTAGCATTTACCATTTCTCCTTGATTAAAATTGTTGTTTTGCATCAGCTAAGCTTGCTAAATGTTTCATGGGATACTTTCATTGAACATGGTGTCATCAAAAGCCCTCATGTGACTCCATTAGTGCTTCATGAGGAAGGAGGGCCTTCAAACCAACCAGATGTTCATGAGACTGAACATATAGGTGTGCCAGTGTTTATCACTTATGAGAAAGGCACAAGGAGACTATTCGCAGCTTCCAAATGAGTATTATCTCCACCAGGGTGGAAGGGGTCTCCTTCTCTTCACCAGATAACAGGAAAATGTTATCTTCACCCGAGGTGAAAGGGGCTTTGCCTTTTTCTTCAGCAGAGTAGGTACACGATAGAGGAAAGAAACCATTGCATGATGAAGGGCTTTCTGAAGGCCAAGACAAGGATTTCATTTTGATTGAGGATGAGGACACTGATTTGGGCTCACTCAAGGATGAAATCATCAAGGAGCAGGAAGCTGATATCAAAAGCCTATCACTTAACATTGAGAGGGCTAAATGGATCATTAATTACCTTGAGCAACAGAACAAGCAACTGGAGGACAAACAAACAATCATGGAGCTGCAAAACATAAGGGAAAACCGACAATTGGCAAAAAGAAGGAAAGTCAAGCTAACTTCACTAGAGCAAGAAATTGAGGCTGACCAGGAATCATGGTTAGAGATGGAAAACATGCATTTGTAAAAGCTGTTGGACAAGGCTAACAAGGAGAAGAAAATGTTTCGCCACATGGCTTATCACTATTTGGCCCGGAACAAAATTTGCAAGGCAAAGATAAGGAGCCTAAAAGCCAAGTTAGAGAGAGTTGTAAGGAGCAAAAAAGAGCAAGATAAGCTCAAGATCTTGGCTGAAGCATCATTGGCCTAGCATAGCACCTGACAAAGATCACTCATGCCAAATTTCAAGAAATTCGGTAAATTTTTTGTCATTTTTGAGTTTTTGACGCAAAAAATAGGTTTTTCTGACAAGTGTGTAGCGCCACCGGCGCTACGCTTTTGATGGGGGCATCTTTTTGCAAAATGGCTTGCATATTTGGAATCAGCATGAAAAAATATGCTTGCTCAAAAATGGCTAGAAATTTTTGACAAGTTTTGGACCTCCAAAAGGGCCAAAAACACCTCAAAAATGCCCTTTCTGCCACTTTTTTGACACACAGGAAGTAGTCTTGGGAGATTGCATTTTTGGAGGGGCAAATGGACACCAAATTCAAAAATTCCACTTATCCTAGAAAGTAGACAAATAAAGATTTCCAAAAAGCCATCTTGGAGTAAATTTGGTGAAGGGGAAGGCCTCCAAATTTATATGGGAAGAGGCGCTACGCATACAATCAGTGGCACTACGCAAAGGAGAAAATTTTGAAAATTTTGCTCAAAACTCAAAATTTTCACCTAGTTTTTTCTCAGTTTGACTTTTTCTCTCTTATGGTCAAACTCATGATGTAAAGTGATGTAAATTGATGTTATTTGATTTAAAAATGATGAAAATTGACTCAAGGAGGTAGATACATCATGTATGGGTAGTTTTGAACTGAATGAATTAGTTTCCATAGTTTTAGAGGCAAGCTATTCCACTGCCTATTTTTCAGTTACTAGTTTAGATATTGTTGAAACAGCTCCTAGACTCATGGATTCGACCCCTAATGGCTAGCATAGTTGGTTTTTTGCTTATATCTTGTACTTTCTTAGTCATTTGTCAAGGTTGAACTCTTATGGATGCATTGAGCATTATTGTACATCACTTCTGCAGTTTGGCAAGGAAATAAACTAGGGTTTTGCAGCATTTTGTGGGATTCTTGTGGTAATATGAATTAGCATTGTTTTCTTCTCTATAATTTAGTTGATCTTATGTTTATGTGTGCCATCACCTCTCTTATTCTTCATAACTAAATGAATCAAGTGTAAAAGGTAGAATCTATTGGTATTTCAGTGCTCTGCCTTAGGGTTTATTTAGTTTTACATGTTTTCTACTGTCTGAAGAGGACTCATGACACTTTCATGCCCTCTCCAGCTCCTCACTAGTCTTTAGACTCACCATCACACTCATTTAAAAGTGTTAAAACACTTTCCTATCTCACCCCACAGAAACCTCTGCAAATCTTTGTTCATTTCCTAGACCCAAAACTATCTTCCTCATCTGATCCAGCAACCAACCATTAAATTCAATCAAATTCCTCTGAGGAAGTATACCTAGCCTAAAATTAGCTTTTATATCAATCATCTCAAGCCTTCCTTGATAAATTTTCATTGAGATTGACAAGGAGAGAGCCCTCTCCCGACCTGGTAGGACTAGCTACTAGGTTAAGTGTGGTTTGATGTTACCCTAGACCTGCCTTTCTCAGCCTCAGGTAGATTTATGCCCTAACAGGAGATTTGGAGAAATAGATGATTTCGATGTGGGAACCTCTAGCAAATATAATTGTGCAATTACACCTCGTTGTTCTTTCTTTAGAAGCTTTTTCATTCTGTTAGAGTTGAATATCTTTCTCGGTTTCCTTGTGATACCCCATAATTCAACTTCCTTTCCTTTCGAACAAAATTTCATGAAAATTTATCGAAAATTAAAAGCTCTTGTACCCAAGGATTGTAGCCATTGGACTCCTAGTACAACATCAGCACTACCCATTGGAATGGAAATCATTGGGCTATTCAATACATATTCTTCCATGGATAGCTTGATATTATGGCAGTTTCTATAGCAATTTATGGTTCCTCCACTTTCAACCATCACTTGACACTCTAGAGCTGGATATAGGAATAAATTTAATTCCTTGGCTATCTTACAATGAATAAAATTATGGGTATTTCCTGAATCAATCAACATTATTACCTTTTTCTTCTTGATATGTCCTTCTATCTTAATAGTTTGAGTGGTAATTCCAGCCAATGAATTACAAGATATGTTCAGATTCATTTCTTATTTCTCTAGGGTTTTTTCCTGGTGTATATCCTCTTCTTTTGACATTTATTATTCCTTTTCTTCCTCCTCTTCACAATCTATATAAAATAATTTATTCTCAACACACTTATGACCTTTAGTGTATTTTCTATCACAACTGTAATAAATCCCTTTTACTCTTTTTTCTTCCAGTTGTTGTGGGGTCAACCTCGTAGGTTGTGGAAGGATATGGGCAACAACACTTCCATATTTATAGTTGTGAGTGGTAGGTTTCCTGGTTGCGATAATTTTTCTTTCCATTTTTCTTGCCAACCGGAATTCCTTCTCCAATGAATCAAGTTCCCAAAGGTGAACCTCATGTTGCTTGTTATCCTTTAAAGTCCCTATGAACACATCAATCCTATGCTCCTATGGAATATCTTTTACCCTTATATTCAATTTTTGGAAGTCCTTAATGTGCTCCATCATTGAACCCTTTTGTTTGAGATTTATCAATTGGCTAAAAAATGTGTTGTTTTTTGTCACCTTTTTGTATCCTCATAATGTGATATCATTTCTTCCATAAAAATTACCCAAGTGACAATTTGTTTATGAGAGAAAAGTCGTCAATACCATACAAATTGATTTGGTTCCAAATATAAAGTTGCAATGTGTGCCTTTTGTGTGTTTTTCACATTATGGAGATCGAAATATTTCTCCATCTGTAGTATCCATGCTATGGGATCCTTGCCATCAAACTTCCTCATATCGATCTTTGGATCATGGTGGGTCTTCAATCCAACATTAGAGTCTATGAAATCATGATTAACATTTCTTTTGTTCTCATCATGAGTTTCCTTTACTACCCTTTCACCATTAGTAAACATTTATTGTAGCAACTTTGTAAAATCTATCTTCAAATCTTCCATTTTTCCTTCCACATCATTCATCTTAGCTTCCATGCCTTTCTTTAAACTATCCATATTAGCTTCCACGTCATTAATCTTAGCTTCCATGCCTTTCTTTAAACCATCCATCTTAGCTTCCACGTCATCCATCTTAGCTTCCATGCCTTTCTTCAAACCATCCATCTTAGCTTCTGTTACTTTTTGTGAGAGTGAATTTTGTTGCACTTGGTCTCGCAATTTTGATATATCATGTTACATTTCTTCCTCTTCTTCATGAGTCATGCTAGAGCTTTCAGGTTGCTTACTAGGTGTTTCCATTTTCTTTCTTCAGGCCATCAATTAATGATAATTATTCTTCACTATGCCCTTTTAATTCCTTCAAACTAATTTTTCAAACCAAGCTTATGCAAAATTAAAAAAGAAAAAAAAAACTACACACATTTTTTCACTTTGTACGAGCTAGATATTGAATCTGTTGTATCTCTAAAATTTCAGATATCCAAGGTCTAAAATTGTGAACTATGGTATCCCTCTGATTCCTCTTTCCAGCGCCACCAGTGTAATCTAAATTGGATTCTCTAAGAAAGAGTTATGCCCAATCTCCCAAGGTGACCTGATTATACATTTCATCAGTAGAGCAAACTTGTACGACGTGCCACATGTCACTGTTTCAACCTTCACACATGAAAATGATGCACAGAAAACTACAGTCCATCCTCTTTCTGCAACTTCTTATGAAATTTCAATGTCATACTCATAAAGAAAGGTATGATTATTTTCCCAAGGTCACCTGTTTGGGATGTAATTTGAGAGCCTGCAAAAACCCTAACTTCCTTAAATCATATCTCCGAAAGATAAAAAGAGACAAGATCTGAAATTCGAACCCAAGGATCATCGAGATTTCAGCTCAAATGGGTTTTTGTTTTAGCTTTTGAAACTTCACAGAAAAATATATAGAAAAAAATCCACAATGACCTATTTGGAGCAGCAAAACCCTAGAATCCAAAGTTGTGATACCAAATGTTATGAACTAGCTCACAAAAGGATAGAAAAGATAGATAAACGACTTCAAAATCGGCCTCTTTGAAGGGGAATGATCCTTTACATTAAACAAATGAACAATTCTTAGATGATACAAATGACTAAACCTCCTTTCTACGTATAGGAGTCTAAGGGATCAAATTATAATCAAAGCTGACATAACAATAATAATATAAGGGCACAAAAATAACAATAGTGGGCTTTTATGGGGCGCACTAATAATAATATGGGAACAATACGGGCACAATAATAACAATAAGAGCTACAATGACAATAGTAATGGGGGAATCACTAATATTATAGGGACCTAACAGGGGTTGTTACAGACCCCTTCCCCTTATGGAACATGGTCCTTGGTGTTAAACCACAATAAGAACTTAGTTAAAGCACTGAAAATAAAACATAATCCCCATGGACCTTTATAAGTTAACTCGTTGTAGTATTTACAACAAATGACTTTCTCAAAAGAAAAACATCATGACAACATGAAAAGATAAAAAACCATATCGCTTATTGGAGCTTTATAACTTAGCTCATTACAATATCTACATCCATATACATATGTACATATGCCAAAACATCAACAAAACATATGCAAAACATATACCATCTCCCATGTAGCTTCTTCGGGACCTGTTATCACTCAGAAATTTCTCTAGAAGTTATTAGAAGAAAGAAAATGATCGAGGTAATCACAAACCAACTTTGGAGCATAGGCTCTAACCAACCTATGGCTCAGAGAGGGCTCTCTCTATATGATTTATCTTTGTTTGCTGGGATTTCAGGCTAGTTATGAATGTTCAGGGGTTTTTTTTTATTTGTATTGAAGATTGGATGGTGGAATCCTTAAAACAGATGGATAGAATGATGTCTTTAGACCATTGGGCTATGGAGTCAATAGAAGGGCAGCAAAACTGGATCAACTCACTAAAGGGAATGTTCAAAGGGAAAGCTAGCAGAGTAAAGTGCAGGTCTTTGGGACAGGGGGGATGAAATGGTTTTAATCAGGGTGAGAGAGAAATTAAGAATTTTCAGACCGGGATATAAACGAGGAATAAAGGGTAATCGAAAGCAAAGGGCAATTAAGAATCCTTTGGTCTAGATTAGCAAGAAAACAACCTAAACTAAGGAGCAATTAAGAATTCCTTAACTTAGATATCAGTGGAAAACATTTATATGTCGAACTGTTAAAACAGAGTGTAATTAAATAAATTCCAAGATATTATTCTAGTTATAGCATTCAAATTCTGAAATACATTAAAGGTTGTGGAAAAACTTTAATAAAGATAACAATAACATGAGAAATTACTTGTATGCACTTCACTTAACACATGAATCCTGTGAAATATCTTGTCTTTATTCATCAATCCAGGTTGCTGCCTCAGTCAGTGATATAATAGCTTTATAGTCTTTTGATCAAGAAGTCTATAGAAATGTCTAAGAATCCACCCTAGATACTTTGAATTGTGAAGTATTTATACAAAAATTATTACAAAATATCTCAAACTAACTTGAGATTTAATCTAGGAAATACAAATATCTTCTTGCAAAAAGATAGAGACAACTATTGAACTTCTTTCATGTTGTCCCATTTATTGTGGTGTTATTGGCCTTTGGTTTGGTTTTAGCCCTTTATTCTCTTTGTTGTTTGATCATTTACACTGGAAGCTTCATTTACTTTTGGCTTTCATCTAATACTCTTTGACACTAATACTCTTTGACTTTGATGACATGTCAATATCCTTTACTGTGTTTTTAATTTTACTATACATTTTAACTTTTTACTGTGTATTTCAACAGCAAATTATTTAGCTTTTTATATGTATCAGATATGGTAATGGATATTGATCAACTTTCTGTATGTTTGATTTGTTTGTCTTTTGATTGTATGCTCTGTCTGGTTCCTTTGTTTTAACAGTCAATGTCTCTGTGTGAATGATTTCTTTCTCTGTCTTGTGGATAATTGTTTTCTTCTTCTGAACGAAGGTTTTTAAATAGATTTCCTTTGAAGTCTTGGAGTAAACAAGTTTTCTGACTAGTATCAAAACTGTTTATCCAAGCTCTGGTCTTCTACTAATTACTTGCAAAATACAACAATCATTAAGAAAACATAGGTTGGAAGGAAAGGCAATTAATGGCTTTATTACACAAGGATGTCTGGGGAAGGAGTCGTGGTAATGTTTTAAAAGTAATCAAAGGTCGAATTGTGTTGTAGAGGTTTAGGGTGGCGCCGGAAGGGTTTGATAGGTTTTACTGTGAAACAGGGCAAAATGAATGAAAACGAGGGTTTTCAAGGTTTTAATGGGAAATATTTTAAATTTGGCGTGGGATTAGTTAAGTGAACAGTGATGGTATTGTCTTATGCGGGGAGGCAGTTTCCCAGGCCATCGCACCACTTTTGTGGTGAAGGCGGTATTGAGGAGGGGTCACCCTATCTACTCTAGTGATTGACACTTTTAGTTCGGGAGCGAGGAAAATCGCTTTATCGGGCGGGTAAAGATCGGCCATCGGGCGCGGCCGATATGGCTGTGGACCATCAGATGAGGGGGATGGTGATTAGACGGCAGTCGAGCGAGGGAGGTGCACAGATGAAATGAACTGAGGTGTCGGGGGGGCCCAGGACTTTAATCTTCGATGGTTTATGATTAATTAAGACTTTAATCATGGGTTTAATCGATCGGGCGAGGCTTAATGACGAGGTTTAACTTCAGGTAAATATCGGGCATCGAGTGAGCCCGATATGGATGTGCACCCTTTGATTTGGGCGCATATGATCAGATAGTAGTCGGGTGACAGACTAGCACAGAGGATATGGACGAAGGTTTGGGGGGGGCTAGGGGCTTTAATTACGGCGGGTTGTCAGTGCTGCAGGGTTAATCATGGGGTCGGGGGATCGGATGGGTTTTAATGAAGTTTTAACTTCACTTCGCGAAGAATTGATGGGTTAAGTGGCTTTCATCAAGGGAAATAGAATAAAACTATAGTTTATAGTTAAACTATGGGTGGGGATAATACATAGGGATTTATTTATATAGGAGAAACAGGGGATTATGGGAGCTATATAATTAAATTAGAAATTAATATGAAATGAAATGAGCGGAGATGAAAATAGTATTAAGTGTAATGTAATATTTGTACATTTCCTTTACATACACTTAACTTAGGATAAAATATTTTGTGGGTTTTTGAGTGAAATAGGATTTACATGGGGGTTTTCACTTTTCATAGGCTAATGGAGTTTAACCTTAGGAAAAAGAGTTTTATTAGGGAAATGAAGGGGGATAACTTTTATGAAGTGGATTCTGATACTTGATGTCCATAAGTCATTAATTCGAGGGTCCGGTCCCACCAAAAGTCAAAGAAATGCTCTGAGCCTCTTTGACTTGAATGATTTAAAGTACTAGAACATACTTTGTGGATGGAAAATTTGTAAGTAAGGGGAAAAATGAATGAGGGGGAGTTAATCATATTAATTTGAAAACCGTTGTTTCTTCTTCCATAGTTGATCATACATATAGAAATGTGTGTCTAAGCATAATGCATGTGTTTTGATCCAACCAATTTTATACTTCAGCAACCTTTCTTCTACTTACCCTACCATTTTTTCTTCATTTTATGTGGGTGCATTTAGACTAGCAAACACTTAACATCCATTTTTCTTTTGAAAAGTAATCTATCTAATTCTAACCTTATATCATCCAAGCGCTCAGATTAAACTGATAATTTCCTTTTATTTTCTCCACCTATCTAATGATCTGCCAAGATTAAATTGTTTAGTCAGATTTTATTTTCTAACTATAAACATAAAATTCAAAGCATGAAATAACCAAGATTAGACAGTTTATTATCATGGATTGTGGCATGAATAAAAAGCCGCACACAATCATTATTATTCATAAAGTAAATAGTAGTGGAATTTAGACTTGCACACTTTCATGGTCTCTTTTTGTCTTTTGGGGTTCATATATTTTCATTTTTTCACCTTCTCTTTTTCTTTTTGTCCTTTGATTTTCTTTTAGGACATACCCTCTTTACATTTTTTATTTTTTTAATATGGAAAACATTTGCAGAAAGCAAGGTATGTACAATATTACAAGGCTTAACCTTATTCATTCAAAATTATGACTCATATTGGTATAGGAACCTAACAGTGGCTCCACTTGGGGATGGCATTTTCTAGTGAAATGTCAAGAACTCTAAAGATCAGCAGCCTTTGAATTGTTGTTGATGTTACATTGCAAAGTGTCCTTTCGTGAATCTGCATTATTGATACTTATGACAGTAAATCTTTTAAAGCTTAGGGCCTTCTCTTCGGGCTTCAACTTCAAAGATCACCACCCAATCCAAACTAGACTTTGTAAATAAAGTATCTACAAATGGGAAATGAAAATTAGTAACTTGGTTCAAAGTAATGTTTTAGAATTCGACCATTCACTGGCCCACCTTCTGTATCTATACCATTAATTTATCTCAAGAAGAAGGCATTATTTCCTCTATAAGCATAAATGAAATAGGGACCTTTCCATTGGAAATCAAATTTCCCATGTTTGCCTTTGTCTTCCCTCCTAGAATCCCACTTGAGCACTTTGTCACCAATGTAGAAATCTTCAGCCTTGGTTCTCTTATCAAAAATATTTTTAATCTTTTCCTGCACAACTTGAGACCTGACATAGACCTCTTCTCTGGTTTGTTGTAGATGAATAGTTTGGTTGATTCTTCTTTGGATACTATTTGGCTCAACCTGTAGTTCTTGAAGTATCTTCATTGCTGGTACTCCTAAAGAGGATGGAACGACAGCTTCCATCCCATAAACTAGTTGATAAGGAGAAGTACCAATTGATTTCTTAGTAGTCAATATGTTTGCCCATAAGGCATTGACTAGCTTTTTGTTCCAAGTTTTCTTATTGTCCTCTAGTAACTTCTTGATGATGTTTACTAGGTTTTTTTTCAATGATTCTGCTAGTCCATTACCTTGAGGGTAATAGGTTGTGGAATGGCCAAGGGAGATATGATATTTATTGCAGAAATCTATCATTCTTTTAGATTTAAAGGTTGTTGCATTATTAGTAATGAGCTTAGTTGGACATCCAAATCTTGATAGAATATTGGTTTCAAGGAAGGTTATGATAACAGTATCTGTGGCTTTCCTTGAAGGTATGACCTCTATCCATTTTTTGAAGTAGTATGTGGCTGTGAGGATCCATTTGTGCTAGGCAGAGGAGGGTGGGTGAATTTCACCAATGAAGTCTAAACCCCATTATTGAAAAGGTATTTCTACAGAGATTGGCTTGAGGGGTAAAGGTAAGAGATTTTTCTTCCCTCAAATATTTGGCATTTGTGATAGGATTTCACATATTTTTTGACATCAACAAACAAGGTAGGCCAGTAGAAACAAGCTCTAAGGATTTTATCTACAATGGTCTTCCAGTAAAGGTGTCCTCAACAGTCACCTGCATGAAACTCTTGCAAAAATTTGTCAGATTCATCTTTTAATAAGCAATTAAGAAGAATGTCTTCATGATCTCTCCAAAACATAGCATTGTCTAATATACAAAATTTCAAGGATTTCATCTTCAAAAACCTACTTTTAGTGCTAGATAATTTAGGAAGAGCTTGTAAATTCAGTAAAACATAAATAATAATAGCATACCATGGTGATTCAATAAAGGCCTGGCTTATTAGTGGAGTCACCATCTCCTTTTCATTTTCTATTTCTGCAATAAAGTTTATATCCAAGGCCTGACAATTTGATTCAGCCATGAGTTTGGCTAAACCTTGGCCCTTGATTAACTTAGTAGGTTTGATTTCTATATCATACTCTAAAATAGTAGCAATCCACTTTCCCCTCTTTCCATCAGGAACATCCTGAGTTAGGATGTATTTAACTACTGAATTAGGAACGTAAGCTACTATATGAGAATATAAGATGTATATCCTAAAATCCTAAAGCCAAGGCTTGTTTTTCCATTATATTATATTTCAAGGGGGCATCTGTTATGAAACCAGCTCACAAAAAGATAGAAAAGAGAGATCCACGCCTTAGAATTCAGCCTCTTCGAGGGGGCAACCTCCTTTACATTACATAAATGAACAATTCTTGGATGATACAAATGAAAAGACCTCCTTTCTATATATAGGAGTCTAAGGGGTTATAACATAATCAGAGCCGACATAACAATAATAATGTAAGGGCACAAAGGTTCCATTTTAGGTTTCCTAGGAACGCCATTTGAATCAAATAAATCTTTCGGAGGGGTTAATCCCTTTGGTAAGAAGTTATCCTTGAGATTAATTACTTCGGTTTCTTCACTAATTATTTCATCAATCTCAATTTTCTCTAATTTATCTACATCTAATTTGGTAAATTTAGTTGGGTTGAATCTATCTATTTCATCACCTTCTAACTCATTTATTTCTGTCTCATTCTTAGTGTCAGGATCTATTTATGTATCAGTATCTATATTGTTATTTGTAAATTCCTCTTCTGAAATTAAAAAGTTATTTATCTTTTTATCATTAGAAAATATTTGCCAGTTCTTCAAATTATCTGGAATTGTAGGTCTGTGCCTAACTTCAGCAGTGTACTGATGGTTAGGTTGGAAGGGTAATTTGCAGGTGCTAGCGAACATTGCTAAACAATGGGCTTGCATGTTGTGTTTTCTAGGAATTACTGCAAGCTTTGTTTTTAGGAAAGTGTTAAGTATTTCTACAATAGTTCCCCTATAACAACTTAATCTAGGGTCCTTTGTCATATATACAACGTCAATCTGTTTTATAATTAGTTCAGAGTCTCCCATGACAGAAACTCTTTTAGCTCCTAGATTCCTAACTAACTTAAGATCTAAAATTAATGCTTCATATTTGGCCATATTGCTGGTACATTTAAAATTCAATCTATATCCATGGCCTTCTGAGTAATTATTTTCCAAATTATATATCCACACTCATTCTCTTGCTCCTAACCTATTGACTGAGCCATCAAATTCTAGATTCCATAATATCTCATGATCTATATATACACTATCTGGTGCAACAAACTTTTCATCATTTATAGCAATTTGACCATCTTGTTCATTGAATGGGTCTGTAGTCTGATTAGTTTCATTTTGTGTAGAAACTGCGATTTCTTTTGGTTCTATATTAGTACTGTCTAAATTTTGTTCTTGTGTTTGATCAGCATTATACAGCATAAAATAATCGATATCTGGGTGTATGGAGTAGATGGGAAATTTTTGAGGCCAATCCTAGCTACTTACCATATATTTCATTAAGGTTTCTCGATATAGTTTCTTAGGTTGTCCAAAAACAGAGGATGTTTCATATGACATATCTAGTTGTAAGGATCCCTAAAGTTTGGCTCCCCGTGATTTGGATAACAGCATGCCATACTTTGGTGGGATGTCAGCAACTACAATATCCATAAGGATGCTTTTGGTAGGATATTGGACTAAAGTGACACACATGTCTTTAATCAATCCTAGACACTTTACCTGACTAGAGTCAAATTATAATAAATCTTTGTAAGGCCTTGTAATGTCTAGGTTTAATTTCTCCATCACTAATTTGGGCATTAAGTTGTGAGAGGCCCTAGAATCCAACATTGCATTGTGTAGAATTTTGTCATGGATATTAAGGCTAATGTAAAAAGGTGTAACTCCTCCTTCTAATGGTTTTCCATTAACATCTGGACCAAATATGAGTTCTGGTTGGTCATCAAACAAGTTGAATGAATCCTCATTTTCAACAATGTTTAAGGTATGGTTTATCTATGATTTATAAGTTTCACTCTTGATTAGTTATGTTAAAGGAACTGAAATCTTTAGCTTTGCTATCTCCATTCCCAAATTGAATGGCAAAGAGACTTTTTCTGTTTGAAGGTTTTGAATTTTCACATCAGGGATTTGAGTAGGCTTATCTTCTTTTCCTTTATTGGGGATCTCCTCATGTGGATTTTCAAATCTGACATTTTAAGCTTTGTCCGCTGGTTCCTTAGGTGGAATTGAACTGTATGGTTGATCAGCAGAAGGATTATCAGAGGTTATGTCTACAATTGTGGGGCTAGAAGGTTTTGGGTTTTCCCTAGGAAGAATTTGGAGGATTTTTGAAACAGGGACTTCCTTTATTTTCTTGGGTTGATTTTATATTGTTTTCTTGGTTTGGTAAGGGACATCAACATTATTTTTCCTTCTTAGATTATACTATTTATGTACTTCAAATATGGTAGAATCATATCCTTGTTTGTAATCAAATGATTCCCTAGACTACATTTGTAATTGCTGCAGCATATACAGTTCCTGCTCATCTTGGGTTAGAAAAAAAGTGTCCTCATTATTTGTTTCCATTAGGTTAATTTGTGTATCTTGTTCTGGATATTTAGGATGAGATGTCTCTACATAAGTTTCTTAAAAAGGAGGCCTAATGTTCTAATCTGGTCCATTTTTCCCAATGTTTTGGTTTTTTTCTAAAATTTGGGTTTCTAACTGGAGGTGCTTGTTGGTTATCCCATTGAGGTTTCCTCTCTATATTCTCTATTCTATCCATTAGAATTTCTGTAATTTTGGCTAAACTATCTATTTTAATGTCAGATGGTGAAGTTTCATCCTTAGCAGTTCCTTTCCTTTCATTTCTAACTCTACCCCTTTTAGCTAACAAATTAGCTTCTACACTAATAGCTACACTTTTCATTTCTTCTAATGTTGGGGGGTTTCGTTCCCTAAGTTGGCATGCCACATCTGTTTCAAAACCATCAGGGAAATTTATTAATGCTAAGTCAGGTGGGGGTCTAAGGTTAACTAGGATTGCGTTCTATATATTACTGAATACAGTGCAGTAATCTTGAACAGTTTCATTAGGTCTTATTCTAATATTCTCATATTCTGAAAGGATTTGTAAGGGATTCTTTTTCTTTTCCCACTTATCAATAAACAACCTTTGGAAATTTTCTAGGTCTGCGATGTGGTTGGTAGGAAAGGCTTTAAACCACTTCTTGACATCATTAGTCAAAGTTTGGGCAAAGAGTCTCATCTGGACATCTGCTTCATCTATTTCATATAATTCAAAAAAGTCAGACATTTTGTTTACATGTTGCTAGGCAGTGTAATGACCAGTAGCATCAAACAGGAAAATATTACTCTGATAATCTGCAGGCATAGCATAAAGTTGGGCAGGTAAAACAAGAGGAGAATATATGTTTGCCATTGCTATAAGTTGGGAGGGACTGAGATGTGGGGTTGAGGTACTTGGAGATGATGCAGTAGCAGATGAAGAAATAGGGCTAGTAGATGATGAATGAGTAATGATAGGGTGGTGAGGGAGTGTAGGTATAAATGGTGGTGAAGAATGGACTTCAGAAGGTATTATTGTTGAAGTTGAAGGGAACAATGGTGAACTCAAAGTAGTGGACAATTGTTCAGAAAGCTCAGGGGTAGTGGCAGTATTAATGGATGATTGTGGATATTTCAAAATGTATACATCAATTGATTTGTTGGCCTGTTGAATTTCAAGGTCTGTAATAAAATCAGGATCTAGAACTGTTTCATCAATTACATTTTCAGATTTTGTCTTAAACAATGAAAGATAAAATGGCACATCAAAGCGAAGTTCTTCTAAAAATAACCACTCATCAGGACATGAATTAGCTTTAACTAATGGTAATTGGCTAACCGAACTTTCCTCTTTTTTAGATTTTATTTGTAGAAATTTTGAATAATAAACACTTATTCAACAGAGATTATCCTGATTATACACTATTGCAAAATACATGCATAATACATAACCTCCTCTATGTTGATCATCAATTTAGCAGCGTTAAAAACAATGAAACATCAATCGCATGCACACATTAACACAGTATGTAACTCGGGGAAAGCTTACAGCTGAAAACCCCGCACTATATGTATATTAATTATTGAGAACATGTAACAATACATAGTACAATACTCCTCACAAGTATCCAGCACTATCTCCACCTGTTACACACAAAACTAGCTCAGATCCGAACAAGTCATAGGTTCAAATCTTCTCAACTGCTTTGTGTTGAGTCTTGAAAATGTCATTCATTTCCATTACACTTTCACTATTATGTCCATTATATCACCTCCATTTCACCTCCATTTCACTACTATGTCACCACATTCATCCCACTTTCATTATCATTGGGCTACCTTTATGTTTTTCCAATATTTATTATTTCTAAGCCTTTTAAGTGAATTTGTGGTTAAACATTAGAAAATAATGTGCATATGCTTATACCTAACAAATGAGTTGAGTTTGTTGACATGTGTAGGTTGAAAGGAGGCTTCTAGAAGACCCTTATGTGGCACTCTAAGGCCAAATTCGAATTTGGTTGGAAAGAATCATGGGATCATGAGGATATGTGTCACATCTCCTAATTGTATTGTAACTCTAAAAGACATGTGTCTTATCAGTTCCTATTTTGATTAGGACTCTAGAGGTAGAGGGAGATATTCATGGATTATCATTAATGAGATGGCTCTCATCTTTTTGTATAAATAGGAGATCTTTCTCCTTCATTAGTTAGTCTCTTTAGTCTCTTTTTAGTCTCTCTTTGGAGAGCTTTGTTGTACTTTGCACTTTTGAAGAAATTGAATAAAGCTTTGATGTTCTCAACATGGAAGGAGATGTGAAGTAGATGTCATGGAGCATATTAGGATGTAAGTAGATTAGATTTCATTTTGTAAATATTGCTTTGTAGAATGTAAGGTAGATTAGATTTTCATTCATGCAATTTTAAGTATGCTTTGATTTCATAGGTAGAAGGGGGCCCCTGCCTTGTACAGTTTGAATTATTGCATTTTATTTTCTCCCGGGATTTGTTTTTATGTTTATGTATTTGCTTTACAAACTAATGGCATTTGAAGTTGACAGGTTCAAGCTGCTGCCTTTGTTTTTATAGCTGATTTTTAATTTTATTTCTCAAAGAGCTGCTAACACATAAATGATCTTCATCATAAACTGTTATCCTTTAAGATCAAAATATCACTAACTTGCAGCTTGTTTGGGTGCTTTTTGGACTGTTCTTAAGCTACTTTCTTTCCGTACTTTACACAGTACATGTGCTTTGAAGTATCGAGTTAGAAAGAGTAAATCATTACCACTAGTCTTTAAAGTAGAAGTTTTGATTTTAAAGTGCTTCCTAGACTATTTCCTCACTACTTTCTAATCATGCTTTCCATAGTACATATGGCTGAAGTAGAGAATTAGAAATAGCAAATTATTATCATTAGTCTTTCAAGCATATTTTTCTCACTTTTATAATTCCACTTAAGCTACTTTCTTTCCGTGCTTTACACAGTACATGTGCTTAGAAGCATCAAGTTAGAGAGAGATAATCTTTATCTTTGGTTTTAAAAGTGACTTTCTTTTCT
This sequence comes from Pinus tabuliformis, assembly GCA_031772625.1. Taxonomy (NCBI): domain Eukaryota; kingdom Viridiplantae; phylum Streptophyta; class Pinopsida; order Pinales; family Pinaceae; genus Pinus; species Pinus tabuliformis. The sequence continues at coordinate 1,873,225,101 of CM062817.1, forward strand.
TTTATTTGCAGCAGCATGAATGGTGTCTAGTGCCATTGGAAGTGGTCATTTACTTTCAAGTCATTTCAAGTTATTTGCTTTCAGTTTCATTTCAAGTTATTTCTGACTACTTCTTAATCGTGCTTTACACAGCACATGTGTTTGAAGCAGAGTTTTAGGAAGAGTTGAACATAAACTATAAAACAACGAAGTAAGAGAAAGGTTAACTAAGCACATATAGTGCACCACACTTCATCAGTTTACGATACCCGGATTGATAATTTATGTAGAGAAATTTAAGACATTAAATTGACTAAACATTTTGGCGCCGTTGCCGGGGAAGTGTAATTAGGAGACCTTATTTCTTACATCTGAAAAAAAAATTAATAATCCTTGAGTATGCTCTCCTCTTGCACTTTGTGTGATCTGGAGGATCAGGAAAAGGATTGTTAAGTAAAAAAGACAAAACAATAATTCTTGAGTATGCTCTCCTCCTGCACTTTGTGTGATCTAGAGGATCAGAAAAAGAATTGTTACAAAAAAAAAAATAGGAGACAAAATAAACTTCATCATTTCAATTGATTCAATAAATAAAAAATGAAAAAAAAAATGAAAAAATAAAACTCAAAGTGCTTTGATAGGTTCAAATTGTCCAAAATTGTCTAGTTATGCTTTGTAGTGGTCTTCAAAACACTGTATCTTGTTCAAATAAGGTTTTGCAACTTAGTTGCAAAAACTGCCCTGATCCCGCAGCTATCTGACAATCCTGCAGCTGTTTCAAGGTTTAACAGGTTACAGGCATATAATGAAAAAACCGACCACATGGGCATCTCCAGAATTGTCCCGACATGGATCCTATCCTAGTCACCCAGCTCAGATCGATGAAAAACTAGCTTAGGACCTCAGTCAAAGTCTTGGTTTTAACATGTTTTTCTTGAAGTATTTGCTGCCTGAAATTGAAAATCATTAATCCTTTTTATAAAAAAATTTACAATTTCAGAGAAGAAAAAAAAAAGAGAAAAACAATCTAGGGCTATCTCCATTCTTAGTTTTCACTGTGGCTTCAATAATAATAATAAAAAAAAAAAATATATGCCTCCCTGTTCAAGCTTTGACCTGTTGATTCCTGTAGGAGGCATTCATTATTTAGTGGCAAATTTCTGAGTTGATTTCACATTTGGATAGCTACCTTATCAATTAGAAGCAGAGAATTGAACTTACTAATGATGGAAGCACCATTTGCATAAAGGAAGTGAAGGACCTTACTGTCGCCAGGGAAAAACCATATGTTTCCAGCAATGACTTGTTAAATAAGATTCAGAAAATTGGAAGGTCTCTTGCTCAGAAAGACATGGCTGATCCCCCTAAGTGTTTAGAGCACCCATCTAGTGAGGATTCAGAGGATATTGATTTCTGGGGACATGTCAACACAACCTATTTTGCTCTTGAACACCTTCAGCACAGAAGGGGCCAGATAGTGGTCACTAGTTCCATGACTGCATTTCTTCCCTTCCCATTTACAACAGTTTATAGTGCAGCCAAAGGAGCACTGTTCAACTTCTTCGAGACACTTAGGATTGAGCTTCTCAGCAAATCTGTAACAGTTACTATTGCGTCTCCTGGTTTTATACAGTCTGAATTAACATCTAGAGAATGGCCGGGAAAGCTGCCATGGTGGTTCCCCATGGCGAGAACAGAGGATGCTGCACGAGAACAAGATGACAAACACAATTTAGACAAACACCTGCCAGATGAAAAACACCTGCAAAACAATAGATCAGATAAGAAAAACGAATTCATGAAAGGCAGAGCAGTAAAAATTAACTCAGGAAAAAAACGCAAATAGCAGAAAAACGTCAAACTTTAAACGTTCGATTCTCCCAAACAGAGACGAATTTCAGAAAAATAAAACATGGGTTTTGTTGCCAGGTGGGTTAATTAGGAAACCCAGAAAAAGTTTGAGAAGATTCGTGGCGGTCAGGGAGAAATGTTCGGTTCTTGGGAGGGTATTTTTGAGTGCCGCGTGAAAAAAACAGAGTTTTAATTAAAATAAACAGCAGCAATTTAATGTGCGTGCCTGAGGAGTTCTAATGGGGATCAATCATATGCTGGCATCTAAAATTAATTATACACCTTTACACCTGTTTAGAGACGTGTTTCAATTAAACACGACTCTCCTTCACTAATCGTTGCCGGTTAAATGTTGGGAAGAAATGGAACTAAGGTTAAGCAATTTAGGCAAATGTATTGTTTTCACTCAAACAAAGCGAGATGCGGATAGTCTGTCGGTGGCACTGGGTCGGGTACTTCCATGTGAACCTATTCATGGTGATATTTCACAGAATCAGCGAGAGAAGACTCTTGCTGGATTTCATGAGGGGCGTTTTAATGTGCTGATTGCTACCGATGTAGCTGCACGCGGTCTTGATATTCCTAATGTGGATCTGGTTATTCATTATGAGCTCCCAACAACTTCAAAGATTTTTGTGCATAGATCTGGGCAAATAGGGCGTGCTGGTAGGACGGGCAATGTTATCCTTATCCATACCGACCAACAGATTAGAAAAGTTAAGATGATTGAAAGTGATATAGGTTCCAAGTTTAAAGAGCTGGCTAGGATGAAAGAGGAAATAGATGATAGACTTGGTGGTTTCGGTGATTCTGGATTCCGCCGTTTTAGTGACTATGGGGAGTCTTCTAGTTCTCAGACAGGTTCCAGTAGCAGGTTTGGAGACTATGGGGACCGTTCTTAGTGACTAGATGAGACATTAAAATATTTGAAGGAGTTTAGTAGCATAAATTTAATCTTTCTGATCAGCGATTGAAACTCCTTGGTATGAAATTGGTTTTCATGTTTCAAACTCCACATTTCCATTTTTCAGCTGAAGCTTGAGATGGAGAAACTGCTTAGTTCGTTCGCACACAGCCACTCCATTTCACTGCACTTTCTACACTCTGCAATCCCGCAGCCATTTAGCGATCCCGCAGCCATTTAGTGATCCCGCAGCTGTTTTGTTAAACTCTAGGTTGTAGGTGTCATCAGGCAAAACAGGTCACATGGGTAGCTAGGGAAATTTCAGTACATGGATGGTGTCCTACCCATTCGGTCAAATTTGCTGAAAAAGACCCCGGTCAAAGGGAAGTCAAATTGGGTGTTATAACAAAGTCGCCACACTGAGTCGCCACACTAAGTCGCTGCATGTCAAGAAAAAAACAAAAATTTTGAATCAATGAAATGAAAAAGTTATTTTCTCACTTTTCTGAAGGTATTGATTAATTTTGGACTGATAATGAAATTGAATGGCTAACTTTTTATTCAAGATTTTTAGCTACAGAGCTGTTCCTCAATTCCGCAGCCAGAAAAGCCTCATTGTTCAAATCAGCCTATCTTTCTCATACAAAATCAGATTTTGATGATTTAAGTACCATTGGAAAGATCTCAACAAGATCTATACAATGAGAAATATATCATTAGAGTTTGAAATGGAAAATAATGAAATAAATTGCTGAAAAGAAGCAACATCAACTTGAGGCACTAATTCCAAAACAGGTATAAATTCTTTTGATTTTTCCTTTGAGAACTTGTTTCATTAATACAAATTCTTAGTTTTGCGTGTAAATATCATAACTAGAGAGATTGGCCACCTCTCTCCTTTGATAATCTTACATTCCATTGCAAAAGAAGTATTAGTTTTTTTGCAGGTTCCAGGAGGAAGAACAAATGACTACAAGGGAATGATGTCTCTCTAAGAGACCAATTTGTTTCATAAGAGGATGATCAGCAACAAAGAGGAAATATGCTGATGCAAAATCAGATCCAAACACTTGAAAAACTTTCAGATACTATTGTCTCCATCACATCCATCCATCACATCCATACTCCATAATAAACCATTCACCTCATTCCACTCCATATTTTCCATTTTCATTCACATACACTTTCCATCTCTTTTTGTCCATTCATAACCCACCAATAAAAGCAAAAGGCTCATTCACATGCTTATTGCCCATTGTCATTTCTGTTTTCCATTGCTATTTTCCATTTTCACTTTCCATTCCTTGTCATTTTCATTCCGCAAATAAGCCCTGCTTCAATGCAAATTATTGAGTCATAGTCCTTTGAGTCTAAGTTCTTTGTAAAAACACCTTGAGACTTGCATGCCTTAATGGCAAGTCCTCATGCTGACAAACAATGGGAATACATTAATGTCCCTTGTTCGTTAGATCTTCTAGGTGACTCGACATCAGCAAATTCATTCGTACCTAGCAAGATGTGTTTGGGCATCTTGACTCTCATTGACATCAATGGTGAGAGTACTCGTGTTGACTAGTGGCATCCATTAATGGCCACTAAGCCAACAATTTCCTACTATGTTCGACATCAGAACATCTTTTCACATAGTAGGAATTGTGCCAATGAATTTTGAAGACATGAAGACTATTATTTTCAGCATTTTGGAGCAGATTCAGCAAGTTTTAGTAGAAGCAATAAAAAGCCATCTTATCTCTCTATCCATGACTCCTCTTGTTCAGCCACTTGAAGAAGAATATGATCAGAAGTTTTCAGGCACCACACACATACAACTCATCCATTCCAAAGGGTAAGTGAAGGTACGGCATTTTCTAACTTTTAACCATAGAATTCCATAAAAAGCTAGAATGATACTTGTTGGAAAAACATTTCTCTTCGTCATTTCATAAAATTGCCAATACCATCAGTTGGGGGGGGGGAATACATTCATATTCATATCTTTCCATGTCCATAACATATTCAAGAGCTCACATACTTCCAATATATATTAATTATTACATTGCTATTATGAGCATACAATGGCTTTTGAAAAAGTGCTTAAAGGATAAATTGGATACAAACAAAATCATGGTTGTCACACAAGAACCAACCATTATGCAATCCAATAAAGATATACTTTGCAACAATAATCAAAATATCATTACGCAAAGTTCAAAGATCAAAATGGAAGGCAACAAAAAAAAAAAAAAAAAAATGGTTGTAACACAAGAACCAACCATGTTGCAATTCAAGTAAAACACTTTGCAGAAATATGAAGTTATCAAATGATATCATGCAAAGTTAAGCCAAAGCTCAAGGATCAAAAGAGTCAATGTAATATATGTTGCATGAGGACATGCAATAGCTTCAGTTGGGGGGTATGTTGAGTCTTGAAAATGTCATTCATTTCCATTACACTTTCACTATTATGTCCATTATATCACCTCCATTTCACTACTATGTCACCACATTCATCCCACTTTCATTATCATTGGGCTACCTTTATGTTTTTCCAATATTTATTATTTCTAAGCCTTTTAAGTGAATTTGTGGTTAAACATTAGAAAATAATGTGCATATGCTTATACCTAACAAATGGGTTGAGTTTGTTGACATGTGTAGGTTGAAAGGAGGCTTCTAGAAGACCCTTATGTGGCACTCTAAGGCCAAATTCGAATTTGGTTGGAAAGAATCATGGGATCATGAGGATATGTGTCACATCTCCTAATTGTATTGTAACTCTAAAAGACATGTGTCTAATCAGTTCCTATTTTGATTAGGACTCTAGAGGTAGAGGGAGATATTCATGGATTATCATTAATGAGATGGCTCTCATCTTTTTGTATAAATAGGAGATCTTTCTCCTTCATTAGTTAGTCTCTTTAGTCTCTTTTTAGTCTCTCTTTGGAGAGCTTTGTTGTACTTTGCACTTTTGAAGAAATTGAATAAAGCTTTGATGTTCTCAACATGGAAGGAGATGTGAAGTAGATGTCATGGAGCATATTAGGATGTAAGTAGATTAGATTTCATTTTGTAAATATTGCTTTGTAGAATGTAAGGTAGATTAGATTTTCATTCATGCAATTTTAAGTATGCTTTGATTTCATAGGTAGAAGGGGGCCCCTGCCTTGTACAGTTTGAATTATTGCATTTTATTTTCTCCCGGGATTTGTTTTTATGTTTATGTATTTGCTTTACAAACTAATGGCATTTGAAGTTGACAGGTTCAAGCTGCTGCCTTTGTTTTTATAGCTGATTTTTAATTTTATTTCTCAAAGAGCTGCTAACACATAAATGATCTTCATCATAAACTGTTATCCTTTAAGATCAAAATATCACTAACTTGCAGCTTGTTTGGGTGCTTTTTGGACTGTTCTTAAGCTACTTTCTTTCCGTACTTTACACAGTACATGTGCTTTGAAGTATCGAGTTAGAAAGAGTAAATCATTACCACTAGTCTTTAAAGTAGAAGTTTTGATTTTAAAGTGCTTCCTAGACTATTTCCTCACTACTTTCTAATCATGCTTTCCATAGTACATATGGCTGAAGTAGAGAATTAGAAATAGCAAATTATTATCATTAGTCTTTCAAGCATATTTTTCTCACTTTTATAATTCCACTTAAGCTACTTTCTTTCCGTACTTTACACAGTACATGTGCTTAGAAGCATCGAGTTAGAGAGAGATAATCTTTATCTTTGGTTTTAAAAGTGACTTTCTTTTCTTTTATTTGCAGCAGCATGAATGGTGTCTAGTGCCATTGGAAGTGGTCATTTACTTTCAAGTCATTTCAAGTTATTTGCTTTCAGTTTCATTTCAAGTTATTTCTGACTACTTCTTAATCGTGCTTTACACAGCACATGTGTTTGAAGCAGAGTTTTAGGAAGAGTTGAACATAAACTATAAAACAACGAAGTAAGAGAAAGGTTAACTAAGCACATATAGTGCACCACACTTCATCAGTTTACGATACCCGGATTGATAATTTATGTAGAGCAATTTAAGACATTAAATTGACTAAACACTTTGCCTGCCTCTATTGCACAATACCAAGTGAAAATCACTCACACTGAAAATCACGTGAGCACAGGCTATTTCACTGGGCATATACTGTTCAATCCTCATGGGCATACGCAATCCATTGATTGTGCAAGATCTCATGCACAACTATAGTCACAACTGATAGCAATATCAACCTCTAACACCTATCTCCACTAAACTGTACATGCACTGAGTTAACTGATGTATTCTTCAGTTGCATTATGAGTTAATAATTAGTGAATTAATTTAAAATATTTATTCACATCACTCATCACTAGTCGATTTGCATTTAGACTAATTACAACTAGTTTAACCAAGTCAAACTGAACACAACTCCACATCCAACTCCACCAAACTCAACTGCTTGAGTTCTAATTGAAGTCATGCATGCAATAGCTCAACTGACCCACAAGAAAAGCATATTTCCTTCTGACAGTTGCATGTGCCACATCTGTAGCTCAAACTGAAGTGCTCCAAGAGGATAAGATAATGTTTATAGTCTAAATATTATTATGAGACAATAATATTTGACTTTTCTATTTTTAGCCTGGCAGTCTAAAAATAGACTTTGATCACTCCGTTGTGAACCAAAAATAGAAGTCCATCTATTTTTCCCAACATGACCAATCACCCATAAACAACATCTTGCAACTCATAGACCATGATCCATATTTCTAAAAATAGACATAGTCTAAAAATAGACTTTGGGCCAAAAATACCCTGCGGGCCCACTTAGTGAAGGCGACTTCTTTCCACTAAGCTCCATCATCTTGTTGCATTCTCAATAGAAATTAGGTTGGGATTATCAACTACTGGGGCAGGGTTTGGATCTAGATTATCCCTAGTAAAATGAGTCTTCCTAGAAACCATAATTTCAAATTTTTTTATTGTTTTTGTGAGATTTTTTCAAAATAACTTTAAGAGGCTCAGAATGTAAATTTAGAATTTTCTTAAAGGTTTATTAAGACCGAGGATTTGATGGTCCCCAGTGGAGTCGTCACTATGTTATCACTCAGAAATTTCTTTATAAGTTATTAGAAGAAAGAAAATGATGGAGGTAACCACAAACCAACTTTGGAGCATAGGCTCTAGCCAACCTATGGCTCAGAGAGGGCTCTCTCTATATGATTTAGCTTTGTTTGCTGGGATTTCAGGCTAGTTATGAATGTTCCGGGGGGGGTTTATTTTTATTAAAGATTGGATGGTGGAATCCTTAAAATAGATGGATAGAATGATGTCTTTAGACCATTGGGCTATGGAGTCAACAGAAGGGCAGCAGAACTGGATCAACTCACTAAAGGGAATGTTCAAAGGGCAAGCTAGCAGAGTAAAGTGTAGGTCTTTGGGACAGGGGGGATGAAATGGTTTTAATCAAGGTGAGAGAGCAATTAAGAATTCTCAGACCAGGATATAAACAAGGAATAAAGGGTAATCAAAAGTAAAGGGCAATTAAGAATCCTTTGGTCTGGATTAGCAAGAAGACAACCTAAACTAATGAGCAATTAAGAATTCCTTAACTTAGATATCAGTGAAAAACATTTAAATGCCTAATTGTTAAAACAGAGTGTAATTAAAAAAATTCTGAGATATTGTTCCAATTATAGCATTCAGATTCATAAATACATTAAATATTGTGGAAAAAATTTTAAGAAAGATAACAATAACATGAGAAAATACTTGTCTGCACTTCGCTTAACACATGAATCCTGTGAAATATCTTGTCTTTATTCATCAATCCAGCTTGTTGGCTGAGTCAGTGATACAATAACTTTACAGTCTTTTAATCAAGATGTTTATAGAAATGTCTAAGAATCCACCCTACATACTTTGAATTGTGAAGTATTTATACAAAAATTATTACAAAATATCTCAAACTAACTTGATATTTAATCTAGGAAATACAAATATCTTCTTGCAAGAAGATAGAGACAGCTATTGAACTGCTTTCATGTTGTCCCATTTATTGTGGTGATGCTAGCCTTTATGGTTTGGTTTTAGTCCTTTATGCTCTTTTTTGTTTGATCATTTACGCTAGAAGCTTCATTTACTTTTGGCTTTCATCTGATACTCTTTGACACTGATACTCTTTGACTTTGATGACCTGTCAATATCCTTTACTATGTTTTTACTTTTACTGTACATTTTAACTTTTTACTGTGTATTTTAACAGTAAATTATTTACTTTTTTATATGTATCAGATATGGTAATGCATATTGATCAACTTTCTGTATGTTTGATATGTTTGTCTTTTGACTATATGCTCTGACTGGTTCCTTTGTTTTAATAGCCAATGCCTATGTGTGAATGATTTCTTTCTCTGTCCTGTGTATAACTATTTTCTTCTTCTGAATGAAGGTTTTTAAATAGATTTTCTTTCAAGTCTTGGAGTAAAAAAAATTTGTGACTAGTATCAAAATTGTTTATCCAAGCTCTGGTCTTCTGCTAATTACCTGCAAAATACAACAATCATTAAGAAAACATAGGTTGGCAGGAAAGGCAATTAATGGCTTTATTGCATAGGGATGTCTGGGGAAGGAGTCGTGGTAATGTTTTGAAAGTAATCGGAGTTCGAATTGTGTTGCAGAGGTTTAAGGTGGCACCAGAAGGGTTTGATAGGTTTTACTGTGAAACAGGGCAAAAGGAATGAAAACGAGGGTTTTCAGGGTTTTAACAAGAAACTTTTTAAATTTGGCGCAGGATTAGTTAAGTGAACAGTGATGGTCTTGTCTTATGAGGGGAGGTGGTTTCCCAGGCCATCGCACCACTTTTGTGGTGAAGGCGGTATTGATAAGGGGTCACCTGATCTAATCCAACAATTGACACAGAGCAGTCGGGGGGGCAGAGAAAACCGCTTTATCATGCGGGTAACAATCAGCCATTAGGCGCAAGCAATATGCCTGTGGACCATCGGATAAGGGGAATGGTGATCGGATAGCAGTCGAGTGAAGGATATGCATGAATGAAATGAACCGAGGTGTTTGGGGGGGGGGTGGCAGGACTTTAATATTCGGTTTAATAAATCGGGCGGAGTTTAATGACGGGGTTTAACTTCAAGTAAAGGTTAGGCGTCGGGTGAGCCCGATATGGATGTGCACCATTTGATTTGGGCGCAGATGATCGAATGATAGTCAGGTGGAAGATGAGAGCGAAGGACATGGACAGAGGTTTGGCGAGGGGGGGGGCAGGGGCTTTAATTACGATGGATTGTCATTATTACGGGGTTAATCATGGGGTCAGGGGATCAGACGAGTTTTAATGAAGGTTTAACTTAACTTCACAAAGAATTGATGGGTTAAGTGGGTTTCATCGGGGGGAATAGAATAAAACTATAGTTTATAGTTAAACTATGGGTGGGGATAATACATAGGGATTTATTTATATAGGAGAAACAGGGGATTATGGGAGCTAAATAATTAAATTAGAGAATAATATGAAATGAAATGAGTGTAGATGAAAATAGTATTAAGTGTAATGTAATATTTGTACATTTGCTTTACATACACTTAACTTAGGATAAAATATTTTGTGGGTTTTTTTAGTGAAATAGGATTTACATGGGGGTTTTCACTTTTCATAGGCTAATGGAGTTTAACCTTAGGAAAAAGAGTTTTATTAGGAAAATGAAGGGGGATGACTTTTATAAAGGGGATTCTAACACTTGATGTCCATAAGTCATTAAGCCGAGGATCCGGTCCCACCCAAAGTTAGAGAAATGCTCTGAGCCTATTTGACTTGAAGGATTTAAAGTACTAGAACATACTTTGTGGATACGAAATAAGTAAGGGGAAAAATGAACGAGGGGGAGTTAATCATATTAACTTGCAAACCTTTATTTTTGCTTCCATAGTTTATCATATATATAGAAATATGTGTCTAAGCATGATGCATTTGTTTTGATCCAACCAATTTTATACTTCAGCAACGTTTCTTCTACTTACCCATTACTTACCCTACCATTTTTTCTTCATTTTATGTGGGTGCATTTAGACTAGAAAACCCTTAACATCCATTTTTCTTTTGAAAAGTAATCTATCTAATTCTAACCTTATATCATCCAAGGGCTCAGATTAAACTGATGAGCTCCTTTTATTTTCTCTACCTATCTAATGATCTGCCAAGATTAAATTGTTTGGTCATATTTTATTCTCTAACTATAAACATAAAATTCAAAGCATGAAATAACCAAGATTAAATAGTTTGACTGTCATGGATTGTGGCATGAATAACAAGCTGCACACAATCATTATTATGCATAAAGTAAATAGTAGTGGTATTTAGACTTGCACACTTTCATGGTCTCTTTTTTTCTTTTGGGGTTCATATATTTTCATTTTTTGACCTTCTCTTTTTCTTTTTGTCCTTTGATTTTCTTTTAGGACATATCCTCTTTACATTTTTTAAATTTTTAAGATGGAAAACATTTGCAGAAAGAAAAGGTATGTACAATATTACAAGGCTTAACCTTAGTCATTCAAAATTATGACTCTTATTGGTATAGGAACCTAACAGGACCAAAGTGCTTCCAATTCACTTTAACTTTCTCTATGGCTCTGTTCCTGAGCATGAGTTACTTCCATTGCAATATGCACTGAGGCTCCGACTGGAATTATCCTTCTTGCTCCACCTACAATACAGACCAATCAATAAAATGATCAACATCCTTTATATACCTCTTAAGAAATGAAACATGGAAAACATCATGGACTTTCACTGTTGGAGGTAGCGAAATTCGATAGGCCACCGGTCTAGTCCTCTCAAGGATCTCAAAAGGCTTGCAATATCGTGATGCCAACTTGGCACATGATCCAATCCTCAAAGAGATCTTCTTGGGCTTGATACACAAATACACATGCTCCCAAACCTAAAACTCCTTGAATTCCATGTGCTTGTCTGCATAACTCTTTTGTCTATCCTGTGTTTCCTTTAAATTCCTCTTTATAACTTGCATTTCATTTTCCATGTTTGTCGACATATCTGTTCCAATAAGTACCATGTTCACTAGATCACACCAGTTGATGGGAGTATTACAACTCCGCCCATATAGTCTGTCAAAAGGAACCATCCTCAATGATTCTTGATAACCATTGTTGTATGAAAACTCAACCAATGGAAGATACTCCTTCCATATTCTCTGTTGGTGCATCACATACGTCCTCAACATATCCTCCAAAATCATGTTGACCCTCTCTTTCTGTCCATTTGTTTGCAGATGATAGGTTGTACTTAATGCCAACTTTGTACCCAAACCTGTAAATATCTCCTTACAAAACTTAGAAGTGAACTTCGCATCCTTTTCTGCCACAATATTCTTCATAACACCATGTAATCTCATGATCTCCCTAATGAAAACATGTGCCACCTCACTAGATGAATATGTAGTCTTCACTGGAATGAAGTGAGCTACATTGCTCAACCTGTTGACCACGACCATAATAGAATCATGTTGTCTCAATGTCCTCAGAAGAACTGTAATGAAATCCATGGAAATGACCTCCCATTTCGGTTACAGAATTAGAATAGGTTGTAGCAGATCACCTGGATTCTTACCTTCTACCTTTACATGCTGACAATCCAAACATATAACAACAAGCTATACCATTGCCTTCTTAATATTCGTCCAATAATAGAACTTCTTCACCGTTATCAATGCCTTTTTATATCCTGGGTGACCCGAGTATGGCTTGACATGAAACTCCCTAAAGATAAGCTTCTTGAGCTCAATATAATTTGACACATAGATCCTATTCCTAAATCTCACCAAACCATCTGTCATGAGATGATAGTCTGCATCCTGATCATTTGTACTTGTACATGTACCTATACCTAGACTTGTACCTGTACTCTGTTGTAACCTGTGTACAATCTCCATATACTTGTCATCCAGATGTCCTTCTTACAATATCCTATCCTGTAAATTTCTCCCATAAGAGCTCATAGTTGTATTATGATTCACATGTACCTTCCTACTAAGAGCATCTGCAACTCAGTTCTCCTTTCCCTTAATGTATCTGATCTTGATGTCGAACTCACTAAGGGTAGCCAACCATCTAGATTTCCTGGCATTTAGATTTGGTTGTTCAAACAAGTATCTCAACCCATTGTGATCGCTCATCAATACAAATATACTTCCAAGAAGATAATTCCTCCACATCTTCAATGTGTGAATAATAGTTACCAACTCAAGATCATGAGTCACATAGTTTTTCTCGTGCTCATTCAACTTCCTGGAATCATAGCAGACCACCTGTCCCTCCTACATAAGGATTCCACCAAGTCCTCTTTTACATGCATATGTACACACTACAGACTCTTTATCCAAAATTGCAATCTTAAGGACTAGATCATTGGTTAACAAGTGCTTCAACTACTCAAAACTAACTATACAGTCTTTTGTCCATTCGAGCTTCTTACCTTTCCTGTGCAAGGATGTCAAGGATATGCAATGCATGATAAGTTCCTAATAAACCTCCTGTAGTAACCTTCCAATCCCATGAATAATCTCACCTCATCCACATTCTTAGGATTTTCCCACTCCATGATGGCCCTTATCTTTTCTAGATCTATTGTTATGCCTTCCTTGGAAACATGTCCCAAGTAATGCACCTCTGTCTGAAAGAAGTTGCACTTGATAAGCTTGGCATACAATTGATGCTCTCTTAGCAATCTCAACACTGCTGCTAAATGCTCAGCATGTTCTTCTTCATTATTAGAGTATATCAAGATGTCATAAATGAATACAATAGCAAACTTGTCTAGATAAGGATGTAACACACTATTCATCAAACACATAAATGTAGCTGGGGCATTAATTAAACCGAATGGAACTACAACAAACTCATAATTTCCATACCTAGTCCTGAAGGCAGTCTTGTAGATATCCTCTTCCTTCATGTGTACCTGATGGTATCTTGATCTCAAGTCAATCTTAGAGAACATTTTTACTCCCTTCAACTAATCAAACAAATAATCAATCCTCGAAAATGGGTACCTATTCTTGATTGTCACCTTGTTTAGTTTACTGTAATCAATGCATAACCTGAGAGCGCCATCTTTCTTATTTAATAACAACACCGGTGCACCCCAAGCTGATACACTTGGCCTAATGTATCCCTTGTCAAGCATCTCCTTTAACTGTAATTTCAACCCTACTAGCTTTGGGTTACTCATCCTGTAAAATTACTTTGATGTTGGTGTTTCCCCTGGCACCAACTCAACAGAGAAACCTACTTCCCTGTGAGGAGGTAAATCTGGATTCTCTGCTAGAAACACATCCTGATACTGCTACAATATAGGGTATCTCTTGAAGATTTATGCATCCTCAACATATTACCCTTGTCATTAAATATATGCACTACAAACATCACACAAACTTTTTTGCAACTACGCTCATCCTGCATAGCGATAACCATCCTCATTGATGTAGGCTTCTTCTTTCCCTACAAAATTATCTTTTCCCCATTATCATCGAGGCACTCAATGGCCTTGTCGAAGCAATCCATTTTGGTCTTGTGAAGGTACAACCAATCCATACCAAAAAAGCATGTTATACGATTCCAATGGCAGTACATTCAAATGTGTTGTTGTAGGCATACCATTTAACTCAAATTCACAAGCTCTCACCCAATGGTGAACTCTCTTCTTTGTACCTATATCCAATTGTACCAACCAAGATTCTACATGTAATTCTTTTCTCAAACCATACTTATCCACCAAGTCAGGATTAATATAACTATAATTAGATCTAGGATCAATCAAAATAGAAACAACTTGATCACAAATCATATCATCCATCTCAACGATAGATTTATGATGATCTGCTTGATTGTTTTCCACAGTTACATAAATCTAAGGAATGTTATGACCAACATCCCTAACTTTGTGCACCTCCTGAGCACTATATATCTAGTCCTACCACCCTGATACTACAAAAAATGTCTCTTACAATTATCCTTGCCATATATCCAACACTGCAACGTTGTTCTACCATCACCTCTAGTCTATTGCTCACCTTGTCCCTTCTCAACTATATTGAACTTCTTGTAAGGGACCACATTTCCTTTCTCACCTATATCTTTAGGTCTTCCCCACTTTGGTGGCCATTTTCCTTTTATGTTCTCATTTCCTTCCAAGTCATGCTTAGGCTCAACTTTGCGCTCCGACTGCTCATAACAATGTTTCAGCTTTCGGATGGCCTCCTCCAACAATCTAGGATCATCGAAATTAATCTGGTCTCTGTATGCTACTAGAATCTCACTGGTGAATCTTTGAACCCTGGCCTTCTCCTCCTTAAGGCAAGGTACATATCTCAACAACTCCAAGAACCTACTAGTATACTCATCATCTGTCATGGAACCCATCTGCAACTCATAAAACTCCTTAACTTTGTCATCATAGTACCTTTCCGACAAATAATTCTTCTTTAAGAGCCTCTCAAACTCATTCCAAGTCAAGTCATCCTCCTAAATACCTTTAACATTCTTCACATCCTCCCACCAGATATATGTTTTCCCTTTAAGACTGAAAGTGGTTATCTTTGCTTTCATGTTCTCTGTATAGCTATGCAATCTGAAGAATTTCTTCAACCCATGCCTCAGCATATTCTAACTTCTTCATCTCTCCATTGAATGTAGGCATCTTTACTTTCTTAAACTCCCCACACAAGTACTCACCCTTCATTTAAGGATGATGCCGGTGATGACTGCGATAATGTCTCCTAGAAGAGGAACCAGAATGATGCCCATACATACCAGTCCTCCTGTCAGGTGTGTCCAATGATATTCCACCTCTAACTTTTTCATCTCTATCCAACATGTGTCCAGACCGAGACCTGCTATCATAGGCTCCATTGGTATTTTCTTCCTGCTCCTGAATAATCCTCATCTGTCCCTGTTTTTGCAACTCTGACAAGCTCTGAAGGATAGCTACATTAACCTATATCTTCTTTTCCTAAGTCCTTGCAAGTCTTTCCTAAGCCTCAACCAACCTGTCATTATCTTCCTTGAAACTTCTAATTTCAACCCTTAATCTCCTCAATGTATCTACCATACCAGGAGAATGCTCATCTCCTTTTTACCCAACTGATCTGCAAGGAGAGTCACGGGAGCTATAGTCTACCATTTTTCTCGTCGTCCTTGATTCTATTCTTTCTACAAGTATATCATGTCAGAAAACCAATAGATACCAAAATAAAATCCATACCTTATTGTTGTTCAAGGGAGGCTTATCTCATCTGCAAGATCAATCCACATTATCATGTACATGTATAAACATAAGAATATATGGATATGTAACATTATCAACACATAACATCATGCATGACCATACCAATAGTGTACCATGATCCCATGCATAATGACAATGACCTTGACAGCGTCAGACTCTTCCCATAAAGATCACAACCCTCTCTAATACCACCCTGTAACTA